>JBCNJP010000003.1:82979565-83118565 GCA_039602395.1 Deinandra increscens subsp. villosa
CTAACTTGACACGACCCCGTTCTCCCTAACCAGAAGCCTCTCTGACGATTTGTGACTGGTAGGGCCCTATGCCATCTGACGGGCACGACCTCGTGCTAAAGTCCAAAAGGTCTATATAAGGTAGGCATCTCCTCCATTCCAACTCGCTCACTTCTTCCCCACTTCGGGTAGATTAGACTTTTGTTTTTCTCTATTTTTTAGCCAATGGACGTTTTCATGTCTTTTGTACGTCAAGGTTTGTAATAACATTAACCAACCAAGTAACTGTAAGCTTTTGTCTGTGAAATCTTCTCTTACTTATTGTCAAATCTTCAAGCTATCATAAGCTATATTCTTACACTTGTTTCGAAGAAAACGACTATCGGTAAGTTCCTAAGATGTCTTTATATACTCGTCTTAAGGTGTGTCTAATGACTTTATGAAAACCCTTTTTATTGAAAGATTATTATTAATCATTTTTAACAAATGTGCTCTACGTATCGCAGGCCATTTGATGATTCGAAATCTCATCAACCGGACCTGTGACACCCGGTTGGGAGACGATGCATGATCCTTCAGGTGACTCGCATCCCATGCTACATGATACGTTCGTGGTGCTTATTTCTATGTAAGCAAACCCGGCAAACCACGCATGTACGGGCTGAAAGTATTTGGTTCGTAAAAAGGGTTGGTAATATTTTGACGCCTCACGGAAGCTGAAAGGTACATGTCGATGGACTTGACTCTGATTACGACTTACGCACATGTGCAAGAGCGGTGTGAGGAAGAGATGGGTCTTAGTCTCTTCAAAAGATCATTTTCATAATAAAATAATCCGACACGCATGGGTTGTTCCCCTGCTGGTTCATGACGGTGTGTCAAGTGTATCGGTTTCCCGACCAAGGAGCCCTACAACTAAGTGGCATTACACCACTATATTTGTTTACTGGCAGCACAGTTCCCTGGGGTTCGTACCTCAAGGGGCGATCATCTGGGAGATTAGTGATACTAGATTTGAGATTGAGGGGCGGTCTAGTTTCCTGCCAATATAACAATCTTAAGAAAAGATTATAAAAAAACAGATTATCAACTTCACTAATGGTAAGGTCCTTCCAAACAATATTAACTGCGACTACTTAAGCACAAGACCCCATTTTATCTTTGTCTTTATTTTCTATTTCAAAAAACTTTATTTTTCAAACTAATAGATAGAATTAGTTACACATTAGCAAATGTGAAGTATCAGGAATTCTCCTTTTCCATTGTGTCCTTGAATAACCCCGATTCAACTTATCACTACTATATTGTTGCACGATGGGTACACGTGCCCGTGAATGTGGTGAAATAGTAGTTGTCTAAGTAAATCGTGTTTATAAAATATTAATGCTAAAAATGTATCATTAATTAATTTTGCTATATTTTCATATATACCATACGCACACCAAGCTTTTTGGCGCCATTGTCGGGGTCATAAACGAGGATTTTGAGAAATATCTGCATTAGCGGCCTAACAATTATTTTCTTTTTGTTTTATTTTATTTTCTTCTCTTTATAAAAATAACCTTTCATTTCTTTGTTCACCCACCTACACTGCACCTTTAAAAGAATATGTCTGGCCAACAAGTTCATCTCACGAACAGAAATGATCCACGGGAAAGGAACGGGCAAGCAAAGAAGGAAAGAAGAAATCAACATCATGCTAGGAAGGTTATTCTCATTTTTATAATGACCATCGGCCTAGGTAAGTGTCGTGATGCATTTTCACCTTGTTTTGATAATCCAAAAACAATTAAAAAGAAATTATCAGAAATTTCTCGTCTGATAGCAAAAATAGGATCTGAAGCAGAATAAGTAAATGAAAATCATCAGACAAAACAATAAACCAGGTCTAACTTACGACCTGTAAATAAACAAAGTTGTTTTAGTTGATCAATAAATAAATAAATTTACAAAAGGTTTATATTTAAGTATGGTAATCTTGCATGTCCGCCATGTCACAGAGAATTTTGGGAACCGACACACGTAACAAGGTCATTCTAAAAATAAACTCTTTGAAAACTTTTTTTAGCTGAAATTTTCACTAATTTTTCTTAAAGACTTCTAAAAAAATTCGGGTGTGGACACTTCGACACGACCCGTGCTTAAGTCACGGCACGGGGTCGGCCGAGTCTGGCAGACTACGCTATAAGGGGTAAACACGCCCCATTCTTACCTCATTCTATACGGGTCGTGTTTGGGAGTTTCTCTGGGCGATTATCACCAATCAAATCTGATTTCTACCATCTTCAACATTAATCCAACATGTAAGTACTCCTAACTTTGTTAAATCTCTTGTAAATTAGTTAGGGTTAGTGTTCTTCCCCGGCTAAATCCGAAATTCTTAGATTTTGCCCAAATTTATCAAAATTTTTAGAATAGATTCGTTTAATAAGTGTCCATTAATCATCCGTTGTTGATAATCTATGTCAAAACACTTGAATTTGTATGTTTTTTTGCTTGATTTCTCCAAGAACACTCGAATGGAAAAACTTAGATCTAGGAAGTTTGAGTTGTGATATGGAAAAAACATTCAATGGAGTTCTCTTAATCTCCAAAAACCGAACAAACCATATATAAAATTTCAAGTTTAGTGAAAGTTGGTTACAGACCCGATTCGGACCTATTCAGCGGTCCAACACGGGGTCGTGCTACACTTTAGCACGGGGCCGTGTTGAACCCCTGAACACGGGATTATGCTAGGTCGTGCTGACCCATCTGATCAGCAAATTTTTTTTGAATTCATGTGAATTCGCTTATATTACTGTCTTTTTTCAGGGATGACTGGAGTACCTTCTCCAGCCGTCGCGAGTCCGTCTTGCATGCACATTTACCGATATTCATCCTCCAGGATGAAGAGGGATCACGTGTTGCATGTACCCAAACCCTCACTACTCTCAACCAGCTCGAGAGGTACCTTGATCTGGTACCGATTCAGATGTAGAGGGTCTTCAACGCCTATCGGACAGAGGCAATTCGGGAGTGCACCATTGAGTTCTTAGCTTCATTCCAGTTCATGGAGGACACGGCTGATGTGACGAGGGATAGGACGGTCCCGTTCAGGTTAGGTAGGCGCCGGTGTGCCCGCTCTATGGCTCAGGTCATGGTCGACCTCGGTATCTACGAGGATCACGAGGTGGACGTGTTACTGACTTCCCACCACTGCTTCCCCGATGAGACTTTCTGTAACTATCTAGAGCACGGGAACAATCGTCGAGCATTCTGGGCCCGTATCAGTTTTGGTACTTACTCTCCCAGTAGTACCAAAAAACCAAGCTAAGAGATCCACTTCATCGTTATATCCATAGGTGCTTTAGCCTATCGGTGTTCCAGAGAGGAAGCACGGGAGGGGTGGTCAACCTGAAGGACTTGCTTGCTTTGTATTGCTTCGATGAGGGGGGAGAGCTCAACCTCCTCCATGTTTTGTACAGCCAGATCCTTGCCATCGCTTCTGCTGACCACAGGTGCCCACTTCTTTTTGGTGGTCTTATTCATCACATATGCGGGTTCCATCGAGTTGCCATTCCGAATGATTTCAAGAGGACTGTCATTACTCAGCATGCCGACATCCCTTACTGCCACACATTTCACATCATTGCTGACCTCCCCCACGGGGTGGTCCGTATGAGGGATGGGGCAGGGGTAATTGGGGATCCTGTGCCCGGTGGGGCAGTACCCATACCGTAGGATGGTGACGATGACCATGACTAGCCGCCATATCCGCCTCCGCAGCAGTAGCAACCTGAGCACCAGCACCAGCGTGCCTCTGATTTCCCCTTTATGATGGACCTGTACCAGTCCCTGCAGCAGACCCACACCACGGTCCATACTATTGATGAGTGCACACGCATTATGCAGACCAACATCTTTGGGCTACAGCAGGACGTAACCTACCTGCGCTAGAGCTACTACAGCATGTATGGTAACCCAGGTCAGGGCTCAACAGGGCAGGGAGGACCAGTCTACGAGTGAGGCACCGGGTACTTCTCAGTTCTTGACTTAATTTTACACGGTGATGTTTGGTGCAAAATACTTGACATTGGTTTGATGCAATTTATTTTGTTTGTGATCATGTGGTTGTTTCAACAATTTACACTGTGTTTGTTTAAGTTTGCATGGATGACGACACCGTATCTAGTAATTTAGTATGTCTTTTCTTATGTTATGTGGTTAAATGAGTAATTTAGAACAGTTGCATGCGAAGCCTAACAACTGACTGGACCGGGAGGTCAGAATTGCATGGCATGGTAACCATCCCACGAGTAAAACGTCGATTTTACACGGGAATCTCTGTCAAATTTTTTCTAGCCCTTAACCTTTCTTTTACATTTTCCTTAATCTGAATACGTTTAAACACATTGCGGACAATGTGCAATTTGAGTGTGGGGACCGGAGTATTTTAGGATACTTCTGGGAACCAAATGTGTGTTTGTCCATTTCTCGAGCCTTACACAAAACTCTCTTGGAAAAACGGCCTTTGTACTACCCAAAATTTTTGAACAATTTGTTGTTTTCAAAGAAACTGTGCTAATAATAAGTTTTTTCCTCCATCTACTTACTAACCTAAATTTCATTAACTTGTAAAACCTCAAAAAAAAAATTAAAGCTAATTTTTATCACAAGAAGAAACTAAATTTATTTGAATACGAGCCTACATTTTCCTTTTTCAGTGAGAATTTGAGCCCTTATAGCATGATCAACTATAATCATGCTCTTCTTTTCTTAACTTTGAGAGATACTTGGTAATGCGATAGAGGTAGAACTTCACACGGTAATATGTCCCAAGATGGACAAAATCGAATGCCACATTATTAAATGATGATGAAATAAAGGGAAAAACCCCTTAAAAGCAATCCAGGGCGAAAGGATTTTAGAATATTTTTACAAAAATAGTTTCAAAACATAAAACGGGAAATCACAAAACGGTTATTTACGCTTTTTCACCCCTTTTCAAATAAGTATCCTTACACTTACCCAAGCCTACCCTTTTAAGCCCTCATGATAATCTTGTGACTTCTTGTGAGATCTATGGAGGTTAGATTTCGGGTCAAGCATATGCTCTCTATTCGTTTTTATCTTGGTACGAGCTAGTGTCCACCCCAAAATACACATATCTTAACCTGAGAGACGAGTGACCACTTGTGAGGCATGTAAGTAAATATTCAAATAAATTTCGAAGTAAGCTTGTCATAAACAAATTACTTCAACAACAATTAAAAGTTAAAACAAATTTAATGGAGCAAAAGTTACAGATACAGGAGGCACAACTTTTATAGCCCATGATCTTGACAAAACACAATAATTATAGGATTTTGGGATGTGTCAGGTCTCAGATTATGGAGTTTTGCTTGAGGACAAGCAAATGTTTAAGTGTGGGGATGTTTGATATGCATCAAAATATACATGTTTTCATATTAAATTTTCCCCACATTTCGGTTAATTTCTAATTTACTAACAGTAAAACAAAATCATTTCGCTTTCTTTTTAGTTTTTCAGGATCAACAAGGTCAAAATGATAAAAGAAGATGAATATAGAAAAAATATGAAGAAAACTGCTAATTTTGGAAGTCTTGACCTTGGACAGCGCCCGTGCCCACCTACGCACAACCTCGTGCCCCGACCCAGAAGTCTCCAAGAAACATCCTGACACAACACGACCCTGTGTTTTGGTGTCACACCCTCGTGCCGACTAACACCTGACAGCACGACCCCGTGCCCCTGACTTGACATGACCCCGTGCTCCCTGACAAGAAGCCTCTCTGACGATTTCTAACACGCACGACCCCGTGTCATTTGACGAGCACAACCCCGTGCTAAAGTCCAAAAGGCCTATAAAAGGCAGCCATTTCCTTCATTCCAACTCACTCACTTCTTGCCCACTTCTGTAGATTAGACTTTTGATTTTCTCTATTTTTTAGCCACTTGTCGTCGTCGTGTCTTTTGGACGTCAAAGTTTGTAAGAACATTAACCAACCAAGTAATTGTAAGCTTTTGTCTATGAAATCTTCTCTTAATTATTTGCAAATCTTACAGCTATAATTAGCTAAATTCTTACACTTTTTTGGAAGAAAATGACCATCAGTAAGTTCCTAAGATGTCTTTACAAACTCGTCTTAAGGTGTGTCTAATGAATTTATGAAAACCCTTTTTATTGAAAGTTTATTATTAATCATTTTAAACAAACAAGCTCTGCGTATCAAATACCATTTGAGGAGTCGAAATCTCATCAATCGAACCTGTGACACCTGGTTGGGGGACGATGCATGATCCTTCGGGTGACGCGCGTTCCATGCTACATGATACGTTCGGGGTCCTTATGTCTATGTAAGCAAACCCGGCTTACCAGGCATGTGCGGGCTGAAAGTATTTGGTTGGGAAAAAGGGTTGGTAATATTTTTTCACCTCACGGAAGCCGAAATGTACGTGTTAGTTGACTTGGCTCTGATTACGACCTATGCGCATGCGCGAGAGCAGTGTGTGGAAGAGACGGATGTTACTCACTTAAAAATATTATTTTCAAAATAAAATAATCCGACACGCAAGGTTGTTCCCTTGCTGATTCATGACGGTGTGTCGAGTGTAACGATTGCCCGTCCAAAGAGCCCTATAACTAAGTGGCATTACACCACTATATTTGTTTACAGGCAACATGGTTCTCCAGGGTCCATACCTCAAGGGGCGATCACCTGGGAGAGTAGTGATACTAGATTTGAGGCTGAGAGACGGTCTAGTTGTCTACCAATAAACAATCTTAAGAAAAGATTATAAATAAACAAATTATCAACTTCACCAATGGTAAGGTCCTTCCAAACAATATTAACTACGACTATTTAAGCACAAGACCCCATTTTATCTTTATCTTTATTTTCTATTTTAGAAAACTTTATTTTTCAAACTAATAGATACAATTAGTTAGACGTTAGCGAAGGTGAAGTATCATGAGTTTTCATTTTCCATTGTGTCCTTGAACGATCCCGTTTCAACTTACCACTAATATACTACTCCACGATGTGTGTACTTGCCCGTAAATGTGATGAAATAATAGTCATCTAAGTACACCGTATTTATAAATTTAAAAGCTTAATGCTAAAATGTATCATTAATATTGCTATATTTTATATATATCACACGCACACCAGTAGCCATAAACTAAAATCATTCTTTCCGTTAAATTTCGCTAAATCAAACTTTGTAGTAGCCATCGTGAACACCGAATCGAAGAAGCAACTGGATAAACTTCGAATCAATCGAGAGTCGTAGCTTTGATACAAATTGTTGAAGACATGGCGGAAATTACTTCAATCACACAATGAATACAAAACGAAATTAAACCAAGAGTTTTCTTTATTGATTACCAACGATATGAATGAAATCAAGTACAAACGAATTACATAAATGAACTATTAACTCTCAAGAAGAACGGGAGCATTCGTATGAAATAAGAAGGAATTATGTCAATTCTCAACCTTGCAGCTACTTAACATATTCTTAACAAACAATTAAGAATTAATGTTACTCATTCGATCCGTCATTTTGACAGCATACTCACCTTACACTTTAGTTATTGATATTTATGGCACAAAACTTCTATTAACCAGGTTTGACTTGGACATACTTTAACAAAAGAATTTAAGTTTAAACAATGTAAAATAAAATAAATATAGATATTATAAGTTAACTGAAAAAAATGTTAAAATGAGTATGCGGAAAGACAAGAATTAGAGGATACAGCTAATCTTGTCTCAACCTACCAACTAGCATTTTAATAAAAAAAACACGTATCTCAACAACCAAGATGAGCAACGTGGTTATACAATCTTAAGACACGCGGCATTCAACTTAATCATATTAATTATGCGTATGCACAAATTATAGGAAATAATATAATATATATCTGATTTTCTTTTATAAAATAATCTATGAGCCATTTAGGTGTAGCCTAATGGTAAGGGGTAAAGTCTTTTTAATAGAGATTATTCTGAGAAGGTGAAGCTCATAAATTGTATTGATGGGTAATACTCAATACATATAAATTTTTATATGTAAAATTACAAAAATAGGTACTTCTAAATGACCCCCCCCCCCCCCCTCTTCTCCCCCACGTTCCAAGTAAGCTACGCCAATGAGATTAATGTTTAAATCTACTGTTAACAAAAAAAGGATAATCTAATGAGAAATAATAGAATGATCTTAACGCCCCGTTCCCGAGTTCACATGAGAAGAGAAAAAAGAAAGGAAGGGGAATGATAAAAATGAAAAGAAAAGAAATGGAGGGATTTGTTGTCACACCCCGAGAAAACGATTGAATGTGGGCATGTGACTGATTTGGCATCATGGTCATGGTTATGATTGATGACGTCTAATGAACATTTAATTTAACCATTATCTTTTGAAAATATAAGTTTCAAACATTTATTTTAACATCTAAAACCGTGGCAGCGGAAATAAAGTAGTGGTTACATGATAAGTTTTCCAAAAGACATAGTCATGAGATTTATAAACATAACTACCCTAGGGCGTAATGCGTCTAAATCTCCAAAATGAAATGCATGAACACACGGCAGGCAGACCATGATATGACAAGCAGGATCGGAACAGAAAAACATGGAGTTGCAGGATGGCAGATATGATTGGTTGAACTTTAGCCTAGTAAACGTCTACAAGGTAATGTTATGACGTATTAGGGTTTGGCTATCTTGAGTTAGTGAATACGTCACTCAATGTTCAAGGTTAAGTCTCGACTGCTGTTACCCGATGACAGTTATGGAAATCCTAGGACATTATTTATTTGGCTAATAAATAATATTGAAGTTGGTGGAATTTATTACATATTTGAATTAATAAATAATAATTAGATTTTCGCGTTTGAAAAAAATAAATATTGAATAATATGGATTATTTTTCTTTAAATGTTCGGAGAATTATAAATATTTAATTTATTAAATATTTTCAAGGTTTTGGAACTCTTTTTGATTAATAAATAAAATCATTCATTTATTATGAAGAAATGTTTTCAAAAATATATGAAGTTATATTTTGGTAAAAATTAAGTGTTGGTTCATCCGGTAGTTAGCCGGTTTCACCGGTTTGACCGATTTGACTCGTCTTATGACTTCTTAAGTTTCCTTAACACTTAGGATTTGTTAATAGACTTGTTTTAATGTGTATTAGGGTTCTAAGTTGCCAATTTAACCGGTGGAAGTTTAACTTGTAAAATCTGACGTTTTCGAGTAACCGAAAGTTACAGTTTTTGTCCGTTTTGCTTATAAAACATGTTTTTCCAATTTTGGACTTTATAAACCATTTTTATATGTCAAAATAAGCATGTTTCATATTCTAGACCAGATTCGATTCTTAACCAAAAATGTGTTATAATTTTCACCGAAGAGTCGTAGTTACGACATTTAATCGTTTTGTTTTCAAGTGTTCAACTTCTCAAATTATTTTGTATGTTTGGTAAACCTCTTTGGCATCCCTAATAGTACATCACAAGTCCTAAGTGGTCACAAGTTTATCACAAGGTTTTATGCTTAAATTTTCATGAAAATAAATGGTATTTTTATCATAAAAATCTCATGTTTACATTTCTTTAGAGTTTCATGGTCGGGTCTTTGTTAAACACTTTTATGACTCAAAATCATCCTTAAATAACTTTGGTTTCAGTTTTGGAGTCAAAACTATAAGTGTTTGAAATGTTGGAAAAATGTATATTTTTCTAAAGTGACAGCAGTTTTATGACACGCAATATATGTGTGTCATCTTTGATCAGTGTCCACACTACATGTATTTTCCAGATGACAGCAATTTTATGACACGCAGAAAGTGTGTCATCTCTGATCAGTTTTTACAAAACATATATTTTTCATGAAGTCCGATTTTTAACATTTTGAATCCATGTTTTACAACAAGTTAAGTGTTCCAAATTATTTTTAACATACAAGAACTAGTAGTTGTCCAAACTTGGTCATTAAAGTGGCACTTTTTAACAAACATACAAGTTATGTTTTATTTTTAGTCAAATAATCAAATTTAACATGAACTAGTTTCCATCATGAGCACATAACCATACTAACATACATGTTTGCTAGCAAGCCATACAACAACCAAATCAAGACTTATCATGAACACGACATGTGACATATGAATGTGAAGATTTATGGAAAAATAAGCAAAGAAGGTAAGTTTCCTCACTTAGAGCTTTCCGGATCGGTAAAGGACTTGATGGGTTGTTGAATAAGCTTCCAAGTTTAGCTCCTAACCCACCCTTGATCTTGAATTAGGAAGAAGATGGTGAAAGCATGAAAGAGAGATCATGGATTTGACAAGAAAACAAGAGTTTAGGATGATATTCATGAAAGAATATAAGGAAAAATGGAAGAAGAATGATGAACTAGAGGTTAGAAGTGATTTACCTTGATCAAAGAAGGTATTAGAAGCTTGATTCAAGTGGTGGTTGATGGTGAAAGTTGGTGGTTGGCGGTGGTGTATGGTGGGCCGAGAGCAAGAGAGAGATGAGAGAAAAAGGGTGTTTGTTTTCTTGAATGGGTTAGGTGTGAAATGAAGTGGTTAAGTGTTTATAAGAGATGGTTAGGTGGTAGTGTTTGGTCTCGGTTTTAAGTGAACCGAATGGGAGGTTCGGTTTGTTCCTAGCCGAGAACAAAGAAGAAGAAAGGAGAAAGGGTGAAAGTGGCTTGAACCTTGTTTGTCTTGTGCTAGAAAAGTGAGCATATGGAGGTGTTTGTGGGTGCACAAAACCGTCCAAGGGGAGGAAAAAGAGAGGGAAAAGATGGAGGGAATTGTTTAGCCATTGTGTAATAACCAAAGGGTATGGCATTGTCTTGTACTTTCCCTACATACTTGTCCCATCCTACATACTTGTCCCATATCAAGAGAGCAAGTATGGTTCCTAGGGGGACATTAGGTGAGGGTTACCATAAGATATTAGGCATGTGGGGAAGGTTAGAAGTGACACAATCTAGTTGGTTTAGTTGAGGACTTGGTTGGGAGGTTTAGGGGATTTCGGTTGGAACCGAATGAGAGGAAGGGAGGAAGGAACCGGAAAAGAAAAGGGAAAAAGAGGGGAGCCGTAGGCTCGAACCCGGGAAAGAAGAGAAGAAAAAAAAAGAGGAGAAGAGTGGGCTCGGGCCGGCTGGGCTATTGGGCCGGAAAAGAAACGGGCCGGACTGGGGGTTGGACCGGTAGGCGGGCCGAAGGAAAGAAAAGAGAAAGAATTGGGCCGTAGGTCCATTGGGCTCTGTGGGCCGAACCGGGTCTCGAGTCGGGTCGGGTTGAGTCCGATTTGGTCCTACGAGTCCAATGAAACTTTGTTTGAGTGAAAACGATGTCCGGAATGAAAAATGAATTTTTGACGTGAAACGAGTAATCGTAACAATAAAAATATTGTTTTGTCGCAGACGTTTCTCCGGATGATTTTTGAATGTCACTAGTCTTGATTTTTGCTTTGTTGTTTTTGTGCACTAACGATGTATTCCATGTTTGAATTTAAATGTTTGCTTGACGTGAGCGGGTTACGTTTAAAAGTTGACGAAATTTGTTTGACGAAAAGAAATAGTTTGAAGGAAAAATAAATTGTTTGAAGTTGAAATGGTTTTTAGAATTAGAAACCATGTTATTGTTTGGCTAGAATGGTCGTTCGAATAAACGTTCCGATGAAATACGTTTGACATTACGTAATTGTTAGAAAAATATAAAATGTTCTTTTTATATTTAAAGTTCCACAATTTAATATTTATGAAATTTTCTTGTTATTGAAGTTCCATTTTGAATAGTTGCGGGACTTTGATTGATTTTCATTACGGGTAATTGTTGTCGGATCTAGATTGTCTATGTTCGCACGTAAAGTCATCTAATTTAGACAAATTAGCCTAATGCACATAGAATCACAGTTAATTGCACATAATTATAATATTAATGTATACCTAGAAAGTACGAGTTGTCACATTTGTTTCCATTCCTTTCTCTCCAAAATGGAAGAAAGAAAATCTTATAATTATAGCTTAGTTTTCTCTCTATTTCCTTTCTTTTCCTTCCTTAAGTGGAACTTGGGAACACCACATAATATAACTTCATTTCTTTTCATTCCTTAAATGAAACTCGGAAACACAAGTGTGTTTCTATTTCCTTCCATTTCCTTTCTTTTCCCTCTTTATATAAACTCGGGAACAGTGTGTAAGAGTTCAAAACGGTATTCGGCAACAAGAATAGGTAGATTTGATTGAGGTCTTCATTAAACACGTACAGTTCCTCAAAATAAATTTTACACTGGTTCATATCCTGGGGTATATGCAATCGGTAATCATTGTTTGGGTTTGAATTCAGAATCTTTAACTAAAAAGATAGAACTTCAACTAACTGGGGTTAGTCCCACAATGGCGTAACACCAATGTCTAGTTCTCAAGGAGAGATCTTTAATAGGTAAGACACATAACCAAAATATTGAGAGTTCAAGTCCTACAAAAGTATATTTGTGGTTTATTTATTCTAAAAATCAAAAAATTGTTATTTAGAGAAGTTTTCTTATATTATTATCATATATATATATATAGGGTTAGGTTCAAATAGAGAACTTTTTATTTTGAGAACTTTTGAGAACTAAATCTCAACCACAAATTTCAGGGGGGACCACTACAATTCATGGGAGAGGGATACATGTAAATAAACTAGTGGCTGAGATTAGTTCTTTTGAGTTCTCAAAACCAATTGGTTCTCAAATGATCCTCTCCCTATATATATATAAATATATATATATATATATATATATATATATATAATATATATATATATAGGGAGAGGATCATTTGAGAACCAATTGGGTTTGAGAACTAAAAAGAATTAATCTTAGCCACTAGTTTATATATATGGAAAACCCCACCCATGAATTTGAATGCTCCCCCTTGAAAATTAGTGACCCAAATTGGTTCTCAAAAGTTCTCAAAGGAAAAAGTTCTCATTTGAACCTAACCCTATATATATATATATATATATATAGGGTGAGGTTCATTGTAGACACTTTCGCATGTGAAATAGCTCTTTTTCACATGTGAAAGTTTCTAATTAATGAGAAAAAGAAAAAAAGAAAAAAAGAAAAAAGAAAATTAATCACAACCATTAGATCAAGAGATCTAATGGTGAAAAAGGTGTCTACCTGTCTACACTTATGGAGGTGTCTACAATGAACTTTTCACTATATATATATATATATATATATATATATATATATATATAAGAGAGAGAGAGAGAGAGAGAGAGAGAGAGGAAGGATAAAATGAAAACCTCTCCGAGTTTGGAAAACCGTGAAAACTAAGCTAAAAAATTCGATTTTTGTTCCGATTTTTTTTATGGTTATTCTCTAAGTAAGAAAAAACCCCTTTATGCAAAAAAATAAAAAAAAACGCCTAGTAAAATTTTTTTAAAAAAGTAAAAATAAAAATATGAACAAAAATATAACAAATAAAAACAAATAAATATAAAATAAAAATGTAAACATTAAAAAAATAAATGTAATATAATAAATAGTCACAAAAAAAAGTATAATAGAAAATAAAAAATAAATGATAAAAAGTTACAAAAAGAAATAAAGTTAGAACATACAAATTAAAATATTTAATAAAAAATAAATTAATACTTTAAAAGATTAAAAATTAAAATTATCTAAAAATATAAATATAAAAAGATCTATTAAATTTTGAATGAAAATGTTGGTAAACTATATTCCATTACTTCGTTTTTATTAACTATCAAACGACACGAAACAATGATTTATTTAATTCCCACATTGTACACTACAAGAAAAAGGACCTTTAGCGGCGACATTTGTCGCCGCTAAAGCCCCGAGTGTCGCCGCTAAAACTCCGTTGTCGCTAATGCCTGTCGCCGCTGCTGGACCGCCGCTAATGCTTCTTGCATGTCGCCGCTAATGCCTTTGTCGCCGCTAATGCTCGTCGCCGCTAATACATGTCGCCGCTAATAATACCAGTTCAGTATTACACATTTTCTACTGTATTTTTCTTTTTTCCAGTTTTGAAACAAATACATAAACATCATGAAATTAACAACAACATAAACAAAATAACAATGTCATGCATAAACATCATGAAATTAAGTCATACGTCCGATAACATTGTTTTCAAAATAAGTTCCTAATATAATTAAGACATAAGTTCTTAAATAAGTCATAAGTTCCTAATTAAGTCAAAATAACCCCACATTGTTATGCACAAACATCATCCGTCCATCTCAATCATTTCCCTCGTCCGATACGTCTTCATCACCAACATTCGCATCGTTGGTATTTTGATCCTACAAAAAAAAGATATGGTTAAAACAAACATATACAAATTTTGGGGTCAAACAAGTCATTTAAAATACATACATTTGATTCATATTTAACGGGTCAAACTACAAATATTTAACAAGTACCAATTCTATTAACATGTACCAAACTTATAACATACATATACAAGTTTCGGGTCAAACGGGTCATTTAAAATACATACATTTGATTCATATTTAATGGGTCAAACCACAAATATTTAACAAGTACCAATTCTACTAACATGTACCAAACTTATAACATACATATACAAGTTTCGGGTCAAAAGGGTCATTATACATACATTTGATTCATATTTAACGGTTCAAACCACAAATATTTAACAAGTACCAATTCTACTAACATGTACCAAACTTATAACATACATATACAAGTTTCGGGTCAAACGGGTCATTATACATACATTTGATTCATATTTAACGGGTCAAACCACAAATATTTAACAAGTACCAATTCTACTAACATGTACCAAACTTATAACATACATATACAAGTTTCGGGTCAAACGAGTCATTATACATACATTTGATTCATATTTAACGGGTCAAACCACAAATATTTAACAAGTACCAATTCTACTAACATGTACCAAACTTATAACCTCATTTATTCTATTACCTAAATGGAATGAGTCATTACGTTGAAATAAAAAGATGACATGTTTGTACATTGAAACGAAATAGACCATTAAATAAGAAAATACGATCTCTTTCATTTCTGAAGATTTTCATTTCGTAGAAGAGCGTTTATTTTTCTTTAAAGTAACGGAATGATTTTTTATTTTTCTTAAAATTTATGAAAATAAAAAAAAATTAAAATTAAGAATAAAACGTTAAAAAAATATAAATAGGAAAAGATGAAAATATAAAAATAAATTAACAATGAACCAAAAAATATAAACAATAAAAATGAAAATAATAAATAAAAAAATAAAATGAAAACTAGAATAGAAAATAAAAAATTAAAAAATAGTAGAAAAACATAAAATTTAAAATATTTAATCAAAATAAATTAAAAATAAAAAACTTTAAAACTAATATTTAAAAAGTATAAATAAAAAAATAAAAAATATTACCTTATATATCAAAATAGCTAGCTGAGCTGTACTTAGCTATTGTACTATTCCCTTCCATGTGGACTAATGCTTGATAGCCACGTGGCTGTTTTTGTTTGATTTTAATTTTTTTTCTTTCAGCATTGACGTTACATTCTTTATATTATGTTTTCTGGATAGATTTTGATATAGCTGGTTGGCGCAGTGGTTTGTGTGTTAGTGTTGTTACTTCTGGCTGTAATTTCGATTCTTGCTGCTATCCGTTTTTTTTCATTTTTGTTTTTGCTTTATGTAACAATCTTTCATTGGTGGAAATGGGCGGTGGCCCATGAGTCATCAAGTGACACCCGTCTTTTTTTTTCGCTATGTACACGTATGTGATGGCTTTGGAGATTGTGAACATTTGATATATAAGGTAATTAGTCGTTCTTTCTCTCTCTATGTCTTCTTCATCTAAATCACTTTTTCTCTCTGGCTTTCGTTTTCTTGCTGCCGATTTAAGGTCGATGTCTTGGTGTCTTTGTGCTCACCATCATCATATGATTTAATGGTGGTTAGCGGGTGTTTAGCTTTCGCGATGATCTTACCGGCGGCGGCACGGCGTCCATCGCAGCCGTCGCTGGATTATGAGCGATTGTACGTGTGGTAGGTTGAGAAAACAAGGAAGATACGTTTACGGTGTTAAACAATTTGGTACTTTAACTTTGCGATGATCTTTCCCGCGGCGGTGCGGCGTTCATTGCAGCCGTCGCCGGATTATGAGCGATTTGCTGACTCCAGCTTTTCAAGCCTTTGATTTTCACTAGGCTGATCTGAGAATTGTTGGGCTTTTACAAGCCAGTTCTGAAAGTACTTTTGTCATTTTATGAGTTTAAGCACCCGATTTCTATGGCGATTTGCATTTAAAAATTCATATGTTTTTGGTCATTCTGGGTTTGAATGATGTTGCTTGGTTCTTTGTTTATCTGTGTGGTTGGTCGCTTACCTAAAAAATGAAAATACTTGGACTCGGTCGTCGGTGACGGCGGACGGAACTGCGTGATGTTGCTTTTCTGATTTCTTGCATCTGGTTTGAGTATTTTCATTTAGGTTTTCAGTCGTTGATGGTTCCAGATCTGTGTCTGGTATCACATCTGAGCCTTATGGCGATGACGATGGTGATTTTTATGAGCCTTGACGGTGATGATTCTTTCTTAAGTGTGGGTTGCTTGGCTTATGTTGTGCTGTCGGAATATGTTGCCGGAATTACGATGATAATGGTTACATTCTTGGCTATGACGGTGTTAATGGTTGCATTCTTGGCTATGATGTTTTCTGATAACGAGATGGCGTATATCGCAACCGGAAATCAGATCTGAGCCAATAGTTATTATATATTAGAGAAGGCATTTAACCTTCCCCCTCCTCGCATATTTTAGCGATTGTTGCCCCCTAGAAATTGGGGGGTTTTGGGTACTATTGCAAAGACGTTAGTTTGTGGCTTGGCTATTGTGAGGGTGACTGGTGGTGCATTCGCTTCATTTGAGGCATCATAGGTGTTTTCTACATAAACACCCATTCCTTGGTGTTTGTTCATGGCAGGTTGTTTTTTGTTATTGTTTGGCTTTGTTGTCGAGCTATCTAATTGGTTTGGTTGAGCTGTGGTTTACTTCGGTTGATGCTTGAAATGAGTTTTGATACTATGATGATCCTTCTAGGATTTGAGCTGTGATTACATCTAATTGGATGGCTCCTCTTCATAAAAAAACTTTCTGATTTGTTCCTAATACACAGTCCCTGTTGGTTTATTGATTCATGGCGATGATGATTACAAATCGTTATTTGGCGAGGCAATAACCATATAGTTATTGCAGCCAAATAATATGATCTGAGCCCTCTCATTGTTTTTACATCTATCATTATTGTTTTTGCTACAAGTCGAATTTTGTTTTGTGAGAGTTTTTAGTGCCTTTTTCTTTTGTCTTCGTCATTAGTTTTAAAAGGAAAACTTCCTTGCATTTCTCTTAAATCGAATTTTGTTTTACAAGACTTTTTTAGCATTTCTTAAATTTCTTGAATTTCTCTTAAAATTTTCATCCATCGTGATTAGTTTTTATTGTTGATTATGTGTTCTCTTGGTGATTTACATCTTAAACCAAATCTTAAAAAGATAATGAATTTTCTCATTTCTTTTGATTTTCGTTTGCATCTGGGTTTTCAATAACCCACATCTGAAAGGACTTAAATTTTGAAGGTGATTTGGATAACCCACATCTGAAAGGACTTAAATATTGAAGGTGATTTGGTTATGTTAATGTTTGTTTTTTATTTCTATTTGTTCGCATTTGGGTTTTTTATAGCCCCAATATGAAACGTAGATGGATTCTTGACCTTTGGGGCTGCGATTTTCGATCCCTAATCTTTGTAACACCCGCATCCCAGGATAAGCACTAGGGAGTGTTACGCGTCGAATAACAGAAATGCACATGGCACTAATCAAAGTTTACAGCGGAAGTCTTTTATTCATAACAAAAGTTGTAGGATCTACAAAGTACAAAGATAATACAACATTGAAGTTCTTATTTGAAACTAGAAGTCTATGTCTTCGTCCAACCAAAATTCAGACTTCTATACTAGCTTCTTCCTCGTCCCATCCATGTCTAGCTATCTGCTACTACATGGTACCTAAGATGTGCGTCCAAAAGAAAAAGACAACATTTGGGGCTCAGCATAATGCTGGTGAGTTTCATAAACGTAGTAGTTCATATGTAATTAAATTTTGACTACAGCATCATATAAACATGTATATCCATGGCAGGGATCACAGAATCAGGATCGGGAATGATCGTCCAAGCAACTAGGTCTATCTGTATGCATACTACCTAGTTGTACGTGTCACATGGGCCCTCTTCCAAGATCGTATCTAACCCTTCAGGCCTTAACATTTATAGATACTAATGGCAGCTAAATATACAATTTAATACAGAACAACACATCCCGTTTCATAAAAGTAATTGCCCAGTGAGAAAGTGACTCACCTCTGTCTTTTACTTGAATAATCTCAGGCGGAGTCTTCACTAAAGGCCTTGATCCAAACCTAATCGTGTATCGGGTTGTATTAATGAAAGGATTTATATTATAAACATCTTCTATGTTCTTTATAGGCAATATAACTTTCTCAGAGGTCAAAATGACCAAAATGCCCTTTATAGGCAATATAACTTTTCTAATTATAATATGAAGACATGCATTCCTATAAGTAAATGCTCACTCCGAGATCGCCCAGTGAGGGATGCCAGGTCCCATTTGGGATTTATGCGACACCCTCGCTATGCCAGAAACCCCAGTGTACAGGCGCTTACCCTTCCGGTCCGCACGAACTTCTAAGTACCCGAATAGCTCGGTATATTTTACTAATTATCATAATTGAACTTATATATACTTATTATATATAAAAACATGTTCTTTTGTTGAATATCATTACCCTTGTCCAATCCTTTCTGCACTTGATGAGTGATTCTCATGACCGACCGTATAGGCGTTATCACGACCAGGAGGCGGGATTACTATGAGATATCACCCATATTTGTGTTTTAGTGTGGTGATGATCATGACCGACCGTATAGGCGTTATCACGACCAGGAGGCGGAATTACTATGATCAAAACACCAATGTTTATGTTCTTGTTCTTGGTTTACTTGTTCTTGATAACCAACATGGTGAAACCATACCAACCCTTCTTTAAACATGAAACTAACTTAAGGATTTCTTAAAACATGTTCTAATACCAAAAACCAACTCCCAATTCCTTATAGATAGTCCAATACTCGATAATCATCTTTCAAAACCCTAATTTTGACGTAGTTCTCAAACTATCATCAAAACTCTTTTTATTATCAAATAAACTTAGGGCTTCTGTTCATAATATCATTTTATGATATACTTCAAAAGATGGGACCTTAATTCAATCCCGATCATTAATTTTTTAGCAAAACATCGTCTAGAAAACCCTAATTTTAGCCTGTTCCACAAATTCATACCAAACCTTTTCAAATCATGAAATAAACTTAGGGCTTTCTTAAAACATGTTATTTTAGCTTACATACCATAAATCAGACCTTAATTCCAAACAGATTCCTCAATTTTGAAGAATCATGCTCAAGAACCCTAATTTCGGATCTTTTCTAAAAAGCATATCTAGATGTTATGAATCATGAAATTGATTGAGGGCTTTTGTAATACATACCTAATAACGACCCACTGTAGAAAAGTAGCTTCTAATACCTCCTCCTGGATCAACCGATTTCAAGCTATGCACGTTCTTGAGAGTTTTCGGGGTTTTCTAAGCTTTGATTTATGAACTAGCAATGAAATCTTATGAGTTAAGGCTTCTATTTATAGTATGGGGTGTTAAATATGGTCTAGACACGTCCCATGGTGACTAAGGACCGGTTTTGACACGTTTTAAGGCTCAAAATGGCGGCTGAAACGGATAAGGTCGAATCTGCCGACTTCTGCACCCCGTCGCGTATCGCGCCAAACCCAGTGGCAGGCTTCGCGATACGCGAGACCTACTGCAGCCCCACATTTTCGTTTTAAGCCCTTATGCTTTGGTCTAATGTCATTCTAACCCTTATACTCTTAATGTATTATCATTTTAAGCCTTAAAACATATTAGGATATATTCCTAATTATTTCTAACTCTCGAGATACATAAAACGATGATTCTAATCACGTATATCATCATGTATATATCCATTTCTTAACTTTGCAACTACGTATTCACATATATCCTTATGTGTATATACATATAACTCATATATAGCACATATAACATATAAATATGTATTCCCTAATCTTTTAACTCGTTAAACACGTAATATAAGCATAGTATTAGTATTAACTATCAGTTACGTAATTACTTGAATCTTGGGATGTTACAACACTCCCCTCCTTAAAGGGATTTTGTCCTCGAAATTTGAATGTCATTTAAATAGGTGAGGGTATTTTGTTTTCATTTCGTCGGCTAATTCCCACGTTTGCTCTGGTCCCTTCTGATCTTTCCATTGTACCAACACTAGTGGAATAACCTTCTTTCTTAATTTCTTTTCCTGGGTTTGGAGAATCTTTAACATCACGAAGTCTCCAACCTGGAACTCCAAAGGCCTCCTTCTCTGATCAGCATAACTCTTCTGTCGATCTTGGGCAGCTTTTAATTTTTCTCGCATCTGTTGGATTCTATCAGTCGTTTCCAGAATAACTTCTGTGTTAGTCAACTGATTCTCTCCTACTTCTGTCCAACAAATAGGAGTTCTGCATCTCCTCCCATATAATGCTTCAAAAGGTGCTGCCTTAATGCTGGAATGGTAACTATTATTATAGGAAAACTCTATCAAAGGTAAATGACAGTCCCAGCTACCACCAAAATCAATTATACAAGCCCGTAACATATCTTCCAGAGTTTGAATTGTACGTTCACTCTGACCATCGGTTTGAGGGTGATAGGCGGTACTTAAATTGATCTTTGTTCCAAGAGACTTTTGAAAACTTTCCCAAAATCTCGAAGTAAATCGGCTATCCCTATCAGAAATAATAGATAAAGGTATGCCATGTTTACTTACAATCTTTTCGATATATAACTGTGCCAGTGTTTCAATTGGGTAGCTTTCATTGATCGGGATAAAGTGTGCTGTCTTGGTTAGTCTATCAACTATAACCCAAATAGCATTATATCCTTTACGAGTCTTAGGCAACTTTGTAACAAAATCCATTGTTACTTGATCCCACTTCCAAATGGGTAATTCTATCTTTTGTAATAGACCACCTGGCTTTTGGTGCTCAGTTTTAACTTGAAGACAAGTTAAACATTTCTTAATGTACTGAGCAATTGACCTCTTCATATTAGGCCACCAAAACTGGTTCCTAATATTTTGGTACATCTTGTTTGCTCCAGGGTGCATCGTATACTTGGATTTATGGGCTTCATCCAAAACCTTTCCTTGAATATCCCTCAACTTAGGAATCCAAATCCTCTGACCAAACCTAAGGATTTCATCGGTTCCTTTGGTCAGCAGGCCTTGTTTTCCTAACATTCTTTCAGCTTTAATATTTTCTTCTTTTAATGCATCTATCTGAGCTTCTTTAATCTGATCTTTCCAATCGACCATAACATTAATCCTTAATGCTTTTACCCTAATTGGTTTGATCCTATTCTTCCGACTCAAGGCATCTGCTACTACATTTGCCTTGCCTGGATGGTATTTGATTTCACAATCATAATCATTGATTAATTCCATCCACCTTCTCTGTCTCATGTTTAACTCTTTTTGACTAAAAACGTGTTGAAGGCTTTTGTGATCTGTATATATCACGCACTTAGTACCATATAGATAGTGCCTCCAAATCTTTAAAGCAAACACTATGGCACCAAGCTCGAGATCATGCATGGTATAATTCTTCTCATGAACTCGTAGTTGTCGTGAAGCGTAGGCGATAACTTTATCCCTTTGCATCAACACACACCCTAGCCCGTTTAGAGAAGCGTCACAATAAATCACAAAATCGTCGTTCCCTTCTGGAAGAGCTAAAATTGGAGCACTACTAAGTTTTTGCTTCAGTTAATTAAATGCCTCTTCTTGCTTTGGTCCCCAATTAAATTTAACCGACTTTTGTGTTAAAGAAGTTAAAGGTGAAGCAATCTTTGCAAAGTTTTTGACGAACCTTCTATAATATCCAGCTAATCCCAGGAAACTTCTGACTTCACTAGGATTCTTTGGTGCTTCCCATTTCATCACTGCTTCTATTTTTGCAGGATCCACTTGTATACCTTTCTCGTTAATAACATGACCTAGGAATTGGATTTCCCTTTTCCAAAAGTCACATTTAGAAAATTTGGCATACAGTTTCTCTTGTCGTAGAGTTTCTAAAACCATATTCAGATGTCTAGCGTGATCGTCTGAATTCTTAGAATAAATAAGTATATCATCGATGAAAACGATAACAAATTTGTCTAAGTATGGTTTACATACCCTGTTCATTAGGTCCATGAATGCTGCTGGAGCATTAGTTAGTCCAAAAGACATAACTAAAAATTCATAGTGACCTTAACGCGTTCTGAAGGCAGTCTTTGAAATATCTTCCTCCTTTACTTTCAACTGATGGTACCCTGATCGAAGATCAATTTTGGAAAAATAATTGGCACCTTGCAATTGATCAAACAAGTCGTCTATTCTTGGCAAAGGATATTTATTCTTGACGGTTAACTTGTTTAATTCCCGGTAGTCAATGCACATACGCATTGAACCGTCCTTCTTCTTAACGAATAATACAGGTGCTCCCCATGGTGATGTGCTTGGCCTGATAAATCCTTTTTGCATCAATTCATTGATCTGCTTCATGAGTTCTTGCATTTTTGAAGGAGCTAATCGATAAGGGGCTTTTGCTACCGGCTTAGCACCCGGTATCAACTCGATATGAAACTTAATCTGACGATCAGGTGGAATTCCGGGTAAATCTTCTGGAAAGACATCCAAGAAGTTATTAACCACCGGAATTTCATTGACAGTTTTCTCCTTTTTCACCTCTACTGCACTTGCCAGAATCAAAAGACATCCCTTTTGATAATGCTTCATTGCTTTCATGGCGTAAATGATCCCAATCTTGGAATTGGCATCATCGCCACGGACTAGCAATTCCTTTCCATCGGGCTTTCGTATTGTCACTGTCTTGCTTTCACAATCGAGACACGCGCAATTCTTGTTTAGCCAGTCCATACCCAAAATAACATCGTATTCACTTAAAGTGGTCGGCAGTAGGTTAACTAGGAATTCCGTATCAAGTAGGTTTATAGTACAATCCCTAAATTCCTGGGTAATCCTATGTTGTTCACCACTAGCCGTTTCTACTATATATGCAGGATCTAGAATTTGGGGCACAAGTTTTATATAAGGCACTAATGCATTGGTCATAAAACTTCTATTTGCTCCAGTATCGAATAAAACTCTAGCATATATGTTGTTGACAAGAAACGTACCGGTTATGGTGTTATCTCTAGCTTCATCCAAGACAAACACACGACCCTTAGCCTTGTTCTGATTATCTACCTGCTTGTGCTGCATAGGCTTCTTACAGTTAGGGCGGATTTGTCCAAATTCCCCACAATTATAACATTGTATCTTCGGGCAATTTCTTGAAAGGTGATTTGCTTCAGGACATCTCTGGCATTGATAACTTGTCCTGTTATTTTTATCTTGGCGGTTCTTATTATTACCTTCACGCCTTGGTACCTTCCTACCGGACCTCGAACCATGTTTTCCTTCATCTCCCCATTTCCTTTTCCTTTCAGCAGTCACCAGGCCTTCCTCCTCATATGCAATTGCACTTAGATCAATTGTCGCTTCATAGGTTCGAGGAGCAGCTATCTTGACTGGTTGTCGGATACGAGGTGGTAATGCTTGTATAAACCTTTTCAGCCTCTTCTCTTCCGTATCAACATGTTCAGGAAGCAATCGTGCCATGTCGTCAAATTTCTTTACAAATTGAGAATGAGTCATATCTCCTGCTTGCAACTGCAGAAACTCCCTCTCTAGTTTGTCCCTCTCGATTGTAGGACAAAATTTTGCCAATACCAACACCTTCAGTTGGTTCCATGTCATCGTAGCAATTTCTTCACGACCCTTCGCTATTTTAACATTGTCCCACCAGTACAATGCTTCAGACTTAAACGTGTAGGTAGCGTATTGAACAGCTTGTGTATCAGTACACCCGTTGATGTCAATTGCCGCTTCCATCTCCCGGATCCACTGGAAGGTAGCCATAGCATCCCGCTTGCCTTCTAGCTTTGGAGGATCACAATTCTTGAAGGTTTTGTAAGTACAACCTCTAGGTGGCTCGGGTTCCGCATCTGCACCTCCAGTACCTAGCTCTGGCTGTCCGCCACCATTACCATTTCCACCACCTTCATTTTGCCTTATTTCAGCAATTATGGTTGGCAATGCATCTCGGATAGCTTGAGCTATAGCGGCCTGGAATTGTGGCTCAGCATACGGCCCAGGGTTGGCATCATTTTCAGGCTCCCCGTTCCCGATTTGCATCCTATTAACTGGCGGTCTACCACGTAGTCCTCTAACCATGGTTAGTACCTATATTTAAGGAGAACAAGTATCAATATCCCAATGTCAGATTATGATATGAACAAAATAGTACAAACAGATCAGATATCACATTGGCCAGATGTCATCGCTTATCTGTTATACTTAGAATGTTCAAGTCATCTTCCTTCATTGTATAATTAATCCGGTTATCCTATCTTAATCAAGTAGCTTATCTCAAGGGGTCTATCTTAGTTTAAGTCCAGATACTATCTTGTACCTAGTTCTCTTAAACCAGTGCTATGATACCAACTTGAAACACCCGCATCCCAGGATAAGCACTAGGGAGTGTTATGCTTCGAATAACAGAAATGCACATGGCACTAATCAAAGTTTACAGCGGAAGTCTTTTATTCATAACAAAAGTTTTAGGATCTACAAAGTACAAAGATAATACAACATTGAAGTTCTTATTTGAAACTAGAAGTCTATGTCTTCGTCCAACCAAAATTCAGACTTCTATACTAGCTTCTTCCTCGTCCCATCCATGTCTAGCTATCTGCTACTACATGGTACCTAAGATGTGCGTCCAAAAGAAAAAGACAACATTTGGGGCTCAGCATAATGCTGGTGAGTTTCATAAACGTAGCAGTTCATATGTAATTAAATTTTGACTACAACATCATATAAACATGTATATCCATGGTAGGGATCACAGAATCAGGATCGGGAATGATCGTCCAAGCAACTAGGTCTATCTGTATGCATACTACCTATTTGTACGTGTCACATGGGCCCTCTTCCAAGATCGTATCTAACCCTTCAGGCCTCAACATTTATAGATACAAATGGCAGCCAAATATACAATTTAATACAGAACAACACATCCCGTTTCATAAAAGTAATTGCCCAGTGAGAGAGTGACTCACCTCTGTCTTTTACTTGAATAATCTCAGGCGGAGTCTTCACTAAAGGCCTTGATCCAAACCTAATCGTGTATCGGGTTGTATTTATGAAAGGCTTTATATTATAAACATCTTCTATGTTCTTTATAGGCAATATAACTTTCTCAGAGGTCAAAATGACCAAAATGCCCTTTATAGGCAATATAACTTTTCTAATTATAATATGAAGACATGCATTCCTATAAGTAAATGCTCACTCCGAGATCGCCCAGTGAGGGATGCCAGGTCTCATTTGGGATTTATGCGACACCCTCGCTATGCCAGAAACCCCAGTGTACAGGCGCTTACCCTTCCGGTCCGCACGAACTTCTAAGTACCCGAATAGCTCGGTATATTTTACTAATTATCACAATTGAACTTATATATACTTATTATATATAAAAACATGTTCTTTTGTTGAATATCATTACCCTTGTCCAATCCTTTATGCACTTGATGAGTGATTCTCATGACCGACCGTATAGGCGTTATCACGACCAGGAGGCGGGATTACTATGTGATATCACCCATATTTGTGTTTTAGTGTGGTGATGATCATGACCGACCGTATAGGCGTTATCACGACCAGGAGGCGGAATTACTATGATCAAAACACCAATGTTTATGTTCTTGTTCTTGGTTTACTTGTTCTTGATAACCAACATGGTGAAACCATACCAACCCTTCTTTAAACATGAAACTAACTTAAGGATTTCTTAAAACATGTTCTAATACCAAAAACCAACTCCCAATTCCTTATAGATAGTCCAATACTCAATAATCATCTTTCAAAACCCTAATTTTGACGTAGTTCTCAAACTATCATCAAAACTCTTTTTATTATCAAATAAACTTAGGGCTTCTGTTTATAATATCATTTTATGATATACTTCAAAAGCTGGGACCTTAATTCAATCCCGATCATTAATTTTTTAGCAAAACATCGTCTAGAAAACCCTAATTTTAGCCTGTTCCACAAATTCATATCAAACCTTTTCAAATCATGAAATAAACTTAGGGCTTTCTTAAAACATGTTTTTTTAGCTTACATACCAAAAATCACACCTTAATTCTAAACAGATTCCTCAATTTTGAAGAATCATGCTCAAGAACCCTAATTTCGGATCTTTTCTAAAAAGCATATCTAGATGTTATGAATCATGAAATTGATTGAGGGCTTTTGTAATACATACCTAATAACGACCCACTGCAGAAAAGTAGCTTCTAATACCTCCTGGATCAACCGATTTCAAGCTATGCACGTTCTTGAGAGTTTTCGGGGTTTTCTAAGCTCTGATTTATGAACTAGCAATGAAATATTATGAGTTAAGGCTTCTATTTATAGTATGGGGTGTTAAATATGGTCTAGACACGTCCCATGGTGACTAAGGACCGGTTTTGACACGTTTCAAGGCTCAAAATGGCGGCTGAAACGGATAAGGTCGAATCTGCCGACTTCTGCACCCCGTCGCGTATCGCGCCAAACCCAGTGGCAGGCTTCGCGATACGCGAGACCTACTGCAACCCCACATTTTCGTTTTAAGCCCTTATGCTTTGATCTAATGTCATTCTAACCCTTATACTCTTAATGTATTATCATTTTAAGCCTTAAAACATATTAGGATATATTCCTAATTATTTCTAACTCTCGAGATACATAAAACGATGATTCTAATCACGTATATCATCATGTATATATCCATTTCTTAACTTTGCAATTACGTATTCACATATATCCTTATGTGTATATACATATAACTCATATATAGCACATATAACATATAAATATGTATTCCCTAATCTTTTAACTCGTTAAACACGTAATATAAGCATAGTATTAGTATTAACTATCAGTTACGTAATTACCTGAATCTTGGGATGTTACAATCTTATACTAATATGGGTTTTGAAATGCGGGGTTTGATTTGGTTGTGTTTAGTATTTTTCTGATTTCTTTTCATTTGCATTCGGGTTTTCTAGAACCCGGATATGAAAAGCCGATGGGTTTTTGGCCTTTAAGGATGTGACATGGTTGCTTAAGGAATCCACATGTGAGACGTAAGTCGATTTCAGATCACTGGGTTTCTGATTTGATTTTCATAGTTTCTTCATTCTTTCTAATTTCATGAATTTTACGCGCAGTGAACTTCATTTTGGTGCCAAATCAAAAAATTAAGTGTGGTGGGGAAAATGCTCTTTAAGCATTGCTCTTCAAGAGACGTTTTTGTTGCCTTGATATCGTCTGTGGCTTTTTGTTGGTCGGTTACGCTTTCTTTTGGCTTTAGCGAACATGTTGGACCTGTGGCTTTTTGTTGGCCGGTTACGCTTTCTTTTGGCTATGGCAAACATGTTGGACCTTACCCGGCCGGAGCCGGCCTTTACGGCTATGATGGTGTTGTATGGATTGATATGGTTTTTCAAAAGATTATTTTTAAATAAAAACAAGAACTGTTGTCAGGCTCTATAAAACCAATATTGAAGCTAGATTTATGTTTAATTACATGTATGCTTAAAGGTGTTGTGAGTTTGGCTATCTGTATGCTTTGAAATCTATTACTATATGCGAAGTGTTATGGCTTTCATGAGCCCTATGATTTGAAATCCAATTTGTTTTGTGATCATTGTTGCTATGGGACATTTCTCATTCAGGGTGTAAGCGATGTGATGTGTTAATGATGAGATGTCAAAGCACGATACATATCTCACGTCGTATGATGGGCTTTTAAGGGTTGATTTTGTAATGTAATAGTCACTTAAGTTTGTTTGGTATTTGTGAAAACAACTTAACTGTGTTTCATGTTTTGTGATGTAATATCTATGACTATAATAGTGTATGCTGACAAAAATGTCAACCCGCAGTAACGCGCGGGTCTTTTACTCGTAAATATAAACAGAGATACTAATTTTGAATAAAAGTATATATCAATGATTTAATTCAGTTTTACAATATTTCATACTAAACTAAGAGACCCCTGTGGTCCAACTTGTGCCTCCTACAGAGGAAATATTCTTAAATGAGTGTGTTACTTTCCGTAAAACTCTCAAGGCATGTCCGTTCACCAATGTGGGATAATATACACTTATATTTTTGATCCATTTTTTAAAAATTTTCTTTATTTCATCCGGCCAACTTTAAGAATTGATGTCACATTCATTTTAGATATATAGTATGCCATTTGATTCATTGCGATTCTCATAATTAAAACCGAAATTCAAATATATTAAATATTAGATATAATATATATAACAACTAGTTTTTTATTCCCGTGTGTTACACGGGTGACTTTTAAAAAAACTATAAATACAATCATAATATACGACAATTATGTATTTTTATATCTTTAGTAATTAAATAATTGGTTATTAAAATATTTTGGAATGCAATAAATAAAAAATTGGAAATACAAATCACTTCCATAATTAGGAGAATTGGCGGGAAAAAATTGTTGAGGATAAATGTGGTGGTGCCACATGGCAAATTGTGATGCCAAAAACTTTTCTTTTATTATATACTAGTTAGTGCCCCGGGTAAATACCCAGGGATGTGATATAAAAAGAATTAAACGAAGTAAAAGATTAAAGCTTAATTTTTTCTAACTATTAAATGATTGATCAAATTGGAGTTCAAATTCATCAATGGTGGGTTTAGAAAGTCGCGACTTTGTTTTTTGATTCGTTCACAATCATTCGTTGATCAAAACCTAAGCAATATGGATCTAGTTTTGTTAGGTTTTCTTTCATGAACCCAAAGCAATTTACGGATCAAATTTTTATTGAGAAATGAAGGAGATATGATGAATCAAAGTTATGGTATTGTAAAACAAATATGGATAATTTTTGTATGGAAAGAATTTAATTTTTTATTTTTAATTATAAAGTCTTTCCTTTTTGTAAATACAATTTAATTTTTTAATTCAAAAATCTATAAAAATAACACATAAGCTAATCCTAGGTGGCATACCTTAAATTGTGCCACCTAGACATAAAAAACTTATGTTTATTATATAGTATAGATAGATAATAGATAGATAGATAATAGATAATAAATTATAATTATTATTTGTGTCCAGAATTAATAAAATACATATTCTTTCTAAATTTTTCCTAACAAAATTTCCTTATAAAGTCGAAGAACATTATTTCTAAAGTAGAAAGGATACTTGTTTTTTCTCGGTACTTATTTTAATCTATACACATAATCACGATTAACAAATTAGTTTGACCTCTTTTTATATATAATTGTGTGCATGAAAAAGGCCTGCTTTACACAAACCTATAGATTAAATAGTCATTAGCTCTTTTCACATGAAAATAATTATGATTAAAAACTACATAAACATATTTGACTTTAAATCATTGGTAGATTAAAAAAACTTATTATTCTAGTCAATATCAAGAAAAGACAAGCCTATTTTTATACTAAATGAGTTGACTTGAAATTCCATTAATAGCTTAGCAAACCCATATTAATTAATTAATAACACTCACTAGCTTAGCCTAATGGCAAAAGTGTATGACTCCTTATCAAGAGACTTTGGGTTTAAGTCACACTTGTAACAAAAAGAGTAAAAAATAAAGGTTACAAGTTGAGCCAAAGGGTTTTCTCACCAGTGGTGAGTTTCCTCCTAATATAGATTGGAGATGATCGAGTGAGTGGTGTAATGTTCCTGTCAGTGATCTAAATTTACCGTTCAAAATTTTTTATTAATTAATTAATCTATTCAATAACATACCAGTTAGAACATGCTTAACATACCACCTAGGATTTTTTTCTTGCGGCAAATAAGTTGAACATAAGATCTCCACTAAAAAGATATAAACCTATTATCGGTACCACTAGACCAAGACCTAAATGACCAAGTGGTAAAATGGAAAGTTCGATATGACTTATGTAATTGGTCAAATCGAGTCTTACGTTAAAATCACAAGCTTTACAAAAGTCATACAAGTTTCGGTTAAAACATGTTACTTTAGAGCGGGTTCACCTATCATATATATTAAATCAAATCTATAAAAGTGTCATAGTTTTGGAACATTATGTAACTTATGTATACCAAAGTAAACTCATCAAACAAAAACAAAAAAAAAATACATAAATTAACTAGAGAATGGATCTATGTTTTTTTTTTTAACGTCAATTTGGCTTAGCGGTGGGACTAGTTATTCTGGACCTACCCACTGTCCCGAGTCCAAACCTCATAGCGAGGGAACCCGGGAGCGCCCCCCATTTGCACCATCGGGCGGGAACCGGGCAAACCCATAAACCCTCCCTTGTGACTCAGGATCAAGCAAACTCAATTTCTTCATTACCCACCAATATCTCACAAAGTGATTTGGGTGAGACTAGAACTTGGGTCTCTTCAACCACAAGCTTAGAATTTTAACCACTACACCAACTTTGCTTAATTGTCATAGTGACACATCAAGGACGTTTAAATGTTCCTTCAATTTTTTTAATAGCTTAACAATTACACGTATATTTTATAGGATTTGAACTTTCATTTTATCTATGGATGGCTTCAGGGTATCTGGGGAGGTGAACGTCTAGGGCCAGGTCTTTCGGGGATCCTAAATTTTTAAAATTATTTATATATGTTACATAGTTTTTTAAATGTGTATATATGAGTTAAAGTAATTAAATTTATAAATAAGTTGGATGGTTTGGTGGGAAAATGTATATGGTAAAACCTTAACTTCTCAAGTTATCCATTAACAACGATACACAATTTCCAAACAAAATATTGATACAAAAAAGTAATCTAATATCGGTTCATCTAATACGTAAACAAATCCAAACAAAAACCTGCGATATCTGGAAAAAAAAAAGTTATCCAAGATTTGTATAATATGTAGTTAACTTTTTCATGGTATGTATATAGTTTTTTAGAATTCATAGACCTGTGTTTGAAAATAGCTTTTTGTTATTGGATGAAATCGTGGGTCAATGGAATTTTTGTTATATTACTTAACTAACAATATATAATTAGTTTATTTTATCCACCATAATCTATATCTATCTTCTATCTATCTATCTATCTATCTATATATATAATAAAAGAAAAGTTTTTGGCATCACAATTTGTCATGTGGCACCACCACATTCATCATCAACAATTTTTCCCGCCAATTCTTCTAATTATGGAAGGGATTTGTATTTCTAATTTTTTATTTATTGCATTCTTAATTATTTAATAACCAATTATTTAATTACTAAATATATAAAAATACATAATTATCATAGATTATGATTGTATTTATAATTTTTTTTTTAAAAGTCACCCGTGTAACACACGGGGATAAAAAACTAGTATATATTAAGAGAAAAAAAGAAAAAGAATATCAAATAGATGTTAATATACTATTATAGGTAAAATACATAGTATTAGAACACTCAATAAAAAGTTAAACAATCTAATTAGAAAAAAATATATATGAGTGAGTTAATTGAAACAAACTTGAAACTTTACTATTATTTTATAAAGTTTTTCGAATCTATTTCTAAAGTAGAAATGATAGTTGTTTTTTCTAATAATTATTTTAATCTATAAACATAATAACGATTAACAAATTAGTTTGACCTCTTTTTAAAATATAATTGTGTGCATGAAAAAGGCCTCTTAACACAAACCTATAGATTATAGATTAAATAGTCATAAGCTCTTTTCACATGAAAATAATTGTGATTAAAAACTAAATAAACATATTTGGCTTTAAATCATTGGTAGATTAAAAAACTTAATATTCTAGTCAAAATCAAGAAAAGACAAGCATATTTTTATATTAAGATTGTCGTAGTGGCCCCATAACGTCCCCAACAGTGCCCCTAGGGACAGTATGAGGAAAAAATCGGGTATGACGTTTTTGTGATGACGTCCTCTCTGTTTTTCAATTTCCAAAAATAGCTGTTCAACAGCTCTTTTAACGATCCAATTTATAAAAAAAAATCACATTTTATTTACATATAAATACCACACATTAATTTATATAATTTTAATCACAGCTTCTACTATCTCTGCTGTAATTCTATATCTTTCAAACTTTATTTCTAAAATGTTTTCTCATGGGTCACCTTTTGACGGTCCACCCAATCGTTTCCAAGCACCACGAAGAAATGATGATAACGAACAACCACCACCAACACCAACCGATGACGGCTTGCTTTTGTGTACATTGCTATGGGAGCACCACAAACCGCGCAACAACAACAAACGTACGGTTTCACCCATGGGTACAATTTCAATGCGTTTTCTCAACAACAATATCAACCATTTCAACAATATCAACCATTCCAACAATCTCAACCATTCCGACAATCCCAACATTTCCAAACATATCAACTGGTTAGCTTTCCAATTTAGAAAAATCAAAGTCCACGAATAAGTTCGTCAAGTTAGATTTCCAACCATAACTAGAAAACTTCGTAATTCGTTCGTATGATCCACAACAACATCTGCAAGATAAGTGCGAATTCTGCCCCTTCTGTCTTGCACGACTGTTTTGACCTATTTTTGGGTCGAATCTCTAAATATTTTCTAAATGAAAGTCAGTCGGGGAATATAAATTTAGTTTACTGGAGTGTGTCATAATTTTTTATGGGTCCGGCTATTTGTACATCCCACTTTTTCAGATTCTCCTTATATGGTGTGTATTGCCTTATATGGGGCGTATAGGACACTATATGGGGTGTATTGCCTTATATGGGGCGTATAAGGCTAGTTTCCCTTCCGTTTTTAAAATGGTCAAAACTTTTTCATACGACATTATTTTTTTAAAAAAAAAATCTCACCATAATTCTAGTCACATTTTTATCTTTAATTTGAGTATAAGTTTGTTTGATATGAAAAAAAAAATTATGTTTTTTCCAACCGATCACTCTTCTTAGGAGGTACTTTACGAGCTGTAGGTTTTGCTGGTTTTGCATGTCTCTTATTCTTTTCCTAAATTGACACCATGTAATTAACTGATTAGTAACATATATATTAATTAATAATAACGTCAAAGCGATTTGTCAAATACTTAATTATATATATACCACTTCCTGCTCTGATGCCCCAGCAGTACTGGCTGCAGCTGCTGCTGCTTCTGTTATTTTTCTCTTTTTTCCCTAATTAAAGACATCATCAACATTTAATTAAATGATCATATAGCAATTAGTTATAAGGGAAGTGCACAATTGTATAAATTAAAATAATTAAATGATCATATAGCAACTATCCCGATGAACTCTAACTATCTGATGAACTAGGAACTTCCGGATCAACTCTAACTATCCCGATGAACTTTTTACTATCCTGATAAACCTTACCTATCCTGAGGAACTTTAACTATCCGGATGAACTCTAACTATCCGGATGAATTATAACTAGAGACGCATGTTCATCCAGATGAACTAGAATCTTCCAGATCAACTCAAATTCAGAACTGTTTCAAATCTGTACCTTATCGGCCGACCTTTGAGATGAGTTTGATGGAGTAGATTGTTTCCGCAATGTATTGTGCGCGGAATTGATCATGTCCTACGTGCAAGTAATTCAATTAGTTAATTAGTTAATAAATATGCGTTCAAGGGAGATTGATCATATCAGCAATACTATTTAATTACCGTTGTATTTACATTGGAATGCTGATTACAACTGTTTTTAGATCTTACAGTTGTAATAAGAGGCGCCTCCGCGGACTTTACCTACGAAATGATTTTATGATTTATAATAATTAATTGATAAAAAAGTAAAGTATATAATATAATTAATAATATGTATATATATATAATTTGTCCCTTACAGAATTTACCGCTTTATCAACTTGTTTATCTTGAATCATGAGGTCCATAAACGCCGTAAGCTTATCAATTTTATCATGCTGTGCTTTAACCATATCAGTGAGGTGCTCAACCTCTTGATCCTTTTTCTCACGCAACTCTTTTTCATTTTTTAGTTTAGCCTCAAGTTTTTCGATCCGTTCTTTCGATCACCCTTTTGGAGCACCCTGTCAATATCCACGGGAAGTCACTCCATACCCGATACCTTTTAGGTATCCACCCCTTTTCTTGCCAATGACCAATGTCAGGGCATCCGTTCCCGGTTCTACGGTCACGGATCCCGCATTTATTTTTGTTTCATTCTCGGCCTGCAGTAATTAATTTAGTTAATGTAATGAGGTGCTATTAATTTTTAACATGTGAATAATTAAGTATATATATAACAATTAAACTTACTATATCATCTGCTACGCCCTTCACCACAGGCGTTTTGTATTCCCCCTCTTTATTTACCCTTCCTTTCCTCCACATAATGCTCGAGAGGGGCAATCATCAGCTGTAATTTCTTTGTTTTGTACCTTGTATTATAATAATAATATATATCAGACTTGAAACATACATTGCACGTTCTTAACCATGACTGGGTGTAACACACTTAGCTTATTACCAGTTTTCCTCTCAGATAGACGTATCCTCCCCGTCCCATTGTATGATCATAAACATACTGTGCTCGAACCTCTTTTGCACTCTTTGACACAGCCTTTCCAACAGAACAGTAGGATATATAACTATAATCTCATTAATTAACACTTAGCCTAATTAATGAAATCTGCAGTTTGAATTGAATAAAAACCTTGAATTCATCAGATTTTGTATATGCTACAAATCTGTTCCAGTCTTCTTTTTTCACAATAGCGCGATACATTTTTGGAACTTTCTCAAGCACGGTGGGTTTTGCAAGGTTGGGAAGAATGTGTTTCTCGAACATCTTTCTTCTAAAACTCCTTAGCAACCCACCAAGCCGTACCATTATAAGACCCCTTCGACAGTCATCAATTTTGAATAATTGCTGAAAAAATAACATATGACAACATGATTTTTTAGCCACATATATGGAATTCAATAACTTAACAAACTTAATATGAGAAAATGTATAATCTGTTTCATAACCTGAATCCATGCCCACATCTTGTTCCTGTCCTCTTTTGGCACCTTCCTCCATTTTATTTTTAGATACCTCAATCCAACCTCTGACCTTGCAATGTCTCCCATAAAACTCGAAAATTTTAGTCTATGCTCCCCGCCAATCCTTCCCAGAGCATCAAATGTTAGTGGCCATTTTTCCCCACCATTTTTCTCAAATTTGGCACGCCACTTTGCCAACTGCGTCAACCCCCTCTTGTTTGCTTGGGGAGCAGAGGTTGTAGCTTCCTCATTCTCAGTAACTTGGGCATCATTGTCGAGTTGGGCATCATGATTGTCGACGTGGGCATCATTGTTATCCATTTCGTCTTCTTCACTCTGTAGTGAATAATGATCATCATTGTTGTCCATTTCATCTTCTTCACTCGCTTGTGAAGAATCATCATTGTATTCGAATTCACTGTTATAATTAAGATCCTTCAATTGTTCACCTGCTTCGAATTCATGATCCATTGTTAAATGAGGTAGATGAATCCTGAAATGAAATAAATAGAGAATGAAATAAATGAGATGGAATAATTAATTAGATGAAATAAATAGCGAATGAACTAAATGATCTCCTGAAGATGACAGTGAAATTAATACTTACGGGAATTAGGTAGTGATCTCCTGAAGATGATAGTGTGATGAATCTTGTAGAGGAAGTTTTAGTGGTAGGGAAGAAGAGAGTGATGAATCGTTTTGGTGATAAAATTTTGATGAGAGGGAATAGGAACAGATCAATGAATTTTTTGGGAAATTTGAAAAATGGTGTGAAGTAATTTGGGGATTAATATGATCGATCCGGGTGAAAGCATCTCACCAAATAAGGACGTGACAACATTTAATTATCAGATTTAATATAAACTCAATTAATTCCAGACATAGATATAATAGTATTTTAAACATAACTTTAAAATGATCTTTAAATGTAAAATGGAATATTAAGCAATAAATTTAATGATAATTGTATCCTAATGAATTTGTATACCTAACGTGAAAAAAAAGATGTCAAGTACTAAAGACACACCACACAAACACACACACAGACACACACACATATATATATATATATACATCTTTCAATGTGTTGTAATATATACATTATCGGTTATATATATATATATATATATATATATATATATATATATATATATATATATAGAGGAAGGTTCCCGTGCATCAGGCAAAGTTGCCTACATCCGGTACACACAGGGGCATATTTGGAATGTCCAGATTTCTCCCCATATGTGGTATATTTGGTAGTTATTCAAGTTCCCCCAGTTTTTAAAACGATCATAACTTTTTCATACGACGTTATTTTCGAAAACGAATTTCACCATAATTCTAGTCGTGATTTTATCTTTAATTTGAGACTAGGTTTGCTCGATTTGAAGAAACTTTTTTTTTTTGACGTTTTAACCGGGTTTTTTCTAGTTTTTTTTTTTTTTTTTTTTAAATTTTTGGGTAGTACTAGCTGCGATTTAGGGTCCTAAAAATTTTCAGATTTTAATTCGAAGCGTAGACATCTTTTTTTTTATTTTTTAAAAAAACATTGACATTGTACACCAGCACAGCACAACACATACCAGCATAGACCAGCGCTGAAAGTTTTAAAAGTATAAATCACCGAGAGATATAAAATATCACTAAGGCTATGTGTAAATTCCACCAGCACAGCCAGCACAGACCAGCACAGCCAGCATACACCAGCACAGCCAGCACAGACCAGCACAGCCAGCACAACACATACCAGCATTCACCAGCACAGCCAGCACAGACCAGCACAGCCAGCACAATTCCACCAGCACAGCCAGCACAGACCAGCGTCGTAAAAAACGTGAATTTTTTTTTTCTCCAAATCAAGCAAACCTAGTCTCAAATTAAAGACAAAATCACGACTAGAAATATGGTGAAATTCGTTTTCAAAAATAACGTCGTATGAAAAAGTTATGGTCGTTTAAAAATTGAGGGGGAACTTGAATAAATATTGTTTTCCACATTTACCCTTCCAGCTTTAAGATTCCTCCACTCCTTCTCTCTCATCTCTTTTAATCTTATCCATCCATCAAATTGATCTAGTGGTCCAGATTTGGCCGCACTGAACTTAGGCAAAATGGTCTGCCGCATTTGATCCTAAACCTATATATATATATATATATATATATATATGGTGAGATTCATTGTAGACACTTTCGCATGTGAAATAGCTATTTTTCATATGTGTTCACATGTGAAATTTTCTGAATAATGAGAAAAAGGAAAATTAATCACACCTTATTGGCACTCATTGGTCCCAACTGACCCTCGTTTCCCCTAAACACACCTTATTGGGACTCATTGGTCTTAAACACAACTTATTGGTTACATACACACCTTATTGGCCCATCATTGGTCCTAAACACAACTTATTGGTTACATACCACCTTACTGGGACTCATTGGTCCCAACTGACCCTCTTTTCCCCTAAACACACCTTATTGGGACTCATTGATCCTAAACACAACTTATTGGTTACATACACACCTTATTGGGTCATTATTGGTCCTAAACACAACTTATTGGTTACATACACACCTTACTGGGACTCATTGGTCCCAACTGACCCTCATTTCCCCTAAACACACCTTATTGGGACTCATTGGTCCTAGACACAACTTATTGGTTACATACAAACCTTATTGGGCCATCATTGGTCCTAAATACAACTTATTGGTTACATACACACCTTACTGGGACTCATTGGTCCCAACTGACCCTCTTTTCCCCTAAACACACCTTATTGGGCCATCATTGGTTCTAAACATAACTTATTGGTTACATACACACCTTATTGGGACTCATTGGTCATAAACACATCAAATTGACCCATTTGACCCCAAATTGACCCATTATTTAATTTTTATCTTAATTCTTTAAGATATAATTTATTTAGAATTATAATTCCCCAAAATTTAAGGTTTTTGTAGATCCGTTCTGTTTTTTGTGTTTAGGGTTTTTGTTTAATGAAATGGAGATTGTGCGAACATATTACATTTTTTACCTAAAATTATGCATCAGTTGTTGATCGGATTGCAATTGTTGATCGTCTCTGTTTTCGAGGATTGGGGTTTTTGTTTAACGGAATGAGATTGTGCGAACAAATTACCTTTTTTACCTAAAATTATGCATCAGTTGTTGATCGGATTGCAATTATTGGTCGTCTCTGTTTTCGAGGATTAGGGTTTTTGTTTAACAGATTGATTTCATAAACAAAAATAGACAAACAAGTATATAACAAAAAGTGGATTTCATACTACTGATTCCAATTTCATACACAAAATTGTTTCCAAATTTACATGTTCATTCCTAAAAAAACAAAAAACAGAGCAGTTGCGGGTTGAGGTTCACGGGAACCTAGATTCCATCTCCTCCATCAACTTCAAATGCCTACTCATAGCTTCTTGCCTCTGTTGAACCAGCATTTGAAGCCTGGCATTGGAGACGTGTATCTCTTCCACAAGAAAAGTTGCCATCTGGTATCTTGATGGACTTGGTGGCTCTGTAAGTATTTGGTTGAGCAGGGCCAACCCTTACAAGATACTCTGTCTCTCTTCCCCGATAATCACCCCGTACCGGTCCAGGGTAGCAACAATCTTTATCTGCAAATAATGTTCAACTAATTCTTTCAAGTTTGCCTTTTTGAGAAGGATTTGAGGGTTTTGAGAAAGAGTTTTATAAGGATTTTGAGAAAAGGCTTGATAAGGATTTAGAGAAGGGTTTGATAATGGAGGTGAGAAGTTTCTGATTACTGATCAGGTGGTATGGTTATATGTGCAAATCACTTGAGTTTGCCTAAGCTCAGATGTCTAATCGCCGTAGTATACCAAAGGTCTTATTTTATTGAACATTGCACATTATAATTGTTGGAATTTTGGTTTTCCTACAAAAATTACTTTCACACGTTCTCTAAGTTAAACTGAAATTTCTACACGATATCAAAAACCCACTGAAATTTTAATCACACGATCTGAAATTATCCGAAATTACTTTCACACGATCTTAATAATCAAATTAACAAGTCAAAATTAAACTTAGAAAGTCAAAATTACCCACTGAGTTCTCTTTGCATATCCTGTTGAATGTTTTGATTTTCTGGTAATCAAATTAACAAGTCAAAATTAAACGAAGAAAGTCAAAATTACCCACTGAGTTCTCTTTGCATATCCTGTTGAATGTTATGATTTTCTGGTAATCAAATTAACAAGTCAAAATTAAACGAAGAAAGTCAAAATTACCCACTGAGTTCTCTTTGCATATCCTGTTGAATGTTTTGATTTTATGGTAATCAAATTAACAAGTCAAAATTAAACGAAGAAAGTCAAAATTACCCACTGAGTTCTCTTTGCATATCCTGTTGAATGTTTTGATTTTCTGGTAATCAAATTAACAAGTCAAAATTAAACGAAGAAAGTCAAAATTACCCACTGAGTTCATGAGGATTGAAAGAAGATGAACTAGAGTTCTTTAGGATTATAAAGAGTTATTCAGTAATAGAACTGGATGAACTAGAGTTCTTCAGGATCAAGAGTAATTATTCAGTAATAGAACAGGATGAACTAGAGCTCTTCAAGATGAACCGGATGAACTAGAGTTCTTCAGGATCAAGAGTAATTATTCAGTAATAGAACAGGATGAACTAGAGCTCTTCAGGATGAACCGGATAAACTAGAGTTCTTCAGGATTAACTATATATACTATAAATAACCAAAGTTTTATTTATGTTCGTAGTCTATTGGAGATTCCCATGCATTTAAACTCATTATCTAGTGAATTAAAATCATTCTGCTTGAATACAATTCTTTATACATTAATATTTAGTCACACAACCTAATATATATATGTAGAAGACAATAACCGGATCAACTAGAATTCTTCAGGAAGAAGAGTCAAAAGACACATCGGATGCATAACACATAAACCATTAATTACATATATAATCCAAAAGATGTGATATCAGTTAATTAATTATATATATATATATATATAATAAAAAAACAACATAAACTTATTGGTTATATACACACCTTATTCTTAAAATATTAATGTTTTAGAGAAGAAGAACAAAACAAACAACGAAAAAGTGAAATTAGCCGTTACTAGTTACATCACCTGTTTGGGTTTTTAAAATATGATTTTAATTTGGCCCGCTAAATTCTAAAAGAGGCGGGATAAATTAATGAGTGAATTCAATTGAAAATTTCACATATCACTCTTGATTTCCCCAATTCCCCGCTCCCCATTTCTCCATTGCTAATTCATCGATAGAATTTTCCCTCCGTCATATTACTTCTCCAATAAACAGGTTCACAGTAAAGATTATTGAAAAGGGTTTTCAGTATTAGCAAAACGATCGTTTTTAATAATCTTTATTGTTGTATTTTCTAGCAAAACAAACATGGATAAGTCTTGGATGCTAACCAGTAGAACCAGGAAATCATATGCCGATGGAGTTAAATCATTCTTAAAGTTTACAGTTACAAGTTTGAAAAAGACGGAAATTTCATGTCCCTGTGTTAATTGTCTAAACCATTACTCTTATCATTTTGATGATGTAGAGTATCATTTTTTTTAAGGGGATTCGATCTGGCTTATACAACGTGGACTAAACACGGAGAGGAACACGAGCCCGCAGGAGATGAGCTTCACAAGGAATCATCTTTTGATTCCGGAATGCCATTCGATGCATCCAAAACGATAGAAATTGTCAGGGCTACTAAAGAAAATTTCACTGAGAACCATGAGAAGTTTCAAGAACGACTCATGGATGCTGAGAAGCCCCTGTATGAAGGATGCCATACCTTCACAAAGTTATCTGCCGTGGTTCAACTACTGAACTTGAAGACTAAGCATGGAGGATCAAATAAGTTTTTTAATGAACTTTTAGTTTTGTTAAAACAGATGCTACCTGAAGGTAATGAGATTGTGAAAAATACATATGAGGCCAAGAAGATTTTGAAGTCAATGGGTGCACGGTACACCAAGATACATGTGTGTATCAATGATTGTATTCTTTACAGGAAGGAGAACAAGGACCTAACTGTATGTCCAACTTGTGGTGAGTCTAGGTGGAAGGTGGATGAGAGGACTAAGAAACTATACGACAATACTCCTGCAAAGGTAATGTGGTATTTCCCCATCATTCCAAGATTAAAACGACTGTTTCAAGTGAAAACCACAACGGAGGATCTAAGATGGCATGCCACCAGTTCCAAAACACCCGGTGTGTTTTGACACCCATCCGATTCACCGGCATGGAAAGCCATAGATGACAGATATCCCGAAATCGCTGACGATCCTAGAAGTCTTCTTCTTGACATTTCAATTGATGGGGTCGACGTGAATAGAGGCAACAGAAATCATAGTGTGTGGCCGGTTCTATCTGTCAATTAAAACCTTCCATCATGGTTATGTATGAAAAGAAAGTTCATCATGCTTTCTTTATTAATATCGGGAGCACCTAGAAACGATATTGATGTGTTTTTTGAACCATTAATTGATGACTTAGAGCTGTTATTTGAGGCAGGTGTGGAAACATATGATGCATATGCGCAAGAACATTTTACTATGTGTGCAGTTGTTTTATGGACGATTAATGATTACCCTGCACTTGGTACACTTTGTGGTTGCCCGTACAGTGGATTCCATGGTTGTGTGGTATGTCGGGAACAAACTAAATGCATTAGGCTTCCTTTCTCAGCCAAGCAATGTTATGCTGGTCACAGAAGATATCTACCATATACGCATGCCTTCCGAAAGCAAACAAAGGCCTTCGATGGTAAACAAGAGTTGAAAGATGCTGCAGTTCCTATGACCGGGGAACAGATATACAACGAAGTTCAACATATCAGGAACAAATGGGGAAAGGGGTTAAGGTGTACTGATTCAGAAATCCCAGAGACCTCAACTGGAAGATGGGGGAAGATTAATAAGAAAAAAAGAAAGAACAAAGAGAAGCCACCATATTGGAAGAAATTCAATATATGGTTTCGAAGACTTAGATATTGGAGGCACAATAGTGTCCAACATTACATTGATTTCATGCATATTGAAAAGAATGTGGCTGAGAGTCTTGTTGGAACTCTGCTCAACCTTCCCGGAAAGACAAAGGATGGACTGAATGCTAGAAAGGATCTGAACTTTTTCGGGTTAAGACCAGAGTTGCAGCCTAAACAGAACAAGAACAACATAGTACTTCTTGCAGCGTGTTACACGTTACAAAAAGATGAAAAGGAAAAGTTTTGTGCACGTTGTATAACTTGAAGGTTTCACAAGGCTATTGTTCTAACTTTTCTAGTTTGGTTAGTCTAAAGGACAAGAAACTTGTGGGGCTCAAGTCACATGACTATCATATGCTGATGCAATAGTTTCTGCCAATTGCAATTCGGTCAGTCATGCCTGAACCGACAAGATATGTTATTATCAGGTTCTGTTTTTTTTCAAATCAATATGCAGCAAAGAGATCAACGTCGAAGAACTAGATAAATTACAGGCAGATCTTTGTGTCACACTATGCCTGCTTGAGAAATATTTCCCACCATCATTTTTTGATGTTATGCTTCATTTGACGGTGCACCTTACTAGGGAGGTAAAATTATGTGGCCCAATATGCTTTCGATGGATGTATCCATTTGAAAGGTGTATGAAGGTAATTAAGGGCCACGTGAGAAACAAAACTTATCCAGAAGGGTGCATTGCTGAGGAGAACATTGTAGAAGAAACGATTGGGTTTCTCAGCGAATACCAAAAAAAACGTCACAACTATTGGTGTTCCAACTAAAAAGCATAGCAGTGCGGATGGAAGTCCTGGGTCAGCTGGTAGATCAGTTGAAGTCTCTCCAGAGCTCCTATCGAAAGCACATTTATTTGTGTTGATAAACACGCCTGAAATTGAGCATTATATCGAGTAAGTAATTTAGATTATTAACCTTTTTTGATCTGTTTAATTAATTATAAACTTTTATAGATAACTTCAATTCATGTAATTGCAGAGAACACATGAAATTTTTGGAAAAGGAACATCCTGGTAGTAGACTAAATGAGCTGACTAAGAAGCAGATAACAACATTTGGTAAATGGTTACGCAACAAGGTCAGCTAAATTTGCTTATTGTTTTAATTCCGGATGAACTGTAACTTTCCTGAACAACTGACCTGAGTTGTCCGGAACAACTCTATTTTCTATCCGGATGAACTATAACCTTCCTGCTGAACTTAAACTACTTTCTTACAGTTTTAATTCCAGATGAACTGTAACTTTCCGGGACAACTGACCTGAGTTGTCCGGAACAACTGTATTTTCTCTCTGGATGAACTATAACCTTCCTGGTGAACTGAAACTATTTTCTTATAGTTTTAATTCCGGATGAACTGTAACTATCCGGAACAACTGACCTGAGTTGTTCGGAACAACTCTATTTTCTATCCGGATGAACTAACCTTCCTGGTGAACTGAAACTATTTTCTTATACTTTTAATTCTGGATGAAATGTAACTTTCCGGAACAACTGACCTGAGTTGTCCGGAACAACTCTATTTTCTATTCAGATGAACTATAACCTTCCTGGTGAAATTAAACTATTTTCTTATAGTTTTAATTCCGGATGAACTATAACTTTCCGGAACAACTGACCTGAGTTGTCCGGAACAACTTTATTTTATTTTTGTAAGAACTATAACCTTTCTATTCCTAATGAGCTCTCCTGATGAACCTACTATGAATTTCAGGTTGAAAAGGAGATGGCGGAGTCCCCATAAACTATATCAGAGACCGTTAGGTGGAAAATCTTGAGACGGTAGGGTTTACCAGAACAGCAGGGTTGGTGTAGAGGTTAATGACATGCACATCTCTAACAATTTATAAACTATGGACAAAAACCTTATTATGGGGTTTTAAAAGAGATATGGCTACTAGATTACCATATTAAAAGCATCCCTTTATTTATGTACGACTGGGTTGAGAATACACAGGGGGTCAAAAAAGATAGTCTTGGTTACACTTTGGTCAACCTTAAAAGACTAGGTCATAAGGAGGACCCGTTCATTTTCGCGTCACAAGCACAACAGTTGTTTTACGTCAAAGACCAGCTGGATAAAAAACTGCATATTGTCTTTATGACACCTCCCAAAAATTACAGAGATTATTATGAAGACGATGCCAATGAAGAATTTAGTACGGTAGTTTTTCCTCACAACGATAATGTATTGCCACCCGTAGATACATGTGACAATGTTTACCATAGAGCTGACTGTACTGGAATGATATTACGTAAAACCGATTAATTGGTCATTGTAATGTTTTTGAATCTTAGCAAATTACAGTATCAACAATATTTGTTTTTTTTTCTTTATGTATTCTAGAATATTATGGATCTTAATTTTGAGTCAAGTGTTTCCTTTTTTGATTGTGCCTGCATGTCTCCTCTCTTTGACCAAACCAGAGTCAATAAAAGTCATAAATAAACAAACAAAATCAACTGCTGCTTTAACAAACACAATTACATACATAATCCAAAGGGTATGATTCCATTAATACATTGATCTATAAAATTACAACTGAAAAACTACTAACTTAAAAGGGAGAAGAAGCGGCTAAAGAAAAATCCCTCTTTGCTTTCTCACATGCACTTGCTTCTGATAGAGTGTAAAGAGAGAACAAGTCCCTCTTTGCTTTCTCACATGCACTTGCTTCTGATCAACTGAAAATGGTGAAGAAGTGGCTGAAGAAATATCGGGTTCATGGGGCCAAAAGTGAGAGAAGCACCTGAAAAATACAAGTGCTGCAAACCTTAACATGTGGCCTTACTGCTGACTGTTATAAAATTACACAATAACTTAAAATCTGCTCTCAGTAAAGCATTTGTATGAACCATTAGAGACTCCTCGTCTCCATGGTTTCCATAATAACTTAAAATCTGCTCGCAGGAGATAAAGAGTGCAATCTTTCCCTACACAAGAAAAATTTACCAAATCTGAGACGAAAATTTCAATCGAGTTTCAGTGGTGAAGATGATAACTTACCGTTTTCCACATACGGATGACGCCAATTCCACATTTTTTGCCGGCGATGATGGACGAAAAACAGAGAGAGAAAAGGGGCATGGTGGAGATGATGATGAAAACTGATACAGAGATAATTAAGTATATATCGATACTCGAGGGGCGTGGTAGATGGAGATTTGAAAGATAAAGTAAATGAAAAAGTAAATGAAATAGTAATGATTACAAGCGCCGTACACTGTTGGTATTCTTCTTTTAGCCAGTGTTTAATATGAGTGGTCATATCACAAGATAATCAAACATGATAAACATATATAACCATCATATATTCAATTATAACTACTAATTTCATAACTAAATTAACATATAAAATATTGTTCTTAATTTGTTCATAATTAAACATAAACATCCATTAATTAATAATCCGGATCACTGCAATCTTCGGATATGTATCTTGAACTTGCATCGTCATCATCATGATCATCTTCTTCATCTTCTTCGGATTCAAAGTTTATTAAATTTTGTATCAAGGACACGGAATAATTTCGTTGACTCAACAAAGTGGGCAAAACAATCAGGAATCTTTTACGCATGGAGTTGCCTCAGGATGTTCTCATCGTTGTGTTTAATCACAGATTTATGGGACTTGAAGGATCTTCTTCTCCTGTTACTGTAAACCAAAAAAATACGGTTATTCTTCACATACCAGTAATTAAGGGAGCGTTTATTATCGGCCATTTGATACCAGAATTGGTATAGAGAATTTGAGATCAAGAAAGGGATGGCGGTAAAGGAAAATAACAATGATGATGATATATAGGGTAGCAGATTTTAACCCGCTCGAATTGGTAAAATTGAAAAAAAAAGCGCGTTGTTTTAGAGGGAAACAAATCGTCTCTTTTTCGCCACGCGTTTAATATTTTACCGTGAACATAAAATAGATTTTTGTCACTCACAACCTACCATTTAGTCATGGTTAATATATGTGGCCATAGGTAATGATTTTTTTCACTCATAACCAGTATTTAGTCACACAACCTAATAACAGTGGCGATATGTACTAGCTTTTAGCCACATAACTAAGTAAAAAGCGTGGTCATTGCTCACATTTAGCCACGCATAATATATACTTAATAGTTTTGTTTTTTTTAATTTACTAAGTAATAAAATCTACTCTTCCGTCACACAACATTATTTAAGCGTGGCCATACATTCCTTTTTTGTCACACGAATAAAAATTCATAAAAATTCCGTGGCCGTTTGGTGCATTTCGCCACTCTTTTTTAAGTGTGACAAATAAGTGCCACATGTTTTTGTAAAACAGTGGCTAAAGCCACTGCACCTGATTGTTGTTATCACATAAACAAAAAAATACGTGGCTAAAAGGGTCCAAAGGCTATATATTTGGCCACAGGTACAAAATATGTGTGGCTAAAACTAGTGTTTCTTACCTTTGGCCACGTTTTTTTCAAAACAGTGGCTATGCGTTATCAAAAAAACCGTGGCCAAAGCCACTTTTTGACGTAGTGTCAGTTACCCTAATCTCTTGAAAAGTAACAATTTGAGTGGAGCTGCATTAAATTTTTGATACATGATTATTATTTGTTTAAGAACAAGTAGATGAAACTAAGTCCTTGTATTAAAAACATTCATTATATGCTTAAGGATCCTATAACTAAAGATCTATCCTTAAGTCTTTTCTAAGAGCTCATAATAAAGACAGGGTGACTGATGACCAAGCATATCATACTATGAATGACTAATTATTAACTTTTCATCGTCCGTTTTGTCTCTAAATATGTTACGCATGCCTAACGTGACATAGTCAGTTTATGTACAAATCAACATTAAGGGCTTAATTGTCAATTGATCCTAAAACTAAGTTGAGTTATAAATTTGGGATTGTAGTACGATTAATGGGGGTCTTGAGTTGGATAATCAATTTTATAATTGTATTTCTCTGCTACAGTTTTGGTTGAAAATTGAAATGAGTATAACTTTTAATCAGACTTATATAATAACTCATTATAAATGATCACTCCACCAAGTGGGAGAATGTTAGACTTGATTAACTTGTGGCCCAAGTCATCATTTATTCTTATAGATCATTGACCTAAATAACTCCCTAAGTTTCCTAATTGGCATTTATTTGATGGACGTAATTGCCCTTACTAGCACAAATTGGGGTTTCCCCTCTCTAGAATATGTGGGTCTTCCACCTTAGCCATCCTAACCACACACCTTAAATGGGAACTCGATTAGTGGCTTCATAGAATCCTTAAACATGACTGCAGATTTTGTGCATCAAGTAATCTTTACGTTTATATCATGTTTTATTATCATGTTAGAGGAATCGTCCAACATACAAGACTAGTCCTATACAACATTTAAATGCTGATAGATGAGATGAGGACTTTTAGACACTTTCACATTTAACTGTGTGTAAAACATTCTCTTGATATTGCTTGTATTGTAACCTCAATTCTGCTCGAATAAACTTTGATTCTTTCTCCCCATCTATCGATCCTCTTATTCATTCGTTAGCTCTCAATTACTTCGGTGGAACTATTTGTTTCTTCAAAAGACTAGGCTTTTAGTGTTAAATAGTTTCATAAAATGATTTATGTGGGATGAGAAAGTATGAAATTATGACGAGTTACCTTAGGCCCGAGGCCTCAATGGGACATATGTGTGCATAGATGGATCTGGGCTATATTTAGAGGCGCATCACTTGGGTAATATTGAACAATGAAGACCGAAGATCGGTCAGGGTGGCATATACACAACGGTACGTTGGCCAAAGCACCATTAACCTACATGATATACATGAGCATAGGCTCAAGCGATGCAACCCGATTTAGGGATAAGTGATGAGATATTGGATAGAATGTGTTTGCCTCCATCAATAGGTCTACTTCCTCTAGAAGAAACATGTTATGCTCTCAATTAAAGCACATTTATTACATGTCTTAAAAGATTACTGTTCACCTAACCGTAACATATCTATTTTTATGATGGAGTCAGGTCACAAAAGGAGAAGAGGCTAATGATGTAACATTGTGTAGCTTAGATTTGAAGACCCCCGCTCTTGTTACACTAGCTCATCAACACAATTCTTTTTTAACAGATCCGTGTCAGAAATTATTCGTAGCAACTTATAAAAAATTTAATCTATTTGAATCTTGAGTAATTAATTATGTGTGCTAATACTCCATTGGAGCTCAAAGTAAAATATTTGTCGGCCAATGTATAACGAGTATTTGACCCTACTTGTTCATAGCTTCAAAGTCAAATACTAATTTATTGGCTTTCTAGTGTACAATTCAAAGAATATTTGAAAATCACAGCAGGTCAACTCAATCTTCCAATACAATGCTTTGATCTTCATAATATTGTCAAAATCACATCCTAATCTCTAAAAGTCAAAGGCAGATTACATGTAAATCAAATATTAAAATATGAATGTTGACTTTGTATGTTGTTATATCTTGCATTGGTCAACTTCGATCTTTATGGTTTAATTGTACCAGATTTTGGTGCAATGTCAAGTGATAAGAGATAGGATGGAAGAGTTCTTTTGCAGAATATTATACGTGCATAATTTGAATCTAATACTTGTAGGGGGAGGGGGTGTTTATCCAATTTGTTATTGAATTATTCGAATTTGGAAATTCTAAAACTCAATTTATATTCGATATAAACTCGAATAAAATTTGGCAAGCTGATTCAGATGAAATTACTCGAATTCAGGTGTGTATTCGAATAAACCATATTAACAAAAAATCAAAAATTTAAATTACGAATAAAAATAGCTAAACCATGCGTTTAAGAGAATGTCCGATGATTATTCACATTGTTAATGTGAAGAAACAAGGTTATTTTCTATATATCATGGTTAAATGTATTCGAGGATAAAACCGTACTTTGTCTAGTATATTTTATTTATTTTTATTGTTTCTCATGGTGGACTTAGCTATGTTAAATAATAAAATGTTAAATTAATATTATTAAATAGGTTACCATAATTTAACTAAATGGGCTCGTGGACTCAATACTAACGGGCCCTAATTTAATATATTTAGATAAACTAAAGGGTCGACATAAATTTTGATCAATTTGGTATATACGTTTGGCATCCAATTCTTCATGGAAGACAAAGTTGTCCTTGGAGGCTTGGACATTCATCTATTTAGCACTGGATTAATTTCTAGTCTTCATGGTGGACATTTTAAGATTAAAATACGAGAAGTATATTTGAACCCGTAAGAAAATTTTGTAGCCCAGATTTAAGCCCACTAGAATCAAGTCATCAAGAAGTATATTAAACAAAAAGTAAGAGTAAAAATATATATTATTCGAATTCGGGTTATTCTGGTCAGTTTAATTCGAGGCACATAAATTCGAATTTCATTTGAATTCGAAAATTTTGGTTCAAATATGAACCAAATTCGAATAAACCCAAATTTGAGTTTTAATTCAATTTGGTTCGGTTAAGTTTTGGGTCATTCGAGTATGGATCAAGTAATGAACATCACACATCAACAACATTTTTAGGCTATCTAGCAAAAAGTTGGAGGTGAAACGGTAAACAAGGTGATGTTGTGAGAACGGGTTAAACAAAGCACAAAAAATAAGAAGTATTCCAAAGTAATTTTTCTATCATTATTACTATATATATAATTTTACTAGTTTTTGATACCCGTGCAACGCACGGGTGGTTTTTAAAAAAATAAATCCAACAATTTAAATATTATAATAAATATAATTCGATAATTGAAACCCGTGCATCGTACGGCGGTATTAAAAAAATCAAAACTAAAATGTACTAATTATTCTTTATATTTATAAGAATTTTTTTATTAGAAATATTCAGTTAAAAGTTTCAATGGTTCTTCTAAAATGAGTCACTTTCACTTTCTAGTAAAATATAAAAATGATATAAACATTAGTATAAATCTCTAAAACTTAAGAGAAAATTAAAGTTTGTATCATACTCTTCTTCAATTATAAAAACAAACACAAAAACAAAACCATTTGATTATAATCGTGCATGAATAATCTAAGAGTAGTCATAAGCACCACTCAAGGACACCCTTATGATACATATATTTGAGAATTTGTATAGCTAAACAATGAAAAAAATTTATTGATATTAATTATATTGTTATATTTATTTAAGAAATAATTGTTTGTAAAAAATAATAAAATTAAGAATGCAATTATAACGATAATATCTCTATTAAAAATTCATAAGAATTAATTTAGTTGTTTGAAATTACAATATTTAAGGCTCATTGGATTTAAAATTGATTTTTTTTTCAAATCCAAATCCCTCATTTACGATATATAATTCAATCTTTAAATGTGTTTGACTTTTTTAAAATATAATTAAAGACGTAATTATACAGTTTGTAATTAGACTCTTTCTATTTTTGAATAATCATAACTATATTATGAAAGTCAAATTTAATTTATTGGAAAGTATTTGAGCGGGAAAGCCACAAAATGGATTGTTGTGGTGATGCCATGTGGCATCCAATCTTTTCATATATATATATATTATATAGAAGACCACATGATAGAGTAAAATAGCAACTTAATGGCATTTTGCCACTTGGCGTCATAGGTGTTTGCCATGTGGGTGTCCTTCTTTTATGTTCTTATTCAAATGCAAAAAATTTAGCATAAGAGTTAATGTGTAATATGTATTGTTGTGTAACATCGAGGTGTTCAGATTTCGAATCCGATTCGAAGAACTCGGAATTCAGTTCGATTCGATTAAAAATGAGCAGTTCGAAATTCGTTTGAAGCTTCAAGTTCGAATTTGTTTCGATTTGGTTCGACGTCTAATATCGAATTTCAAATCGAAATAGAATTTGAGATTTTCAATTCAAATTCAAAATTCAAAATTCGAATTAGAATTTATATATTTATTTTATATATAAATATAATATTCATAAAAATATTTTGAATTAATTTAACTTATTATAACTCACGTCGTATTTCAAAAGTTGGTGATATTCTTTGTTACTAACTGTGGTTGCTTGCATGTTTATTTAAACTGATTGACAAATCTTTTGAAAACTAATTTTCAAAGCTGTGTGGTTTTTCATGTCGTGTCAAATCTCGATTTGACAATTTTATTTTGTTTTTCATTTCATTTTCTTTCTTTATTTTAGGGGGGAAAATATAAAGTTTCAAAAAATAGTGTTTTGTTTTAATATTAGGGGGATAATTTAGAATAATTTAGAAAAAATATTAAAAACTGAAAATTTTCAAAAAGACAAATTGATCCGACAAAAAGTGAGAGATGATAGTACATCAGCATATACATTATTTGTCATGGATAAAGTAGATGTAAAGGTTGTAGGCTATTGCTAAATATGAGAAAATGCATGACAAATCTGATATACGCAAGTATGATATCAACATAATGCCTGCCTGATAACTGTGGTTTATCATCTTGATGAGTATTGTGTGATAAATCTGTAAAAAATCGAATAAGAGATATTCTTGTGTATGCATGCGTTCATTTTGCAAAAATTTAAACTTGCTTAATTTTCTTTGTTTTCTCAAGTGATCGGACTTTCTCTGCGTATCGAAAGATCGACCTAATTGGTGTTCACTTGAGAATTTGCTTTATTTTCTTAGTGTTTCGTATAACTCATTGGACTTTCTCCGTGGGTACAGGAGTACCGACCTGATTGTTGTTGGGTTATACAATTTCTACGTTATTTGCTATTTTTTTTTTCCTAAACAATCAGACTTTCTCTGCGTGCTCACAAAGCCGACCTGATTGTTGTTTGTTTAGGGCTCTGCTTTCTTTTTGCATGACACACAATGGATGTTACATCTTTGAGAAAAATAAAAAAAAATGTGGCTTTGCTAGAAAATGATGAGTTGGCAATATTTCTGAATAATGTGAGGACAATATTATCAGTGCTTGATTAAATACATCATAAATATATAAGAAAGCTATAGAAATTAATTTGTCAAATGCTGAAAAAGAATTGAAATGGATATATCTTGATCTGCATGCATGCTGGTGAAGTTGAAATTAAAGTGTGTATGATTTGTTATGTCTGATATGATCTCATGTCTGGATCTTTCTCATAAAAGTAGAGTTTGTTATGTTCTGTTGATTTTTTTTCATTTCAGAAAATTCAAAAAGATTTTGGTGTGTTTTAGCATACATTTTTAAAATCAAAAAGATTTTAGGTGTGTATTTGTTTTAATACAAAGTTTAGAAAAGTCAAAAAGATTTTGTTTCTGCTATATTTTCGACTTGATCGACACAAGATACAAGATTTTCAAAAAACTAAAAATATTTAAATACCTTGGAGTCTCAAAGAGACGTTTTGCGCCAAGATTATTTATGTTGGCTAGGTACTAAAGTGAAGGAGAATGTCACAACTTCAATGGTGTGTTTTAGCATACATTTTGAAAATCAAAAAAATTTTAGGTGTGTATTTGTTTTAATACAAAGTTTAGAAAAGTCAAAAAGATTTTGTTTCTGCTTTATTTTCGGCTTGATCGACACAAGATACAAAATTTTAAAAAGGATGAAAATATTTAAATATCTTGGAGTCTCAAAAAGACGTTTTGCTCCAAGATTATTTATGTTGGCCAGGTACTAAAGTGAATGAGAATGTCACAACTTCAATGGTGTGTTTTAGCATACATTTTTGAAATCAAAAAGATTTTAGGTGTGTATTTGTTTTAATACAAAGTTTAGAAAAGTCAAAAAGATTTTGTTTCTGCTTTACTTTCGGCTTGATCGACACAAGATACAAGATTTTCAAAAAAGCTGAAAATACTTAAATATCTTGGAGTCTCAAAGAGACGTTTTGCGCCAAGATTAGTAATGTTGGTTAGGTACTAAAGTGAAGGAGAATGTCACAACTTCAATGGTGTGTTTTAGCATACATTTTCATAATCAAAAAGATTTTAGGTTTGTATTTGTTTAATACAAAGTTTAGAAAAGTAAAAAGGATTTTGTTTCTGCTTTTTTTTCGGCTTGATCGACACAAGCTACAATATTTTCAAAAGGCTGAAAATATTTAAATATCTTGGAGTCTTAAAAAGACGTTTTGCGCCAAGATTATTTATGTTGGCCAGGTACTAAAGTGAAGGAGAATGTCACAACTTCAATGGTGTGTTTTAGCATACATTTTTAAAATCAAAAATTTTTTAGGTGTGTATTTGTTTTAATACAAAGTTTAGAAAAGTCAACAAGATCTTGTTTCTGCTTTATTTTCGGCTTGATCGACACAAGATACAAGATTTTTAAAAGGATAAAAATATTTAAATATCTTGGAGTCTCAAAGAGACGTTTTGCGCCAAGATTATTTATGTTGGCCAGGTACTAAACTGAAGGAGAATGTCACAACTTCAAGTCTTCTGAAGTTGTTAATAAGGATGAAATATATTGTACATTGTCAAAGTATTCAAGATCAGAGTAACCATCAAGTTGAGGGGGAGTTTGATTGAAGATACAACACTTTGGAATGAACCAGATACTGCACACGTCGAGGGGGAGTTTGTTAGAGCATAATCTAGTTCGTCGTGTGAAGTATCTAAACAAGACGGAGATGCTAGTATGCAGTGTATAACGAAGTCAGTCACGAACTAGGAGTTCGTGACCAACGAACTCACAGTTCATTGGTCTCCAGTTCGTGACCAGTAGCTATGGTATATATACTTGTTACTTTGTATTTTCTAGTGAGACTTTGTTTGAGACTTCTGAGTGAATCTATGTGTTTCCTGAGGTGTCTTAGATTGTAACCATTGTTCTTAGTGATCAATATACAATTGTTTATTTACCTTCGTGTACAAAATAGCTAGATTGAGTAGATGATCCATCCGCTCACGCACTTTCAACTCGGCCAAGTGGAAGAATGTTAGAATATATCTAATATATATATATATATATATACGGATATATATATATAATATTATATGGCATTTATTCATTTATCTTAATTAATCTTTAATCTAGAGAAATCTATGAAACTATTAATGTTTTTTTTTTTATTCGGCTTAGTAGGTCATCACCATTTCATCATCATCCCCTTGAGATTGTTGATATTGTTGTTGTGGAGATTGTTGTTGAAAAGATTGAGTTTGTTGTGATTGTTGAAAGGCTTGATATTGTTGTTCAAAAGGTTCGCGGAGCTCCGAATGGTAGTCGGTTGGGAAACATTTAAAAAAAAAAGAGATGTAAAAGATAGTAGAGGATGAGAAGTTGTGTGTTTTTTTGTAAAAAAATAGGTATATATAGTGGTGTAAATAGGGTACAAAAAAAGTGAAAGGAGCCGTTGAACGGCTGTCCAACATTCATATTCATTAAAACTCCCCCACTTCACGGCGTTATGTGGGCAACGTCCCTCACCAAATTCTAGCCCATAGCGCCCCCGGGGGTGATGACCCGGACGCTATGAGGCGCTATCCATCATTAAAAAGAAAGTGACCTTAACGCCAACTACACATAGCCTAACTAACTAAGTTTCAACTCATTAATTATATTGGCTTTTTTTTTCTTGGTCATTTTGGTTAAATTTCAAAATTTGTAATTAAATTAATCAATGCCGCGGATGGCCATGTTAGAATGTTGGACCCATGGAGTTACCCGATTTTGATTAAATTTACTTATGGTGTAGTCATGTTTTAGAGCTTCTCGGATTCCAAACACAACAAACACGCTTAGATATGCTTAATCATTCTTCAAGAACACTCTTTTTCTTCGTATAGTACTACATTATTTTTCAAACAACCAAATGTTAGAAATTCGAATGTTTGGATTCTCCAGAAAGCGTGATACACTTCCAGACTAAATATCTTGAGGGTTCGCCCAAGAAATCAATCGGATACGATCTGGAGATCTTATGGAATTCGAGAATTTTGAGAGTGATTAACGAACCCGAAACTGAAAAACTTGATCGTACGTAATGCCAGAAAGGAGCGTATATGCAGTTATTTTGGATAACTGCATATCGAATTTGAACAAAATTACGCATTTGGTCCCTCAAATTTTATTAATGACAATCCGGTCCGAAATAAAATCGACCCCAGCCAGGGGCTCTGCCCCTTGGACCCCGCCACGGGCTACCGCCCCTTGGACCCCGCTCTCTCGGGGGCGCTGCCCTCGAACCCCCGCCAAGGGGGCGTTGCCCCCTTGGAACCCCCTAACCTTATCGACACGGGCGTGCACTACCCCGCACCACCAAACCCGACCAATATATGTTAGAAGACGTATCAATCCATAATTAATCCAATTATAGTAAAATAGCAACACCAAATATAATATATATTATGATGTGAAAAATGGCCAACCACATGCGTTTGTGGGACATTTGTTTGTGGCATGACATACACTAAAAACAAAGGCCTCCTGAACGTCACATATTCGTTTGTTTACCAAACAAAAAAACAAAAAAAAATTCATTCCCTATTATAATGAGAAACCCCAAACCCATTTGAAAGTGCATGAAGGCTTGGATTGAAGGCTGATCTCCCAAGAATACCTTGTTTATATGGCAAGAATGTTTTCTTCTTCATATCATTTGCAACTGCCCTATTGATATTATAATGTAACTCATGAGCTGATACTTTTCCCCTTCTCTTTGACCCTGACCCAAACCCATGTCTAAACACAGATGAGTATTTCTTCAAAGGGTCGCGGTCCATAGCTCGTCCATCAGAAGCACTTCTGAACAAAAACAAGTCTCTAAACCTCCATTTTCTTGATCCTTTGACAGACGAAGAAGCCGAAAGTGAAGACAATGATGAAACCAACTGAGGTTTTATGTTCTTAGCAGCTGTTGATTGTTGTTCTATTTCCCATGGATACTCCCAGCCCCTATGCATTGAAAATGACTGTGTTCTTCTACTTCTAGAAGTATGCAAGTCACTAAAAGAAGAACCGGTTTTCGTCTCCAAGACCTTGATTACGCCACCATAGATTAACTCTTCAGCCGGAACTGAATCACTACTGAACTCTCCACTAACATGAAATGCAAAATCTTGTTCAAGAAATTTGTAAAATGGATTGGGAACACCTGGTTTGTCTTCCCAGGCAAACGGGATGGTGGCCGGAGAACTCGAGTCGAAATCCATGGAAGTCATGGGTGTTATGACTTCCATGATTCTGTGAGGAAAATAAGCATAGTGGTTATTATTAGTATTATTATACAGATGAAGGGAGGAAGAACTAAGAAGGGGGAGATTGGACCAAGTCCAAAAAGCTAGCCGGCTTCTTGTTTAAGTTTTTCAACAGCATTATATTTTACCAACAACATGTGTTAATGTCAATGATTAACCTGCTCTCAATGTCTTCTCTTGTAGACTTCTTTTTTGGCAGGTTCAAGTTTTCATGTGTTTAAAGGTGATGTTTGTAACTAAAATACATTTGGATCAAACAAAGTTTATATTAAAAAAATAATAAATATCTTTAACAAACATATTATAGCCTGAGCGGTTACGACTGAAGTATTCAAACTTAAAGAAGGTTTTCTAAGAGGAAAATCATCAAAATATCATGTTGATCTTGAGTTTTGACAAAATAATCATAGTTTTCATCTTTTAAGACGGCTTAGTCACTAACCGCTGGCTAAGGCTTTGGGGCTTAGTCGTTGCCTGTTGGCTTAGACACTGCTTGACAACTAACACTACTAGCTAGAAGACTCTATTTTCACCGTCGGACAGATTCGTTGGAAAATCGTCACTGATAAAGATCACCCATGAAATCCTTTCGGTGATGGTGTTGGATATTGTATGTCCAGATCCGATAATATCAAAGAACCCGATCCGATTGTGACCTGTAAGAGTTATATTGAGGACAACGAGAACTGAACTTGCTTAAATAGTTAACTTATGTTTTACCGAAACATAATTGACTTAAATATTATTTATATTATTATAAATAATTATTTAGTCAATAAATGCTATTATTAATTTATTATTAATAATAAGTAGAAAATATTATTATTAAATCGCTAATAAATAATTATCAGTGAAATAATAATGCAATTATTATTATTTCTAAATAACATAATTAAATAAACTAGTTTTTATTTAATTAATCTTATAAATGGTGGATGGATAATATAGTTTAAATAAACTAGTTTTATTTTAAAAGATAATTATCCTGACTCATGGAAGGATAGAGATAGTTTTCAACCGAACAAAGATAAGGATAGGGATCAAACAGTTATAAAAGATAATTGTTTAACCACAAAAGAACGCTATGAAATCTCTCCATCAGTCGGTCTCTTTCTCTTTCTACGACGAAAAGAACGGGCCGACCACCCTAGGCTGTTGTCGCCTAGCCACCTTTTGCTGTCGCTTAACCACCAACGACCACCATTGATCGCCGACCTTCCTTCCCGGGTTCCGTAGCTCACTTAGTCTGTCCCTACCTGTTTGCCATCCCAATTTTCTGCTCAACGTCACCTCCGCAGTACGTGACGGTGTTTGTCCCGTATCTCTGTGATACGTGACAAAGGTCACAAAATAGTTTTCTGTTTCGTCACGTGTTTTCGTTAACTAGCAAGCATCTCGTTAAATCTCGGTGTCTCAAACAGTTGTTTGAACAACCGCTACGGTATATCTAAACTCTTTCTAGTTTAGATTTATTTTATTGTAATCTTTATTACAAACATTTAAATATAATGTATATTTAAATCAATTAGTATTTGCGTGTTTTGGTGATTTGATCTTGTTATTTTATTGTCACTGGTTTTCACGCTTTATAAGATATATTTATTGTTTCCATTGCTCTAATTCGATTAATATGATTAATTTATTAAAACTATATTTGGTAAAATATACTTAGCTAACGGGTTTTTTAAAAGTTAAAATTACTACCCGAGACCCGAACACCACTGGCAAACCCAGCAGTGGTATCAGAGCCTTGATCACCACATGCAAATCTAGCTCGGTCGGTTTTTAAGCCGGTGAAATTCGTAAATTGGGGTTAAAACCCGAAAGTTACAAATTATTTTTTTAGAATTAATTTTTTATTATTAATTATTATAAATTGCATCTTTTATATTTTGGTCGATTTATTTCCACCAAAATAATGCAATTTGTTTTTCCATTGCTTTAATTATTACGTGTATTCGGACCGACCCAATTTTATATAAATTACGTGATTGATTGGTTTGTCTATTTTGGTTTTGGCTCAATATGTAATAAATTAGTTTTTAGGTCAACCCACTATTTTGGGTTCAAAATTGTAATAATAAATTTAGGGTTTTCCTTTTGGGAGTCATTTGTATTTTAAGAAATATTCCCAATTTAGCAAATTTTCAGTTTTGGCAAGTTCTCTATCTCGGTGTTTTTTCAACCTTGGCGACTTTCTCGATTTGTCAAGTTTACTATTTTGACATGTGTTTCCAACTTGGTGACCTTCTCGTTTTGGCAGTTTTTTGATTTGGCAAGTTTCTAGAAATGACAACTTTTCAAATTTGACAGGTTTTCCAAAATGACAATTTCAAACCCGAAAACCATAAATTCCAATCAAGAACAGAAGGAGCGTATGGATAATTGCATTCGAATTTTGAATATTTACTCATTTGGTCCTTTTAGTTTTAATAATGATAATTTTGGAGTGAGATTAAAACCTTATGAGATTCTAATGAATCAAATTATTTAAAATTTGTAGAGGCTAGATTATGAGGCTTGTAATATTAAATAGTTTGGGCTGGGCTTAGTGGGTTTCATTAGATTAGTAGGCTAGTTTTATTATTATGTTTAGGCTAGTTTACTATTGGATATGGGCATGGGCTTGGGTTTATGTTTAGGGTTTGGGAGCCCAATAGTAAACTCATGGGATGGCTATATAAACCCCATGAGTTTACTATTCAAAGTTGCTGATTACGACTTTTAGAGGAGCCAGAGGTGTTTACGATCAAGTGGTTACGATCGTAAACCCGACATAAGTGAGTTTACGATTTCTGTTTTGTACCCGACAAGTTTTCTTGTGTGCAAGATGAGGTTTTTCATTGTTTTACTCATCGTATTCTTGTATTCTTCTCATCTCTTATCTTGAATCAATCAATCACTTGGATTCCGCACTCGTGATTGATAGAATATCGTGAACGTTTGTTATTCTAGACCTACAATTGGTATCAGAGCCAAGAATCACTGATTCGAGGCTCTCACGATATTGATTCAAGCTGTTTTCTGGGTTATAGTTCGAGTTTTTGAAGATTCAAAGGGTTTTTGGTGATTTCGAGATCTGCTGCTGCTGTTCTTCGTGTTCACGATCAGGTTTTCTGGGCTGTTCTTCACGTTTACGATCTGATCTGCTGTTGTTCTTGATGTTTACGATCAGTTTCTGGGTGGATTTCGGTGTTTACGATTGGTGTTCTTGAAGATCATCGTCGGAAACAAGTTTACGATTTAAAGCTGCGATTTTTAACTGATTACGATCCGGAAATTCGTGTTTACGAGTTCAAGACGCAAACTTTAAGTGTTTACGACTTTTTCGTACCGGAAACAGAGTTTACGATTTTCTTCAACCGGAAACGTGTTTACGCCTGGTTTATCGGAATCAAGAGTTTACGATCCACAGGTGATTACGATCGTAAACAGGTGATTACGATTGTAAACAGGGAGTACGATCGGAAACAGGGTTTACGATCGGAAACAGGGTTTACGATCGGAAACAGGGTTTACGATCGGAAACAGGGTTTGCGGCAAAAAGTCATTTTCTCACACTTTCACGGAAACGGACGTAACTTTTGACTCGTTTGGAGTTAGAAGCTCAAATTTGAACACGACGTTCGTGACACCGAGCCCCAGAATTACCCCAGACTAATGTCCAGGGGAGCTCGTTTGGACCCCCAAATTCCACTCCGAATGCCTCCGTTTTTCAGTTTTAAGTTTCTGACACTATTCTTTGAATAGTGATTTTGCCGATTTTGCCGTTTTTGCTGATTTTTCAAAATTTTCAGAAGCTGCATAATGAGTTCAGTGGTTGAAGAAAAGAATATAGTTGAGGACAAAGATGATTTCACAGATGAAGTTGTCAAAACTGAGATATGTCCCAATCCCACTTGTGCTCGTATAATTCCTGGACTTAGGCAAATTTGTAAAAATTATCAGATAGAATTATTTGAGACAAAATGCGAGAGGAGTTCTTTTAAGGGTAGATGGCAAAAGAATGAGGAGAATGTAAAAGCTCAAAAACGAGACATTGAGAAATATCAGAAGCTAGCAACGGAGAAGACTATCTTATATGATCGGGCTAGGATTGAGATATCTGAGCTTACACAGAAATTAACTGAACTGCAACAAAAATTTGATGAGCTGCAGGTCAAGTATGATTGCAATCAGGAAAGAAACAAAAGAATGCTCGATGCTGGAAAGGAATTGTCACATGCTGTTGTGACTGGTCAAGTTGGGAAAGATAAAACTGGGTGTGGGTCAGAAAAGTCTGATAAGTCTCTGTCTGCAAACAGCATCATTCCTCCACCAGTTCCCAGAGACATTATAGGAATACTTCTTAGTGAGGAACAAGTTGAACGAACCAAGTCTGATTATAAAGAAGCTGCTCCTCCTATTGATAGTGTCTTGGTTGGAACTACACCATTGACTCAAGAAGAAATTGATAATGAAGCAAACATGACTTATGGTGAAGGGAGAGTAAAGGATATATCAGACAATGATGCTAAGTGTCAGAAATATGACAGGTGTCATAACTCTAAGTCTGATGATGCTGGGATAGAGTTGAAACCATACCCTGAAATTGAAACCCCATGCTTCAAAGTAATTGACGAAGTCAAAAGGGAAAAGGTGATATTGACGACACGGCCTGAGGGGAAGATCTTTATGACATCTGGATCAATGTTTGACCAAGAACCAGATGTAGGATATGAATTACCATCCTTCTCCTCCAAGTTCAAGGGTATAACCGATGGAGTGATAAGTGAACCTAAAGTTGAGAGGCCAAAGATCACCATCAAGCATCCGAGTATGAAACCAGCGGCTGGAGTGAAGAATGAAAAACTCAAGGGAGTAGCTGTGTCTCCCATTTCTTCAGTTGGATCATGCAGTTGCTGTTGTAATTGCAAGAATGGTGCTTCAACGTCAAAGAATCAAGGAAGCACAAAGACAGTAAAGACAGGTTCGACAAACCAGCAGAAAGTCAAATCTGAAGCTGCAGTCAAACCAAAGAAGCATACACAAGGCAAACCAGCTCCATATCAGCCACCGAAGACAAATGGGTACACGTCTGACTTCTATCTAAAGAAGCAGACTTGCTTTGATTGTGGCATTGCTGGTCATATTGCTAGAAACTGTCTTTATCGCCCCTATGAACCCTATTTTCCGAAAAGTCAAAGGGTTTCATCTCAGGAGTTTGTGAAGTCTAAGCCGATGATGGTGCAGAAACCTAAGGCAATGAAGACTGTTACTCCTAAGGTTAAACCCTCTGATCAACATTGGGGCGCTGCCAAAGCTGAAAGAAAATCTATAAATCAAAACAACAGCTTTCCAAGTTACAAAAATTTTCAAAAACAGGTGAAGAAACCAGTTTCAAAACAACCAAAGCTTGAAAAACCCAAGGTAACTAGAACTGTTTTAAAAAATGATTCTAAAATGCAGAAGGTTGAAATACCTAAAGTCACAACTCAAAAGGTGACTAAAACAAAAACTGTTTTGAAAAGTGAATCTAAAACGAAGAAGGTTGAAATATCTAAGGTCACAACTCCAAAGGTAACTAAAACAAATGTTAAATCACCTGGAACTTGGAAACCAAAGGCTAATGCAGCTACAACCGAATCATCCCAACTTCCTGATTTTTCAAAAGGAACGTTTTTAAAAGAAATTTCATTCATTGATTCCTCAGGAGTACCCAGAAAAACAATGGCCTGGGTACTATTAGCTAACTAATCTCTCACTCTGTGCAGGAACGATCAAGGAGGATTATCACTAAGGTTTTTATTACTAATTTGTTTGTTGATAAGTGATTGTTCCAGGCACAATTTAGGAGACGTATCTTCATGACATGTCAAGTAATCTATAAATGGAAGGTATGTCTCATTGAGAGGTAAAAGGTCAAAATCAGCATGAAAGGTACTGTTCTTAACTTGGTTGTTTGAATGATGAGGCAACAAAGGGTCTTTTGAGTCAAACCTATTTCATTAAAGTTTCAATTAAGCTGTTGATTGATTATGTGTTTGACTTCAAATGCAATGAAGTGTGCATGTCATGAAACCTAATTTTCTAAAATTTTCAAATCAATACTTTGAAAGTTAGCTTGGTCAGATATCTTCAAAATTTTGTGTTTTGTTCTTTTAAGTGTGTTTGTGTGTTTTATTTTTTATTTAAAAAAAACTGAAAAATGATGTTCACAAGATTGTGACATTAAAAATCAAAAAGCAAGGGGAAGAAATGTAAAGATGAAAAAAAAGGTTGACCCCTCAAAAATAGTGTGCTTTTCAATTTTTAATTGTTTGTGTCTTGTTTTTGAGAAGTTTAGGGGAAGTAAAATGAATGTCCGGGTTGGAGATGGCTGACACGCGTAAGGAGGAAGTGAAAGGCAAGCTCCACGATGATACGCTCGGTAGGCTCGACCTAATCTTATGACCACCAATGTAAGTGCAATGAACTTAAACTCTATATATGTTTAGATTCCCATCCTAGTTTACATGGTTCAAAAAACTGAGTCCCAGCAAAAACGGGTTGAGAGTGGTAATTTTACCTAGTATTCACTCTCTCACACGCCATGTTTCTACTGTCATGACTACACCACATAATAAAAAGAAAAGAAAAAGAAATGAAAGAGAAATGAAAAAAATGAAAATGAAAAGAAAATGAAAAATAATCACTCAGTTGGTCTTCTTTGCGTGCCTAGCGGCCGACCTGATCACCAACTGATGGTTAATGAAATAAGTGGTAGTCATAACGGTGTTGCATGGTTCCTCAAGCTGGGGGTTTGTGAATCCTCAATAAACTCTGAGGTTGGGTAGGTTTTGCTGTGTACGCTTGGGTGTGGGGACAATTAAACATGACGGTAATATTGTACTATATTAAGCATGACGCATTCGGTTGGGATTAAACGGGTTTGAGTTTAAAGCGGACAAACATACCGGCAATCACCTGGACTAGTCGAGTAACTGAAGCTGAAAAGGGTTCCTCAGTCAGATTCATACGGTTTGATCCCTTGTAAACTTTCTCATGTTTGGTTTGGTAAGTATTTGTTTAGTTTTTATCTTTCGTGTGTGAGTCGTTAAGTTCTTTTTGGTGTGTTTTCGTCTTGGCCAGGTTGATTTGAGAAGTCAAAATATGTTTTTCATGGGTTTTAATGCATGACAATATGCCCCCGACAGATCTTGCCAAATTTTTAGGGGAAGGAGTATGGGATAATAAGTATTATCCGAAGGGAACTCGAGGATGATACTTATTATCTAATGGAAAAGACTTCCTCCGTCAGATCTTGACAAATTTTTAGGGGAAGGAGGGAGGATAATAAGTATTATCCGAAAAGACTTCCATAATACATTCCGAAGGGAACTCGAGGATAATATGTATTATCTCAGGGGAAGTCCTTAGCTGAGGGGAAGTAATCAGCTAAGGGGAAGTCTTTAGAGGTCTTGGGTTCAGGGGAACTTTATTATCATCAACAGGTGATAACTGGGTTTTTTTTCAATGTTAATTACCTTCTAACCCAAAGACCAGTCATCAAATGTCTGGTGGAGTATATTTTTTCAAATGTGTATCAGACAGGTTGATGATAGAAAGATGCTGCTGCTGCTGCTCAAAGTTAAAGAACCAGCCGGACAAGACTACCATCTGAATAAGCAAGTGTTCAGGGGAAGTTGTTGGTTTCTTTACAAGCTTCTAAAAGATTATCAAAGAAGATGTTCACAAGCTTAGGGGAAGCAAAAGACTTCAAGTCTCGTTGAAGAAAGTGATGCAGAGAGCAGTCAGAGATCATGAAGATCCAAGTTCAACAATCAAATTCTTCAAAGTCAGGGGTTTCCAAAATTTCAACCCTCTAATTTTTAAAGATTCAAGACAGTTACCGAGGATTCAGCAAGAACCAGTTCTTTCAATAGAAGCAAGTCAATGAGAATCCTCCATTTCATTAACTTGTTCATTTCAAGAAGTTCGAGCTGATGCTGATCAAGAGGAAGTCCCAAGTGCCCGTTATGAAACCCAATGAAGATTTCTACGGAAAGAATCTTCATCAGCATCTTTGCCAGCCAGTCAAGAAGAAGATTTTCAAAGATCGAAGACATTTAATATCACAAGCCTAGGGGAAGATTGTAGAGGCTAGATTATGAGGCTTGTAATATTAAATAGTTTGGGCTAGGCTTAGTGGGTTTCATTAGATTAGTAGGCTAGTTTTATTATTATGTTTAGGCTAGTTTACTATTGGATATGGGCATGGGCTTGGGTTTATGATTAAGGTTTGGGAGCCCAATAGTAAACTCATGGGATGGCTATATAAACCCCATGAGTTTACTATTCAAAGTTGCTGATTACGACTTTTAGAGGAGCCAGAGGTGTTTACGATCAAGTGATTACGATCGTAAACCCGACAGAAGTGAGTTTACGATTTCTGTTTTGTACCCGACAAGTTTTCTTGTGTGCAAGATCAGGTTTTTCATTGTTTTACTCATCGTATTCTTGTATTCTTCTCATCTCTTATCTTGAATCAATCAATCACTTGGATTCCGCACTCGTGATTGATAGAATATCGTGAACGGTTGTTATTCTGGACCTACAAAAATTTTGACCCTGCCAATGCCTGCTGCCCCTAGACCCTGCTTCACTCAGGTGCACTGTCCCCTTGGATCCCAGTTAGTCGCGATAATATTCAAACAAACGTGCACTCTTGTTTGAAGATCACACACAATCTCGATTATATTCAAACAAGCGTACACTCTTTTTTGAATATCACACACAATCTTAGATAACACTAAAATATCGATTATCATATTCATTGTTGTGTTATATATATCAAGAAACATCTTTTCAAATTGGAAGTGTTATAAAATAAAGAAATTTTACAATGATTTTAAAATGCGGAAACTTGAAGGTTACATGTTGACAATTGGGATCATATAGGGGTTTATATTTTCTATACATATAGATATTGGTATCTCAGAAAAATCTAAGAAAAGATTACTTATACAACCTAATCATAAAAACCATTGGCAAAAGAGTATTATTTGTATAAAAGGTACCTGAAATGGAACTCAAAAGGGCTAACCCGAACACGATCCGAAAGTGGTTCACTCGTTTTGCTTTCAAGACACTTCATTGCTACTTTCCCAACTTCACTAGGCAATTGAAGGCATACCCAGTCAAGAAACGATTCCATATCTTTAGCAAAATCGAACATATACCAATCCAACAGTTTTGGTATCATTAGCAGCTTCTTTGTGGTTGAAATCCCAACTGCAGCCTGTAAATACTCTCTTTTTGCAACTTCAAGTTCATTTTCAACTTCAAAAGCAGTGTACACTCTTACCTTCATTCAAAAAGTTTCAAATTATATTACAAAACTAGGTTAGTAACCCGTGTACTACACGAGCTGAATATAGATTTGTAAAATTACATAAATACAATAAAAAAGATGATGATCAAGAATTTTGAAAATTATGATTGATATAAATTTTTATATAATATATTAAATAATAATTTAATACATTTAAGAAACCTATTATGTTTGACAAGTTGTTGATTACTTTTTCACAAAAGATTAAAATTATTGAGTAAATTAATCAAATCTACATTAAAATTATCAAAATTTTAAAATACAAATTTAGTTTTGACAAAATTGGTAATTAATCTTAATTGATGATTTACTAAATTGGTAATTCAATGTGAGCTTGACATGTGGCGGTGATGATATGGACATTTTATTAATGAGACATATGACACAAATTATATTGCTTTATTAGAATTAATAAGATGATGGAAAACGAATAGTAATTTATAATATATCAATTCTCGCACTACAAAACAAAACAAAGGGCTTTCCACATCTATAGTAGGTGATAACCATGTAACAAATCCATGATTTTGACCATCCTAATTTGGTTTTCCACATCTATAGTAGGTGATAACCATGTAACAAATCCATGATTTTTGACCATCCTAATTTTATAAAATTTCATGGGCTTTGATAACTTACCGCGGGAGAGGACCAGCTTCCGCATGATAATGCAAATGTTATCAGTGGTTCAGACAAGTCAAAACCAAAAGTGTTTCTTGTCGTTTCATCGTCCTTGAAAGCCTTTAGGGAAGTCTGCTGCATTAAGCGCGAATCATGTAATAAATTTTAGATGTCCTAGTTTCCGGTTAAGAAAAGAGAAGACTAGCTAAGATGGATTTCACTTACATGTTTATTGTGATAAGGGAGTCGCAATATGAAATGTTCGATGCTAAATGCAGTTAAAAGATGACCCCCAACATTTATCTTTGCCTGATTAGTAAGAACAATGCTACAATCATTAAATATCATTACTTGAGTAGACAACTTCAGCCCATATACTTAATGGGTCTTTAAGAGGGTTATGTTTTATCTTAAACGGGTCAAATCCAGAATACCAAATTGCATAGAATGGAAATTGGTCAAATGGGTTATAAGTTTTTTATCAAAAGGATTTTTAATAAATACAGTAACAATACTTTTATAGCTTGTTAAAAACATTAGGATTGTTTTTGCAATCATCATCAATGGATTAAGCATTCATGATTTTCTTAATAATCAAGAAAGTGTTTGCGGGTTAAACCATCTTCACGTGCGCTAAAAAAGGCTTGTTTACCATGAGCTCGATTTAACATCTTTTTCGTTTGAATTCATACTCATTCATTAGAGAAGTTTGTGCGGCATTACCTCCTGCATTAATGCAACGATTCTCTCAGGCGTCTCTGGTATTCCATGTTCAAGAAATGCCTGATATGACCACCCAAAACAACAAGATCAGTTTAAACTAATAAATAACCAGTAGATGAAAACAAATGATTCAGAAAATTAATCTATTACATTCATCATGCATGAATTATATATATTAATCCAGAAAGCAAGCTTCTCTTGATGTGTGAGTCTTGTTAAGTTGACCAATGCTAGCTTTCCTAGTAGGATCCTGAAAAACATGGGCGGATTTAGGGGAGGGTCAAGAGGGTCAATGGACCCTCCGGCCGGCCAAATTTCTGATAGAAAAGATGACTAACTGAGATACTCTGGATAGCTTGACCCTTCACATTGTATCACTTAGAGTAGTTAATATGAGTAGAAGAAGAAAAAAAAACATTAGAGTTATCTAACAGATCTAGTTTTCTAAATAGACGTAGCCGAGGAGAAATATCAGAGGGTCTTCTTCTGGTTATTTTCTTAGGAAAACGGGTGAAGAGATAAACCAGGAAGACAATGGTTGCTTTTTAAAATTTTGAGTAGGTATTAAATGTGAAAAAGATAATGACAAGACCTTACATACAGACTTTATTTATTAAATTGTTTTTTCTTTTAGTTTTTATTGATTTATTAAAGTTTTTATAATTTTAAAATAGTATATGAGTTTACGAATTTTACTTATTTTGTTTATTTTATGACAATTTCTTTATCCCTTCGAGAAGATATGGAATATTTGCTATTTTATCTTAAATACATTTTTAATCGTAATCTTATAACCATTTTTTAACAATTTATGTACAATATCTGTTTACCTTCTTTATTTATTGTTTATTGAGATGTTTAGTTTTTTTTAACTAGATAATCCATAATTATTGATTAAGAGGCTGATGGCACCTACGGGGGTGGTGGGGTGGGTGTTATAGGGCGGTTATAGGGCGTGATGGGTGATGGCAGCGCCAGATAAAGCCCATTACGGGCAGCCTAACAAAAAGCTCTATTTTGACCCTCCTATGAAGAAAGTCTAGTTCCGCCACTGCTGAAAAACCAAAGAAACATCAAGTATTTATAACAGACAAGAAGAAATCATATAACCATGAAATACTTACTTCAGTCTTTGTGCTAAGAACACAGAGATCGTTGTCCGGTATTTATTGATAGTGGTTGCTTCAACTTCATATAAATACTTATATGGTCCAATATCTGTGTTCTCAAATTCATAAAAGACATCATATGGATCCTTAAAATCCATTGCCCATGGATTTTCACACGACGCAAGTGAAGGTAGCATTTCTGACATCTTTAATGCTGAATTTTCACCCATTCGTGAAAAAACAAACATTAAGCATTTCAAGATACTTTCTGATATCTTATTTGGCCCATCATCTCCTGAAAATCCCTTTTCAAACTACAAAATGAATAGATAAAAGACATCTTATAAAGAGCTAACTTGAAAAGTAAATTAACTATCAATAACACTTTTGCCAAAGATCTAGAACCAATGTGTACCTGTAGTTTTCTTGTGTCTAGACATTTTTCGGCTGCCATATCGTCGATTTGAAATCTTTTTGATAATGTTTTAACCATTTGGAGTTTTGGATTTGGAGATAGATAATTGTTCATTGTGGGATTTGTATTTTTTGAATCTTTTGTATTATGATTTTCTTGAAAATCAGTTGAATTTTCAAGATTCTTCTTAAAGAAGGAAGTGTAGATAGCTTTTTCATATTGATTTTGCCTAAGCTTAACCACCTGTTCCTCTAGCTTACAAACTTCTTCTTCCAAAACAGCCACTTCAGCTAGGAGTTCCAATGTCTGTCCATACACACAATTGGATAAGAATTTGGGAATATTGCAACAATCCATGTAATGTAGCATGACAATGTGTTAGTATGCAATATTACAATTATAACCCACTACTTGCGCTCGATTACTGATTGGTCCCTAAAGAATCTTGATAGACAAATGTATGATATATCCCTCTTGATAACTATAGCCACAAAACTAAGGCCTTAAAGTGGATTCACCAAATTGAACTCATTAGCATGTCACAAGACCTGAGATTTTACCAAATTTGTTCCTTGATTAGGTGAGGAGGGTTCCTTCCTCCAAAGCATGTACACATTTCTAACAAACAAAAACATACCCAATAAAATCTCACTCAAAAAATAGAGTGTGTATGAGATAATTGCATTTTAGTCAAAAATTCGAATATTCAAGAGCATGATCAACACAACAGAAAAATGAACCAAATAGTGAGTCAAATGTAATGCAACTAAGTATGAAGGGAACCGGTGTCCTACCATGGGAGGGAGATAAGGAGGAAGGCGAGGAAGAGCCCCTAACGGTCGGGTTAAGGCGCGTTCTAAAGCCCTATGAACATTCTCTTCGTGAGTAAGCCGCTTTTTAAGTTTTTTGACCTGAAAACAGGATTGCAAACAACAATTTACTACAATTTCTATGACTATAACTAATAGACTATCAAAAACTCACAAAAACTCCAAGATGATATAAATTAAAGTACATCTTGTTGCAATGTCACTCTTATATCTTTCGCAGAACATCCTCTACTTGTGTTAGTCTTCTCAGGCTCTATATGTATTTGCAGATCAACAGTTTTCTGTATCATCAAAGTCAAGAATAGAAGATGCTATTACAAAAAGAGACACATAGATTATCACAATTTCGTTCAATCAAAGCTTAATTTGGAGCTTAATTTCCACTCAAAAATCAACACAAAGCATGAACACTAAAGTGACATACAAGACATGCCTGAAGGTATGTCAATGGACCGCGGCTCAGGACCCAACTTTTAAGAATCTAGGTTCTTTTTCCGTTTAAGAGGCTATTTTTTACAAATAACAACCCAATAGATTCGGGACCTGTCACTCTAATGGTATATGCCCGAAGCCGACCGGGAGGACCCATAGAGTGGGTCATAACCATATTGAACAAAAGACCCAGAGATGTTCCATTCGATCCAGGTTGTTCCCGGGGTTTTGATCCAATCTCAAAACTCGAGGACGGTTTTTTTCGAAGAGGCGGAAAATGATACAGATCCGGACGAGCTTATTTGAGACGTCCGACCCAGTTGTTGAGCCTGAGCCACCCAACCCACGTGAAGGCTCCAATCCGAAACCCATTAGGCCATCCGTAATGGGGCGTTATGGGGCTTTTTTTTCCTAAGATGGCGCCCCCATAACGCCCCTCCCCACCCCCCAGGGCGCCATGTTAAAGAAATTGTGGAGGAGCGCCATGTTAATGGCGCCGTTGAAGGTGAGGAGCATTCATGTTTTTTTTTTCTTTTTTTTTTTGCTTTTTTCTTATTGGTACACCTCATACCTCATAACCCCCATCCTCATAACCCCCCACTACACACCTTACCTCATAACCCCCCATTTCCACGTCATCCGCCACATGGCGCATAACCCCCCACCCGGGGCTCCATCCACTACGGATAGCCTTAGGCCGGGTTTCTAGGTTCTCTATTTATCCACCTCTTATTTATTTGGTTTTCTTATTCTAGTTAATTTCTTTTTTTTTCTTCCAAGTTGTTAGTTTATTTAGCAAATATTGTAATGCGTATTTGAAGATTACTTTTGATTAATAATATTCAAGTTTCTTTGAAAGATTTATCGTAAAACCGTAGATCGCTGGTTTAGGCCGACCGGTTCTATCTCCGGATTCTGTAATCCAGGTTTTCTTGTTGCCCATGCCATCAGTATAGACACCATTTTCAAAAACACTAAATGAAATGGATTACCTTAGAATCTTTGAGTGAAGTCGTCATGGACAGTAAGTTTCCCTTCGCTCTACCACTCATCTTCACAAAATGGGATGAAATAGAAAGTAACACACAGCATCAATCGATCATCACCGAAAAACAAGAAAAATGATGATTAAAGAAGAAAAAATTAAAAGAGAGCTTCTTGTGCTTCATTATATGTTAACGTGGGTGCTTCTCATGATACTGCAAGCATCACCTTCTACCAACATATATATATTTAATATAGTTTTAATTTAAATAATATATAGATATTTTCTTATGATATCTTTGTTGAGTGAAGACATATTAACATGTTCTACATTGCGGTGGGGAGCGATATTAAGGGGAGATACGCACGTATGCCTGCTAAAATATTATATAATTGATAATTCATGCATACTCTTCTTATATCAGAATAAGTATTACATTGTATTAAAAAAAAAAACTAAAGTTATAATTCACAACATGATATTGGAGACTTTACTCTCTGTATCAAAAAGAATATTTAGGCATGTTTCTACTTGTATATTTGGAAAATGAAAGATAAATGTGTTCATGATTAAAAAACAATCAAACCCTCAATAGCGACTAACATGAATTATGAATTGACAAACTTTAGACTTTAAGTTTGTGTATAAAGTTAGATGAGTATAAAGTTTTACCAAAATTATAATGAACACATTCTAATTGTTGAATATAAAATCTAAATTATAATCAAAAGATTATAATGTTATCAATAAAAAAATGTTATGTTGATATACATTAGAAAACTTACAATTGTATCAGTCGTGATGTCTAAAATTTCCAAATTGGATGAACATGGTTCATTTAATATGGTAGGAAAAACTATTTAATATTAGATATTATGAACATGATATTTATCGCTTATGAATTTCTCTATAAATAGTATCACCCACAACAACGTAATGGTAATTGAATTTGTAAAATAGTATTAGGTATTAATTAATTAAAATATAAAATATGATTTGCTCAATTATATTTGAAAGCACACTAAATAAGAGTTTATTGGTATTTTATAAGTTTCTAAATATTTTTTAAATAAAAATAAGATGTAATTAATATATGATTGTCATAATTCCATAAATATAAATAGATAAAAATATATCATGATTATAAAATAGGATATAGTTTCCAATAAAAAAAATTTATTAAGAAGTAAATTTGGGAGGGAAAACTTTTGTGAGAATTAATCTAGTGATGACATGTGTCAACAATTGTAATTGTTTATTAGAATAGGAAGATATATATATATATATAGGGAGAGGATCATTTGAGAACCAATTTGATTTGATAACTAAAAAAAACTAATTTGAGCCACAAGTTTATTTACATGTATCCCCCTTCCCATGAATTGTAGTGGTCCCCCATGAAATTTGTGGTTGAGATTTAGTTCTCAAAAGTTCTCAAAAGAAAAAGTTCTCATTTGAACCTAACCCTATATATATATATATATATATATATATATATATATATATATAGTGAAAAGTTCATTGTAGACACCCCCATAAGTGTAGACAGGTAGACACCATTTTTCACCATTAGATCTCTTGATCTAATGGTTGTGATTAATTTTCTTTTTTCTTTTTTTCTTTTTTCTCATTAATTAGAAACTTTCACATGTGAAAAAGAGCTATTTCACATGCGAAAGTGTCTACAATGAACCTCACCCTATATATATATATATATATATATATATATATATATATATATATATATAGTGAAAAGTTCATTGTAGACACCCCCATAAGTGTAGACAGGTAGACACCCTTTTTCACCATTAGATCTCTTGATCTAATGGTTGTGATTAATTTTCTTTTTTCTTTTTTTCTTTTTTCTCATTAATTAGAAACTTTCACATGTGAAAAAGAGCTATTTCACATGCGAAAGTGTCTACAATGAACCTCACCCTATATATATATATATATATATATTATGGTAAATTACATAAATTATCCTTACGATTTGACAAATTAATTTTAACTTTATATATATTAAAGTGAATCAATAATAAGCGTACAAAGAATTATTCTCACATATTAACCCATAACATTATTTATTTATTTTACTCTTTTGACATTTGCTCTAACAATGTGTTTTTTTTTCTTTCTATAGCAGTTTTCAGAAAAGGGTCTACCTGGTATGAACAAGAACCTATCATCATAGTTCATGTCCATTATCACAGAATCAATAGGAAAAATAATTAAATTTATCTTTCTTTCTATCCCACTAATCGCAATTATTATATACTACGTGGATTCCTTAAATAAAAATATTTGAAATTAATATCGGTCAATTGCAATAGTTTGAATTATTGCTGGAAAATACGTAATAGTTTGAGATTACTGTCGGCCAATAAAAAGTAGTAGAGATTATTTAAATACATATTTCTTTTTTTTTATATATATTTTCCACTTGAGCATATAGTAACGGCGGTTAGTGAAATGGGTGGAAAAAAATATGGTATAAAAATAAGACTGTTGTATTATAAAAGAATTGATAGGATTATTGCGAGCCAACATACAATATATAGTTATGATTATTTAAATCTATTTTTCCTTGTTTAAAAGATGTCGAAAAAAAAAGACTATTAAGAGATGCTTCTTATGGAGAGCGGACAGATCTAGAAATGGCTCTTGATTGGAAAGAATTAATTTTGTTGGAGGAAGGTAATGTCAAATGGAAAGGGGACAGATCTGGATTTTTTTGGGTGAGATCCCTTCGCCATCTGGTTACTAATATTCATTCAAAGAGGTCTGATTTTGTTATGCCTTGGTGAAAGTTGGTCCCTAGTAAATTAAATATCTTCTTATGGAGAGTGGAAAGAGATAGAATTGTGACGCGGGATGCTTTGACTCGTAGAAAAATGATGTTGGAGTCAGTTTTATGCCCGCTATGTGACAACATGGAGGAATCTACTTTGGACGTTCTTGTCGATTGTTTTGTGGCTTCTAGTGTGTGGGGTTTGGTGGTGACTGGTGCAAGATTCCACCGATTTGTGCTGTTAGTTTGAAGGATCTACTCCTTGTGGTGGATAATTATGGGTTCGAAGAGAGAAGTAAAGGGGCATTATATGCGGTGATTGATCCTTCATGTTGGGTTCTTTGGAAGGCTTGCAATGATGCGATCTTTAATCATGAAGAAACCTTAATGAGTTTTAGTATTCTTTGGGTGACTAATAGAGCAAAATGGGGGTCATTTAGTTGGGAAGATTGGTGTAGATTCCTCGTATAATTTTATGTTTTGTTATTAGTTTTATTCTTTTCTGGCCTCTTGCTAGTTGTGGCAGTTCAAAAAAAAAAAAAAAAAAAAAGAATAAAGAGATGCCTAACATATAAATATACACAAAAGCACATTTATTTGTTTTTATTAGGAAAAGAACAACAATAGCAAAAAACACCAACTGATTAGACATATGCATGCTACTGTGCTAGTATGCTGCACTACTTGATCCATAGGGTGTTCTTTACATCTTGTGCTACATCTTGATCACACTTCTACATCTTCTTCATATAGTTCTTACCACCTACAAACAAAGCTTGCATGCATGTAATTATATATGATATGGAGTAATATAATAAATAGTATGTAGCTGTTGACATGTTGTACCGGGATCATTAAGGTCGAGGATCAACGGTAGTTGGACCAGTTGAATGACCACCGCCAGGGCCGTGTCCTGCGCCAGGGCTATGTCCTGGTGCTGTTGGGCGAGAGTCGTCATTTACGACTACAAAACCTAAATCTTGTTTAGGGCCACTTTTTGTAGAGATAGTTGTATCTTTGGTAATTTTGTGGTAGGTTGTTGCATCCTTGATGCTCTCAAGACTCGATGGTCTTCCTTCACTAGAGTTGAAAAGGAATGTTGCTACTAGTATTAGTGCAACAATTGCAAAGTACTTCATGTTTGGTTTCTCGCAACTAGTCATAAGTTATAAGTATGTGTGGAGTTAAAAGGAGAGTGAGGGGGTGGGGTGTATATTGCCTGCTTGTAAGTAAGAGATGCCTATCAAGGACATGTATATATAGGGAAAGGATTTAGTAAAAATAATTATATAAAACAAAATATGAAAAAAAGAAAATTAGTAAAAATAAAAGCTAAAGAAAAAAGATTAAAATGTTTAAAAGTTTTATAAAATATAATACAAAGAAAACAATTTCTTGTCATGCATATTGTGGCCAATTTCGTTGTTCATATTATTATGTATAATTAATGACAATTCCAATCAAACCAAGAGCTCCTTTGTTGCCTCCGCCGGATTTGCAAAACCGGGTACCTTCGCTAAACGACACCCCCACCGCCTCTGCGATCTCCTCTCTAAACATGAAACGTAAATGAAAAGCTCTTATTGGTAAAGGATACATGTCAATTCCCTTTAATTTCTGCTGCACAAAGTTGTACATCCTGTTTAATAAATTGGTAACCCCAACTTACTAAATTGTATAGATGTAATATATAAAACGATATTTGCAGGGGCGGCTCAAGCAATATGTGGGCCCCAAGCGAAAAGAAATTTAGGGGCCTTTCACTTATTTTAAAGTAATGTTCAACCCTTCTCTTTTATCCGGGCTTGGGACCGGCAATTATAAACTACAATGGTTTAAAATTGACAGAGTTAAATTTTTTTTTTGTGATCCTATTTAATTTTTGTAAGCAAACAAACATATTTAAACAAAATTTATTTTTCTAGCCTTGTTTGATGCAAATTCTTTAATAAAACATTCGTAATCAATTTTTTCCAACAAATCCTTTTCAATTGATAAAAGAGCTAAATCATTCAATCTTTCTTGTGACATTGTAGATCGTACATTTTTTTTTAACAATTTTAATTTTGAAAAACTCCTTTCCGCACTAGCAACGGTTATAGGAATAGTTAATACTACTCTATAGGCAATATAGGCATTTGGAAAAGAATTAAAATCTTTTATATAATTTAATATATTAACGAGATGTTTACCACCCCGCGCGTTGCTGCGGGGTTGAATTTCTATATTGAACGAAAGTTACAAAGTTAAGTGGTCTAAACGTAAAAGTTTAAAAGTCTCGTGGTGAAAGTATAAAACTATAGAAGTATACTAAAAGCGAAAGTAGAAAAGTTAAAAGTTTCGTGGCAAAAGTAGAAGAAAAAAAAAACTTAAAGCAAAAATAAAAACTTTAAAAGTTAGAGGGTTAAAAAGTTAAGGAGTATACGTAAAAGTCTAAAAGTTTCGTGGTGAAAGTATAAAATTATAAAAATATACTAAGTTAAGGGGTACAAAATGTAAAAGTCTAAAAATCTCGTGGTGAAAGTATAAAACTATAAAAGTATATTAAAAACGAAAGTAGAAAAGTTTAAAGTTTCGTGGCCAAAGTAGAAGAAAACAAAACTTAAAACAAAAAAAAAATAAAGTTAGAGGGTAAAAAAGTTAAGTGGCATAAAACGTAAAAGTCTAAAAGTCTTGTAGTAAAAGTATAAAACTATAAAAATATACTAAAAACGAAAGTAGGAAAGTTAAAAGTTTCGTGGCTAAAGTAGAAAACAACAAAACTTAAAATAAAAAAAAACTTTAAAAGCTAAAAGGATACAAAATGTAAGAGTATGAAACATATGTGGCCAAACTATGAAAACAAAAAATTTACTATTTCGTTATAAAAACAAATTGTAAAAGTTTAAGGGGTAGAAAGCGTAAAAGCCCCAAAGCGTTGTGGCCAAACTATAAGAAATGAAAACTATACTATTAATCTTTCAAATTTCATTGTTATATATATAATAAGTTTGTCACAATCTAAATGGATAAATTCTCTTAAAATTTTAAGTTCTTGGAATAAATCTAAACCATTAATATCTAAGTTATCATCATGTTTTAAAACTTTTTCAAGATTAATGCATTTTTCTTTTAAACACTTCTCATCAAAGGATTTCAATTTTTCTATAGTAAATAAAAAACCAAAATTAGTTTCAAGGTTTTTAAATTGTTCAAATCTAGTTCTAAGAGAAGAAATGGCTTGATCTACTATGTATAGAAAATAATCCGTTTTGAAACTCTCAATTAGAGTTTTTATAGTTTCATTATCAACATTTTCATCAAACTTTCTATTTCTATGAATTTTGCGCTTCTCACGAAATTTAGGCTCTATAACCATATCTTTAGCAATTTCTTGAGCGGTAATCAAAGACTTTTCAAATCCATCTTTTCTAAAATTTTCAAAAAAGACTATAAAACCATTTAGTTGAGTTATAGCATTATCAATACACATATCTTTTGCTTGTAAGTTTTTGCTAACCCCATTTATAGCACATAGAACATAATACCAAATAACCATTCCTAGTAAAAATTCAAAATTTTCAAGTTCAAAATTAGCTAAACATTTAGCTTCACTTTTAACTTTAGGCTCCGAAGAAGCATCATATAAAGTTAATAATGCATCTCTTATTCGCGGAGCTTGAGTTATAATGGCTTTAACACTTTCAATTCGACTTTCCCAACGTGTTTGAGACAATGGTTTAAGAGTTAAACCTTGAATTTTACCTTTTAAAATATCCCATCTTTTAGTGGATGAAGAAAATATACAATATAAACGTTGTACAACTCCAAAAAAATCACTTGCTTTGTTACAAGAGCTAGCCATATCACAAATTACTAAGTTCAAACTATGACAACCACAAGGTGTATAAAAAGCTCTAGGATTAATATCTAATAATTGTTTTTACACACCTTGATGTTTTCCTTTCATATTTGACCCGTTATCATACCCTTGTCCTCTAATATTGTTTATATCAAGTCCTATTTCTTTTAGTTCTTCAATAATAGCATCAAAAAGACCTTTACCAGTTGTATCGTCTACTTCTAAAACTCTAGAAAACATTCTTTAACTTGTATGGGATTTGATGAAATATCTAAACATCGTAAAATAAGAGTCATTTGCTCAATGTGACTTGTATCAGGAGTGCAATCAAGTATAATCGAAAAATATTTAGCTTCCTTAACTTTCTTAACAATTTTAGTTTTAATTTCCTTTGCTAACAAGGAAATTAGCTCATATTGCATATTATGTCCTAGGTAATGATTATGAATTTCATTACTCTTTATCCGTTGAATATGTTGTTGCATTATGGGATCAAATTCTGCAATCATTTTAATCATAGCAAGAAAGTTACCATTGTTTTCTTTATCAAGTGTTTCATGCTTTCCACGAAATGCTAAACCATTTTGTCCAAGGGTCTTTACAACAACAATTATCCTTACAAGTACATTCTTCCAATGTTCTTAATCTTTATTTATTTGATCTTGAGCTTGTTTATCGATTGTATTATTTTTTTTTTCAATCGAATCTCCAACTCAACCCATGTTTATATATTATTAATGTGTGTAATACTTGTTTCGTGTTCTTTTAACTTAGCATGAATGTTTCTCCAATCATTACTACCTTCAGTTGCTAGCTTACTTGCACATTGATTAACATCAAATAACTTGCAACAAAAACAAAATACTCTATCTAACTTCATAGAATAAACTAACAATTTTCTTTCATATTTTTCTCCATTCGATAAACTTTGCATATAGAGAGAAGAAGTAAACCTTCTTGAATATGCATCTTTTGGACCTTTGAAATCATAAAACCTAACTGGGCCTTTTTCTACAAGTCTATCCCTAAGTTTACTACTAATATTATTCCATTGACTTGGGTCATTAACATCAACAAGTTCATCATCAACATTAGCATGATTTTTATCAGAATCAACATTAACAGGTTCATCATCAACATTAATAGGTTTTTTTATCAGAATCCACATTAACTGGTTCATCATCAACATTATGCTCATCAACAATTTCACAAACATTAACATTAATAGGATCACAAGCTACAACAGATTCATCATGATCAGGTTTATTAACAGTCAGTGGTTCATCGGCAACATTAGCAGGTTCCCTAACATTAACAGATTCTTTAATGGATGTTGCATACTTTAAAATGGAACCTCTTTGTGATTCAGTTAAAGCTTCTGCTTTTATTTTTTTTTGCTTTTTAGAATAACCAGATTCATATTTGCGTTTTCTAGTAGACATGGTAATTTAGGGAACCTGAATTGAACAGACTTGCAACACTTAAATACTTGATCAGAAAGTAAGAAAGGGTGATATAGATAATACCAATTTTCGATTGATTCTACTGTGAATGAATGAGATTGAAAGATATTGATGAACTTAGCTGTAACCGTAAGCCCAGTAAGCAGCCTCAAGTCCAAATCTGAAGAACACAGCTTGAAATCCCAGATTACAAAAGATTAAGAACCAGAAGTCAGATGATTCGAGATTTCGAGTTCAAGAGATTGATTGAAGATTGTAATTGTACAGCATGTGAGTTCCAGAGATCGATTTCATACCTTTATAACCCATGTCTGATTCGAGTTTAAGAGATGGACGATTGACGAACGGCTAGAACGATTCACATCCTCAAACGGTCTTTTTGATACATTTAATGTGACGCCCACTCCCAGTCTTGGCTCCAGGAGGGGTCACGTGTCGGATTTACTCATGAACACATGGTACAACAGAGATAACTAAGCAGCGGAAATTAAAAAAAAATTCATTTATATATATATATCAAGTACAACAGTAAGGAAGATACAACATAATTTAATAATTAGGTCATATCTATGTCTATTGCCAGTCTACTACCGAGTCCTTTTCTGATAGCTTGCCCATCTAATCTGTTCTCACCAGAGTCCTTTCCTTGCTACCTTAACCATTGTCATCACCTAACATACACATATTTTTGGAAAGGTCAGCTTACGCTGGTGAGTTCTACATTTTTCAAAAAAGCGTTACCTTTACCTTGAAAGTTTATTCCGACGCTTGGGCCTAACGGCCCCCTTTTAACAAACATTTATCAAGTATAAAACATAACAGAATTATACTATAACTTTAAAACCATTATTCATTAAACATTTATCAGATATAAGTATAATACCGAAATATAACCTTTAAACATTTATCAGGCATAAACAGAGTTATACCAAAACATTCATTCAGTTAATCATTTAACCATTTCTCCAGTTGACCATTTACCCGATTAACCGTTAAACCTTTTAACAGGTATAAACATAACAGTGTTATATCAAAACATAACCTTTAAACCGTTTACCACTTTAAGCATTCTGGGTCTCCCAGACCCTCTCTTGTGCAAATAATCATTAAGTATAAAACATAAAAGAGTTATACGAAATATTATAAGCAGTCATTCATTTATTTACTAAGCATTGTCTATTGGAACCACGTTAGTTCCTCGGGCAACCGTCGCTACCCCGGAGAACCGTCGTTCCCCGCTTCTAGTTGTACAACCACAGTCTCCCTTTTCTCTAGACAATATCCGCTTAGATTAAAACCTTTTCAACCTTTTTCAACATTTTCAAAAGTCCATTTAATAACCTCTGTATTTGGACTCATAACCTTTTCAACACCGGTCCATCACCCGTATATGGAAATAAGCGTTTCATCAATATAATGTTATGGGTCTTGTTAAATCTCAGTGAAACCTATACTGGACTGCATCTATAACATTTCCTATTGTATTACAGGTGTTTATATATAGGAAGTACCGCAGCGTATCCACCACACCTTAAATACAAACGGATATGATATCGAGTCATCCTAGTATAGATTACATCTTACAATCACAACAAGGCTAATAATATTATATTTATCCGACACTTATTCACATACACAAGCTTAGACCAAACATTCACATTTTTCCGTTTCTTAAAACTTTATATAAAAGTTCCATCCTTTACATTACCCGTTTATTATAACTTTCCCGTGAACAGTTTATAACAGGTAATCATCATTCAAACAGTTATAGGCCTCAAAACATTTCACGTATGTGTATCGGCACAAAACATGTAAAAGGCATTTAAACATATTTCCTTAACATTCCTCATATATAACATTTCTAAAGTAATTTAGGAGTTTACGACATTTCTCCCGTAAATACTATCATAACCTTTTCACTTATACTTTAATTCAACAATCCTTTAACAGTTTAATACTGTAAAACATTTTATCAGAAATCATTATCATAACATTTTCATAATCTTTCACGTATATATTAATCAAAAACCTTTTAATAGTTCTAACATGTAATATTTCAGTTATAAACCATTTGAAGATATTTTCACAGCATTTGTATGTATATCAGCCCGAAAATAGTAAAACATTTAAAACATTTAAAGAGTGGGCTCATAGAACTCACCTTATTCTCTTAAGCGGTTATTCAAGCAATACTTCCGATAAGCTTTCCAATTAACCTAATTGCGTATTGTATGACGTTAACGCAATGTTTTATATAATAAACACTTCTTATGTTTATATTAACACCTTATCTACTTAATAATGTATATTATTAAGTTCATATACTTTTTAAGGGTCAAAATGACCAAAATACCCCTGGAGGCATATTATCTGCTTTTATTGGTAATTATGAAGACGTGCATTCCTATAAGTAGACACTCACTCAGGGGTCGCCCAGTGTTGGGATGCCATTGCCCAGATGGGATGGCGACACCCCCGCTATGCCAGAAACCCCAGTGTACAGGCGCCTACCCTTCCGGTCCGCACGAACTTCTAATATCCGATTAACTCGGTATTTTCAATACTTCATTATTTATTCATTTTAACTTCATATACACTTATTATATGTATAAACATGTTACCATATCAAAATTCAAGTCCCCAAACCCTCCGGATTATTTTATATTAAATATTCAAATCTAGAAACCCTAATTTCAGGAATTTCTTGTTTTATAATCAAAACTCATTTTTAGTTCAAACCAACTTAGGGTATTATCCATTATAACATTTTATAATATCCCTTAAAATGGCAAAGCTTAATTCAAAATCGTTTACTCGATTTGGGCAGAACAACGACATGAAAACCCTAATTTTGACCCGTTTACAAAATCTTAACCAAACCTTTTCTAATTGTGAAATAAACTTAGGGCTTTCTTAAAACACATTAAATTAGGATTACCTACAAAAATTCAGACCCTAATTCCCACCTGATCACCCGATTTTGACAAAACAAGCTCAAGAACCCTAATTTTGCATTATTTCTAAAAAGCATACTTAGAGACAATATTAACAAAAATTGAGATAGGTTATTTTAGATCATACCAATTGAAGAGTGACTGCAGAAATTCGGATTTTGACTCCTCGTCGTTTGGTCGAATTCGATGGATGAAGTTCTGGGTTCGTATAAGGGTTTTTGAGGTGGATTTCAAGTAAATTGGTGAGGATTTAGGCCGTGGATCGAGCTCCTTTTATACCCATCAGAGGCGCCTAAGGTCCCTCCAAGTGTTCCAGTGACTAATCGCTCAAAAACGACACGTTTGGGCAGTCAATTTCGTCAAAACTTGATGAACAAGTCGAACCCGTAGCCAATCAGCGACCTGTAATGGGCCGCGTATCGCGCCAGGTTATGGGGTGTGGGTCGCGTACCGCCTGGCAGGTTTGAGGAAATGACAGTTTTGGTCCCTTAGCTTTTTATTTACATTTTAGTCCCCAGATTTCTACCAAACTGTTATTTTGTGTACTAAAACATTACGGGGCATATTTATAAAGGTTTCTAAGGCTCGGGACATGCTCGATGATATACGTATACATACGTATATATATATTTCTTTATATGTATATATATTTCACAATTTTACACTTTAGCCCCTCATACTTTTATTTCTTTATCATTTTATGTGTCAAAACATTATGGGACATAATTCTAATGTCTTTAGGGCTCGGGATACATTTGATAAGGTTTATATATACTTTCGTATATTTAAATATATATTTATATATATTTTTCATCAATTTACATTTAAGCCCTTCTACTTTCACATACTTATCATTTCATGCTCCAAATCATCTTAGGACACATTTATAATAAGTCCTAAGCCTCGGGTTCATATAAATACGTATAAATACGTATAATAGTCATATACGTTATGTATTTCTTCGTTTTTAACCATTATTTCAACGTAAGGATACGTTTTTATTTATTTTTCACATGTTTAACTATTCTAACATGTATTCCTACATATATATTCATCACATGAATATTTCACATGCATTTAAGCCATTAGGATATGTATATGTATATACTTACACATATATCTAATTTAATACAATTGTGTACACGTATTTTTTTTTCTCCGGTTATCATCATATCAACTTCTAAACGCATATTTCATTTTGATATCATGTATATCAATTATCCTTCTTATAAAACATGTATTTATCTTATTTCATTTATCAATACGTGTATCATTCATATAAATCCCATCCTTTACCAATTTATTACCCGTTAATAGGTAAATATGCATGTTTCATCACGTGTAGCTATCTAACACATATATCATATGTATTTTTAACATAAACACGTATAGCATTGCAATTTATTTCCCTTTTACCTATTTATCAATCCATAAACCATATCAATATATGTTTTAGCTACTTACACATATAGCACACGTACAGAATTCGAGTTATGAAATTTTGGGGTGTTACAACTCTACCCCCTTAAAAAGATTTCGTCCTCGAAACTTGCTCAACTGTGATTTAACTCACAATGAGATCTTTACCTTTTTACCTTTCTTTCCTGGATTAATCCGGGACCTTTACTCATGCATCTTAATGCATCCTTTTTATACGAACCATCTGGTTCCTCGGTTACGATTTAACATCACAACTAACTCTCTATGACAAGCTATCATATATCTCTATTACCTATAAGGTAATGCTTTAACTATTCTATTCACGGAATTTCGTTCCACTTTATAAGGTGGACCGTATTTCTATAACAGATACTAATTCTTTTTAGGAAAGAATTTCTATCGAACTGACGTATTGAGAGAAATACGTTTCTCAAAATAAAAGAATTTTTCCTTTAATCGATCTTATATTATCAGGGTGCTGTCATAATTCTTTAGCTATATATAGGGTAGCTTGATTATGAACATTACCGGGATATGCTTCAAAATTTCTCAAGGTCGAAATTTATCGTGAAGCTTCTGCTACTCTACTTTAACCTTCTACGTACGTTAAACATTTATCCGTCTGCTGCAAGATTTGAACTTTACTTCTGGGCACCAGTCGTTCCTTACCTTCTTTGTGACACCCGAGAATTTCAAGGTTAACTTCCGTTAGACAAATCCGTTAGTTACGATTATAAGTGTTAACTTAGTAGCTAATGCATAACTAGGCCGAATACGTCCACGACCTTTGGTTGATCACCGAACCCGTCCATATGTGTTATGTGTTCATCATTGATTGTCTTTATGTGCAATGTGATTTAAAATACATGACTTATTATTGTGAATAGCATGATTAATGTGGAAAACTTGTCTTTTTGGTCGCCAGCGAAACTACCGGGCGAAACTGTAGTGTCGCCCGGTAGCCAGCTGAACTACTCGATCAACATGTGACCAGAGCTAGTTTCGCCTGGCCAGCGAAACTGCCAGCGAAACTAGCCTCTGATATAAATAAACTTAATAAACCCTAATAGCCTCATTTGCTCAAACCACACAACAAACACACACACACTCTCTGAGATTTCTGGACCAGCTGAGATATCACTATTTGCTGCTATCATCACTGTTGGTAGAGAGCATTCATCGATCCTCGATCAACCGTGAGTCTCCAAAACCCATTTACATGCATTTTCTATATGTTTCTTCATAAAGCATGCTCAATCTTTCATGAACTCGTTAGATCTTCTGTATTTATGACTAGGAATGCTAGATCTGTGATAAAGTCTCCAACTTTGCGTATGATATCCAACCATGATAAAGATTCATGATTCGTTTAGTATTTGTAACTATGGTTGTGGATCCTGGTCTAGTCGCGCCCCTTAACGGTATAAACTCCGTTAGTGGTATTTTGGGGGTGCGACATTCTTACTAGTAAGTGATACATATTCATGAATGCTACTGACTCATTTTCCACAGTGGATCGTAATATCTGCTTGCATGAAACTAATCCTAGTGCACAGCCTCATTTAATGTTCTGTATCTCTTGGGTGCAAACACTGCTGCAAATTCATTTTCCATTAGGCCTAATCGGGAGTGATTGTACCGATGCCTTAGTTAATCTGTTTGCTTCTTCCTTCCAATGCCTCATGCATTCTTCTCCACTCCTTGTCATTTGTCAGTATGCTTAGCCACAAGATTTCTGGATTTGAAGGAGCGTTCGTCATTTCAATCAACACTACTAATCAATTGTAATGATTATTTTGCTTCCGACAAGCCACTCTTTTTATCGGCTTACTTTTAATCCTTTAGCTCGTGCTAATCTGATCTCAGATCATTTTTGAGGAAAATCGTCTTGCTCTTTGTAGCTAGTTGGATGATTTGCTGATCCTTAACAAAGGATATCTGCTTTTCATTGACAGCTTCTTTATCTTCTTGCAGTCTACGCATATTCTTGGCTTCCGTATTTCTGCCTTGAAAATGCTGGAGTGTCCTAAGGCGATATATATGGTCTAAAGAAATATTCTTGCTTCTGTTGGAGATAAGTAGTAGGGTGCTTCTACTTCTGGCGTTGCTCTTGGCGTTGCTTCTGAATAATTCGTTTGGAAATCTGATATGTTATTGGGGCGTTCTTCAGTATCCTGGTTTTGCCTCCGAGTCAATGGCATACGTTGAGTATGACTTACCTCTTGACTCATGTACTTCCAGGTTTTATAATCTTTACTGCCGAGTCATCATGATGAAGTTGAGCCTTCTAGTTTGCGTGTAGCATCCCGCGAGTCAACTCATTTAGCGTCTAAATTTCTCTTATCGTTATCCCTAGCTTGACATTTATCTTAAGAAGAACATTTGTCAAATACTGATCATTTACTCGTATTGGTACAATATACTGTGCGACAATTCCTAATATCGAATTCCGACTTCTAAGTTTGTCACTGCTGCTAATTTCGAATCGTCAGGCTCATCCACGTATCAACATTTGTCTCGAGGACATCTATCTTGACTTCTTTTGCATTTGTCCTAAGGAGGACGTAATCCTAAGCTGTCTAAGGCAGCTTGGTTACAGGATTCCTTGACAATGCTTTTCCTATTCCATGTTGGAATTCTTCTTCGTGTAGTTCGTCCAATCATCATGTGCTTTCATCCTGCCATTTGTTAAAGAAACAGTATCCCCTAGGACGTAAGTTCTTCTGGCTTACTCTGGACCTCCATACTCCTAAGCTTGCTGATTCTTGATCTACCTTGTGGTAGCCTTCGTCATTCATCTTTGAACTATCCTTAACTTCAAACTGCTAGACTGAGCCTTCCGTCCAATCACTTATAGTGATGGTCTTCTGAAGGTAGCAACGTAGCTTGGAACGTCGTTCCCACTGTTCTCGCCATAGCAACTCTCATTTCTTCTTTACCATGATAGCGTCTATCATGTTTACAGTTTCCTTGCTTTAAGGCGACGTTTAGGTTTGTCTACACCTCTTTTCATCTTCAACGGTTCCTGAGTTCTCTACATGTAATTCCTATGATTACGTTTCTCTCACATCTGGCTTATCGGCCTTCTTTGTTCAGAAGCTCTTTTAGCCTTCTTGTCGAATATATCGTCATTGTCTTCAAGACCTTCTTCATCCTCGTACCGTTTCCGCTTGCCTTTCATTGAGAATCTATTTCTTCCAAAAGCTCCCTCGGGACTAGCTCTACTAGCGGTCGCTCTATTGGACATTCTACTCGTCAAAGCTTCCGGAAGTTAATTAGGAATCGATAATAACGTAACCTTCAATGCTTTAGCCACTATTTATAACATAACGGCTTTCATTTGCAGAAGGTACTTGTCTTTATATTTTTACTGACATCAAATTTCGTATCGGATGTTCTATTCGCATTCCTATCATAACTATGATCTTATGATCAAAATAGTCTGACACTTCAGAAATCATGTGATGTGAAGTCTCCAAATTTTGAATTCATATAATTATATACGTGCACTTATATAATTATGATGCGTTCAAAACCCAGTTATTCTCATCACAGTCATCCCTAGTGTTCGCACCATTCCTTTCATTCTTTACCGGTGATTCTAAAAACCGATCTTTTAAAACTACATTTCTCTAGGCATTCATACAGTTATTGACCACGTATCTTACTGTCAATTAACCTACCCCGCACTAGGCCACATAACAGTTAGAACCTATGATATGTTTATTTGGGTAAAATACCAAATTGCAGTAGCTAATTGCAATCGGGTATTCTCCGCACTTGCATACCCTAAGTCCTGCCTCCTATGTTCCTCGTGCAACATTTTTCCTATGGGCATGACTATCCTGACTGGCATTTACATTTCCTATCTTACCTTACTTTGTTTACCAAGAGTCCTAGTTTAAGTCTAGATACCGCGCTAGTATCTAAATCTCTTAAACCTGGCTCTGATACCAACTTGTGACGCCCACTCCCAGTCTTGGCTCCAGGAGGGGTCACGTGTCGGATTTACTCATGAACACATGGTACAACAGAGATAACTAAGCAGCAGAAATTAAAAAACTTTTCATTTATATATATATATATATATATATATATCAAGTACAACAGTAAGGAAGATACAACATAATTTAATAATTAGGTCTTATCGATGTCTATTGCCAGTCTACTACCGAGTCCTTTTCTGATAGCTTGCCCATCTAATATGTTCTCACCAGAGTCCTTTCCTTGCTACCTTAACCATTGTCATCACCTGACATACACATATTTTTGGAAAGGTCAGCTTACGCTGGTGAGTTCTACATTTTTCAAAAAAGCGTTACCTTTACCTTGAAAGTTTATTCCGACGGGCCTAACGGCCCCCTTTTAACAAACATTTATCAATTATAAAACATAACAGAATTATACTATAACTTTAAAACCATTATTCAAAAAACATTTATCAGATATAAGTATTATACCGAAATATAACCTTTAAACATTTATCAGGCATAAACAGAGTTATACCAAAACATTCATTCAGTTAATCATTTAACCATTTCTCCAGTTAACCATTTACCCGATTAACCGTTAAACCTTTTAACAGGTATAAACATAACAGTGTTATATCAAAACATAACCTTTAAACCGTTTACCACTTTAAGCACTCTGGGTCTCCCAGACCCTCTCTTGTGCAAATAATCATTAAGTATAAAACATAAAAGAGTTATACGAAATATTATAAGCAGTCATTCATTTATTTACTAAGCATTGTCTATTAGAACCACGTTAGTTCCTCGGGCAACCGTCGCCACCCGAATACCTTTTCTAAGTAAGCAGCCGTCGCTACCCCGGAGAACCGTCGTTCCCCGCTTCTAGTTGTACAACCACAGTCTCCCTTTTCTCTAGACAATATCCGCTTAGATTAGAACCTTTTCAACCTTTTTCAACATTTTCAAAAGTCCATTTAATAACCTCTGTATTTGGACTCATAACCTTTTCAACACCGGTCCATCACCCGTATATTGATATAAGCGTTTCATCAATATAATGTTATGGGTCTTGTTAAATCTCAGTGAAACCTATACTGGACTGCACCTATAACATTTCCTATTGTATTACAGGTGTTTATATATAGGAAGTACCGCAGCGTATCCACCACACCTTAAATACAAACGGATATGATATCGAGTCATCCTAGTATAGATTACATCTTACAATCACAACAAGGCTAATAATATTATATTTATCCGACACTTATTCACATACACAAGCTTAGACCAAACATTCACATTTTTTCGTTTCTTAAAACTTTATATAAAAGTTCCATCCTTTACATTACCCGTTTATTATAACTTTCCCGTGAACAGCTTATAACAGGTAATCATCATTCAAACAGTTATAGGCCTTAAAACATTTCACGTATGTGTATCGGCACAAAACATGTAAAAGGCATTTAAACATATTTCCTTAACATTCCTCATATATAACATTTCTAAAGTAATTTAGGAGTTTACGACATTTCTCCCGTAAATACTATCATAACCTTTTCACTTATACTTTAATTCAACAATCCTTTAACAGTTTAATACTGTAAAACATTTTATCAGAAATCATTATCATAACATTTTCATAATCTTTCACGTATATATTAATCAAAAACCTTTTAATAGTTCTAACATGTAATATTTCAGTTATAAACCATTTGAAGATATTTTCACAGCATTTGTATGTATATCAGCCCGAAAATAGTAAAACATTTAAAACATTTAAAGAGTGTGCTCATAGAACTCACCTTATTCTCTTAAGCGGTTATTCAGGCAATACTTCCGATAAGCTTTCCAATTAACCTAATTGCGTATTGTATGACGTTAACGCAATGTTTTATATAATAAACACTTCTTATGTTTATATTAACACCTTATCTACTTAATAATGTATATTATTAAGTTCATATACTTTTTAAGGGTCAAAATGACCAAAATGCCCCTGGAGGCATATTATCTGCTTTTATTGATAATTATGAAGACGTGTATTCCTATAAGTAGACACTCACTCCGGGGTCGCCCAGTGTTGGGATGCCATTACCCAGATGGGATGGCGACACCCCCGCTATGCCAGAAACCCCAGTGTACAGGCGCCTACCCTTTCGGTCCGCACGAACTTCTAATATCCGATTAACTCGGTATTTTCAATACTTCATTATTTATTCATTTTAACTTCATATACACTTATTATATGTATAAACATGTTACCATATCAAAATTCAAGTCCCCAAACCCTCCGGATTATTTTATATTAAATATTCAAATCTAGAAACCCTAATTTCAGGATTTTCTCGTTTTATTATCAAAACTCATTTTTAGTTCAAACCAACTTAGGGTATTATCCATTATAACATTTTATAATATCCCTTAAAATGGCAAAGCTTAATTCAAAATCGTTTACTCGATTTGGGCAGAACAACGACATGAAAACCCTAATTTTGACCCGTTTACAAAATCTTAACCAAACCTTTTCCAATTGTGAAATAAACTTAGGACTTTCTTAAAACACATTAAATTAGGATTACCTACAAAAATTCAGACCCTAATTCCCACCTGATCACCCGATTTTGACAAAACAAGCTCAAGAACCCTAATTTTGCATTATTTCTAAAAAGCATACTTAGAGACAATATTAGCAAAAACTGAGATAGGTTATTTTAGATCATACCAATTGAAGAGTGACTGCAGAAATTAGGATCTTGACTCCTCGTCGTTTGGTCGAATTCGATGGATGAAGTTCTGGGTTCGTATAAGGGTTTTTGAGGTGGATTTCAAGTAAATTGGTGAGGATTTAGGCCGTGGATCGAGCTCCTTTTAAACCCATCAGAGGCGCCTAAGGTCCCTCCAAGTGTTCCAGTGACTAATCGCTCAAAAACGACACGTTTGGGCAGTCAATTTCGTCAAAACTTGATGAACAAGTCGAACCCGTAGCCAATCAGCGACCTGTAATGGGCAGCGTATCGCGCCAGGTTATGGGGTGTGGGTCGCGTACCGCCTGGCAGGTTTGAGGAAATGACAGTTTTGGTCCCTTAGCTTTTTATTTACATTTTAGTCCCCAGATTTCTACCAAACTGTTATTTTATGTACTAAAACATTACGGGGGCATATTTATAAAGGTTTCTAAGGCTCGGGACATGCTCGATGATATACGTATACATACGTATATATATTTCTTTATATGTATATATATTTCACAATTTTACACTTTAGCCCCTCATACTTTTATTTCTTTATCATTTTATGTGTCAAAACATTATGGGACATAATTCTAATGTCTTTAGGGCTCGGGATACCTTTGATAAGGTTTATATATACTTTCGTATATTTAAATATATATTTATATATATTTTTCATCAATTTACATTTAAGCCCTTCTACTTTCACATACTTATCATTTCATGCTCCAAATCATCTTAGGACACATTTATAATAACTCCTAAGCCTCGGGTTCATATAAATACGTATAAATACGTATAATAATCATATACGCTATGTATTTCTTCGTTTTTAACCATTATTTCAACGTAAGGATACGTTTTTATTTATTTTTCACATGTTTAACTATTCTAACATGTATTCCTACATATATATTCATCACATGAATATTTCACATGCATTTAAGCCATTAGGATATGTATATGTATATACTTACACATATATCTAATTTAATACAATTGTGTACACGTATTTTTTTTTCTTCGGTTATCATCATATCAACTTCTAAACGCATATTTCATTTTGATATCATGTATATCAATTATCCTTCTTATAAAACATGTATTTATCTTATTTCATTTATCAATACGTGTATCATTCATATAAATCCCATCCTTTACCAATTTATTACCCGTTAATAGGTAAATATGCATGTTTCATCACGTTTAGCTATCTAACACATATATCATATGTATTCTTAACATAAACACGTATAGCATTGCAATTTATTTCCCTTTTACCCATTTATCAATCCATAAACCATATCAATATATGTTTTAGCTATTTACACATATAGCACACGTACAGAATTCGAGTTATGAAATTTTGGGGTGTTACATTTAATCTCCTTCTCCAATCGATTTTAGGAACCTCTCATGATTATTATCGTCTTCCCAAACGCGAACCTGACATCGCCGCTTTTGTTCTTTCCATCTCCCGACGCACAGGCGCACATCGGATTTCAATTTTCAATGTGCGTCCTTTCTTTTACTGGACTCCTTTCTTTGAACGATTTTAAGTTTGGGCCGGCCTTTTCTTCATTGTTCCTAGTCCAAAATGAAAACAGCCCAATATATATATATATGGACCTGTAATAAAAAATGGGGGCCTTAGGATTTTGGGGGCCCTAAGCCCTAGCTTGGGCTGCTTGGCCCATTTGGCCGCCCCTGGATGTTTGTATAAGTAGGGTTGTGTTATATAGAAAACCAATATTTTGCAAAAAATTAAAAAACCAATTTTTTTTTATTATTTTAAAAAAAATTATATGTTTCTTTCATGATTTTAAGAATACTGGAAACAGAAAAAACTTCAAAAAAAATGTCGATTTTTTTTTAAAAATAAAATAAAATTCGGATTTTAGCTTGAAATTAATAATGCATTATGCAACAATAATATAAAATTGGTTTATGAATGTCAATTATTTGTTTTTTTTACATTATTCGCATAAACAACGTCCATATTTAAGTTAAGTTTCTTCTTTTTAAGTAGTTTTAATTATAATGCATTATGCAATACTATTAGTACTATTGCATTATGCATTAACAAAAAATTAGTAAACTTTTTATTTTTTAAATTTTTTTCCCATAAATAAAGCTAATAAAATTATAGACTTTTTGGTGAAATTCTTTTTAAAAATTATTAATATATGAAGAAGTTATAGAGAAAAAAATGTTGGTTTTTTGGCATTTTGGATAATTGTTGATTTTCTGTAGATCTTTTCCATGTATAAGTATTGCAACATCCGAATATGATATGATGTTTTAAACTTTTCTCTATATTTGTTGATAATTTTTCATTAAAAAACCTTAACGTTATAAATGAAAACAAAGCATTGGTAATAAAAATGCAAATTCTCCCCAAGGATAATTGCCGCCAAATCAGTTTAAGAGAACGAGAAAGGTAGAAATTGAGAAATTCGGAAGTTATAAGTATATTGAATAAATTGTGAATTTACAGACGCATATATAGCGTAAAAGTACAAAATGAATATGAAAGTCCCTAAACTATCAGCTACATTGGGTATTTATAGGCTTCGGTAAAGATCCCGCCGCCTTGTACCTGCTCAACCGAATCTGCTCATGTCCTGTAATTCATCATTTATGCAAAATGGATCTGAGAGGACTTGAGAGATAAATGATCGGATGTGTAAAACACATCCAAAACACCATTTACTTCATCAAGCCCTCCAAGTCTATTAAGTGGAAACATTTGAAGTTAATAGACTTATCTTGAAGTCAAAGAGTTTTTACACATCCGACCATTCAATGATCATATCCGACATCCAGCTGTGCTATTACTTCATAAACTTGTACCGCACAATCATCCTTACTTTTGTTGGAAATTTATTAAAATATATATTTTGTTGGAAATTTATTAAAATATATATTTACTTGAAATATATATAATATTTAATAAAATGATAAATGAATGGATAATGGGTTTTATGAGTTGAATAAGTGTTGGTCTTTGGTATTTACTCCATATCATAATTTTGTTGAATATGTTTCAACTCAAATCTATGATGTTGAATGGTGTTACACCTTTGGTTTATGATCATGGTTTATGGTGAATGAGTTGTTACAACTCATTCTTACCTACACTACGTCAAAATTCACCTTTGTCCACAGAAAAAACCCGTGACCAAAGGTGTTTGGGCACGTTTTTTTCCCATTTCAATCGACACCAAAGGTCCCGTCACCTTATGTATCTTACAGCCACGTTACAATATCAGTAGCTGAAGCCACTAGAAGCGTGGCTAAAGGGTACCAATATTTGTTGTTGTAATCGAACAATTCTTCCGGAAAGCGTGGCCAAAGGGTCCCAACGGCTACATGTGTTTGTTTAACGTGGCCTTCGGTATTATATGGTCGCATATATTTGTATTTTAGCCACATACATTATAAAAAATACGTGGCCAAAGGGTTGCTGAAATCATACATTTTGTCCCAATACGCGTGGCCAAAGGGTGGCAACGGCCACGTTAAAATATCAAAAGCGTGGCCTTTGGTATTATATGGTCACATATATTTGTGTTTTAGCCACATACGTTTAAAAAAACGTGGCCAAATGGTTGCTGAAATTATAATTTTTGTCCCAATACGTGTGGCCAAAAGGGTGGCAATGGCCACGTTAAAATATAAATAGTGTGGCCTTTGGTATTATATGGTCACGTATATTTGTGTTTTAGCCACATATGTTAAAAAAACGTGGCCAAAGGGTAGTTGAAATCAAATAATTTATCCCAATACGCTGGCCAAATGGTGGCAATGACCACGTTAAATTATAAAAAGTGTGGCCTTTGATATTATATGGTCACGTATATTTGTGTTTTAGCCACATATATTTGGGGGAAAAAAGCGGCCAAAGGGTAGTTGAAATCATATATTTTATCCCAATACGCGTGGCCAAAGGGTGTCAATGGCCACGTTAAAATATAAAAGGTGTGGTCTTTGGTACTATATATATGGTCACATATATTTTCTTAATTACAATTAATTATACTGCATATTAATTTACATAGAGAAACCTTAAAATCATATTATAATTAAAACTTAATGTAGATACACTAATCAAATGTTGTTAAAAAAATAACATACACTAATCAAAGTTTAATTTCTATAATAATTAATTATAATTTCTTGTCCTTGCTCATCAGCTGCTTCTGCTGGATCCGTGTACTAAGTTTCCTGTTCATCAGATCTTGACTCAGCTGGTTTGGTATTAAGTACACTTTCGACGTCTTTTTCCGATCATTATTTACCTGGAAACATGACAAATAAAACCGATCATATATATATAGTTAATTAATTAGCGGATACGATTAATTAATGTAGTATTTACCTATGGTTGTTCCAGTACTTTTTGAACCGTGGAATGATCAACCGGCTGTGATTTATCTGATGTGGTATTAGAATGAAGGATCATTCGGTTCATCGGCCATGCAATAATATATTTATTTTCAACCTCCGAAAGCATTGTTTTTTCATCTAATGGGAATGGTAAAAATGTTGCACATTTATTGATCTGATAAACTATAATTCTACGGCAACCAGGAGGTAATGGACTTTCATGAATCTTCTCATCTTTTTCTTTTGGTAATAATTTAGCCATTCCCACGACGTTCAGTGGATTCCCCTCCATGTGCAACGTCGCAGTTTGACACTCCTGATCAGAAGTGACAACATAATAATAATAATAATAATAATAATAATAATAATAATAATAATAGCATATATATATTAACAATTAATTAATTAAAGTCAAAAATAGAATAAAAAAATCATGGTATATACTAATACATATACCTCTGGGATTACTGGCTGATCGATAGGAGCTGCAAAGGCATCATAATTTTTTGGTTTTTCCAACTGATCACTCTTCTTAGCAGGTACTTTACGAGCTGCAAGTTTTACTGATTTTGCATGTCTCTTATTGTTTTTCTAAATTGACACTATGTAATTAACTGATTAGTAACATATATATTAATTAACAATAACATCAAAGCGATTTATCAAATCCTTAATTATATATACCACTTACTGCTCTGATGCCCCAACTACAGCTGCTTCAGTACTTCTTTGTCTCTGTTTCCCCTAAAGACAGCATGATCGGCATTTAATTAAATGATTATATAGCAATTAGTTATAAGGGAATTGAAGTACATGTACAATTGTGTAAAATATATAGTTACCCTTACGTTTTGTCCAGACGCTGTTGATGTAGATGGAGGAGTGTCTTGTGATCCGGTCGCAGAACAGACCTACAATTGAATTAAATATTTAATTAGCTAGCGAGCTAGTTTATCTAATTAAATCAAATCATAACCGGCTAAACATAATTAACTATCCCGATAATCATCCGGATGAAGTACAAACTTGTCATAGCCGGAACAGTTATTAATTATATTTCGGAAGAACTATAACTATCCTGATGAACTGTAATTATCCGGATGAACTACAACCATCCGGATGAATTACAAACTTATCATAGCCGGAACAGTTATTATTTATATTCCGGAAGAACTCTAACTATCCTGATGAACATTAACTATCCGGATGAACTATAACTAGAGAAGCATGTTCATCCAGGTGAACAAGAATCTTCCGTATCAACTCAATTTCAGAATTGTTTCAGTTATGTACCTTATCTTTCGACCTCTTAGATGACTTTGATTGAAGAGATTGTTTCCCCGATGTATTGTGTGCAAAATTGACCATGTCCTACGTACAATTCAATAATTAGCTAGTTAATTAATTATAGGTATGTGTGTGTGTGTATATATATATATAATTTGTCCCTTACAGAATATACAGCTTTATCTGGTCCACTAAGTTATTGTTGATTAATTATTTGGTTGTTCATAAACGCCATCAACATCTTAATTCTTTCATCCTGTGCTTTAATTTTAGAATTGAGGTGATCAACCTCCTCATCTTTTTTCACACGCAACTATTTTTCGTTCTTGAGTTCCGCCTCAAGTTTTTCGATTCGCTCTTTTGGTCGCCCTTTTGGAGCACCATGCTGCCAATATTGATGGGAATTCACTCCATAACCCATACCTTTTACGAATCCACCCCTTTCCTTGCCAAGGACCATTGTCAGGGCATCCGTTCCTGGTTCTGCAGTCAAGGATCCCGCTTTTATTTGTGTTTCTTTCTCGGCCTGCAGTAATTATTATTTAGTTAATGTAGTGAGGTGCTATTAAATATTAACATGTAAATAGTTAGGTGTATATATATATAGCAATTAAACATACTATTTGCTCTGCTAGGCCCTTCATCACAAGCGTAATGTATTCCCCCTCTTTGTTTACCCTTGCTTTCCTCCACATAAGAGCTCGATCGGGGTCCTCATCAGCTTCAATCTCTTTGTTTTGTACCTTGTATTATAATAATATATATCAGACTTGAAACATACATTGCAGGTTCTTAACCATGACTGGCCGGATGTAACACTTTTAATTAGCTTATTACCGTTTTTTTGTCTCAGAAGGGCATATCCTCCCCGGCCCATGGTATGATCATAAATATAATGTGCTCAAACCTATTTTGCACTGGTTGACACAACGTTTCCAACAGAACAGTAGGATATATAATTATAATCTCATTAATTATAACATGCACTTAGCTAATTAATTAATGAAAGCTGCAATTTGAATTGAATAAAAACCTGGAATTCTTCAAATTTTGTATATTGTACAAATCTGTCCCAATCTTCTTTTTCCACAATACCAAAATACGGCTTTGGAACTTTCGCAAGTACCTTTGGTTTCGCCAGGTTGGGAAGAATGTATTTTTCACGCAATTTTCTTCTAAAACCCCTGAGCAACCCATAAAGCATTACCATTATAGTATTCTTTCGACAATTATCAACCTCGAAATATTGCTAAAAAATAATATAGATTTTTTAGTCACGTGACTTAATGTGAGAAAATGTTTAATATGTTTAATAACCTGAATCAGAGCCCACATCGTCTTCTTGTTGTCTGCTGGCACCTTCTTCCAATCAGGATACTTCAATCCAACCTCTGCCCTTACAATCTTCTTTAAAACTTGAAAACTTCGGTCTATGCTCCCTGATAACCATTCCAGCATTGTCAAATGTTAGTGGCCATTTTTTCCCACCATTGTTACTAAATTTGGCACGCCACTTTACCAATCGCGACAACCCCCTCTTGCAATTTGTAGTTGGGGAGCAGAGGTTGTGGCTTCCTCATTCTCATTCTCAGTCTCAGTCTCATCCTCGACTTGGGCATCATCGTTTATCATTTCTTCTTCTTCTGATTCCTCATTACGTTCCCCTTCACAGTCAGAATTCTCATTCTCGGTATGAACCTCATCCTTTTCTTCTGAATAATCATGAATGTCCTTCAATGTTTCACCATCACGCTCCATTTTAAATGAGATGAATCCTGAAATGAAATAAATAGGGAATGAAATAAATGTGATGGAATATTTGAGATGAAATAAACGATCTACTGAAAAGAACAGTGAAATCAATACTGACTGAAATTTGGTAGTGATCTCCTGAAGATTTTAGAAGGAAGAAGAGAGTGATGAATCCTGTAGAGGGAAGAAGAGGGTGATGAATCGTTTGGGTGATAAAATTTTGGTGAGAGAGAACAAGATCTGATCCATGAATTTTGGGAAAATTTGAAAAATGGTGGGAAGTAATTTGGGGATTAATATGATCGATCCGGGTGAAATCATCTCACCTAATAAGGACGTGACATCATTATCCTTACGATTTGACAAATTATTTCAAGATAAGAAGGCTAGGTAGCCATTTTAGTTCTTATATCTTCAATTAAATTAATTAAATTAAGATTAATGGCCTGTATAGAAATAGAAAAAAAATAGTAAAACATTTTTGATTTTTTTATCAAGTTTTCCCCCATTTTTTAAACTTTTATAACGTTTACAGACATTATTTTTAAAAAAGTTACACCATATAAACGAACGTTTTTTATCTTTAAAACGCGTACAGTGTTTGTTGTATATAAAATTAAAAAATTACTCTTTTGATTGTGCAGATCATTGTGCCAAAACGTTCAGATCATTGTGTCATATTGTGTCAAAAATGTTCAGATCATCGTGTTAAATACTTGTCATTGTGCCATGTTCATATATTGTGTTAAAATTTTCAGATCATTGTGTCAAAATGTTCAGATTATTGTGTCAATATTCATATCATTGTGTCAAATGGAAAGAGTGTTTTTTTTTTTAATTTTATATATAGCAACACTGTATGGGTTTTAAAAATAAAAAAAAATGCTCATTTTTATGGTGAAACTTAAAAAAAATAATGTTGTATGTAAAATTTATGAAGGTTTAAAAAATAGAGGAAGTTAATAAAAAGTCAATAAAGATGGCTAAGACCAAATTGTTTTGTCTTTCTTTTTTAATTAGATTGAAGATTCAACGACTAAGATGGCTTCATAGCCTTTTACCTAAACCAAACTTCTTATCTGAATCTCAATAAGCATACAAATGAATATTCTCACGTACTAACCCATAACATTTTATTTATTTATTTATTTATTTTACTCTTTTGGCATTTGCTCTAACAATGTGTGTGTTTTTTTTTGAACGACAAAGAGATATATTATAAATATGTGATGGTTAGAAAAGCCTAACCAACTACCCAACCAAAAACAATTACACAATAAGAAGCAGGTTTTTAGCCCACTAACCCAAGCTAGACATACAATATATATCTTCTCTCTAACGAGATCTAGTGAAATGAGAAATTGACAATCGAATCAAATATAAATCGAACCTTCAAATCATGTTTTATGGACTATCTCATTCTGTTCCTTGAAAAAACCCACCAAGCACAAAACATAATCCCTTCAATTAAATATTTTTGGTTTCCGAGAAAGACTACACTCATCAAGCCAAGAATATAAATCTCGAGGAGCTAAGCCCTCCGGCCCGACTAGTTCTAGCCATCTGCACATCGAACACCAGACCTTCTTCACCACATGATACAAGCCCAATAAAAGATTAATTATAGAATTGTGGTTACTCGCTCACAATAAGCTCTCAAGATTACTTACAAGATCAACCAAGTGGAAACAAGTTGGTCGTCACGAATATATTTAGCTTGAAGTTATCAAATAATAATGTAATAACACAAGTATGAAGAAAACTCGGCACTACTATTGTAGTGTGTTGCTAAGGACAGAAATACAATATATATATATATATATATATATATATATATATATATATATATATATATATATAGTGCCAAGAGGAAATCAAGGATAGCCCTTGATTTCCCGAAAGGTCATCTAGACAGTTAAGTACATAAAACATAAAAACCGGTTACTACAAACGTAATACATTGGATAAAAATGTCAACAAGCCAGTTAAACAACTTTTGCAGTGGCGGGAACCATGTTGTTCCTAATTGAACAATATGTGTAAGGACGTGAACGGATCTTACTACTGCATAATTTGATCAATACGCCAAGGATGTAAATAAAGCTTTTGTTTGATTGATTCAATAGGAGAGTACATAGAGATCTAGAGAGAGAAACACCAGAGATTACACACAGTTAAGCTATCATGTTCTCACTCTTCTACTCAAAACAAAACACTCAAACCTATTTATAGTTAATCTGGCAAGCGTACCAATTAACTCAACGTACCATTGGCGCGCAGCGGCGTACCAACTCGTCCGCCCCATGGTACGTTGGAACCAGAATTCACAAACTTTACAATATGAACAACAAACACCACGACCTAGCATTAGACATCCCAAACTTGTTCTAACAAACTCCCCTTGTCTCATGCTAGTCTTCAAAAGCTTTTGCTGCAGTCTTCTTCCAAAATCTGTGCCTGTAGTTCCCAGAATGAATCCCGAAAGCATAACATACTCGTATCACCTTCTGAAATTATAGCGCTTGAACTGCATCATCAACATGATATATAATGTTATTGTGATAGAGCTTGTCAATGTCAGCTTCGGACAGATTGATCAACCACATTGGATCAAAAATTCTAACCACCTTGTTGGTTTCCTTTATCACATTCACTGCTTCTCCAGTTCTTTCATCATAATACCACCACTTCAATGTCTGAATGAGGTTATGCTCTAGTTTCTTCGGTGGAATCTTCTTGAGCTAAACTGGTTTTCTGTATTTCAGTACGATCAAGAGGCTTGCCAGTCTTTGAATGAACCTTTGTCGGATGCTTTTCATACTTCGGCCTTTGTGGTTTCAAGAATCTGAATCTTCCTTGGCATTCTTCATGGAGCCTATTCTTGAAAATCTCAGCAAGAGCATTTTGACCATGATTCAACGTTAACGGATCTTACTACTGCATGATTTGATCAATACGACAAACACAGATGTAAATAAAGCTTTCGTTTGATTGATTTAATAGGAGAGTACAGAGAGATCTAGAGAGAGAAACACCAGCGATTACACACAGGTTCTCACTCTTCTACTCTAAACAAAACACTCAAACCTATTTATAGTTAAGTTGGCCAGCGTACCAATTAACTCAACGTACCATTGGTATGCAGCAGCGTACCAACTGGTCCGCCCCATGGTACGCTGGAACCAGAATTCACAAACTTTACAATATGAACAACAAACACCTAGACCTAGCATTAGACATCCAAAACTTGTTCTAACACCTTGGCTTTGGGCAATCGACGACCCAGTGTCCCTTGTCTCATAACACCCTGCGGGCTTCACACATTGATCAGCATAGTGCCCGATGGTGTTGCATTTGCAACACATGGGCTTCTCTTTCCTGTAATCCCTTCATATGCCATCTCTGCCCCTTCTCTCATCTCGGTGCCCTTTCTTTCATCCTTGGTCACGACCACGGTCACGACCTTTACCACCAAACTTCCTCTTTCGATCAGAGGACTCCCCTTTCTTTCCAGACTGACGATCCCATTCTTCACATAAAGTTCCAGTCAAATTCATTGCCGATTTTAGAGTATGGGGTCGGGAAGCTCTATCATCAGCCCTAATAACGGAGCTCAAACCATACACAAACCGTCAAATCTTGGTCGACTCTTTCTTCGCCATATGCGGAACCAGATTTAGCAGCTCATTGAACCGATTGATGTAAGTCATGTAGTCTGAACCCTTCATCTCCATATGAATAAACTCGTTCTCTATCTTTTCAGACTCGTGCTCTGGGAAAAACTTTTGCTAAACCAACTTACGAAACTTGGCCCACTCCATATCATAGGCCTTGGTCCTTCCATGCTTACGGAGTTCCGTCTTCAACAAGGTCAATGCTGGACCCTTGAACGATTGCGAAGCAAACCTCACTTTATCCTTCTTAGCACACTCACTAATATCCAGTGCCCCTTCCACTTCATCTAACCAGTTAAGAGCTTCAGTGGTGCTCTTATCACCTCGGAAAGTGCCTGGCTTACTAGCCATGTAAGTCTTATAACTGCAACCTCTTTCTTCGGCTCTTCTCTTCTCTTTCTTACACTTCTTTCGCTCATGCTCCTCCGAGCTACAGGAATCAGGCCTGTGATGGCGACGCCTCTTAGGCTCGCTTCGGGAACTAGCAGACGACTCAACTATGATAACCTTGTGCCTTTCAGACTTGGACCTGCGATGGTGAACTGACTCGGTCCTTTCAGCATATAAGGGGTCTTGCTTTTCTTTTTCATCCTTCCCTACTGCTATCCTCTTTTCTTGAGCAACTAGATTTGGGAATGCCGCAGCAATCCCGTCAGTGATCAATTTCTGGAATCGCTCTTCTTGCTCCTTTTTGCGCTTTTGTTCTGAAGTAAGAGGATTTCCATCCTTCCCATCTACATCATGTAGGTAGCGGTTGTCTGCATCAGCTTCTTTCTGAAGATCGTCAGTATTCTGACGTGTCCTTTTTCTGGTGTTCTTGCTAACACCGACCTTCGTCATCGACTGAAAGTAAGGCGAGACGCCCAATTAGAATCAACATAACGGTTCATTTAGACTCAACTATAACACATCTGTGACACGGACAAATCTCCACAAGGGTTTTCACACAAACGGGGTATAAGTGCTTACTCCGGTCTTGCCCCCACGGTATGGATCAACGTGAAGCATCGCTTCAGTTCCATGTCTCGGGGATCTATAAAGGGTACACCCATCCGATACAATTCGGAATAGAAGGAGGGCTCACGAAACTAAGCCCCGTCATGACTATTTACGGAAACAGAGGACATAGGGAGTTCTAAGCAATTCCTACTCAAGGAAATACTTAACTTCTAGCTTTAACAAGCTACAATATCCTGAGCACAATACAACCTAGCACTAATACTGCAAATAAAAGTCATCACACTAGATTCCATAACAGCACAACCATAAATACAACACTTAATTAAACATTCCGAGTTCTAAACAACCATACGATACTGTGTCTGAAACATCACAAATACAACTGAAGGGTAAACATCATAACAACAAGAACCATGATAAGATAAGAACCACAATCACACCACAGCTAGCACAATACCAACACGACCACAATATCAGTACCCGAATCCATTAACGGTGTTTCTTCTTCGCCATGCCTAACCTAATCCTGGCTGCTTCCCCGAAAGCAGATGACGCCCTGGATAACATTTTCACCATACTCTTTTCTCTCTTCTTAACCTCCTCGTTCTCCTTTGCCAGTGCGCGGTTTTGCTCCACAAGAGCAGCAATATCAGGAGAACTCGGTCTAGCGATGCCACGATAAGGTGAGTAAAGGAATGGATAACCAGGGCCCAAAAAGGATGAACGGTGAGGCTCAATATAGGGTTCGTACGGAGTGTACGGGTAGGATAACATCATGTATGGTGGGGGTGGCGGAGGATGAGCATAGTATGGATCAACAGGGGGTGGGTACAAAGGGGTGTGAGAGCTGTAAGACCGTTGCAATACCAGGAACGAGTAGCGGTCGGAAACTAGGCCTACATGTTGGGCCTCCATACGTGCAGCAATGTAGGGGTCACGGGGATCCATAACATAAGGAGGGGTGGCGGTGGAACACGCTGTCCTGCCACAACGACGACTGCCGTGACGATGGGGACCTCGACCATCGGCTCAGACTCGTCTGGGCCGTTGTCAACTCTAGTGGCGTAGCTCGATGGGGCGTAAGCGGGGGATGCATAGACGTGGTGCTCATGGTGTTGTGAGTGATAGCTAACAGAGTGTCCCGCTGAAAGCTCATGAGGATGATGATTTGCTTCGTCCGAACACCATAACTTTAGATTACATGTCCAATTGAAAAGTCAGTACCGCATTTTTAATCAAAATAATCCCATGCATGCCTAGGGTACCGTTACCCTAACTCACACTAAGGACGATGTTTCCTATTACACCATGCTCACGGAATAATCATCAGCTTAGGTTGGCTTGCTAGGACTCACCAAGTCTTAGTGCACATATGGGTAGGAATGTCAGTTTGCAAGGTTGAAACTACCTCCGACCTTACACTAATCCTTGATATCCTACTAGCTCACGAACTTCCACCTAGGTCAACACTTAACAGAGGAAGGACTATCAGCTTTTATGTGCTTGCTAGGGTTCACTAAGTCTTAATGCACCTGTGGGTAGGTATGGCAGTTGGCAAGGCTGAAATCACTACCGGCCTTACACTAAACCTTAATTACTCACTAGCAAACAAACGTCCTGTAAGGATCAAACAAACCCTCACGCGATATCTAAACTAGTGAAACCGTGCGGAATCCGGTTTAACTAGGCGATTCAAGAGCAAACACACTAAACAGTAATCAAAAAGTATAATAAAGCAAGTAAAGACAAACCGATTAGAAGAAACCACTTTAGTTCGATTGCTGATTACACCTTGATCGAAATTCTCTAGGGAGAATTTCGATATCACCACTAGTCTTCCACAAAAACACAAGCAACCTTTACAAAACATAATAAAACCCTATATATAGCTAAAGGTTTCGTAAACCCCTAGGCCCATTCTACCAAAATCGGACCTAAACCCCTACACATCTTAGCCCATTTACATATTACAACTAGCCCAAAACAACTAAACAAACCCAAATCAATCTAATGCAAAAGCCTTAATTTTCAGGTCTCTACAATCTTCCCCTAGGCTTTAGCATTAGACAGGCTTCACATTCTGAACTTCTTGGACAAATTCACAGTTGCTGGATCATACCAGAGCTCCTTGGCTACAATCTCAGCTACTGCCCGAGTGTAACACTTAGCATATTCTTCAGTGTCTGGGCTACACTCAATCTGATGTTTAGCTAAGACCAGGATGTCTTTCTTGTGGAACCTCATCAGATCATGAACTTCCATGACATTAATGGTCTGGGACTTGCAGAGAATCTTTGCTTCACCAGAATAATCACTATATGCCCATGTCTGAAAGTCATGCAAGCAGTCTTCAGGATGTCTCATGGGAAGAGGAATTGTCTTTGTCTTGTCTGTAGGTGGATACAAGACATTTGTAAACTTCTTGAGCTTCTCACCTTCCTTCCCTGGGATACATTTCTTTCCATCCCATTTGAAAACCTTTCTGTACTTCATCACATATGACTTCTTGTGAGGAAACTCCTCAAACTTCCTGAACTTGCTCCTCACAGCTTTCTCCAATTTCTTATAGAAATACGTGGCTTGATCATTGTTTGACGGGTTGGAGAATGGAGCCTGATACAGCATAGTCAAATCCACGTTCGTCCAGGAGTAGAATTGAGTCCAGCTTTTGTAATACTCCAATGGATACTGACCCCTTCTTCGGACTACGAACATATTCTTTTCACCATCAAACATCCATGTCTTCACTGGTGCAGTAATGCCTTGTCTATCATGATAATGCTCTCCCAGTTGAATTAGATACCGCTCAGGTGGATAGGCAAATGTTTGTGACTCCCACCCTCCATCAAAATCAGAAGCGGGGACAGTCATATAGTCTCTATCTCTGGTATCTTTATCATCACTAGAGGCTTCTGGCAATACTGGTTGTGTATCCTCAGGAATATCAGCTTCAAAGTCAAATACTGGTGATTGAGAGGAAACACCTACCCCTGATCCTCTTTCAACACTTTCTCCTTGCCTTGATCTTTCAGAATTCAGCTGCCTGATCAGCTTGTGAAGTTCTCTAAACTGCCTTGAAAATTCTCTGTTCACCTTCTTTTGATTCTCCAATTCAGTATTATGAACCTTCTGAATATCAATCAGATCAACAATAATCTCACTTTGAGTTTCATTTTGGGCTTTCAACTCTGCTATCTCAGCTCTGAGTTCCTTCTCTAATCTGAACTCCGGGGTTTCTACTGCCTTCCCCTTATCTTGAGCTGTGGGCTGTGAAGAAGATGGACCAGCACTTGAGCTTGTGACTGGTGGAACATAAGAATTAAGTCTTCTTCTTCTTGGGTCATTTGGGCCTTCAGTGTGGTGTGGTGTAGCAGCTGACACAGTCTCAGTCTCATCAGACTTATCAGTCTCATCAAATGTAACAGAAGCACCGAGGGGAGGATCCTCTGTGGCTTTCCGTTTTCTGATCAATGGAGTCTCAGTTGTCTCAGTCTCAACTTCCTCAAAGTCAACATCATCCAGATACGTGTCATAGTTTATAGACTCATCACCTTCAAAATTGAGTGCTCCAATCCGCACATCATTCAAATCAAATTCTTCCCAATCAGAATCATCAGGAAGATCAACCACTCTTTGCTGAGGAGGAGTCATATTATGTTCTTCATCAACAGTTGCATTTCTGTTAACAGGCGCCTCTTCTCTCACAATCTCTGCAAACTCTCCAAACTTGTCTCCAAACGACATCTTATCCGACAACTTCTTCTTCGGATTGATCATAGGAAACACCTCAATACCCATCGGTTTAGTATCATGTGTATCATGTGACTTTCTCAGTGCTGGATATCTTGAGTCCAGAACTAGCTGGATGAACCTTGGAACTGCTGCAAACTTCTTATCTCTTGATACCACAGACTTCACATCTTCAAATATCATCCTAGACCAGTTGAACCGAACACCTCTGATTAGTGACACCATTGCATGGGTGTGCACTTGGTTCAGCTGATCCGTGGAGCTCTTCTTGGCAATGACACATTTCTGTAAATAATGTGCCAGCATTCTCCAGTACGGCGGAATGAGAGCTTTCATCGTGGGAGGAGATAAAGTGAGGTATCCCATTTCCTTCAGACACTTGGACACCATTTCTTTATCAAGAGCAATGGGATCAGCAGCAACATCTTTAAGTCTGAGAGCCTGTCTGAAATTCTCCTCTGTTAAAATCACATCAGAAGCCTGAATCCTGGCAATTATCTGCTTTCCGTCTTCAGATACATTTGCTGTCTTCCAAAACTCTTGCTGCATTCGTTTGCATATAACTGGACTTGCTGTTAATGCATAGTGCAGACAACACTTCTTCAGCCCTGCTATCATTGATAGGTACTTTTCTTTGTATTCAGCAGGTGGGTCCAGCAAATAAGCCACCTGATTGTGATCCCTAACAAACTCCAAGTCCCTGCACTCACAGACACAGATAAACACCCAAAACACACAAAAATTCATTTGTTTTAGGGATTTCTTGAAAAACGGACAGCATAACAGCTTAAAATCGAATGAAACCATTAAAAAATATCATCAGGTACCTTTCCGATCGGAAAACAGGGTTTTCGATCGGAAAGCATCCGTCCGATCGGAAAGCTTCTTTGGTTATCGAGAACTCTGGTCGGAAAGTCTAAGCTCCGATCGAAAAGCATTGCTTTTGATCGGAAAGTCCAGATCCTTGATCGAAAAGTCTCTTGGTCAACGATGACCACTGATCGAGAAGTACCTGTCTCGATCGAAAAGCCCTAGCTTCTGATCGAGAAGTCCTGGTCATCGACAATTATCGATCGAAAAGCATCAGCCTCGATCGAGAAGCCTAAGCTTCTGATCGAGAAGCCTATCTCATCGATCGAACGGTGTCAGGGCCGATCGAAAAGCACGAGGGGCTGATCGAGAAGCCCTTAACCCGATCGAGAAGTGTCGTCTCCTTCACACTGCACCTGCAACTTTAACAAACAGTGCATATATCCATGGATTGTCACAATTTCATACACATATCTGTCCCACCCCATCATCCCTTACCATTCCGACAAAAAATAACCGAAAACAAACACATACTCGAGTCTATCAGCCGGAGGTCGAGCAACGCGCTTCAATCTGGGAGCCATTGCTCAAATCGATGGTGGGAATGTGATCCCACTAAGATTCCGACCAAGAAACTGGTGTTGGATGCCGGAGGCGGCGGCAAGAGGCGGCGGATCAAAGAGGATCAGCAGCGGCGGTGCAGAGGTGAACGGAGGTGTTGTGGAGGAGAGATGGTGACGGGAATGGTGGTGTTGAAGTCGCCGGGGGTTGATGAAGGCTGTGGTGGTGTTCGATGGTGGTCGTGGGGGTGGCGATTGGCGGTGGTGGATAGTCTAGGGTTTGGAGGTGGACACAATGGTGAAGAAGAAAGTGAAGGGGTAGCCGCCGGCTCCCCTTCTTTTGTTTCAAAATCTTTTATAAAGTTCCCACTACACCCCCTCAACAATTGGAATGATCACAAACTACCCAAAACTTTAACAAACTTCATTTTTTTCTTTAAACAAAAATTAGAAGTTAAGATCAAACAAACCTTGAAAAAAAAACTTCCCCTGAAATCAAGCCCGAGATATAAATTATCTGGCAACATTTTCTTAAAATATAATCAAATCACACATAATTAGAAGTTAAGATAAACAAATAAAGATAATAAATAAAAAATAATAAAAAAAATAAAAAAAACATAATCACAAAAAAAACTTAACTAACTGGATTTTGAAAGAAACGGCGTTGTCAGGGATCATACCAGATTGTCTGTGACTGAGGAACCCTTTTCAGCTTCGGTTACTTCGCGTGTTCAGGCGATTGCCGGTATTTTGGTCCAATCTTTAAACTCATGCTGCTTTCGCTTACTCAAGCAGTTTCATCACGTTATTTATATATTAATGTTTATTAATTATGAAAATCTATCCAGTTCACACACATAAGTCCTAGGTATATGTTGTACATTCTATCAAGCGCATCTGGTTTCCGTACAACATTTTTTTCACGACACCTTTCCTTAAGCCCAACGTCATGCTCCAGAGGGGTTGAGAAAAGAAAAGAATAGATCACGGAGGTTTTGTTGGATAATATACAACGTCAACTGAAATTTTGAAACATTTTTAACAACGTTCTCATCAGTGACAAAGGCTGAGGGTTTTGGACGCTTGAGGGTCTCTTTTGATTGTGCACTTGGCATCTTTTGGTTTATCATATATATACAATGTGATCTTAAATCGTACGTGGATCAGGGTGGTTCCAGGTCTCCGCTTTCGCAGAACAGAGGAGTCCTGACTCACGTACAACATTCCCAGGTCATTGCTTACGTAAAGCAGAGGGAATGGGATTTTTGAGCATGACATCAATACTCAGAACCGGGCGTGTGTCTCAGGATACTTGATGCACAGTCAAATAGAAATTGTACTAACCTAAGTGTGTGTTCCCTTTTAAGCATCATACGTTATCTTCAAGTGTTGTGATGAAACATACCTTTTGATTGATTGTCAGCAGAGCCTACCAAGCACATCGACCATGAATCACTGCTTTTCACTTCCACCTTACACGTGTCAGTCAGCAAACACCTGGAAATTTATATCACGTCCCACCTGGTCACCCAAAACCAGAAAAAAAATTTAAAAGCACACACACTTGAGGAAATGAATATCTTATATCTTCCCCTTGCTTTTAGATTTTTTTAACTACCAAAAAAAACACTATTTTTGTATTTTTGAATTTTTTCAAATTTTTTTTTTTATTTTTTTTTATAATTTTTGTAATAATAAGGAATGAAAGAAACAAAAAAAACATATGAAAAAAAATTGCCAGACTACTCATCAAAGGCTATCATCCGGAGGCCCTTGAGACATATTTCAAAATTTGCACTTGGAAGGGGTTTCGTGAACATGTCCGCCACATTGTCATCCGATGCCACCCTCTCCAAGTGAATGAGCCGTCGGTCATAGCAATCCCGAATGAAGTGCGTTTTGATGTCTATGTGTTTGGTTTTAGAGTGCTGCACGGGATTTTTCACAATTTGCAAAGCAGCATTATTGTCACAAAAAATAGGTGTATCGAAAAAATTCAAACCGTAATCTCCCAATTGATGCTGCAACCAGACCACCTGAGAACAACAGGCAGATGCAGCAACATACTCCGCCTCGGCTGTCGACTGGGACACCGTGTGTTGTTTCTTACTCTGCCAAGACACCAGCCTGTCGCCTAGAAATTGAGCTCCAGCAGACGTGGATTTCCTGTCAAGCTCATTGCCACCATAATCACTGTCAGAAAAAGCATACAGGTTAAATCCGAACTCTTTAGGGTACCAGAGGCCTAGACGAGGCCGACCCTTTAAATATTTAAACATACGTTTCACAGCAGAAAGGTGAGAGAGTTTAGGATTAGCCTGGTAGCGTGCGCATTGGCACACAGCTAGCATGATGTCTGGACGGCTGGCGGTCAAATACATCAATGACCCAATCATGGACCGATACATGTGTTCGCTCACTGGTTGCCCACCTGGATCCCTGGTAAGTGCAGGTCTTGCTGCCATGGGTGTGGAGACCGGCTTTGCATCCACCATTTTGTACTTTTCCAAAATCTCCGTGACGTATTTAGCTTGATGGATCAGGATCCCACTGTCACTCTGCTTCACCTGCAATGCGAGGAAAAACTCCATCTCGCCCATCTGACTCATCTCGAATTTTGTGCGCATAACCTTCTCAAAGTCTTTGCACAAGTCTTCATTTGTCGATCCGAAGATGATGTCATCAACATAGACTTGCACCATGATAATGTCTTGCCCAACCTCCTTTCTGAAAAGTGTCTGATCAACAATGCCCCGTGTGTAACCATGAGCAAGAAGATGATCAGTCAGAGTCTTGTACCATGACCGAGGAGCCTGATGCAACCCATATAAAGCCTTGTCAAGCTTGAAAACATGATACGGGTGCTCCTCTTCAATGAACCCTGGAGGTTGAGTGACGTAAACTTCTTCATCCATCTCAGCATATAGGAAAGCAGTTTTCACGTCCAACTGGTAGACAGTGAAATTCATATACGAAGCATATGCTAAGAATACCCGTATTGCCTCTAAGCGGGCCACCGGTGCGTACACTTCATCATAATCCACACCCTGAATTTGCTTGTGGCCTTGAACCACCAATCTGGCCTTGTTTCTGACAATCACACCATTATCATCCTTTTTGTTCTTATACAGCCACCTAGTAGTGATGACCTTTTTGTCAGCTGGCCTTTCTACTAACCTCCAAACTTGAAGCCGAGAAAATTGATTGAGTTCTTCATGCATAGCCTCCACCCAACTAGGATCGGTCAAGGCCATAGTAATGTTGGGGGGCTCAATCTGGGAGATGAAACAGGAGAACATGCAATGATTGATGTCTCCTGACTGGCTTCTTGTGACCACCCCAGATGCTAAGGGACCAATGATGTTATCTAAGGGGTGGTACTTCTGAATTCTGGTCTCTGCAGTAGCTTGAACTGGAATTTCAGGAGGCAGATTTGAGAGATCGGGTTTTTCATGTGTATCAGCTTCATTTTCAGGATCAGCTCCGAGTATCTGGGGAGAGTCGGGAGCTGGGTCAACTTCTGCATCTGTTTCTTGTGAGTGAGTCTCCACAGGATCTACAGTCTCCTGTGCAGGTGTAGGATCTGTTACAGGAGCAGGGACGGGAGCCTTCGTGATGGAGTGTGAGACAGATGGTGCTGAAATTGTTTCATCATAAAATTCCTCTGCTAAAACTGGGTCTAAACCCAACGGGCGGAAGAATTGATTGTAGTCGAAAGCTTGAGGAGGACCAACTCCGCCATCTGAAGGATTCTCTTCTAGCCAGTCCACATTTGTAGATTCCATCACAATCCCGGTGGTTTTGTTGAAGACCCTGTAAGCGGAGCTGGCAGAGTAACCTACAAAATAGCATTCATCAGCCTTAGCAGCAAATTTAGGAACATCAGTATTAACTAAGACTGTGCATAAACACCCAAAAGCCCGAAGGTGACCAATTCTGGGCTTATCATTGTAGATTAATTCATATGGCGTTTTCTGATGCCGCTTATTGATGAGCACCCTATTCTGGACATAACAAGCAGTATTAACTGCTTCCGCCCAAAACATGGTTGGCAACTTAGAATCACACAACATGGTGCGGGCAGCTTCAATTAGGGTTCTGTTTCTTCTTTCTGCTACGCCATTCTGCTGGGGTGTGTATGGAGCACTGTATTGATGCTCAATCCCCTTATCAGCACAAAAGCTGTCAATCGTCTGATTCTTGAACTCCGTGCCATTATCACTCCTAATGGTCTTCACTTTGTGCTTCAATTTATTCTCAATCAGCTTGATGAAGGCAATAAGGATACCTGCAACATCACTTTTCTTGGACAAGAAAAACACCCAAGTGAAACGAGAAAAATCATCAGTAATAACCAAACAGAATGCACATCGGTTAAGGCTTAACATACTGACGGGACCAAACAGGTCCATGTGAAGCAGCTCCAGCGGTGTTGATATTCTACTGTAGATCTTCGGTTTATGTGGGCGTTTGTGCTGCTTCCCCTTAGCACAAGCCACACATTTCTCCTTTAGGATAAATTCATTAATTGGAAGATCTTTGACAAGCCCTCCTCTGGCAAGTCGATTCAGGTTCTTCAAATTCATGTGCCCCAATCTTCGGTGCCACAGCTGTGCATGATTTTCAGCTGTCTTAGATATGAGACAGGCCACCTCAGATGTGGGGGGCTTCTGCATGTTTAGAACATAAGAGTTACCATATCTGGGTGTTCTCATAAGCACCCAGTCATCGGGAATGGAATATCCAGGTTTAAGAATAAGGCATTCTTTGTTGTTGAATAAGACTGGATAATCCCGATCACATATCTGTGAAACACTCAGCAAACTGTGCTTCAATTCCTCCACGTAATTGACATCGTGGAAGCTGAGACAACCATTTCGAACCGTTCCCTTCTGACTGATATAACCACCAACTCCTCCGGCGAACGACACATAACCTCCATCAAATTTCTCCAAGTCATGTAGAAGAGATATGTCGCCCGTCATATGCCTGGAACAACCACTGTCAACATACCATAGGTTACTGACAGGCCTCCTTGGCTGTTCCTGCATTCAGAGAAGATCAATTAGATTTTGGTACCCAGGCCTTAACTGGTCTGGGTGAGACAGGTCTGTCCTTGATAGGACTGTGAATGTGTTTATTTTGGACATCACTGTGGTAATTTTCTTTCCCAAGCCCCTTTCCATTCTTCAGGTTTAATTTAGACTCTTTGACCTCTTGAAAAGACATTGAGTGTTTTTTGTACACTCTTTAGGCTTGAAAGACAAATTAACTACCTTCGGAACATTCCACATTTCATCTTTTCTCTTTTTGACAGAATGAGGTATTGAGAAGAGTGGTGTTTCAGAAAACCTTCTTACCACAGGTTGAGGTGACACAGGTGATTTTTGAAAATTGTCCTGCTTAGGGCGAAAAACAGGTTTTAAAGGTTTAAAGGCCCTTGCAGGTTTTGTGAACATCTTTTTGTTATTCACCTTATTTTTCACTGTTTGAGGTGTCTGATTGGGTGACTTAGGCTTTGGCCTCTGTTGTGGACCTGTGTTGGGCCTGGCTGCACCTTTTGGTTTGACGATGCAGACTTAGCCTTTGGTCTAGAATGAATTCTCGCCTGTGATGGTGGGAATGTGAACGTCTGCACCTTTTGGTTTGAAGGTCCAACTTTGGGCTTTGTGCCAACATGTGTTTGGCTCAAAGGAACAGTCTTTTGTTGGACCTTCTTAGGGTAGTAGGGCTCATAAGGTCGGTGCAGACAGTTTCTTGCCATGTGTCCTGGTTGGCCACACACATGGCAGGACTGTTTCCTTGTGTACATGGGAGCCTGTGGTTGGTTCCGCCCAGTGGATATCCAAGTTGGCGTTGAAGCGTTTTTATGGATCCAAAGGACTTTACCATGGGGCTTAGTGGTCAGAACATACTCCCGCTGTACAGGTTTAAATTGGTCATATGCAGAATTGACCTCAGGGTACGGGACAAAATCTTGTGGTTTTGCATCCCGTACTTTCTGCACATTTTTAATGGGACAGGTCACACTGTCCTCAGATTTCTTCAGATCACCTGTGGGTTTGGGAACTTCAGTTTGTGGTCCCTTACCCCTTCTTAAAATTCTAACAGTTCTAAGGGGTTTCACAGGTTTCAAATCACCTTTACCAACATTAAACACACCACAATAAGAAAATTTAGCACAATCATTAGACTCAGACGACTTAGAGGTGTTTGACTCAGACATAACACAAGTTTCAGTTTTCTCAAAAACAGAATTTTGAACAGAAAAATCAACTTCAGACTTCAAGGGACTTTTAGTGGACTCCTTGCAATTTATTACCCCTGCTTCATGTTTACCTTTATCTGCACAAGAAGTAAAAGGGTTAGTCTGGTTAGAAACAGGAGCAGATATTTTAATAGGACAAGCTGCCAATTTCTTTTCGATCTCAGCTTTAGCATCCAAGTTGGTCTTGGAACACTCATAGTCTGAGATCATTTCATGCATCAGGGGCATCGGTACTGTATGAGTGGATTTTTTATCTTTTATTTCAGTACCGAGTCCCAAACCAGAGTTGGCTTTTACATGACGCATTCGAGCGTCTGTGTTGTAGAAAAGTGAGCTAGCCTTCATCATTTCAGACACAATCTTATCATTTTGCTCAACTTTGGTTTGTGATGTTGCTAATTGCCCCTTAAGTTGCTCAAGTTCAGTTTTTAATGTGGCAATTTCTTCATTAGCAACTGTCAGATATGTGTTTTTGTTACTCAAGTCCCTTTGAAGATTTTTTATGTCAATTTTAGCAGCTTCAAGTTTCTCACTCAAGTTTTTACTTCTACCCTTATATTCCCTCAACTCTCTATCAACAAATTCACGATTTAGGGTTTCATTGAAAAACTTAGTTTGCCATTCTTTAGATTCAGTAAGAATAGTTTGACATTTAGAGTTAAGACATACCTCAGAGCTGCTTGCGGAGGATCCTGGAGTGATGTTTGCCATGAATGCATGTTGAAATTCCTCAGCTGGTTCCTTTTGTGCTTCCTCTTCAGCTAACAGGGCCACATGGTCAAGTGTAAGACTGAGGTCCTCCACCTGAGGTGTCCAGTCATATCCCGGTGTATGTTGAACCACCAGTGCCTTATCATTCTTTCCTGCCTCCTTCTTCATGTTCTCACTTCTGTTATCAGCCTTGCCTTCTCTATCCAGTTTCGGTTTGGTGCACTCTCTGGCATAGTGCCCATACTCATTGCAATTGTAACACCTCAGATTAGCCTTATTAAAGCTCAACTTGATTCCTTTTCCACCATTCCAATCCTTCTGTCCCTTCTTTGCCATGAACTGCCTTGCACGTAGGGTAGACATTCCCATCTGATACGATATGTCCATGTGCTCTAGATCATCAGGATTCACTTGATTCACATCATCAGGTGACAGATCCGTGGGAAGAAGTGAACCTGCCATGAGTGCCTGATAGCAACTCATAATTCCCACTCCAAGGGCAAAGCTGGGATCTTTGGTTAAAGCATTTACATCCAGAGAGACAATGTTTGATGCTCCTGATGAGCTTGACCCGGTGGCTTGTGCAATGAATCCCATTGTGGTTGATGGTGGACTGGTTGGAGCAACAGCCGGCTGAGAAATGAAAGCTTGGTTTAGGTGATTCATGAAAGCTCCATTGCCAGTTTTCCTTGCCCTCTTTTGTTTCTTCTCCTCATATGCTCTGATTGTGGACATGAACTCATTTAGGGATGCGGTGGACATTTGTACCGTCTTCTCAATTAGCTCAATAGTACTGTCCCAATTGGTTGGAAGAGAGTTAACTAGCTTTCTGTTGACCTCCACTTGAGTGTATGTTACTCCAGCATCCTTCATCCCAGTGACTATCTTGATAAACCGCTGAAGTAACGTCTCAATATTCTCACCCGGGGCATAGTTGAACTCATTAAACATCTCCCTCAGATTCTCTTTGCGGGATTCCTTCATGTCATCATTTCCCTCATAAGCAGCTATAAGGGCATCCCACAATGTCTTTGCTGAGGTGTATTCCTTGAACGCTTCAGCAACTTCCGGGGATAGGGCCATGGTCAAGCCAGCTAGAGCCTTTCGATCTCGTTCAACCCTTTCCCAGTCCTCATCTATCCAATTTTGCTTGGGTTTAGGAACAGGAGGTTGACCCTGTTCCCCCGGAGTTGATGGGACATAATCTCCCACCTCGATTGATCGCATGATCTTAGCATCATGGTAGTTGACATAGTTGACGAACCTATATTTCCAACTCATAAAGTCTTTGCCAGACATCAGACGAGGTGGTCTGGCAGATGTTCCGATCTTACATGTCGAAGGCCATAACTTCCGAATCGAAAGATGAATTTATTGACAAAGAGACTTGATCGAAAAGTGGTTTATGGCTGAAAGAAGCTGATCGAGAAGTACTTTTCGATCAGGATGATGCGGGTCGAAAAGTCTGTCCCGATCGAAAAGTGAAGGCTGGATCGAAAAGTCTCGAAGGGGACTTTTCGATCAAGGAACACGATGGATCGAAAAGTCACAGGGGACTTTTCGATCAATGGAGGTTGATCGAGAAGTCTCAAGGGGACTTCTCGATTGAGAAGGTCGGATCGAAAAGTCTCTGAGGGGACTTTTCGATCGGTGAAGCAGATCGAGAAGTCTCAAAAGGGGACTTCTCGATTGGGCAGGCTGGTCGAAAAGTCACTTAGGGGACTTTTCGAGCAAGATCAATGGATCGAAAAGCCACAAAGGGGGCTTCTAGATCGATTTAGGCGGCTGAGGAGGGCTTTTCGACCAGAAAACCTGATCGAAAAGTGATAAGGAGGATCGAAAAGTCTCAAAAGCACACGCACAGCCTTCCGAACCTTCTGACACGTGATGTAACCTGCACAAAACACCTCCGAAAGTGCTAAAAGCTGAAAATCACCAGAAAACTCAAATCGTTAGTACTCAAAACCTTGAATCTGATATCGCGAGAGCCTCGAAACTTGCGTTTCTTGGCTCTGATACCAATTGTAAGGATCAAACAAACCCTCACGCGATATCTAAACTAGTGAAACCGTGCGGAATCCGGTTTAACTAGGCGATTCAAGAGCAAACACACTAAACAGTAATCAAAAAGTATAATAAAGCAAGTAAAGACAAACCGATTAGAAGAAACCACTTTAGTTCGATTGCTGATTACACCTTGATCGAAATTCTCTAGGGAGAATTTCGATATCACCACTAGTCTTCCACAAAAACACAAGCAACCTTTACAAAACATAATAAAACCCTATATATAGCTAAAGGTTTCGTAAACCCCTAGGCCCATTCTACCAAAATCGGACCTAAACCCCTACACATCTTAGCCCATTTACATATTACAACTAGCCCAAAACAACTAAACAAACCCAAATCAATCTAATGCAAAAGCCTTAATTTTCAGGTCTCTACACGTCCACCTAAGTCCTAGACTTAGCACCATGCTTAGCATAAGAGTTCTTACAGGTTCAATCTTAGTGGCTCTAAGAGTCATCTAATCTGTTGGAACCTTGGGCTCTGATACGAACCTATCACACCCCGCCCCTCTGTGCCCTGCCAGACATGAGGGAGAGGAGAGTGGGACTGGCCGCCCGTACCAGAACTTGCGGAAGCAAACAGATAGATACAAGAGTAAACAAATGCTCACAACAACGGATGACCCGTCCGACAAACATAATTAGAGCCATGTCGGCTATAAACATACCATGTCAAATCTTACATACAAGTTTCAAAAATGAACTAAGCCCAGGGACACCCTAAGGCTACAAGTACGGTGAGGGCACAAACAAACAACACAAGATAGTCATGACAGTAACAAAAACGACATAATAACAAGATAGTCCCCCAAACCCACAACACCATCTCGTCCCAAAACGACAACGTGACTTCCACCATAGCTTTACTTACCTTCACATGAACCAAAAAGACGTCAACAACGAAAAGTTGTTGGTGAGTCGTAGCGCATTTGACTCATTTTCACAACCAAAACTTGTTTCCAAAAACACTGTGCCTGCTATAAATTCCTATGGTTAAACCAGCACGCGAGAGGGGTAAATGGACCAGTGGCCGTCATCGCTCCCCATGAATAGGCATATATGCCATCACCCGACCCCTAATGGATCAACAAGAATGGGTATGAGACACCTTGATCTACCTCTACAACTGTATTGGTGCAATATATGTCTTTGTGGCTCTACACGGACCTAAATTAACCATACTAATCTGTCATGAACGTCATGTAACATGTAGTAAATTTATAACACGGTAACACGTACCTAAGCACAGTAACAAGTAACACGACAAGACATGGTTCATGTACACCCCAAAACATTTAAATAAAAGTAGAGGAGAAGCTATCAACTCACAAATTGAAACGGGCGAAAAAACTATAACATCACCGGGCACGAGGAAATCCAAGGTCCAATGATTGTATCACATATGCGAGTCTAAAAATATATACATAAATATATATTAGAACCTATCTAAAACTAGAAGTGCGCATACGACACTTTGGCAACGGCAATAATAACTAAAAAGGGAAGTTAACGACACTCCAGGGAATACACCGAGTGGACAACAAACACCCGACGAGATCATAGGGCCCCAACCAGGACTTGAAATACCATTACTGGAAACCATTATGCCCATACTCGTAAAAATAACCAAACCGGTCGCTCGATATTTCCCAAAACACTATACAAACAAAAATAGCAAAACTGCCTGACGCAACATGCGGGCCTCATAAAACCCCAAAGACTAGTCCTGCAGCCCGCTTGCAGGTCATTGACCGTAGTTGACTTTCTGGGATGCGGGCCACTTGGAACACCCAAAAACCCTCATGTGGCCCGCACCGACTATTTTGTCTTTTAGCGGATTTTTGCCATTTTCCATTTTTGACCCGTTTCGACAATGGAGTTTTGTTCCAACATATTCCAGTAGCAAGTGAACAAATTTCCAGACCCTCAGGTCGTATCAATCTCAAAATATAGGTCCTGGTTTGATCTGATTATTACCCGAAATCATTTTACAAGCGGGTTTTATAATTTCCACCCATTCCAACTCATTATTTACCAACAAAGGACTGATCTTAACTCATTTTAACAACCATATGCTACTGGAATCTCTGGGTTTTCACAATCACTTGACAAAAGTCCAAATAACTCGGTTTTTGAGTTTTTAAACATAAAACTACAAACAACGCCCCCACCCAATTACCGATCCTCATATTGTGACACTTTTATCACTGAGATTTTCTAGGTTTTTCAAGCTTAACTTCCAGATCCAAAGATCTAACGAAAACACAATGTGCATGCATAAAAGGTTTGTACCTTATGCAACGAAACTTGTACTAAAGCCAACCCGAGCGGGTCTTCACAATCCCAGCCTCCTAGCAAACTCCAGATGCTATATCCTTCCTTGCATGCATCATCAAACTCAGCTTTAGTGGTGGGTTTGCCCAAAATCATGATCAAACGCAAAACCAAACATATACTAACCTTTGTTCACCACAAGAAGACTTCCGTAACCCTTAGAGCACTCTTGATCGGACATGCAACACTTTTTGGACCATCAACAACTTCTGATCAGTGAGAGTTCATAACAAACCCATGCTCAAAATGATGAAATATATGAACTAGATGCTTACCCGAGTTTTTTGTGACCTTAATATGCCTTTATCTTGTTGCTAGACCCTCCTACTGGCCGGAATTAGGTATCTCAGGGGTAAAGGGGCGGATAGGAGTGGACTTCTCCAACTTGCTATGATGAAAATGAGCAGAAAATGGGTGAAAACCCGTTTTTATGCACTTGGGCGACATGCGGCCCACTTGAGGTGCACAAGGGAGTCCATGCGGTCCGCATGGACCAGAAACACATGTGGATCCTGATTTGCTGACCCGCGAACCGCCCTGTCGACCCGACACACATGCAGACCTCATAAGGAGAACCATGAGACGTATGCGGCCCGCATGTGTCAACTTTTCACTTTTTCTTTTATTTTTCTTTTAAGATTTTCCGTCCGTTCTTGTCCTTTTTCTAGAGTGTTACACAAGCCGTGTCTAATACAAATGATACGAGTGTGGTTGAGGATGATCAAGTCAACACATTGGATGAAACTATTACTGTTCCGACTCATCAGACACTCCGAATCAACATTTATCATCCTTAGGATAATATCATTAGTGATTTGGATGACGGGGTGCGTACAAGAAGACGTGTTGAAAGTAGTGCATTGCTGACGATCAGGGAATTAGGGATTCAAGATGAAGTGTTTCACTCATGCTTTCTGTACCAGATTGAACCTACAAATGTTAATCAAGCACTTAAAGATGGTTCGTGGGTGGAAGCAACGCAGGAAGAACTTCAACAGTTTCAAAAGCTCGGTGTTTGGCACTTGGTTGACTTACCATAAAAATAGCAAAGAGCCATGTGGTACTCGTTGGGTATTTAAATACAAACGTGGCGATCGCGGAGTCATTGTCCGAAACAAGGCGCGTTTGGTCGTCTAGGGGTTTTCTTAAGAGGAAGGTATAGACTTTAATGAGGTGTATGCACCGGTTGCTCGAATTGAAGCAATCCGAATATTCTTGGCATTTGCAGCACACCAAGGATTTAAAGTATACCAGATGGATGTAAAGACTGCTTTCTTGTATGCCAAGGTAAAAGAGGAAGTCTACGTAAAAAAAAAAACCTCCGGGATTCTATGATCCTGATTATCCGGATAAAGTTTATAAGTTGGACAAAGCGTTATATGGTTTACATCAAGCTCCTCGAGCTTGCTATGAGACCTTGTCGACTTATCTACTTATCTACTTCAAAACATATTTAAGCGCATTTTTTTAGATTGTACTTTATTCTGCAAGAAGACGGGAGAAGATTTGCTGTTGGTACAGATTTACGTCGATGACATAATTTTTGGTAGCTCAAACGACCAGCTTTCAAAGGATTTTAAAAAGCTAATGCAAACGGGATTTGAAATGAGTTCAATGGGCGAAATGGCGTTCTTTCTTCGTCTGCAAGTAAATCAGTCTCCAAAAGGTATTTTTATTCATCAGACGAAATACGTGCATGACGTTCTTACTTGATTTAAAATTTCCGATGTTCGCATTCCAGGAACTCCGATACAGGTTTCTCATGTTCTCTCACCAGATGAGAATGGTGAAGAAGTTGATGCACCTCTTTACCAGGCCATGATTGGTTCATTAATGTATTTAACTGCAAGTAGACCTGATATCATGTTTGTTGTCTGTTTGTGTGCCAGGTACCATGCAACTCCGAAGCAATCACAAATGGATGCGGTTAAAAGAATTTTTGCCTATCTGAAGGGTAATACGGATCTCAGGATCTGGTACCCTCATGATGATAAGTTTCAATTGTCTGCCTATTCAGATTCGGACTATGGCGGTTGTAAAATCAACTTCAAGTCTACAGCAGTTGGATCTCAGTTTCTGGGCGATAGGTTGGTGTCGTGGCAGTGTAAGAAGCAAACTTCTATAGCAACATCCACTGCAGAAGATGAGTACGTTGCGGTTGCCATCTGCTGTTCTCAGGTTTTGTGGATACAAAAACAGATGACAGAATATGGTTTAAATTTTCTTACTACTCCCATACACATAGAAAATTCTCCCGCTATTTGCATTACAAAAAAAATCCCGTTCATCACTCTAAGACTAAGCACATTGACTTCCGATATCACTTTATAAGTGATTGCTATGAGAAACACCTCATTGATTTGCAAAAGATCCATACATATTTCCAAAGGGCGGATTTATTTACAAAAGCCTTTGACAAAACCCGCTTCAAATATCTTTTGCAAATCAACAGCATGCAGAAATTTGAAGCTGAGTAGTTGTTGGTTGATCAATTTTTGATTTTTGTTACATTTTTCATTTTCTTTAACTTTTTCCTTAAACGGAAAAAAATCCAAAAAAGTATTTTTTTTTTTTAATTTTTGGGGGAGAAAAATCAGAAAAAGCATAAAAATATTGAAAAATGCTAAAATCATAAAGTGACCCTGTTTTTTCAGGGTAAGAAGCGGTAGAGAAAATGCCTCGAGCCAATGTTTGAGTACCAGGCGCTATGACGCTGAAGTAACCCATGCCATACTCCCAGGAAAATCTCGAATGGCCTTCAACAAAAGGGTACCTGTACCCGAAACCAACACAGGTGGGTAGGTAGAGAATACACAGGGGCGCGAGAGAACTCTCTCTAAGGAACTCGGCAAAATAGCCCCGTAACTTTGGGAGAAGGGGCTATATCTATCCTACAAACATATCAAGAAAAAGAATAATGGACGGGTCCTTAGATTTATTTGTGACCTTTGAGGATCCGTATGAGATTTTTATCTCATGTACGGTTTTGCAGTAGGGATGAGAACAATGCGGAAACCCGAACGGGAACCCTTCACCGCGCCACAGGATTCTTTCGTGAAGCACTCTCTCAGATGTTTCCACTCCTACCCCCACAAGCGAAGAGGTTTCAAGATACCAGCCGACCGAGTGAAAGTGAATCGTCACAAACTGAATTATAATCAAATTGCTTTGGGTCGGTTACCAATGTCAATTATTGACGATTACACAATTCGAACAATTTTAAATTTGCCTGAAATAAAACTTAAGAACTCATTTTGATCTAAAAGAATGAAGGTTTTTGTTTGGTGAATAACTACAATTATATTGATTAGGTCATAGAATCGACTTGATCATCAGATTATAGATTATAAGTTCATAACCTAAGCCCATTACCATTTTGGGCGGAACATATCTACTAATTCTTTGATTCCAGTTAGTAAGAGGGATCTTGAAATAAGAAATAGACCATAGAAACTAAAAAAGGGTATCCTGAGAAATTGCAATATTCGGATTCATTGATATTCCTGGTATAGTAGATGCTATCACACATACAATCATACTCAATTCGATGGAATTGTTTGATCTTAAAGGGGGTATAGAGGGACTTGAACCCTCATGATTTTTGAAATCGACGGATTCTCGGACCAAGACAGAACTTTTACTTGTTCAAATAACAATTAAGGTGAAGCAAGGTCAGGAACGACAAATCTCTTTATGATAAACAGATCCGTTTTGCAAGTTCATTATTACAGGTAATTCCTACAAAGCTTCTTTGGGAAAGAACTCCTTGCTAACTGCTTCAACTTTCGACTAGGGCAGCAGCTCCCTCTTGCACAACTCCCCTGAACAGCCTAGATCTGATTCATTTTCAGAACCTCTTCTTCGATTCCTAACCTTAATAGCTTATTCAAAAAGATAGAGTAAGACCGTTACTAAGAAGGAAAAAAGCCCCCCATCTCGTTCGACAACAAGCCCAAGCCCTTATCCTCAAAGAGCACTAGTTGCCTTTCAAATTCTCAAAAATCCAAAAGGTGTTCTCCAAGCTACTTCTTATATGCTTTGATTTGATTCAAAAGAAGTTTGCTTTCTCTGCTCTTCAACAAATACAAATATCGCTTTAATTCATCATTGGACTGGTTTTCAGTTCAAGAGTCCCCTATTATGTATTTTGATGCCCCTATCTTCAAAGGCATAAAAAAACATTATATTTTAATGATTTAGAAATGAATATAATTGAAAAATCAAAATGAGAAATTGATCCAACCTAGCGAGAAGTGATATTACATCAGCGTATGTTATCAACCATGGAAAAACTAGAAATAAAGCCTCTAGGTACTTGTTTGGCTAGTAGAATGTGCTAAGAAAAATATGATATATGCTACTATGATATCAATATAATGCTTGCTTGATAACCGTGATGACACATCATGAAGGATACTGTGTGACTTTGGTAATTAAATAAGAAAATATTAAAAACAGAATAAGAGATGTTCTGGTGTATGCATGTTTTCATTTTGCCAAGATTTAAGCTTGTTTGATTTTCTTTATTTTCTCAAGTGATCGGCCTTTCTCTGCGTATCGAAAGATCGACCTGATTGGTGTTCACTTGAGGTTCTGCTTTATTTTCTTTGGTGTTTCGTATAATCCATCAGACTTTCTCTGCGTGTACGGAAGTACCGACCTGATTGTTGTTGGGTTATACAATTTCTGTGTTATTTTCTATTTTTTGTTTTCCTAAACAATCGGACTTTCTCTGCGTGCTCACAAGGCCGACCTGATTGTTGTTTGTTTAGGGTTCTGTGTTATTTTTGCATGAAACACCATGAACGATAAATCTATGTTGAAAATCAGATTCTGTGTAAAAGTACAAAAATATGAATAAGTCATGTTGCCAGTATTCCTAACTGTGTGGGTTTTCACGTTATCTATGCTTGATAAATCATATCGATAATATATCAGAAAGCTATAAAATTGATTTGCCAAAGCTAAAATAAACTGAAAAGTTGTATTCTCGGTCGACTTGGCTTACATGTTGATAAATTTTGAAATTGAAGTGTGTCTCATACATATTGTCTGATATGATCTCGCGTCTGGATCTTACTCGCAAAAAGTTTAATTTATTAGAATTTCAATTCTGTTTGGTTAATTGCTTGTTAGTTGAAAAATCCAAAAAGATTTTAGGTGTGTTTTAGCATAATCTTGTGAAAATTCAAAAAGATTTTCGGTGTGTTTGAGAATTTTATAAAAAATCAAAAATATTTTGTTTCTGATTTTATTTTCGATCAACCGATGATGAAAGCTTTCAAAATTATGCCGGGTAAAACCAAACGGTCTTGGGATCATCAAGCTCATCATTAATTGATCAAAAGTTTGTAAAAATTGATGAAATTTGAAACTTTTGGGATCAATTTGAAACTATCACAAAAATCAGGGTTGAAATTGAAAATTTTTGATGAACCGAAGTGTGGATTCAGATGAACTGAAGTATCACTTTGGATGAGTTCGTGTGTTTCCAAAGTGAAACAAAGTGTGACCAAAGTATGAGTTCAGGCCACTTCGGTTAGAACCGAAGTTGCACTTTGGTTTACCGAAGTGACGAGCCTATAAAAGGCCGAAACTCTAGTTCGGACTCATTTCACTTCGCCTCACTTCGTACAAACCCTAGCCGAACCGAATTTTTCGTGACCAAAATTTTCAATTTACCGTGTTTTAACCAATTTGGAGACCAAAATCAGGTAGGATATATGTTTACGAGTCTAGGGTTGTATTGTGTGTCTGTTTTTGTCCAGTAAATCGGTCTGATTTGACCAGAATGATTTCGATTTTAAAGTTTAAAGAAACCCAAAATTTCAAACACATTAAATTGATTTCTGATGATAAAAATTACATCTTTGTGTTCGTATGATCAAACCGAAGCTAGGGGTATAAAGTTTTTGATGGGAAACTGACTAGATCATGGTTTAAGATCGATGAAACCCTTCGGTTTCTGCACAGAACCGAAGTGGTTGTTCTTGGCCGAAGTGGGACTTTGGATCCCACTTCATGTCACTTCGGGTACAAATAATTTAGTTCGGCTCGCTTCGCTCTAATGAATCCAGTTCGTGTCCACTTCGGATGTTGACTAAGTCATCTTCGGATGTTGACCAAAGTAATCCAGTTCGGAACCAGTTCGGTTGTAGTTCGGTCTAGTTCGTGTGAACTTTTTCATTTCGGATCCAGTTCGTGTAAACCTATTTTTGAACAATAAGTTAATCATTTACGCGAATGGATAATAATTGACGAATTTGGTGAACGCTTTTTATTATCACATTGAATTTAATGAACTCTTTATTTTATTTGTTTTCAGAAATGGCGATCAAGTTAAAAGTTGGTGATAGACATAATCTATGTGCACATCTCGGTGTCAGCAGATCGAAAGTTATCAAGTTCGGCGGAACTGGGATATTTGATTTTCTCAGACGGTCAAGAATTCACTACGCAATTAATGAAGACTGTGATCCTTACCGTGACATTCTCACAAAATTCTGGACTACAGCGCGTACAATTACTGATGATCCTATTCGGATTTCTGGCATAGTTCAAAATACAACGGTCGAATTCACTGAGGTTGATGTCAGACGGGTGCTGCAGATTAATGGTGATGATCTGAATGCTCCACTGGAGTTTGATAAAGCTGACAATGTGGCGTTGCTGAAAAGGATTTGGTATGTTGAAGATCCTTACAAAGATTGGGTGTCTAAGTCTGAGTTCTATGTCCCGTACAAGTTCTTGATTCGTGTACTACTTCACTTCTTAGGGAACAGAATTTCAGGACACGATAAGCTAGGTCCAATGATGTTGTCCATAATGAATGCCCTAATTCTTAACCGTCCTTACAACTGTGCTGGGCTGATATTTCATTACATGAGGGATAACCTGAAGACAAGACACAAGAGGGTGTTATTATATCCGAGGTTTACTCAGATGATCTTGAATGATCTGTATCCGAATTTGGTCAAGATTCTAACTGAGAAGATGGTCTTGAAACACATGTGTGAAGCCAGTGTTGGTACTCTGACAACTTACCAAAAGAAGAAGCCAGATGAACATCCATAAATGAAACGACTGATTGGTCACCTAGTGAATGCTAATTATGTAGCACCAGCCGATGGTGCACCTCATCATGAAGAAGGGAGTTCCAATGAAGAACTAGATTATACCTGGATCGAAGAAAGAAATTAAAAACAACAACAACCAAAACAGAAAAAACAAAGACGACAACAATCACAGACAGCTCTGGTCGTATCAGCAGTAACTGCCCCTACTGCTACTGAACCTGCTGTCTCAGCACCAGAAGTCCAAGCGACTGTCACTGTGTCTGAGACAATAGCAATTAACACCCTGATTGATGAAGATGAGTCAGATGATGAGTTAGATGATATGGAAGTGGACTCTGAGGATGATTCTGATACTAACAATCCGATTTCTTTGATATCGGTGGGAGCACAACAAGTCTCAGTGAAAAAAGGTAGCAAAGAACATCCTGCTTACCGTACAAGATTAAACAAGAGCAATGACCGGTACATTGGTCGAGTATATGAAGAAAAAGCTCTATCGGATACCGATGAGGACTACAACCCTGATGATGATGCCGGTCAGGGCAAGGGTAAATAGCCAGTTACTTCCTCGTCTATATAGAAACCATCTAAAAGGAGGAAAATGGTTGCTACTGGTGGTAAAAGTCGTAAGAAGATGGTGAAATGCACATAAGTTTTACAACGACGTACCAGTGGGTCTTCATCTGGTGGTCCTAATATGTCTTCACCTATGATGACTTCAACTCAAGTAACTACTCTCATCAACTGTTTCTGTACAAACTATTCTTACTAAGCTAACTCAGTCTGGTATTTTGAGCATGTATTTGGAGTCAGCAAAGTCTGTATCTACTAGCATAACACCTCCAACAAGTGTTGGTGCCCAATTTATCAATCAGCCAATTGGAACTTCTCCAAATCCAAATGTCTCTATTTCAACCACTACTTCCACACCAGCCTTAACAGAGTTTAATATCACATATTTCAAGGTTCTATATCATTCTCACAGATGGATTTGTTCAACAGCATGATTCAAGATTGTCAATCTCAGATAAATGAATTAAAAGCAAAGGATGATGAAAAGTTCAAATCGATTGAGGAATTAAAAGCTAAAGATGAAGCTCAATCAAGACAGATCGTTGAACTGAAACGTGATTATCAACTACTGAGAAGTGGGAATGAGGCCAAGACTCAAGAGATTATGAAGCTAAAAATGGCCAGTTCTAACTAAGAAGCACACATTGCACAGATGAATGAGCGGATTAAATTCTTGCTTGGAAAATTTACTTCTCAGGGGGAGATTGGGTGGAAAGATGATGTGCTAAGGTATTTGAATGATAAGATAACGATGACCCTGAAGGTGCAACTGGTGGAGGATCAGATCCAACAGGAACTTCTGGTTTGGGTGCTTGTACCTCGGCATCAAAGGGGGAGTCAGATTCAAGAACTGCTATGCTAATTTCATCGGTTCCGTCAAATCAAGCAGCTAAAATCATTAATGAGATCAGCACAATTCTTGAAGACGAGGAGTTTGTCTGTGAGCTCACGTAAGCACAAATACAAGCCATCTTTGATCTCAATGACGAGGAGATGAAGAAAGCAGCCGAGAGCCCGAGGTATATGAGTCATCAGAAACTGAAATTGATGAAGATGAGAATTTGGATGATGAGGTTGAGATTGAAGATATAACCGACGAGGAGTATCCTGATATTTACTCCAATTTCAACAACAACAACAATCAAGATGATGAATTTGAGGTATTTCCGAAGGATAAGGGTGATGAAGCTGAGGCAAAGTTAAAAAGAAAAGAAGCTGAAATCCTTGATGACCGATTGTTAAAGAGGCCAAAGAACAGAAACAGAGAAAGGTCTATGATGAATATATGAAAATATTCCATGCCAACTATGTTCCTCCTCCGAAACCAATCAAACAAAGTAGGCATGTTAGATTCAAGGGTCAGGCGTTGGGTGAAATTGTGAAATGGATGTATGATGATGATCTTGATTGTTATGGAATTAGACGAGAGTTTGGTATCCAATATCTGAAAAAGGTATTGGATTTCAACACATTGCCGGTATGGATGTTAGGGAGCTTACTAGAAAACCATTTTTAAACTACGGAGATGGATGGAAAAGGGTTACACTTCAAGAAAATTATTTATAAAGAATGCCAAAAGGTATTTCAATTTCTGAGGCCACAGAAGCCAAAACGAGGTGAACATCCAGCGAAGAAACATTCAGTGACAGGCAAAGCCTTAATTGTATTGAAGTTCAAGAAGAAGCCTAAAGTGATGAAGAAAATACCGTTGAAGAAAATGGAGTTAGACTTTATAAAGAACTTGAGATGGTGGTACTATGATGAAAGGACTGGTGAGGCTGTGATTGTGTTGGAAAAAGAGAATAGGGTGGTGAGGATATTTGATCCTATGTGGCTGATAAATTTGTCAAAGGCTGATATGGATGAGTTGTACCATAGTCATATTTTGTTTCATCCAGACTTTATGGAACATGCATTACAGTTTCAAAGGGTTATTCGGATATGCTTTTGTGACGCCCACGACTTGGCTCTAGAAGGGGTCACTCATCGGATTTACTCATGAACACTAGGTACTACAGAGATAACTAAAGAAGCGAATATTTAGAACTTTTTATTTATTTATAATGCCAAGTACAAGTAAGATAAAACTACTATAACGGTTAATGATAACTATAAAAGATAGCGATTAATAGATATGCATCTATCTACATTACTTAAGCCAGCTTGCCCGTATAGCCTCCTCCTAATAGCTTGCCCATCTACTCCGCTCAAATATGAGCCTTTCCCTTGATGCTCGGGTCCTTAACCTCACCTGATATACATGCTTTAAAAGGTCAGCTTACGCTGGTGAGTTCTAAGTATTAAAACTTCACCTTAACCTTGAAAGGTTACTTCAAACAGTTTGGACCTAACGGTCCCTTCTTTATAAACGTTTAATGGATATAACACATAACCGTATTATACCGAACATAACATTTAAACCTTCAGTATTAAAAATTATTTAATACACTAAAATCCCTCGGACCTCTGGCACCCATCTACTACGAAAATAATCATTTTTTTATAAAAGAGTCATACGAAACATTATAAGCAAAACCTCTTCTTTACTAAGAATTGTCTATTGGGACTAAGCTTAGTCCATTCAGTTGGCCGTCGCCTCCCGACCTCCTGGGTAACCGTCGCTACTCCAGTGGCTTTATATCCACTGCTTGAATTGTACAATTCCCCTCAACACTACTTAAGACAGTATTTTCTTAGATTAAAAACCTTCTTTAAAACTTTCTTAAAAATCTTTAAAAAGATTTATCTTTATAATAATCATTTATTATAACCTTTCTGAAAACAGTTTGATTCTTCAAAACTTATTTTCCTCCTTTTTAAACTTTACTTCAAAAGTTTAACTTCTTTATTACTCATTCATTATAGCCTTCCCGAAAAGAGTTTATAACAGGTAATAATACTTCAAGGCATTAAAACATTCCACGTATGTGTATTAACACAAAACACATAAAAGCATTTAGCTCAAATACTTTTCAAGTAAACAATTGAATATATATCATTGAATGTATATCAGCCCGAAAACATTAAAACATTTAAAACATTTAAAAGTGGGCTCATAGAACTCACCTTATTTTCTTAAGCCAATTAATTCAGTTAGAACCTCCTTTACGTCTTCCAATTTAACCTAATTACGTATTGTATGATGTTAACGCAAAGTTTTATATAATAAACACTATTTATGTTTATTTTAATAATTTATTTACTTAATAATATATATTATTAAGTTTATTTACTTTTAAGGGTCAAAATGACCAAAATGCCCCTGGAGGCATATTATCTTCTTTCAATGATAATTATGAAGACGCGCATTCCTATAAGCAGGCACTCACTCCGGGATCGCCCAGGGAGGGATGCCAGTTCCCAGTTGGGATTTATGCGACACCCTCGCTATGCCAGAAACCCCAGTGTACAGGCGCCTACCCTTCCTGTCCGCACGAACTTCTAATATCCGATTAACTCGGTATTCTCAATACTTGATTATTTATCCAATTTAATTCCATATATACTTATATTATATGAAAACATGTTATCATGCAAATAATCAAGCCCCCATTCCCTTTGGATTATTTTATATCAAATAATCATATTTAGAAACCCTAATTTCATGAATTTCTTGTTTTATTATCAAAACTCATTTTTAATTCAAACCAAGTTAGGGTATTATATATTATAACATTTTATAATATACTTTAAAAGATCAAATCTTAATTCAATATTGTTTAGTCAATTTGGGCAGGGAAACGTTATGAAAACCCTAATTTTGACCCGTTAACAAAACCTTTACCAAACCTTTTCAAAATCTGAAATAAACTTAGGGCTTTTTTAAAACACATTATTTTAGGATTACCTACAAAAGTTCAGACCCTAATTCCCACCCGATCACCTGATTTTGACAAAACAAGCTCAAGAACCCTAATTTAAGCATAGTTTTAGATCTCTAATCTAGACATGAAATTAACTGAAATTAACATGGGGCTATTGTAGAGCATACCTAAAAATGTTGGACTGCAGGTTTTTAGCTCCTAACCCCAAGTCGGTCGATCGAATTTAGCAGAAAACGTTTCGGACGTGTTCTAGGGTTTTTGTGTGTTAATTTCGTGAATTGGTACCCAGATTGGAACGAATTCAGCCTCTATTTATAGCCTTTGAGGTCGCCTTAGGGTGTAGACATGTAACATGATGATTAATCGATCGAATCAACACGTATTAGGATCAAACGTAGCCGCCAAGTATGGAAACGTGGCTCAAAATCGCGACCTGTAATTTTTCTGCTGATATAGGTCGCTCGCGTATCGCGCAGGGATTAGAAGGGGGAGGGGGGGGCTCGCGATACGCGAGCTAGTGAAGTTCCAGCCAGATTTTGATTTTTTTTCATTTTTAGCCCCTCTAGTTATATAAAGTGCAATTTAACCCCTCAAACTTCTATGGTTTTATTATTTTATGCCCCAAAACATTATGGAACATATTTCTAACATTTTCTAAGGTTTCTAAGGCTCGGGATACGTTCGATAATATATATATATATACTTATATATATTTATTTATTCACTATTGCTAAATTGCGTTTTAGCCCCTCATACTTTAGTATACTTACCATTTCATGTTAAGAATCATTTTAGGATACATTTTCAATAACTTCTAAGTCTCGGGACACTTATGATTCATTTGTTTACTATTTAAACAAGTATTTGCACATATATCTTTAATTAAAGCACGTAATTATTCATGTTTTACCATTTCTAACCCGTTCATCATTTTTATCATATAAACACGTGTTTATGTATATAATATCATTTCCGAACACATATTTATAATAAAAACACATAAGTAAACATAATAAGATATGTAGTTACCTAGTACGTGAATATCGGGGTGTTACAACTTTGCTTTCAACATCTATGCTGGAAGGAATAGCGAGAAGACATGGACCGAGATGGAAGCTGAAGCTCAATGATGAAAGAAACTAGCCATCATTTGCCAGGGAGGAGTCTGTTGATACATGAAATGGCAGAATGCTAGATCAGATTGATGAAAAATTATGAAGAAAACAAGACTTAACCTAAGTCAACCGAACTGACCCGAACTTAAATGAACTGGCAGCCGAAGTGCTCGTTCGGATGAAGTCCAGTTCGGGTAGTCAGGATTTCATATAAATAGGTTACTTCATTAGAACTTTGTAGGAGAGTTTCTTATGTGTGTGTTTTCTAGTGTGAAAATCATTGTATGCTCTGAGTCCTGTTTGTAATCTGGTTAGTCCGATTAATCAAAGGATTGAGTATTATTTACACCGTTTGTTTAGTTTTCATATTCAAATGACTCGATATTAGTAAGATCCGACCGTTCCCGCTCATTTTCAGAATCAAACTTGAGCTTTTGAATGATCACGCTAGGGTTGCAAGACCTAGAATAAAGACTTTAACTTAGTTATGTGTTTTGATTGTCTTGGTTTGTTATGTTTGGTTTCTGTAACACATTTTTCTATTATTGAATAAAAGGGCATGTTTAAGTATTTGAAATTTTAATTAGTTGTCATGAGCATCTGGATAATTATCGTGCCCTGACATATTTTGTCGTCGGTTGGGGTGTGACAACTTAACCGTTTTGTTTTGTACACGGTAGGTTTGCAGGGAAATCCAGGGAACGTGTGAAGTGAAGTTCAAGACTTGCTCGGTCGTGGTAGGGTTGAACGTTTAATAAAGACTATCATATTTAAGACTTTAATCTTATGTTTAGACACTCTTAATTTTGAATTTATGACTTGTTCAAGGTTTTTTTTTTTTGCATTTTAATGTTACTTTATTTATTTCTCTGTTACTGTTTTTGGTGACACGTTTGCCCTAAAACCGGGGGGGGGGGGGGTGATACACTTTTTGACAATCTGAATGTTTTTATGCTCTATACATATGCTTTGAAGTTTGAAGATATGTTTTCATAGATGTTAGTGCTTGAAAAATCTAAATGTTAGGGGTTATAATTTAGGAATTTGGATTTCGGTTTAGGGGTTACTAGTTAATTAGGGTTTAATTTAGGGGTACTGTGTTAGGGTTTAGGGTTACGTTAATGGTTTATGGGTTAGGAATCAGAGGTTAGGGTTTAAGGTTTAGAGATTAACGTTTAGGGTTAGGGTTTAGAGCTAAAGAGTTTGCTTAAATTGCCTAAGTTTGTTTATCCTTTTGCATGTTAATGTTGTCGAACCTCTTACTGTGATAAGGAATGATCTACAGAACTGAACTGGCTTTGCTTGGTTTGTACACCATTTCTCTTGCTTACTACTTATCTAAAAAAACTGCCGCAAACACGGAACTAAGTCCTGCTAATAACGTCAAACCACCCGCCACAATGTGCGGTAAAAAATTCTTGTTATTCGTAAAAACAAAGTTTAGGAATCATTATTAATTTAAGCCCAAAAGTATGCATGATGTCAAACTTGTACTTTTATGCATTATAAATTATAAATAACAACTACTATACTAATGGTTTCATTTATAACACTAGTGCTAGTAGTTTGTAACGTCAATGTTAACTCGGACATCTGAATAAAAATGAAAAAAAAAAAACTTGTATTTTTATGCATTATAAATTACAAATAACAACTACAACACTAATGGTTTCATTTATAACACTAGTGCTAGTAGTTTGTAACATCAATGTTAATCCTGACATCTGGATAAAAATGATAAAAAAGAAACTTTGAACTATAACACTACTGCTAAAACTAGAGAGTTTTTATCTGGTGGTTTGTTCACCATTTCTCTTGCTTACTACTTATCTAAAACAAACTGCCACAAACACGGAACTAAGTCCTGCCAATAACGTCAAACCACCCGCCGCAATGTGCGGTAAAAGTTCTTGTTATTCGTAAAAACAAAGTTTAGGAATCATTATTAATTTAAGCCCAAAAGTATGCGTGATGTCAAACTTGTACTTTTATGCATTATAAATTATAAATAACAACTACTATACTAATGGTTTCATTTATAACACTAGTGCTAGTAGTTTGTAACGTCAATGTTAACTCGGACATCTAAATAAAAATGATAAAAAAAACTTGTATTTTTATGCATTATAGATCGTAACACCACTCTTAATAGTCAACTTGTATTTTTATGCATTATAAATTGTAAATAACAACTACAACACTAATGGTTTCATTTATAACACTGTTAGATCATTTTCTGTGTGACGTGTGTGTATCACATTTAATGTTGTTAGTTAATACAACTAGTTTGGTTAAATCTTGTATAGGATGGATAGTGTCATTATATCATAGTTAAGGGATATGAACTTACATAAATGAATGAATATATTTCATTCATTATAAGCTGCTGATCAACGAACATGAAATTGCAAGGGACCAGATTTCGATCTGATTAGCGGACCAGTTAGGGGGAGCAGCGGACCAGACTTCACTATATATATGGATCAGTTAGTTACAGAAATGATGAACACAACCTCACAAGAACATCCAAGCGTACCAACAAACCCCATAACCGTTTCTCTGAGTCGATCCTATAGGGAGGAGTTTTTGATCGTGTTTCTAGATTACATTAGCATTCTTGAGTTCATATCATGTAATCTGGATCAAATCTATGCCATAACGGAGTTTTATTTACTTGATTTGTGTACTTCATGTTCTTAGTTTTCGGTTAACTTTCGATCCAATTTCGGTGTACAAATCACTAGATCGGGACAAATCGGTTTTACAATTGGTATCAGAGCGTATCCAGGCGTGATTACACATCGTTTTTGATCGAAATCAGTGATTGATTCAAGCAAATTTGAGCAGTTTGACTTTTTTGAGTCAAACCTTGTGAAGTTTGACTCCCAAATTCGTTCATTTTTCATAGTGTTGGTGCATATGATTGTTACAGGAAGTTTGAGAAAGTGAATACAAATCTATTGCAGCTTACTGCATCCGTTTTGGTTGAGTTTTCTTTAGATCGCAAATTTTCATAACGAGAGGTGTTCTTCAAGGTTCTTTAATGGCAGATTTGTTAATTCTTGATCATTTTGATTGAAATCAGTTTCCACAAGTTCTATTTGATCATACGAATCAGCTGCAACAATCAGAACGTGATTTGATTAAGAGTTGATCCGATTTCAGTTTGTCAAAAACGTAAGTTCGTTCGGGTTGATTTCTCAGTGCTCAAATCATAACGATACATATCAACAATGGTGCTAGTTTGATTCGTTTCATCAATACGAGTTCAACGCAAGTTTTAGAATTGATTTTCGTTGAGTATTGATCGAGATATCCCCGTTTGAAAATCTGTGAAATTTCACCGGAAAACCTGCGTTTTCACCGGAAAAACGAAGTTCACCGGAAAATTCTGTTCTCCGGCAGATTAGTTCGTTGTAACCGTTCTCTAGTTCGCCGGTAATTGTATAAGTGATTTCTGGTTCTCTGATCCGCCGTCGAGTTTCTGGTACGCCACTGTTGGTCCGCCGGTGTTTAAGTGTTTGCCGGTGGTTGTGAATCGGTTTGTTCAGGTTCGCCGGATTTAATATTCGTTCGCCGGATTATCTGTTCGTGATTTTGGTTTGCCGGCGAAAGAAAAATAAAAGGATACGACTAATTTGTCGTATTGGTCAATAATTTCGAAAAATTATAGTTTGATCCTTCTAGTTTTAAAATAGTTCAATTTTAATTCACAATCTTGACAATCAAAATAACAACAATTATAAAAAAAAAAACATATTACATAAAATTTTTCTTAAAAAAAAAAAAAAAAAAAACTACACAGTTTAAAAAAAAATAAAAATTCACAAGGTTTAGATAACAAAAATAAAAAATTATACGTTTAATTGATTCGTGAACGCAAAGTTTATTTTGTGTTTATTGAATCGGTTAACTACCATAAACAAGTTTGTGTTTGGTTTTCGTTTGATAACTTTTTTTTCCGTTACGTTTTTTTTTTGTTTTATTTTAAGAAAATAAAAAGAAATCAAAACAAGTTGGGGGTTCAAAGGATTCGAACACAATCAAAGAAGAATTGGGATTGTTATTCAAGGTGGTTACTCAAAGAATTTGAGATAAGCGAAAATGGGTTTCAATAGCGGTTCTTATTCATATTATTCTCTGGGAAAGTTTCAACTCATTGAAAGTGAAGTTCCAATGCTTTTTCATTTTGATGATTATTGCAATTGGAAATGTCGATTTGCAGAGTTCGTGGTTGGTGAATTAGGTGAATATGTCTGGAAATCAATTCAAGATGGATATGAGTTTCCTGTTCTAAATAATTCAGGTCTAAAAGTACAACCACCAAAGTTTTTATCAAAGATGACCGAATATGAGGTTAAATATCATGATAGTGAGAAGATAGCTTATTACGCTTTGATGAGGGCATTATCTAAAGAGATTTGTTGGCAATTCAAACGGTATAAAACTTCAAAAGAGGTATGGGATGCTCTTGCTCAGGAATGTGCTGATGTTGAGTATATAACAAAGGCAAATGTGAATGATGCAGAAACAAATGAATCTGGAAAAGAGATTGACAATGAGCAAATCTATCAGAAGCAAATTGAAAATTTAAGAAAGGAAAAGAGTTTGTTATTTGAAGAGTGCAAAATTACAAAAGAGAATTTGGAGAATTGTAAACATGCGGTGAAAGAAGTTACTGAAGACTTTGATGCACTTTATTCTAAAAGTGTGATTTTGAAGGAAACATATGATGCACTTCACAAGACTTCTGTTGAAATTGCTGATAAAGAACTTCGTCATCAAGAAGACAACACAGAATTGCTTGATGCAAAGACTCGGTTGATAGATGAGAATACGTTGTTGAAGGAAAATGTTGAGATTTATAAGAAGAGGTGGACAGATACAAAATTGGAGCTAACCAAGGAACATACGTTCATGAGAGATCAAAAGATTGCGCTTGATTGTAAGTACGAGGAACTTATTGAATGTAGAAAACAATTGGCAGATTCACAAGCTATGTGTCGAAAGCAGTTTGATGATGCTCAAATTGAGATTCTGGAACTTAAACAGAAGTTAGATAGTTATCGGCATTCACCTTCCACAATTAGTTTTATGTTCAATGCTCAGAAAGAAGTTGATTATTCTGACGTTCCTTCTCCACAAAATTTTACTTCTACTTCATCAATCAGATCATTTGAAGATGATATGTCTAAGTTGAATATCAAATTCTTGCATAAAGAAGAAGAAGTGAAGAAGCTTAAAGTTGAGTTAGACATGGTTAACAAAAGATTTGCTGAGGCACAAACAGAGATTTCAAATCTAAAAAGAAAACTTGATGAATTTCCTGATTATTCAAAGTTTGCAAATCCTGTTTCCGAAAAGAAGAAGACGTCAAAGTTTGAGAAGCAAACGTTTGAAGGAGGAACAACGTCAACTTTTTGTTTAGCTTCAACTTCTTTTGAAAAAGAAAAGGTGTATGATGAGCAAGTTGGTGACAATGTTGATAAAATTTTGTCTGAAGAGAAAATTGATGAAACTTTGCTCAAAACAAACAATCTAAAAGAAATTAAGACTTCGTTTACCAGAGTTGCTAAACTGGAAAAAGGAGAATCTAATTCTCAAGCCAAACATTCAAAGCTACCTGGTTCTAAACAGAAAGGTTTGGGTTTTGAGAAGAAAAATGACGCAGTGCATGAAGAAACAGTGGTGGATCAGACTAAAAATTCTTCTTCTGATACATCACTTAAACTTTCTGAGAGAATTACATTGAAGCAAAAGGAGTTTGTCAACAAAATGGATGAAATTTTTAATGATGTTCAAGATGAGAAAGTTAGTGCTGGAAATGAGTTTATGCCAAAGAAGAGTTTTAAGTTAGAGCGTCAAGAGAGTGATCTTTCTTCAAAGTCTACAATGTCTACGGAATCCATGTCATCACATAAGAAGGTCGATGAAAGAGCTTGCTTTTACTGCAATAAGAAGGGACATGTGATTCGTGATTGTGCTATTCGACGAAAATTTTCACGTGGTTCAAATCAATCATCATCATCTGATTCGGTGATTTTCAATGAGGTCCCAGTCAAGCGACATCAGAATCATCAACGGAAGTCAACTACCAAGAAGCCGTTTGTTGGTAAAACTTTACATTTTGATGATGATTTCCCACAGTTTTCAAACTCAAAACAATTTTTAAAAAGAAAACAATTTTTCAATAATGATTTTGAAATGCCTTACTCAGATGATTTTTCATATTGTGGACATAAAAAACGTTACTCAAAATCTGAGGAAATGTTGGTGGGTGAGTTGTTGAATATTGTTTCTAACATGTCAAAGTTTTTCAATGGTTCTGATTCGCATCGGGTGAAATCATCAAAACCATTCCGGTCTTGGAAAAAGAAAATTGCAACCTCTGCGGGAAACGATTTTGTTGAGGATACGGGACGACCCAAGCCGGTTTGGGTTCCCGTATTTAACTAAAAATTGTTTGAGGTTGTGTGCAGGATGCTTCAAGAACACCTATTAGTGATTGCAAAGTTGCTGATAGTGGAGTATTTTGCTTAAGTTAGCGCTTCACTGAGTTGATATTTCACAAAAGTTTTGAGAAAAATGATTTTTCAAAATCTAAAAATTCGAGGTATCCGTGTTGGTCGATCAATTTTATTTTCTTTCCTTTTACTTTCTTTTGTATATTTTTAGGGGGAGAAAAAATTTAGAAAATTCAAAAAATAGAGTTTGTTGAATTTTAGGGGGAGAATATTTGAAAAAGCCAAAAATAGTGTGTTTTTCATGTAAGGGGGAGAAAATGAAAAATATAAAAAAATGGAAAAATAAAAAATGAGAAATTGATCCGACTATGTGAGAAATGATGGTACATCAGCATATACGTTATCTGCCATGGATAAAGTAGATGTAAAAGCTGTAGGTTATTGCTTGATATGTGTGATGTGCATGACAAATCTGATATATGCAAGTATGATATCAACATAATGCCTGCCTGATAACTGTGGTTTATCATCTTGATGAGTATTGTGTGATAAATTTGCAAAAATAGAATAAGAGATATCCTTGTGTATGCATGCGTTCTTTTGAAAGATTTAAACTTGTTTGATTTTCTTTATTTTGTCAAACGATCGGACTTTCTCTACGTATCGAAAGATCGACCTGATCGTTGTTCGTTTGACGTTCTGCTTTATTTTCTTTGGTGTTTCGTATAATTCATCGGACTTTCTCTGCGTGCCCACAAGGCCGACCTGATTGTTGTTGAATTATACAACTTTAACTTGTTTTATTTTTCTTATTTTGTTAAATCCGAGGCCTTATCTGCGTATCGAAAGATCGACCTTAAGGTAGACGATTTAACATTCTGCTTTCTTTTTGCATGACACACAATGGATGTTTACATCTCGGAAAATTAAATTCTATAAAGCAAGCACAAAGATGTGTATGATTGGCTTAGCTTGAAAAATGATGAGTTGCCAATATCTTTGAAAAGTGTGAGGACCATGTTATCGGTGCATAAAAAATATACTCATTAATATATCAGAAAGCTATAGAAATTGATTTGTGCATGCTGAAATAAATAAGAAATTATTGTATCTGCTATCATCTTTGCCTGCATGCTGATTAAGTTGAAATTGAA
>JBCNJP010000003.1:83119065-83289776 GCA_039602395.1 Deinandra increscens subsp. villosa
CAAAGGCAAAGGAAACGACCGGTCGGCCAAAATCGGCAGCGCGACAGGCGACACTGGCCTTTGAATACTTTGGGATGTTGAATACAGCTGTATTGTAATATGAGTTATACGGCCGTATTCATGGGTTAGCCGTATCAGTGGGCATAATAGAGGTCGTATGCGTGGGAGGAATACATGCATGCTACGTTAGCCAACGTAGCCGCGATACGGTCGTATTTGAGTTTGGTGATACGACTGTATCCAGGGAGGTCAGAAAAGGGTATTTTGTGAATAGCCACGATATGGCCCTATTGGGAAAATGTGATACGGGTATATCCTAGCAGACCAGAATGTTGAATGTTGTATATGTTAGCAAGTTAAGCCCGTCGGGTCGGGAGTCAGTTAGAGGGTTGATCTGTAATCATTGTTGGTGCCCTTATAGGGTATCTTGGGGAAGGCGTCAGGTGAAGCGGGTGCATAATTCTAGGCTAAGGTGAGTTCTAGATGCCCTTTTTAAATATTTTTATGTTTTTGGGTTGATGTGCATACGTGAATGTTTTTATACCTATAACTGTTTTTGATTTATGATTACCTGATATGACACTATTTCCGGGAGGGTTATGGTAACCGGGTAATGCAAGGGTAGATTTTTATGAACAGTTTTGGGGAAGGGTAAAAAGGGTAAAGGTAGAGGTAATGGTCTGGTCTAAGCGGGTTTATATAATAGAAAGTGACTACATGTAAATTACGTTGGTTCTTGTCATGGTTAGAACAGTGAAGTCTTCCTGCACCGGATTGATGATAGTCCATCTCTAGTTGTATCAGAGGGAGGTGGATACGTCGCTGGTACATCCTATATATAAACTCCTGAGGTACAATAGGTAATGACGCTTGAGTTAATCCCATGCAGGTAGAAGTCACGGGCCACATTGGGACGGAACCAATATTGTGTATAGGTAGGAATCACCTACTGGATAAACAAGTGAGGGACTAGGGGTGAGAAGCATAACTATGGAGGTTAGGATCGCTATTAAGATGTTCAAGGTGGAAAGAATATAATGTCTTGCTTGAGTGGTCCGTTAGGTCACAATGGTTGACGGTAATGAGAGGGCTTCCGAAATAGGTTCCCGAAGGGGGGAAGGGAATATCATAAGGGAGTACGGGGTAGTGTTTCCTGAACGAGGCTCCTGAAGAAGAGATCGTAAAGGTCCACCAAAAGAGAATGCAGAAGGTGGTGCGACTGGCCACTCCAGTAAGACCGATCAGAAGCTGCTAGGCAGTTAGCGACACTATCTTGCGCCTATGAGTACCTGATACTAGAAATGACATAGGTATGATATGTTCTGCTCATAAGGTAGCGGATGAAAGTTAAATCTTTGCTTATAAAATAGCGGATGGAAGCTAGAGTATGTTGTCATGACAAGTGATAAAAACTAAGGGCTAGATTACCAGAACTAGGAAGAAGAGTGGGATGGTCGTTTTCCAATGAAAATCATGCCTAGTTTTGAATGAATGTATGTCGTGTATAATCCTGTTATGTTTTATACTAACTGAATATTTATTGAAAAAGGGGTTAAGCAAGTTCAAGTGTTTTGAAGAAAGTATCTAACCAAATAAATGTTTTAAAAGATAGAACTCATCAACATATGTAGGATCGTGGTTAGAGTCAACTAACCAAGCAAGTTACTTAAAGGTATCAAACAAGAAAGGCGGAATCAGACTTGTTTGTGTTAATGTTAAAGATGCTTTGATCGGAAAATGTAACTAGTAAACAAGAAGTAAAGTAGTTGAACACAAGATATCAATTCCAAGCACTACAATATTATTACTTCTCAATGTTTACAAGGAGTTACAGCTAATAAACTAAAGAGAATCGATCAACAAGAAACAAGAGAAATGCAACTAATATATATAGTGCAAGGAGGAAATAAAAGATATTCTTTTATTTCCTTTTAGCCACTAGGCTAAATAAACAAATCATATCCACTCCATAGTTGTTGTAGTACAAGCATTCCTCTGTGAACAGTTGAGCAGCCCTATCGGTGAACAGTGTACAGCATGGCGTAAAGTAAATCTGCTTTCTGACAGCTTTATGCATTAGAACTTGCAACATGGGATAAGTCAAAGTTCCGGAGTAACACTAGAAGAAGTTCCGGAGGAACTAGTTAGTGTGAAGGAAGTTCCGGAGTAACTTCCTTCGGAACTCTGACTTAGAGAATTACAGCCAAGCTGAACATTCCCAACAGTCTCCCCTTAAGATGTTGCTACCAAAAACTGTTCTTCAGTCTGAATCTTCTTAATGCTTCTACTTGAGCTCTAACATAACCTTAGGGTATGCACATAAAATTGGGAGTTCCCATTATGGTCATGATGTCCATCTGGTGCAATTTATCCCAATCATCCATCTTCAGATTCTGTTTCTTCCTTACTTCACCATTGCTCATGAAGAAGTAGTGCATGTTTTCACTCTTGTGTAATTCAATCCTTAGGATACAAGGATGAGTGACGTCAACATGTGGATTGGGAGCATCTGAAGGCTCTGTTTCTTCTTCAGATTCACTCACTACAATCTTCTTCCTTTTCGCTATGGAACTCTTTCTTGTAGCCATGGATTTCTTTCTTCCAGAAAAGGAAAGAGGAATAGGTGGTATGGTTGAAGGTTGCTGGGATGAGGATTCAGTTTCGGGTTGTGTAGGCTTTGGGTTTTTAGGAGGTGGTGAAGATGGTGGAGATGGGATTGGCTGATTTGGAGTTTGAAATGTGGGAGCAGTGGGTTGTGATGTTGTGGTGAAGGGTTGAGATGATGAGAGATGAGGATCAGAGACAGTGTCAAAAATTTGCTTGACAATGTTGATCCTTGGTTTCTTCTGTTGAGCAGTTGAGACATGAGCTTTTCTCTTATTCTCCTTGAGATAGCTGAGACCTTCAGGATGTAAAGTGTCAAACAGAGTATACATACCTGGTGGCTTCTTCTCACTAGTAACTCTTTCTTTTTCTATTTCACTCTTCCTGATGGCATCATAGTCTTGTCTCAGCCTAGGCAATTTGCAAGAGTTGATTCTTCTTGGATTCTCTAATGCAATTTCTTTGAAGTACCATTTGTGAATCAGCAAGTCATCTTCCTCAGATAGTGTTTGATATCTGGTACCTTGCTTCTCTCGTGCCTTCTCCTGCTCAAAAGTGTAGTCAACAAATCTCTTTACATTCATCTCCTTGGCTTGATCAGCTCGGATGGTAAGAATGTGACAACCGGTAATTTTCAGATTAACTCCGTTAAGAACTTGTGCCACTTTCCAATAACGTCCGTTACTTCAGTTAACTAGAATAGTTATGAGCATTACACATGAGTCTAGACTCCGGTTAACTAACTTGAATAACTACAATTTATGATTTTATCTAAATCATATTTTAGTTTTATATAAATCATATTTTATGAGTTCAATGGAGCACTTTATCATTTTATGTGACAATTACCTTTATAATTTTATGTGTTATATAGATATACACACATTACATTTCACGATTTTATGTGTTAACGTATCACATAACCACATACGATTCTATGATTAAAACGTCGTTAGTATTGCGCGTAGTATCCTATGATTTTATGTGAACTACTTATGAAATTATAAGTTGTGTTTATGATTTTATGTGTACCGATTAGAGTTTACATCTTATATATATAATACGTTAATTTTATTCGGTCAAACTCTTGTATTCAGTCGGTTAGAATTTATTCTCCGTTAATCTCGCTAGGGTTAGTTAACGCCCGTTAAGTTCGAGGGACCACTTTTGCAACTTTCAAAACATGAATCCTATTTAGTTATACTTGGAAGACCGTTTCTGTCAAAAGCCCAACCTGCCTTTTTATTATGTAAATGACGAGGGGGCAGTTTTGCCAATTCCCAATAGTCAATTTGAAGACTTCTCTTTTATAACCGATCGACATTAGCGAGACCCTCTAATTTTCTTCCGGTAACCGCCACATCAATGTTCAATTCAATACAATCTGGTGATGTTTCGAAGTTGATCAGTCAAGCCCTCTATTGAACTCACAAAGCCTAATCCCTCAATCATTTGGTACATTTTAATCATCTCTCTCGTCACTCTCACAAACCTCCACAAGTTTCACCGGAGAAGAAAACCGATGAGCACGAACCACATTTGTTTCAAGTTCTGGGTTTTTCCACGTCGCTTCATCCCCATCGCAATTCTCACAGCTGGTTCTGCACGAGTCCGGTAGCAACCGGAGCATCAAGGTCTATCTCAAAGTGACGGGTTCGAGTTTCCGATTCAAGTTCATCGTTACCGTTCCGTGTTCGGGTTCGCTCTACAACTTAGGTAATCCCAGAAACTCATTTGTAGTCGATTGTATGGTTATTAACCATCAAGTTCGTCCCTGCGATTCTGGTTCAAAAAGAAAAAAATGGCGTCGGGGATTTTAGGGTTTTATTGGGAAGAAGAAGACCAGTGAATCGCTGGTTAAGTTAATTTCGAACGGATTCTAAACACTAATCCGCTGTTGTCCCAACGGTTTAGTCGTTGGGTTCTAACACGGCGATCGCGGGTTTGAAACCCGGCCAACCCTAGTTTTTTTTATTTCTTTTAAAATCCTGGTTCCAGCATACATGATAAACAAAAGCTTTGCGAATATATATTTTCACAAAACAGTCTACTAGCCGAATGGCTTGGCCGCTGTTAAGGGACCTAGAGGTCACCGGTTCGAACCTGGTGACCTCTGGTTTTGTTATTTTGTTTATTTTTTTGGTGTTTTTGGACTTTCCTTGACCCGAAACTTATCACCGATTCGTATTATTATTTTGAACCCGTAGCTTCATAAATACTGTTGTTTTGATTTTATACCCATATTTTATAAACGAATAATTATAATTATACGTATCTTGCGATATAAACGTTCTAAACGTTAAGTATATATTTATATAAATATTCACAAATAACAAGTATGTTTTGGGAATACTCGTTATTAATGTAACTATATATTTGGTTATGTGTATATATTTATATATATACACACATATTGTATTATTCGATTTCCTGAATGAATATTATTACTGAATAATATATTTTCATCGATTTTTGTAACCGTCATGGTTTTGACTATGTGCCATCCTAGACTCGTTCCGGATTTCCCAAACTACGTCGTATCTGGGTCAACGACATTCATTTTCATCATTGGTTTAGACTTAGTCGTTTTTCGTTTGAACACACACTTATGAATATATGCTCGTTAGGTGTTTGGTCGATTACACAAGAACTGTTGTTTGCTGCTTGCTGTATTACGTATCTGGAGTTGATGTGCACCCTAAGGTGAGTTACATAAACTTTTACGTCCGGGTTTGGACGATAACACACGCAAACACGTTACACCCGGGTTAGGACGATAAAACGACAACTGTTATGTATGATTAAAGTAGAAATCCAGTATATATCATGTTACACCCGGGTTAGGGCTTGGGAAAGTCGCTCCGAGTTTTCTCCGATTGCTGGTTTGACCCTAATGGTATTTATCACAGGCACTATGTATTGTAAATGTTTTTAAACTATTTTGGAGTCAACTGCTACGACTCACCAACAACGTTTGTTGTTGACGTGTTTTTGGTTCATATGCAAGTAAGTAACTACTGGGTTGATCTGAAGGATAGGCGGGGATGGGCTAGACTTGATGTGTGCAAGACCTAGAAGTTGGGGTAGCCTAAGTTCGCGGTCTACGGTGTTGTACCAGTCTTAGAGAACCTGGGCCCAATGAAACGCAGAGAATACAATAGTGCACCAATGAGATAGAATATAAGTAACCCCCTCATAGGTGGTTGACGCTTGGGTATGTCCTGTCGTTTCATTGTTTGGACTAGTCAGCCCGTTCGAAGATAAGGTATCTGTTTGCTTCTGCGTGTTCTGATACGGGCAGCCGGTCCCACACTCTCCCCGCGGTGGCGGCCGCGGAGTGGGGTGTGACAGGTTGGTATCAGAGCCCAAGGTTTCAGCAGATTAGGTGTTCAGATAGGAACCCCTAAGCATGAACCTATAACGGCTCTAAGGCTAGTAAGTAGACGTTGCGAGACTTAGGCAGATATCTGTGTGTTAGGCTGCGATCAAAGATTAGTGTAAGGTCGGTGAGGGTTGCAGCCTCGCAAACTGTCATCCGTACCCACAGGTGCACTAGGTTTGATGAACCCTACCAGACATATAGATGCTGATAGTTTGTAGAGGTCCTTGTTTGTGCTTCATTAGTATATGACACATTGGCACTAGTGTGATTTGCGTGGTCTGCTTGTGGTTTAGTACTTTTGGCAATGCTTGAAGCATTTTTAGGTCATGTGGGCGGCTACTACGAATTCGCACAAGGTTGGCAGGGGTTAGACTTGATCAACCTAACTACTGAGCCCACAGGTGTGCGAAGGCGTTAGTGAACCCCACTAAATCGAGTAATGCCGAGAGTATTGTCATTTAGGGTAATGTTTCCCTTAGGAATTAAGGATTCTTTAGGTGTACCCGATTGGTCAAGTCACCTGGACAGTCTTGTAGTATGGGATGCATGACCAGCTGCAAAGACTATGACCAGGGTTAGGAAAACACCGATCTGATCACTTTGTTCAATCGGCTCTGTATAGCTGGTTAAATCTTCGTCTGTCACACGACCATTCGTGGTTGGTTGTGTTAACTTGATTCAGTAGAGGTGGCACCATCGGTGTAAGTGCTCTGCTTTCTATACTAATGTACGGTATTCTGGTTCGTACCGTCTCCATACTTGTGTGAGCAATCGTTAAAGTGCAGAGGATTGGAAGCTGAGACAGGTAAGTCGTTCGATCATCGCGGAAAATTTTCACACAAGTAATTGTCACGTAATCTCAAGCGTTGAGATGTGACGCTAACTTCGTGCTTTCTCTAATATTGTGCTTATATTCTAAATCTGGAGGAGAATCCTGGAGCTAGTGATTAACACGAACCATTTAGCTAGTTTCCTCGACGGATACATGGATCGTCCATGATTGGAATTATCCCTCTTAAATCTATTGCTTAACCCAATGAGGTTTAAGTAACTTGACTGCGACTGTCATGAAAGATTTAATCCTTTGTAAGACACCATGATGTCGATTCGTTTAGCGATTCAGATGATGAGTCGTGGTGCGGGATAGTAAGGTCTAGTAGTATAATTGCTACAGAGCAAGACCTAAGGATGACAAATGTTTGAGTTCTACCAGGAAGGGTAAGAAAAGGATTTTTGATGTAACCATATGTTGGATCTAGCAGCGCATAGAGTTATACAAGGCCAGGTAGGAACTGTGGACGTACATGAATGTACGAATGTAAATATGTGTTTGAAGTTTGTATTGGTTATACACTACTGAAGGGTAGTGGATCAAAGGTTGAAACGCGAATATGTGGACATGCACGTGCCAGGTAATGGTGCATTTAGCGTTGTGTTCAAGGTGTGGTGGGATAGTTGCGGTAAGCCCTATATATAAGCACTTTTGGCATAATGGTTTGCGGCACTTGGACCGGGTAGGTGCGGATAGTAGGCGTGGAGACCACACGTGTGTGGTGATTGATGTGCTGTCAATTGTGCTAAGTTGAAAATGTACCAAGTCGATTAAACTGCCAAGTAAAGGAAAGATAGTCGCCTAAAGTATGGCAAGAATGCATCATCAAGTAGGATGAATTGAATATAACCGCGATGGTTATGAGTGTGGTCTGAAGACATATTGGTAGATTGTTTGATGTGAAAGAAGACTTGATATAGTTGTGATGATGCGTTAATCCAACTAAGTGCGTAGCGGAACACATAGAGATTTTGGATATTCTAGAATAGAATTGAACCCTGCAACAAAAGTGAAAACTTTTTGGCTTAGAATCTATACGTACGAAATGTTGAGGTTTTATGGTGGTTATAAATTTTAGGGTGGAAGATTGGTTAGTAAGCAATAGGATTGATCATGAATTGTGGAAACTAATTAGGAGTAACAGAATACTTCATGAGGACATTTACCTTGGAATCTTGACACACGTTAAGAGAAGATTATAGGTGACACTTTGAAAGTGTAAGGTAACGAATTGTTGGTTTTGGAAATAGGGTTGCAAGGAGTACCGTTGAATACGCACTCTGATCAGTGAAAAGCAACTAATGTTTGAGGATTCTAGTTGATCCAATTTACGGATGACAAGGACTTTTGAGCAAAGTGCTTCGAGTATCCATCAGGATTTATGGTTTGGTGGATCGAATTGAACTTATGAGTTCATGTGGTTGACAAGCTGTCAACATAGCTTTTGTGATTGGAGATAGCTATGAGTAGCTTTGAAAAATTGCGTGATATACTTGTTAATTTGGATTATTTTGGAAATAACTTTGAAGCCTATTATGTTGGGTGTTGTGATGCATAAATTGTTATAAAATGGGTGATCTTTAAGTAACGCGAAATATGGGAATCGGCACACGACATAAAATATTGTAGACCTTCGCATTACGCGAAGGAGGGGAGAGATCTAAAGTTGCCTTGTTATATGCACTCGTATTGCTCGACCGATCGGACAAAGACTTGCTAATCTTGTGAGTATGTGGTAATCTTGTGAGTAGAAGTTGTATGTTGTATAGCGATGTTGTGATCCGCTAGTAACACGTTGATCTCTCCGGAATCATATGGTCGTGATCGGTTGTTTAGAGCAAGGTGCGTTGTTTTTCGTGGAGTAAGGATCTAATATCCTTGGCTAGTGTAGTCGGTTGGCTTGTAACGGAATGTTGAAATTGTGGAACGCGTCTTTAGGTCGCCATTAATGGCATAGACCGGTGACGAGTACTTCGAGCATCCTTGGGAATTAATGATAGATCATATAAAATTAATGAGTCCATCATATTGACATGCGGTCAATAGGATTGTTGGATTTCTGTGGGTCAGGGTGCGACCACTGCGTTAAAAATGGCGTTGCCTAGTTTCGAGGGTCCGCTTTGTCTTGTTGGGACAGATCCGAAGCTGTATGCTTCGTGTGTCCGTTTTGTCTTGTTGGGACAGATCCGAAGCTGTATGCTTCGTGTGTCCGTTTTGTCTTGTTGGGACAGATCCGAAGCTGTATGCTTCGTGTGTCCGTTTTGTCTTGTTGCGACAGATCCGAAGCTGTATGCTTCGTGTGTCCGTTTTGTCTTGTTGGGACAGACCCGAAGCTGTGTGCTTCGTGTGTCCACCTTGTTGGGATAGATCGGAAGCCATGTGCTTCGTGAGTCCGTTTTGTTAGAACGCCTCTGAAGCTGTGTGCTTCTTGGGTTCGTATTGTTGGGACGGCCCGAAACAAACGCACGTCGCCCTAGCAGGATGTTGAGTTGTTGTGACGAGGATGTTGCGAAGTTGACTCGATGGTTCGTATGACATGGAACCAGCTGCGATGTCTTGATATGTTGACATTATGTGTGAGTGTTGTGTATTTGTGCTACACAACTTATTTGTTGGACCTAAGTTAGGTCCCTTAAGTGATAGTTGTGACCTTTGCGTTAGGACGCATATAGGGATTGTGTATGCTAGAACCGTGAGTTGTGACAGATTCGTCACGTTGGATGTAAGTCCCTCGCGAAGGGCATTCGGTTTAAGTCCCTTGATAAAGGGCATTTAGTTGTGTTCGGTTCTAGCAGAAAACCCCCAACCTTCCCTTCGGAGAATCTGATAGTGGGATTGGACTTGTCCAATCTGTGACTTATCGCAGCAACAGGAACATGACTTCCTATTTTTCACCAAGTTGGGTGATGAGAAAAGTTTGCTGATCAAATGAGATAATTCATTTGGTTGGATGCCACGGTAGGCATCAGGGTTACGTGGTAGCCCCAAAGAAGATAGATGTCCCTCGGAGAACATCCCGCGTGATGTGATCCGCATTTGTATAGTTACTCCCCGTCCTGGTTGGTGAGACGAATTTCGGGACGAAATTCCTTTAAGGAGGGGAGGATGTAACACCTCGTTAATTCCGGTAAATCGGAGGGAAATTTTTCCGATTAACGAACTGGACTGTTGAGCCCAGTTAGGCCCGTTAGGCCCATTTAGAGATTTATGGCCCGACAAAGGCCAAATTCAAATACCCGATGTTCGGATAAGTTGTCAGAAGTATTCTGGGTGATTGTTATGCAATTAGAAATGTTGTGGAGCAATAAAAGCTGAATTCGATGTAAACCGACTAAGTTTGTTGTTTAATCGGTAAACGTGCCGAATAACCGGACACTAAAGTGAATGTTTTTGTTCAAGTGATTATGATAATGGTTATATTAACATGGACTTTAATAATTGTCAGAAAGTCTATTCTGATGGACACACGTGGTTTGTACGAACGGAAACAACAAACGGCGCTTAACGCGCGTAAGTCACCGGCAGTAATAGAATAGTCATTAAGGCCGAATTAAAGTGTTTGGAAGTGTCAGATACTTGATCATTGATGTTCTGATCGTTAGAAAAGATAACCGTAAGAATCGGTGCAAGAAACGGTGAAATTGGTAAACCGTTCGGTTACGCGAGAATAACTGAATTTGATAGTTTAATTGTTTAAGATGGTTTTAACGACCCTGTGGAGTAATATATATATATATATATATATTTTTCTAAGTGTTTACTGAGAATTCCATTCGTGAAGATATGTTCGGTTCGCGAAACGGAGGTAAACGGTCTACGCGTCGTATACGCGCTTTATACCGCGAGTTTAACCGAACATTCACTAGATTATATTTAATTTGATGTTTTAAATATCCCGAGAAAGTTTATGAGGCTTTTATAGTATTACAGTCATGTCGGAATTATCGCGGATGAATTACGAGGCGTTTACAGTTTAACGTTTCGAATATCACGGTATAATACCTGCGTATCTGACTTTTACCCACCTAAAAACCCCAAGTATAAAAGGGTTCTTTTAACCTTTTTCTTTCATTTCTACCAAAACCCAAAACACACTAAGTGTGTGTATACGAGAGAGATCAGAGAGCAAGGGGCTCTCCCCGCGTTTTCCGGCAGCGGATTCCGGCTGACCACGGTGGTCCGGCGGCGGTCTCCGGCGGAGGCGCGGCGGCGCTAGGGTTTTGTGACCCCAAATCTTCTCCTCGTCTTCCCTCTTCGTTCCTGATGACTCCACCGCGAATCCCGAGCTCATTCCTGGGACCGATCGACAACAGAAATGCCCACAGTGGCGGTGGCGGCTAGGGTTCCGCCTAGCAACCGCGGCGACGCCCCCTTTTCTGCCTCCTTCACGACTCCGGCGACCCCCTTCTGGCTGCGATTTCACTTGCGCAGCAGTGATCGGTATGTTTTAAGGGTTAAACCCGTGTTTTTCTTTCGTTTCTAGCTTGTACCCTTCTTATGAAATCCCGATCTTGACATGCATGTCCGTTTTATACTCAGATCCGCGACCTACATGGTGTTTTAGGAATGTTGTGGATGTTTGAAGATGAAAATCGGAATGTGGTGGTGGTTTCGCGGCGGTTCACGGCTGTGGTGAGCCGACCGGCGGCGGCCATGGCCTCCGGCCGTCGGAACAGTCTTGGAGTTGGTGGTGGTTGGCTAGAAATGTGTTTGGTTTGTGTTTGGATGCATTTTGTACAAGAATGGGTTAACTCGGTACCGAGTCAACCGAGTCGACTCGGTGAACGTTTCCGGTCAACGGGTTAGACTGGTCAAACATGGTCAACGCAGAAAATCGACCTCATCTTCTTTCTCGTGGCGAAAAATCATGTGGAATGGACTATCCTTGTGCTCAAATCGGATACCGTCACGTTTTACGGTTAACCGGGTTCGGGTTCGCAAACCGACCAGAAGGTATAACCGTGTTCATTACTTGGTTTGCATTATAGTAATATTGGATACGCGTTGTGTGAGGAACGTTTAGTAATACGAAAGTATATTGTAATTAAAATGATGATAACAAAGAAAAATATATATAAAGTATCGGTTGTCGTTTAAGGATAATAAAATTCATAAGTTTATGATTAATTGAGGTTATCATTTTATGTAAAGAAAAACTACAGTTTTATTGATAATACAGATTATAAGCCTTCGAAATTAAAATATACGATATCTTGCAATAAAATCTATGATTTTATGTGGATTATAAATAGATTAACATATATATATATATATATATATATATATATATATCCCATATATATATATATATAAGTTATCATTTTATGTAATAAAATTATAGTTTTGTGATAACAAATATTATAAGATTATATAGATGAATAATATGTTAATGAAATGTATGATTTCATGTAATAAAATGTATCATTTTATGTTAATGAAACCTATCATTTCATGTGAAATATAAACTCAGTAAACCTATATATAAAAGCTATCATTTTATGTAAAACTCTATAAGTCTTTATAGAAGATAAAACCAAATGGAAACGAGAGATTTTATAAATATATGACATCCGATTTTGGAGAATATATATGTTATGATTTTCTGTTAAACAAGTCATGATTTTATATAAACAAAACTATGATTTTATGCAACAAAAGTTATCATTTTATGTAAGCAAAGTTATGATTTTATGTAAACAAGCTTATGATTTCATGTGGACAAAAGCTACGCTTTCACCTTTACAAATATCATAACATCATGAGAAACTTAATTGAATAAGTATCTATGTATAGATATATAAGTTATGACTTCAGGGAATATTCTAAGGATAATAAAATATAATCGTTCGAGATCCGAGAGTTTCATTAGAATAATTAATCTGTCATCAAGCCACACGGTCGTATTGCCACTGAGGGTAATACCACTGTGTCCGACAGAAACTGTCTATTTAGAAATAGACAGATAAATGCGATTGTATCCGGGTTAAGCCGTATGACTTTATAGGGACATCCGGTCATATCGGGACTTCAACCTATGGACGTATCGTATATTTTGGGCGCGGAGCACAACCGAGCCTAACCAGTATTATTGCGGTGTTAAATTAAAGGTACCTATGTTTGTTTAGGTCATCAGATTCTCCGAGCTTGATGCATTGTCGAGTTTCCTAACCTTCAATTTATATGCTGGACCAACTATGAGTTGTAGTTTCCCCTTTTTAACTTATCATGTTTTTGGGGTGCATATGAACTGTGTCTAAACATTGTTTTTGTGTTCAATACTGTGTTGTGTTATATATCGTGACTTGAGGTGCCGGCGGAATCCCACCGCGTTTATGTTTCGGTACCTGCGGTGTTACCCCGTTTGGGAAGCGTAGGGTCAATTTAGGTCGTTCTTGTTTTGTTCCTGGAATTGAGGAGCAAGGCCACGAGGCATATGCGTATCCTCACAGCTGTGTAGGTAGATCAAGGTGTCGCATACCCGTTATTTTGGGCCCCTTTTGGTTACTTGTGTTGGTTGAACGGGTGATGTCGTATATGTTTGAAACATGAGGAGGGGCTTGGGAAAGTCGCTCCGAGTTTTCTCCGATTGCTGGTTTGACCCTAATGGTATTTATCACAGGCACTATGTATTGGAAATGTTTTTAGACTATTTTGGAGTCAACTGCTACGACTCACCAACAACGTTTGTTGTTGACGTGTTTTTGGTTCATATGCAGGTAAGTAACTACTGGGTTGATCTGAAGGATAGGCGGGGATGGGCTAGACTTGATGTGTGCAAGACCTAGCAGTTGGGGTAGCCTAAGTTCACGGTCTACGGTGTTGTACCAGTCTTAGAGAACCTGAGCCCAATGAAACGCAGAGAATACAATAGTGCACCAATGAGATAGAATATAAGTAACCCCCTCATAGGTGGTTGACGCTTGTGTATGTCCTGTCGTTTCATTGTTTGGACTGGTCAGCCCGTTCTAAGATAAGGTATATGTTTGCTTCCGCGTGTTCTGATACGGGCAGCCGGTCCCACACTCTCCCCGTGGTGGCGGCCGCGGAGTGGGGTTTGACATATCACATTTTCACGTAAAATGCTTTATCTTTGAAAGTTCTTACTTATCGGACCGTTAATAGCAAATAGCGAGGGGATATTGGGTAGTACAACTGGGGTCTGACAAACCCCACTCAGCGGGCACGAGATGCACCACCCGACTGGCGGTCGGACTGAGGACAATGTCAGCCTAACTTAACGTGATCGAGTAGACACGGGGAAGGCAAAACACGTAAGGATTATTCCTACAACTAATTGGTCAGCTTCAGTTGCGAACATTTTAGTGACATGAACTTAGGCTCGCTACCTACGATATGGATTGTACTTGTAATATACATAACTGAAATACGAATAAAACAGTTGTATTCGTACTGCATATCTATACTAGTTGTAGATATGTGCTTATGTGAACTCACCAGCCTTTTGGTTGACACTTTCTTTCAAACATGTTTCTCTCAGGTCGCAGGTGTTCGAGTATCACGAGTATGCATGCATGAGCCCTTAAAACCCTGTTATGGTTTTCTATGCAAGTTACTTTATTTCAAATAACAATGTTTCGTGTAAATATTAAATCTTTTGTTTATGCTTCCGCAATTTGTAAAACTCTGAATTTAAATTTTAATGAAATATGAAACGTCTTTATTAATTATTGGTCTTTTGGTGTAACTAATGGACGGCGATCCTGGATTGCTCAGACCCCACACGGTAAAACTCCGTTAGTGGAAATTGGGGGTGTGACAGTTTGGTATCAGAGCACATGGTTACAGCGAACTAAGAATTTTGTCTTAGACTGTAACTGTTTTGCATTAGTTGCACACCAAAACATTTTTCTCGTGTATCGTGATACTCACTCCTACACACCCCTGGACTACAATATGTCGTTTACACTATCTAACCCTCTTATACTCACGGCGAGGAGCCGCTTAATCATGAGTCGTTATCAACATCTCGGGATCGTGCATCTCTTATTTACCATCCGTGGACGAAGAGACGTCAAATCACGTCGGAGGATCACGTCTACGCTCTTGATGAGCCGATTGCTGCTCGAGATTGTTCTGGGTTGAAAAACTGGGTGTAATACCCAAACGATTGACATATGATTACTTAGGGAAGGTGGTATGATACCTTTTCTTGATCTTAAAATTTTCTTCTGGCTGGAGAGGTTATTGCTATATCTGCTCCACATATACCTTTGAACTGATCCGTTTAGGAAATGTTATTATGACGTGCAAATAGTGCGATCATTCAGCTTCAACAGAGGCAGTATTGTAAGGATTCAAGTGGTTGCCCATGGGGCACTTGTAATTGTCTCTGTTATCCTGACTGTCTTCAAATTCGCTGTGATCTTTTAAGATCCTTCATTTCTCATTTCTATTGCATAGTTGCGTTGAAATAATACAACCACGAATACAATTCTTATAATCTAAACGGTTCCTGATGTGGGTCGACTGAAAATTTCTCTTGATGTACCGGATTTTGATCAAGTAGGTATGTGGGTAACTATTTTATGACTTCGAGCTAAGCTAGGGCCATTGTGATATGCCCTCTTCAGAGCCTTTGTGACAGGGTCCATATCTTCATTTTGACCTCCTGTGCTCTGATCATCATTCTCCAGGTCAGTGAAACCAGATATGGTTCTCTCATCAAGAGAATTACCATCGGCAGGCTTTGGAGACTCCAGAAGTGAAGTTGCAGCATTAGGACTGGCTTCCGAGGTAACTTGCTCAGGAATCGTCTTAGTGCTAACTTCCGAAGTAACTACCTTGGGACTATCTTCCAGGACAACTTGTTCCGGAATATTCTTAGGCCATTGCTCAGGAGCAACTTCCGAAGTAACTTCTTTCGGAACAGCCTCAGTTGTGAGGGGTTCTTCCGGAGTAACTTCCTTCGGAATTTCCTCAGCAGTGGAGATTGGTTCCTCCGGAGTAACATCCTTTGGAGTTTCATCAGTTATGATTGGCTCCTCCGGAGTAACTTCCTTCGGAATTTCTTTAGTTGTATCTTTTGCTGATGGAGATGTGGGTTTGCTCAAGTCAAGAAGTGCTTCTGTGACTTCAATATCGAACAGATCCACATCCTTTCCTGGATCACTCTCAGGTTCATTAACCTGTTCTTCACTTCTTTCTTCTCCTTCAGCCTCAAACTGATCTTGACCTGTCTGAAGATACTCTTGCTCTCTTTCTATGTAAACATCAGACAAGAAGCTCCTGACTTCTCCAATATTTTGAGGATGAGCACCTGAAGCAGCCATCACAAATCTTATGAACTCCATGTGATTGACCTTGCATTCTTCAGGTGCTACCTGCATCAGCTGATCCATGTGAACATTAAGCAAACCTTCTATTAGGTTGAAGGGCTTAACTCCACAAATTTTGAATAGCTTCTTCTTCATCTTCTCAGGTAACCTCTCATTTGGATCAAAGTTAATTTCGCTTGAGCTAGCAAAGTCTTCATTTGGCTTGGTTTCAGCAGAAATTTTATGATAAGGTGTTGAAGAACTAGTTTTCTCCCCCTTTTTGGTAGCAACAGCTTCACCAGTTGGGTTTCATGCACTAGCCTTCTCCTGCTTAAGCCTGTTGATCAAAATATCCTGCTGTTGAACTGTTTGTAGCAGGGACTGCATTTGTGATTGCTGTTCAGTTTGCTTGGCCATCAATTGAAGTAGTAAAGCACTGCCCTCAACTGATTTCTCAGTATCCTTGGGCAAAGAAGAGCCATCAAGCCTAGCTTGATCAAGCTCAGCACCCTGGTTGTCTTGGCGCCTAGGATTCCCTGCAGGCACAGTAGTAGCCTCAGGTTCCATTTCTGGTTCCTTTGGTACATCCTGGCTGCTGGTTGCCATAGATTGGGTCTTAAAAATGTTACTACTATCCAATTGTTCCAGTGGGGAACCAATTGTAGTAGCAGCCCTTTCTATATGAACATCTTCATCACTCCTGATGTTCAACTCCTTAGGGGGTGAATGGGGGTTAGGAGAAACATGATCAATATCCATCCAACCATCTCCATGAGGTGAGGTTGATGAGAAGAGATTCTCATTTGGATTTAGATCAGTTTCTGCTTCATTCACAGGTAGATCTAGGTTTAGGTCTATGGAGGTAAACAAGAGGGATGAGGGTTGTGCATCCAATCTAGTAGAAGATGAGGTCTCAAGTGAGAGATCATCAGCAATATGGCTAAACCCTTGGCTTTGATGTTGAGCAGACAATGGGTCATGCTCAAAGTTTTCAGTTTGGGTGGGAGTAGGAGACACAGGTGGAGTAGACCCTGTCTCCTTGACAACAACTTTTGATTGAGTAAGTGAGGAAGTTTTGGTGGAAGATTTTGAGTGCCTGACCCTCTGTCTTTTATAGGTGATATTGACAGATAGTTTCTCAAGAGGGTCAGATTCAGGTGTGGGTTCAACAACTGATGGTGCAGGTTCAGTGTTGTCACCTGGAGCAACATGCTCAGAGGGTTCTTGAACCTCAACTGGTTGTTCTTGCACATTAGGTGCAGGAATATCTCTTTGTTCTGGTAGTGGATGGTCATTTTCCACACCAAGACAGTTGGCAGCAGCTTTTGTAGAAAGCAAGTAGGAAAAAATTTTCTCAGTTAAGTGTTTTTGATGAAAAACAGTGCCAGCTTTTGGGACATCAGGGAATTGTGTATCTAAGATATATTGTAAAAATCTTGGATACATGTTAAAAGGTTTTCCATAATTCTCCTTCAGCCCATCAAAAATCATATTTGAAAAGTTAAAACAATCTCCCCTGATCACAGCATGAAGAGCAGTTGCTTGGACTTCACCAAGTTCTTCATGTGATCGCCTTGGGGTTAGGCACACCAGTAGGGTATGGGCAAGAAATCTCCAAACAGGTGGAATGTGGCATTTCTTCACCATTTTGCTGTTGGGATTTCCTCCGTAACCTATGCCCATCAGAGTGAACTGGTAGTCTTCCCTGGGAACAGTTAAGATACCTTCTTCATCCTGTAACTTTAGATGACTTCTGATCATGGCTTCAGTGATGTACACGTCTCTTCCGTGTACTTTGCTTTCAACTTGCATCACTTACTTGCCGTCTTCAACCCCGGCACCCACTACTGCGTTTGCCAGAATTGGGTAATTGTCTCATCATAGATGATTGGACTTACCAGTAAGGGCAAAATGTAGTTCAGACGTAGTAAGGAAGTCAATCATCCCGTCAAACGGAGCTGATTTCTCTGTTTTCTCCAAAAATGCTCTTTGATTGTGCTCGTTATGGAACGCGAATGCTGCCATTGTTCTGTGTTGAGTGATTCTTTCCGAAATTGAGAGTAGGTTTGATGGAATTGAGAAGGAAACGAGAGCGATTGAGGGGTATTTGGGATTTAGGTTTCCTAAGTGAAGGGTTTCTCTGAAAGTGACAATTAAAGGGTGAGGAGAGAGGGAATTAACAACAACGGAAAAGGTGGGGTAGTGGGGCCAGCAGTTAACTGTCACTGTTAATGTTTTGAACGTTGTTAGGTACAACAGTGAAATAACTGTAAAGGGTCCCACTTAATCCAACAAAAACAATTAAGTCTTTATTAAAGTTCCTCCGGAACTTTTCCTTCGGAACAATCTTGTTCCGTCGGAAGAGTGAAGTTTTCTCGGAACTTCTTCCCTTGGAGTATTTCTACTCATTTCTCCTGATAAACTTCCGGAGGAAGTTCCGTCGGAGTTGCAAATTTACTCCGGAATACCTGAAACACTTAGAAAAACACTTGAAACTAATTAGAAACCTTAGAGAGTTCCCACGGAACTTCTCTTGAGAAGGAAAAACGTCAGGAGTAAGTTACTCCGGAACAATGTTGTTCCCTCGAAACTTACTTGGGAATATCAAAATGTTCAGAAATGTTCATAACTTGAGAAATTTAGCAAATTTTTGTGCAGAATTGGTTATGAACACATTTCTTGAAAGAACTTTCTTGCTTTTGAAGAGATGGATGTTAAGACACAGAAACACTTATGGTGACAGAAAATTATGTACAAAAAAGCAGCAATTGATAGTAAAAGTTAACCAAAGTTCATCATCCCAACAGCTGTGATAAGAAAGAAAAATCTTGCCTCATCAAATGCCTTTGTGAAAAGGTCAGCTAATTGAAGATCAGTATGAACTTTGTGTAACTTAATCAATTTCTTTTCTGCACAATCTCTAATAAAATGGTACCTTATCTTAATGTGCTTTGTCTTTGAGTGCTTCACAAGATTGTTTGTGATGGAAATGGCACTGGTGTTGTCTGCATACATAGGAGTTTCTAGAAATGTGATTCCATAATCTAGCATTTGATTCTGAATCCAAAGCACTTGACCACAGCAGCTTGAAGCAGCAATGTACTCAGCTTCAGCAGTTGATGTGGAAACACAGGTTTGTTTCTTGCACTGCCATGATACAAGCCTATTTCCTAGAAATTGACATCCTCCTGATGTTGATTTCTTATCCAAGTAGCATCCACCGTAATCACTGTCAGTGTAGGCAACAAGAGAAAAGTCATTGTTCTTTGCATATCACAACCCAATTTTTGGTTGCCCTTTGAGGTATTTAAAGATTCTCTTTACTGCCTTCATGTGGGATTCTTTGGGAGCAGACTGATATCTAGAGCATAAGCATACACTAAACATAATATCAGGCCTACTTGCAGTTAAGTACATCAGAGAACCAATCATTGCCCTATAAGTGTGCTGATCAACAGGTTCACTTTCTGATTTTGAATTCAGATTGTGAGAAGTTGAAATATGAGTTTTTACAGAAGAGGAGGATAGCATATCAAACCTCTTGAGCATATCATGAATATATTTGGACTGGTTCAAGAAGATGCCCTCTGCAGTTTGTTTAACTTGGATACCCAGAAAGAAATTAAGTTCACCCATTGAACTCATTTCAAATTGATCTTGCATCAGGGTCTCAAACTCCTTGCACAACTTAGGATTGGTTGACCCAAATATAATGTCATCCACATATATCTGAACAAGTAACTTGTCTTTTCCAACTTTCCTGATGAAGAGAGTTTTATCAATAGCTCCTCTTCTGTATCCATGGCCAAGCAGGTAGTTTAAAAGTGTCTCATACCAAGTTCTTGGTGCTTGCTTGAGGCCATAGAGAGCCTTGATCAGTTTACACACCTTGTTAGGATGGCGTGGGTCTTCAAACCCTGGTGGTTGACAGACATAAACTTCCTCCTTCAGCTTTCTATAAAGGAAGGCACTCTTTACATCCATTTGATATATAGTGAAGTTCTTCTAGGCTGCATAGGCAAGGAAGATTCTGATTGCCTCTAATCTTGCAACCGGAGCAAAAACTTCATCATAGTCTATCCCTTCTTCTTGAGCATATCCTTGAACAACAAGCCTAGCTTTGTTCTTGACAACAATTCCTCTTTCATCCTTCTTGTTTCTAAACACCCATTTTGTTCTAATTGGTTGAGCATACTCTGGAAGGTCAACCAGTTCCCAAACCTGTTGTTTGTTGATTTGGAACAATTCCTCTTGCATAGCTTCAATCCAATGATTATCTTTTAGTGCTTGCTCAACTTGCTTTGGTTCTTCTTGAGACAGGAAGCAAGCAAATAGGCAAATATTTGCATCAGCAGCAGACTTGCTTCTTGTAAGAACAGGAGCATTCACTTCACCAATCACATTCTTAATTGGATGAGTTTTTCTGACATTTGTATTCTGAAAACTTGGAAATTCGTGACTTTGAACTTGCCTAGTTGGTGGAATAATTGGGGGCAATAGAATACTAAGCTCAATTCCTGGCATTCTTTGTGAAGGGGGTAAATTTGATGTAGTTGCAGCAGAAACATATTGATCACTCATGTTGTTGGCAGAGTTGATGTTCTCTTCATGAGACGAGTCAGTGAAGTTAGACTCATGAGAACCATCATGATCACCATATAGATTGTCATTAGGAACATGCTGCACACTCCCATCATCACTGGTATCTGAGACATAACCATCCTTTTGTGATTGTGAATCACTTGACTCAGTTTCAACTAAGTTCACTGGAGTGGGATCAGTAACTTGTTGAGTTACAACTGTTGGCATGGTAGGTGGTTTGTAAGGTTGTGTGCTGACAGAGGAGTAGAAGTGACCAAAATTACAGCCATCCTTCTTTGCATTTGAGTTCTCCCCCTGAGACTGCACATACTCTCTAAAAGACTTATCAACTGTAAAGTTGAAAGCATTGGTTAGTAATATCAAATAACTATGAGGGTTCAAAACTAAACCTATTTGTTGATTTTTCATTGAAAAACACATTAATTGACTCTTTAGTAATTTTAGTTCTGAGGTTGTATACTCTGTATGCCTTAGCAACACCTGAGTATCCAACCATGAAGCCATCATCTGCCTTTTCAGCAAACTTAGCTAAATTCTCACTGGTTATTAATATTGTAACAGGACAACAAAAAACTTTGAGAAAATGAATACTAGGTTTTCTTTTTCTCCAAAGTTCATATGGTGTCTTGTTTTTACCTTTGACCATAAGCACCCTGTTCTGAACATAGCAGACAGTGTTAACTGCTTCTGCCCAGAAAGTTACAGGGAGCTTAGACTCAGCCAACATTGATCTAGCAGTCTCGATCAGTGTTCTATTTCTCCTCTCAGCAACCCCATATTGCTGAGGAGTCCCAGCAGCACTGAACTGCCTAGATATCCCTTTTTCTTCACAAAAAGAATTTAAAACATGATTTTTAAATACTGTGCCATTGTCACATCTAATTGTTTTGACTTTGAAATTTGACAGATTTTCAAGTTGTGTGATTAAAGATTTTAAAATTTCAGGTGTTTCATCCTTAGTTCTTAGGAAGAAAACCCATGTGTATCTTGAAAAATCATCAGTGATAACAAAATAATAAGATTTCTTTCCCAAACTCATTACCCTTGTAGGACCAAAGAGATCCATGTGCAACAATTCTAAGGGTTGAGAAATTGAATTTTCAGATTTGGACTTATGAGAAGACTTGTGTTGTTTACCCTTTAAACAAGTTGTACAATGCTCATTACACTTGAAATGTTTTTGTGGTAAACCATTTACCAAACCTAAATTAACAAGTGTGTTCATGGTATTGTAATTAACATGTACAATTCTTATGTGCCAAAGGTCAGACTCATCAATAGAAGCTCTTGATATCAGACAAGTACTGCCATCAAGAGATTTGGCACTTGTCATATCAAGTAAGTACAAGCCATCCTGTCTTTTTGCTTTTATCAAAATCATTTCAGCAGGAATTTTGAGACTAGGCTTAAGTACTAAAGCTTCTTCATCATTAAACAGGACATTTATGTTCTTATCACAAATTTGTGATACACACAACAGATTGAAATTCAGAACATTTACAAGACTCACCTTGTCAAGAGTAAAACTTACATTTTATACATTACCAAGTGCTGTAATGTACCCTTCATTGCTTCCAAATGCAACGGGACCACCATCATATCTTTTTGTATTTTCTAGAAGATTTTTATTACCTGTCATGTGACTGGAGCACCCACTATCTACAACCCAAACATTTGCTTGAGATTTATTAGGTAACCCCTACACAGGTAAAGAACATAGTCAGTTGGAGTATGGGACCCAAGCCTTTGTGGTCTTGGATCTTCCCATGGCATCATTATAAGAGTAATTTCCTAAAACAAGTTGGTTTTCAGTAGGAAAGTCATCATACTCAGAAAAATCACCCTTTTTCTCATTGGTACTTCTGTTATAACGCTGCCATTTGGGAAAACCATGTTTCTTAATAAAAGCCTTCTTTTCCCAATACTTCCTGTTGCTTCTTTGTTTTGCATTTTCAAATTTTGGTTGAGAAGCAACATTGGGAGTTTCAGTATGAGGATGCTGAGTTCCGTAGGAACTCACTTGTGCAGGATGATCATGCACTTCTTACTGTTCAAACACTTATTTCCTTTCACGAGGAGCATATTTTGGTCGTGAATTTCCTTTGAAAGATAGGCGTGTTTGATTAATGAACTCAGTGGGTTGAAATTCAGGTCTTTGCTTTGAAGGTTTAGAAGACATGTTGTTGCTAAAATGTTTCGAGGGAACTGTACTTCTTCCGGAGGAATGTTCTCCCTGAAGAAATGAAGTTCCTGCGGAATGTTGTTCCTTAGGAAAATTGTTTCTTTTAACATGTGAGAAGCTGTTATTCTTCTCATTACCAACCCAAACCTTCTGAGTTTTTCCAAAAACCCTTTGATCACCCTGTGATCTTGTTGGTGACATGTTCCTGCTATCCTTTGAGTTCTTTGAATTGAACAGATTTTGATTTCTCTTAGGAGAAATATTGACATTTTTGAATATCTGTTTGAAAGGATTGTAGGAGCAGTGAATTGCAACATGTCCTAATTCACCACAAATTATACATTCTCTCACAGAGTTGTGAGAGCTTTGTTTTGATGACATAGGAATGGTTTGATTCACAACAGTTTTTGTTTTTTCAATCTTTTGAGTAGTAGACCCTAAGGAGTGAGGTCCTACATTATTTAAATCAATGTCTCAGTGACTTTAAGAATTGGATTTGACATTTTCAAATTTTCAACCTTAGCAGAAATGCTGGTTGATGCTGTTGTGACATCAGAGAAACCAATGAAACTTTCAGATCGCATGTCATCACTCTCTTTCAAGCTATCAGCTTCCTTGGAAAGGTCCTCAATTACAGGACCATTTACCAATGGGTCAGGAGTCAAGGTTACATTTGTTTCCTTAAGGGGTAAAGTTTCAAGACTAGTGTATGAATCAGGGTTTTCAACATTTTTAAAAGATACTCTTCCCTTCCCATGTGTGTGCTCATGCCATAATTTTTGAGCTTTCTCACTTACAATCTGAAATTTATCAGCATTGCATATGGCTTCTCTCAGCTGATCTTTTAGGGTTTGAATGTCAAGCACATATTCCACATTTTGTTTCTTTGAAATATTTAGTTGCTCAATAACATCATCCATTTGAGTTATAAAATCAGTTTGTTGATGTTTCAAAATCACTATAGTTTGCTTGAGTTCATCAATTTTAGTTGAATAAGCTATATCAGCCCTTCTTGAGTACTGTTTCAACTCATTTAAGTTTGTTATTTAATCTATTAGTGACTGATTATGCTTTTTGTAACTTTCAACCAGTTCAATACACTTAGGTGTGCATAGCACATTCTCAGGTTCAGTTATGGAATTAGAGTTTACCTCTGCAATTGCAGGTGAAGAACCACTGACCATCAAGGCATGGTTGGTTGGAGCAAACTCACTCATCACTTCTTCCCAGTCAACAAACCCTGTTTGGTTTGCTACGACAGCAGTTGCATGACCTTGATTGTTGTAAGAGGGCTTTGGTGGAGTAGGGCCTGAGGAAGAGCTTGGTTTGGTGAAACTAGAGCTTGGTTTGGTGTACTCCTGTTTCTTCTCAGCATTGTAACCATTTTCTCTTCTTGGTTGAGAACAGTCCCTGGCGAAGTGTCCCAACTGATGACAGTTGTAACACTTGACTTTTGATTTGTCAAGGCCAATAGGAGCATTCTTGGCTCCATTGTACTTTCTTCCAGTTCTCTTGTAGAACCTTTGTGCCCTCAGTGACACCATTGCAAGTTGGGTAGTGATGTCAATTTCCTCTAGATCATCTGCACTGATGCATTCAAGATCTGATCTAGTGAACCCTATGTAAGAACTGTTAGCAACATTTGCAAAGTTTTGATAATATGAAACTTCATGTCCCTTAGGAGACTCGGGAAAAGAAGTATATGGTTCTGATTCAGAATTGTTTTCTGAGTGAACAGTGATGAGGGCCAAAGTGCCTTTGGAAGATGATGCCTGGTTAGATGATATACCAGACTTGTCATTCATTTTCATCTCATGTGCACTCAGCATTCCATAGAGGTCTCCTAATTTCAAGGTCTTAAGATCTCTGTTATACTTTATGCTAACTGTATAGACAGTCCAAGCTTCAGGTAAAGATCTTAAAAACTTTCTGATTATATCAGCATTTTCAATTTTGACATCTACACCTTGTAGTTCATCTATCAGTTTCACATATCTCAAATATTGTTCAGACATAGTTTCACCTCTTTTGTGACATAAATTTTCATATCTTTGTTTTAAAACATCTTTCTTATTCTCCTTAACCTCATCTGTCCCTTCATACATTTCAATGAGAGCTTTCCAAAGATCATGTGCAGTTTTGCATCTCTTAAAGCCAATGAGTATAGAATTTGGAAGAGCTGCCTGGATTGCCCACAAAGCTTTGTAGTCACATTCATAGGTCTTATGGTCATCCTCGGAATAATTCTCATACGTTTTGATTAGATCAACAATTGGTTGAGTTACAGATTTGGTTGTGATGACTTGTGGCCCTACGTTAATGGAGTTCCACATTTTGTAGTCAGTGTTTTTGCAGAAAATCTCCATCCTAAGTTTCCATGTGTCAAAGTCATCTGGAGTGAAGGTGGGTGGTTTGTTAGTGCTGCCATTCCTTAGTTCACTCATTTTCAGAGATCAAGAATCGAAACAGTCTTATCCAAAGCAAACAGAAACACCTTTAAGTAAGAAAAGTTTAGAAAACAAAATCTTTAAAACTTTGAAACACAAGAGCCAAAGCTCTGATACCACTTGTAGAATCGTGGTTAGAGTCAACTAACCAAGCAAGTTACTTAAAGGTATCAAACAAGAAAGGCGGAATCAGACTTGTTTGTGTTAATGTTAAAATGCTTTGATCGGAAAATGTAACTAGTAAACAAGAAGTAAAGTAGTTGAACACAAGATATTAATTCCAAGCACTACAATATTATTACTTCTCAATGTTTACAAGGAGTTACAGCTGATAAACTAGAGAGAGTCGATCAACAAGAAACAAGAGAAATGCAACTAATATATATAGTGCAAGGAGGAAATAAAAGATATTCTTTTATTTCCTTTTAGCCACTAGGCTAAATAAACAAATCATATCTACTCCATAGTTGTTGTAGTACAAGCATGCCTCTGTGAACAGTTGAGCAGCCCTATCGGTGAACAGTGTACAACATGGCGTAAAGTAAAACTGCTTTCTGACAGCTTTATGCATTGGAACTTGCAACAGGGGATAAGTCAAAGTTCCGGAGTAACACTAGAAGAAGTTCCGGAGGAACTACTTAGTGTGAAGGAAGTTCCGGAGTAACTTCCTTCGGAACTCTGACTTAGAGAATTTTAGCCAAGCTGAACATTCCCAACAACATAAGCTGACCGTTTTTAGTATGCACTATTAGGTACAGAAGAGACCTCTTGTAGTAGGGGCAAGCCTTGCAAGTGAGCGAGGTAGGATAGGCAGGCTATCTGGAAGGTGCTGTAGAGGATCTGTGATGTGGTGGCAATAAGAGTAGTTGTAGTTTCGTAGTTTCCTCTTTGTAGTATGATATATATTCTCTCTGTATGACTTTAGAACTTGGCTTTGTTAAATAAATTTTAGTTTCCGCTACTTTGTTATCTCTGTTTATCCCATGTGTTCATGAGTAAATCCGACGGGTGCCGTCTCCCGGGGCCAAGTCGAGAGCCGGGCGTCACAATCATAGATCAACTTATGGGTACTTTATATTTTTAGAAGGAAACCTGGTCTCATGGAGTGCTAAAAAGCAACCAAGAGTGGCTAGGTCAAGTTGTGAGTCTAAGTATCGTGCTATGGCGGATACTACTACCGAAAATTATTTGGATAACTCATTTCTTACAAGAACTGCATGCTCTTCCTGAATCTAGACCTACAATTTTGTGTGATAACAAAAGTGCTCTCTTTGACTCAAAATCCTATCTCACACAAATGTGTTAACCACATTGAGATCGAATACCATTTTATTCGTGAACTTGTTACTTCAGGAAAACTTCACACAGTTTATTCGAACCAAGCTCCAACTGGCAGACATATTTACTAAGAGTTTACCTCATTCTTAGTTCGAGTACTTTCAAAAATTACTTCGTCTTAGTCCACCACCATTGATCTTGAAGGGGAATGTTAGTGTACCAAATGTGTAACTTTAGTCATCTTAGGACCTAATACGTATTTTGTTGTACACTCTAATTGTAACTCTGTACTCTGTTTATTATTAACTCCTCAATGAAGGAGATCATTCAGAATCATTAATATTTCATTTAAGGATTAAAACTTTAATAAAAACCCTTCACATCTCATTCTTTATCTGTATCTTCATCTCTATCTCTATCTCTATATGCATATTTATCTTTAGTTTCTCTATTTATGCATAATTTTTTTTAGATTCTTTAAAAGTGAACTCTATTTTAGAGAAGTGATAAAAGCCTAAAAGCAAAAGCATTTTTTACTTTTTTTCTCCAAATTTTAGAAATAAAAAATGTATGGATAACCTCATGTGATTGCTCTTAGGGATATACGTGGTATGGTGATACATTTCTATATATATTTAATTTAATGCAAATCGTGTGCGGTTATAAATAGCGTAGAACTAAATTATATAGCTGGAAAAAAGGTAATACATTTGAGTGAGATATGAGTTAAGAAGAAATACTTGTACCTTGATCAGTCTCTCTCTTTGATCATATGAAGATATCATGTCCAAAGGAGTGAGGTTTTCATTGTTGATGACGTTAATTTTAACCCTAGAATCCATTAGCTCCTCCATCTTCTCCTCTAAGTTATTAGAAACCAGTAAATGAATAGGTGTGTTCCCATCCTTATCTTTCTGATTGAGAAGACTTGTTAAAGATTCATCTCCAAAGATGAATTCAATTGCTTCGTGTTTCTTATTTATAATGGCAGCATGAAGAATGTTTCGTCCTTCATTATCAACAAACTCTGAGGATCCCGGACACATGTCCAAAAGAAGTTTTAATGTTTTGCAGTGGCCCAGACTAGCTGCAATGTGAATTGGTGGCGTATTTATGCCATCTTCTCTGACTAACTCATGATATCCAATGGAGAAGTCTACATTTAGTAGTTTTGTTGTTGCTAGCCAATTGTTATGAAATACAGCATGATGCAAGGGCGTCCAACCACAATTATCTTGTACGTTAAGAAGAGCGCCATTTTCATTTAGCAAGTATTCAAGACACTCTGATACATAATCCATGAAAAACATATTATACCCTACTTAAGTTGTGATAAAACGCTACAACATATCATTTTAAAGTGTTATAATAAGATGAGTGGAAACTAAGATAATGAAATTGCCAACTTGTAAAGAATAATCTTTTTGAAGTTTCTATTAGAACATATATGAGTCAAAACATGTCTATCAATGATTACACCCCTCTACATATAATTACAAGAGAGTCACATGCATATAATTACAAGGGAGTCACATAATTACAATTAATATCCTTGAGTAATAGGATATTACTGTATAGATAGTCTAGTTTAATAAACCCCCTTAGGCTAAGGAGGAGAGTAAATGCGTTGGTCAGATCGTCTACTTGATTGGATCAAACACATGACATATTGAACTGGAACACAAGAGGTAAATAAAGTTTCCCGTATTAGAGTGACACACACAAACATAGAGAAACACAGGAACACTTAAGAACAATATTCTCTCTGGACAAGTGCGTACAAATGACCAACAAATCAACCTTATATAGTGACTAATGTCCAACGAACTAGTACCACCGACGAACCACCAGTTCGTTGCTTGGTACATTGCCCAGTTCTCTGGCATGTTCACAGCACACAACTCACAATGACTCAGCACTACCAACTAACATGTTACAATTGGATATATCAGAGGCCACACTCAGATTATGCTCTAACAGACTCCCCCTTGATGTGCATTGCATTAATCTTCAAATCATTCTGATTCTTGAACTTTGAAACCTGATGTTAGTTGTAGAGTTTGCATGGCTGGAACATGACTAAGTCGACTGCACCACTTGTGAACAAATCCTTTTATATCTTTTAACAAACTCCCCCTTTCACCATGCTTGAGTCAACACTTTCAACCTGCATCTTCAAAAGACAGAAGTGCGGTTTTCCATTTCCAAGAATAACTATAATCTTGGGCAAAAAGCTGCTTCGGAGAACAAAGATAGTTTGAAAGCAGATTTTAAAATTTTTGATGTATCTCATGTCGATCAGATCGAAAATAATGAAGAACTAAAATCTTTTTGGATTTTGCGAATTTCATATCAAAACACACCTAAAATCTTTTTGCTTCTCTGAAATGAAACAAAAATGCAAAACTGAATTAAACTCTATTTTTGGTTTGCCAGAAAGATCAAAACATGGGATCATATTGGTAATAATGCTCTGAACTACACTTCAGTTTTAACTAATTACACATTTGTGTGTCACAGGTAAAGTTGAGAGGATTCACCATCACTTTGCAGCCTTTGGTTATTTTTCTGTTACACGCACCCGAGGTGAGTTTACGGCCCCTACTTAACTTTGTTTTACTTTAGGGGAGAAGACATACGGTGACATTTTTACAAACACACTTTGATTATATATGCCAATTCTTGTAAACCATAGATGAACTCAGTTTGCCAAAATATAAAAGTCCTTCTACACTGTACCATGAATATCGCCGATAACGAGGAAGTATGAGGTAGATCTACGGGTCTGACAAGCCATGTCTGAGCTAGTGGCTCTAGCCCCACCGGATGTGGAATGGGTATTATATTGTCCTAGCTTCTTCATGCTCGGCAAAGTCATGGCTAGAAGGCAAAGTCTTAAACTGTTAGTAGTGGGGACATGAATCCTATGGGGTTACAAAACAATATAGATTAACTATCTATGGGTATATAAATCACTTATCGGATTTGGAATCCCACACTTGGTTAGGTCTTGTGGAGAGTAATTGCTTACTTTTGATAAATGTTATTTATCTTGTTTATCTTTGTGAACTATTCAACCCTGTGTTGACATTTAGCATGTTTCTTCTTAGGTCCTTAGACGGCAAGGCTTAGGCCACACCTGTAGATCGAAGTTCATGTTTGTTCATGAAACCGGTTGCATGTTTTGAAATTAGTAGCTTTTGGACGCCGTGTGCGCAAAAGCTTTAAGACTATATTTGTTTAGTCTATGCTTCTGCAAAACTATTAATGCTTCCGCTAAAACTTTTCTAACTTAAACTCTGATTTTAAATGGTTTTGTTTGGCATATAGTATTGTTTTGTGTGTCTGATTACTTCGATCTTGATTTGTCACGTATCCCATGCAGTGATACTCCGTGGGTGAATTTTGGGGGTGTAACAGATTCTTACCTATGGCACATGATATTGGTTCAGGCCCTTACTCAACACATACTAAACACACACAAAATCATGTATGTTTGTATATATTTATAGTAGATAAAGAATGAAGAAAATTTGCAGGGAAAAGGAGAGATATATTATTCAATAAACTCATGCCTTTATATAGCCTTCACAAATTGAGAACGTGGAATAACAACCACCACAAAATACTAGCTACTCCTAACTAACCGGTGTGCAATAGACATATACTTTCACCCAACGTGCATACTTCCGCAATAACCGGTCAAATATCTATCAATTCTACTAAGCATCAAATAAACATGTTTAATCTAGTTAAACTAACTTCTAACCCATTTGATCCATACCCACTGACCCGTAATCAAACAATGAATACCCTAACATTCATCGCCTTAGTCATTGTTTTCTCCTTTCTCACACATCAGCACCGAATCACCTTCAATATCACAACCTTTCCCCGACACCCCGACATTCACCTCGGTCATGTCCAAAGTCTTCACTAAATCATGCATAACACTTGTAACATCTCACATGGAATCCCGTTGGAACCATCCACTAACATCTTGACTCTTCACATATCGACGACCTCACCCGACCACATCCAAAGCCACCCAATTTGAACTCCAACACCATTATGTCACACCGTGTTTTATTCCTTACAACCTTCACCAATCACCCTTGTTCAAGAGGCATCTCCACCGACCAAGAAAACAAACTTACCCGCTTCTAACGTTTTCTCACCTTGCTAAACGAAGCGACCAACTTTGACGGATTTTTCTGCCCGCTTTTCACGCACCTACGTCGGTCTCCTCTTATCACGAACAATCTGATCAAGGACTAAATCACACAGCAACATCCCCTGCTGAAAAATCTTCACAAAACAGCCACGAGACACACCGGTGTTCACCCGTCACCCCCATCATCCTAACAGGTACTTTCCCCACAACAACGAATAACACGAACACCCCGCCATCTCCGTCTTCTACTGTTAATAACAGTCCTTAAACAACCCTGAAAATTGATATTTTACTTACTTGTCACCCCGTTATCTCACCCGATACACCCCCGCTACAACAGTTGAACCGAAAACATCGTACCATCTCGTCTTCTGATGTCTTCAAATTGTGATCAAAACATCAAAGCCCCTGCGAACCAAAACCTGGTTCCTCTCACTATTGCGTTTGCCCCGCAGCCAAGGGCTAGACCCTTTTCTCGAAACCGACTCTCAAACTGGCTCCTCTATCTTCACGAGCCCTAGGCTAGGCTGATACCAAATGTTGGTTCAGGCCCTCACTCGACACACACTAAACACACACAAAATCACATATGTATGTATATATTTGTAGTAGATAAAAAATGAAGAAAACTAGCGGGGAAAATGAGAGATATATTATTCAATAAACTCATGGTTTTATATAGCCCTTACAAATTGAGAACGTAGAATAACAACCACCACAAAATACCAGCTACTCCTAACTAACCGGTGTGCAATTGACATATACTTTCACCCAACGTGCATACTTACGCAATAACCGGTCAAATATCTATCAATTCTACTAAGCAATAACCCAATGTGCATACTTCCGCAATAACCCAACGTGCATACTTCCGCAACTAACTTCTGACCCTTTTGATCCGTACCCGCTAACCCGTAATCAAATAACGAATAACCCACGACACGAGAGGATTCTAAAAATTCTTATTATCTGAAAATGAATATGAGAAGAAGAAAATGAAAAGAGTTCCATATGCTTTTGCTATAAGATCTATTATGTATGCCATGATATGCATAAGGGTTCGTTAGTCAAACCTGGTGTTTTCTAAACTGAGTTGAATAATCCTACACATTATGATTATGCATTTGAGATATCATAACTAACTAATTGAAGAATTCTAAAGTTGTAATTAACATACCTGGTGAGTCAGAAATGGCAGCCGCATGTACTGCTGTTTTCCCATTCGGTCCTTCAAAAGATTTTTCTTTGCACCTTTTCAGTATTAGATCCACAACTCCAAAATATCCTCTTTCTGCAGCAAGGTAAAGAGGGCTTTCCTGGGATTCATTGATACGATCTGCAAGTTGAGGAATTTCTTTGATCAACAAGAAGACAACTTCAACATGATGATTTTCTATGGCAATATGCAAGGCGTTGTGTTTGTCAATGCTCCTTGTGACAATCGACTCGATCATGTCTTCATGCTCTTTTTTTAAGAAATCGATCATAAATCCAAGAATATCAACACGTCCCTCCCTTGCAGCAACATAGGCTGGGGTCTCTGTAGTAGAATTGCGGGAATGTATTTGAGAATGATCTTTTTCCAAAACATGTTGTGTACAAGCTATATTCCCTATCTTTGATACAAGGTGAAGAAGTGTGTTTTTTCTTGAATTCGACACAAGCAGGCTATTACCAAGGTTCTCTAAAAGCTTTGGTGTTACAATACTTTCTTCACCCTTGTTCCAGAATTTCAGTTGATCTGTGAAAAATATGCACAAGTCAAAACCTATGACATGGAGCATTTGAAGGGCTCTCTGACATAACCTGTTTATTTTTATAAATCTAGGAAAAATATATTTTATCTCATATCTTAAACCCATTGGGTAATTTTGCCGGAAATAAAATATACAAGACTGAGAAATGCGCATTGATTCTTATAGTCTAAAGGTAATTGTTTTTTATATGGTTGTATATATGTTGATTTAACTTCAGAGTATTACTATGCAAAAGAAATATACATTTTTTTATATTGGATAATGTTTTGTGTCAACGAGCAAATAAGCGGGTTCTGCTTTGGTTAATGACACAATTTTCATGTTCTTGTTATGTTCCTATCAAAATTCCTACTTTGATTTGTAAACACGACTCATTTAAAACCCTGGTAAGAATATATGTATGAACACCTTAAGCATCATTCATATAAATGACTTAATATACCATAAGACTATTCTTTCTCATAATCTATTTTACATTTTTTAAAGTACTCTATTTCGCATGTAAAAGCTGAAAAAAAGAGAAAAAAAATATCTCCGTTTTTTTTTCTTTTTCACGAATTACACATGTGAAATAGAGTAATTTCGTTTGTGAAATAGAAAGATATATACAAGTGTACACTTTTTAGACGGTCTACAATGAATCTCCCCCTATGTATATATGTATTTGTGTATCATATAAAGAGAGAAAGAGAGTGAAGGGAACAAATAGTAGTCTTGTGTTATTGCGATAACCCAGATAACCCAATATAATTGTTAAAAAATCTATTTTGTTTTTCAGAAAAAAGAATTGCAATCGTCTTTATTATCAAAATATAAGGTGATGTTCTTTTTTATGTTTTGTCAAATTCGCAAGAATAAATTAATCTTACATCATTATGAAAATATCTACAACGATGTAACAATTGCATTGTTGTAGGTATTTTTTACAACGATGTAAAATATCTTACATCGTTACTGCCTATGATGACACTTGTCATAATTTGCCCAAAGAAGGAGGATTTACGTATAACATACATTACGTATAACATACATCCTTAAAGAAAAGTAATTTTTTTTATGGATCCAATCTCTAAACATTTGATTTAGAGCTAGGTGATGTATGGCCGAAGACCCACCGGAGATAAAAACACGAATATCTTGTTGGTTCAGGCCTCGGTTAATCACCAGATAAATGAAGACTTTCTTGAACTTACTAATGGTAGCTTCAAGTTTTATAGATGGTGATGGAGTGTGCGGTATATTAGAAAGAGAATTTGAAAAGGCTATAAATAGTCTCCAACACTAACAACTTCATCCTAAAAACTAGACCCACTTTCTTCTAATTTGAAGCCACTTCCCAATGTCCTTTTCCTCCACATTATTCGGTCAACCTACTTGACTTTCTACTTTATTCAATTGTAACAAAAAACAAACTAAATACTAAATAACAAAACCAGATAACAAAACTAATAAGTCAAGATTAACCCAACATTCACCCCTTTAATCTTGACCCATTTCATCCTAAACCAAGTGTCAGTTCCTGGTTCTTCCTTCTTTCTTGCTTACTGATGCTATAACCGGAATCGGTTTTTCTTTCTAAAGTTGCTTTTTCTCGCTTGATTCGAATCGCTTGCTTTTTCAAATCTTCTTTCTTATTTTCATGCTTTCGGTTTATGATCTTGTTATCTCTCTTGCTTTGTTCTTGCTGGATCACTTGCTTCTTGTTCCAAGTTTTTCACTTGCTTGCTTTAGCTCTTGCTGTCATCTACTTCTTGCATTGAAAGAGTAAATTAACAACTTTATGAACCTTTTGACTTGTTCCCTGCAATAGCCCTTTTTCCTTCTTTGGTCACCTCTACACAAAAAGGAAACATACAACCCTTCCTTCTATATTATATTATGCATTAGTGGCAAAGACCCAAACCACACAGGTCTTCTTTCTATAAATCACATAGAAACGATTTTTTTCTCTTCTCTTTTTGTTTTGTTGAACTAGCAATCAACAATTTCTACTATGGTTTTCTTCACTTTCTGGGTGCATCAGTATTCGTTCTTCTTTACTTATTTCTATCAGCTCTATCTCGGTCTTCTTTCTCCCTAGATGGGCCTTCGGTCTCCGGTCACCGATATCGATCTAAGGTTAGCCGTTGGTCTTTGTTGCGGCTTCACGGGCTTCTCGATCACTGCTACGCTCTTTCTGCTTGCTTAAAAATCTTCACAGTCTTAGCCAGAACTTCGTTTCCAGCCACGGTATTTTCACGCCGGTTCTTCAGTCTCGGTCTTTTTCTCCGGCGGAGTCGGTCACGGTCTTATGTCGCTACTTTGAGCAACCGGTATTTCTTCACTCTTTGTTGTGATTCACATGAAATCACCTCCTCCTACACATCGATTACAACTTGTTGTTCACGTGCTTTCTCATTCTCACCCCTACAACCACGGGACTACCGCCACTCCCCCGAAAAGACTCTCAAACCGGCAGGGACCGTCTTCAACCTCACTCTGAGACCAAATGGTAAGTAAAAAGTTTCAAGATTGAAGAATTAATGCCTAGATTACAATTTTTGGAGCGGTTTGTTATGAACGGCCAAGAAGAATGAGTACATTAAGCCAACCAACCCAAAGGCCCAACAATACAACTCGTGAACTCGACACATAAACGGAACGAAGGAGAATATGAGAGGGTACGAAAAATATTGTTGTGGGTATGGTTGGTTTCTTCCCCCATCCTTAACGTCTATTTCATTTGAGTTCTCGTCTCTTCTAATTGGTATTAGTTATTTAACCCGCCGGTTCTTTCTAACCTGATTTGGATTATCTGTTGTGTCATTGTCCATGCACAACATGGTTGAACTCTATTTTTCTATATGGTGAGGATAAAATCAGTAAGAGTATGAAACCATCAAGTGATAAAAAGTATTTGTCTAACTCATTTGGAATGGCCAATCTATCGAGTATAACTCATAAACTACCTCACAAACTAAATTTCACCATTGTCTTGTTAGGGTTTATCAAGTGGCTACTCCAAAGTTGATAAAAGTATGGGAGAATTGCATATTTCCCTTTATTTTTAACTCTAATTGCATATTTACACAAAACAAAAAAACAATTGCATATATCCCCTTCCTGAATCAAATGACAATAATACCCTTCCAATACTTAATTAGGGTTTTTTAAGAGAAACAGCGACATCGCATTTTCCAGGAGACGAATTGTTCAAACCAAGAAGCACCCCCGAGCAAGCAGCGACATCGGCACCTCCTGATCAAGCAATGGCAGTCGATCGGAGGTAACCAGTGGCAAACGGCAGTCGATTTCGGACTGTACCAGTGGCAAATGTTTCTCTTTACTAGTGGTTCTTTACTAGTGGTAAGCAACGATTTTTCTCTTTATGAACAGGTATGCGAAGCTGTGATTTTTCTATTTATGTTAACCTTCTTTTTGCTCTTTTTTAAACAAAGAGGAATGTTGATTTTTACCTTTTGGTCGATTTTCTATGTAAACCTTCTGGTGGATTTTTCTATGTTAACATTCTGGTATGAAACAAAAAGGATAAATTTGTTAGTTCTATTTGCACCTGAATAGTTCTTTTGGTTCTATTTGAAGAAAAGATGTATTTTTCTCAATTTATGTTATGCTTCTGTTTATTCCTTACTTTGGACTGATTTTGATTAATTTGGACGTGGACAAAGTGTCGACTTTGATTCAGATTCAAGATGCGAGATAATGTATATGTTATTGAACATCAACATGGGAGAACATGCCTACACTCGAATCAAATGTTATGGAACAATCAACACTCAAGATCAAACATCCACAACTAAGAATGCACCGGAAAAAAAATTAAATACAAAGAGCTCGTGATAGTAACTAGTTAAAGTCGATCGAAACTTTGGTATTTGTTTTTGTATTTTAGAGATTGTGACTTTAATTTATGGTTGAAACTTTTGTAATTGAATTTAGTGCGGTAATGAATTAAACTTTAACGTTTGTTTTTTATTTGATGGTCGCTCAAACTAATGATAGAAAAAATAAACTAAACATGAACAAAAAAGTTAATGGAAAAACGACAAAACGTTACTTATAGAGCAAAAAAGTAACGTGTATATATGCAATCTATATTGTTTTAGAATAAAGGGTTATTGGCTTGTATCAATCCCAACTATCACGTATTGGCCGATAACACTCCCAACTTTAATCCTTCCATCTGCCACCACGAACTATCATCATATTTTCCTCCATCACTCCCCCGTTAATTACTTAACCCCATTTGAATTCCGTGTTTTGTAAGTTTACCCGGCTTTTAGTTCCAATTTCGTTAAGTAAATTTAACGGAGGGAGTGATGGAGGAAAATATGATGATAGTTCGTGGTGGCAGGTGGAAGGAGTAAAGTTGGGAGTGTTATCGGCTAATACGTAATAGTTGGGATTAATACAAGCCAATAACCCTAGAATAAAATGGTATATATGCAATTTACAAGATTTGAGTAAATAAGGGTAAAATAATCATTCTATAAATTATTTTAATAAAAAAAAACTAATATGGGCAAATTTGCAATATCTTTAAACGAATGAAGGGATATATACAATTAAACTTTTAGGTGAGTATATATGCAATTTTTAAAGTTTGTAGGAGGAAATATGCAATTGCTAGTATTTTCTAATTAGAAAAGAAGTTTAGAAGGTACCTCGATCATTGTCGATCTGCACCGCTGTAGATGTTGACTTCGTCGCACTTTCTTTTTCACGATCCCACATCTGAAATATGAAGCCGTCAAATTTTGGGTCATTTAACATGGGAAGCAGAGTACTCTTTTTTCTCTTACTCCATTGAGATGTTAAACACCGGCGAGGAGCATAGTTTAATAATAGCCTGGCAACCTCCACATGATCTTTTTCCATTGCAATGTCAAATGCTGTTTCGCCATCTTTATTTGAGCACCAAAAAAACTCTTGAACCTCCTCATCCCCCGTTTCACCAGTTCGAAGACTTGTATTTGTTTGTTTTGCACATTCTATAAAACCCCAAACCATATTCAGAAGCCCCATATTCAACGCCATCATCAACGCTGTATCGCCCTTACGGGATAGGCATCGTGTATAGAGGAATGTCACATTCTCAGTAAGTTGTAGACTCATAGGTATCATCATTCCTTTACATAATTTATCTCCCTTTCTTAGCCGCCTCGGTGTGAAAGCTTCATCTTTTAACTTGTTTATGTGTTTCTTCTCTTCTTTGATAAGTCTCCTAACTGCTTCGGCAGAAGAAGAAGCCATTAGTTTTAAGATTAGATCTGGGTTCGGTAGAGTAGAGTAGATTCTAAATAGCAGTTTAGTTTGTTAGGTGCTTGGAGGGCCATAGACGTATTTATAAAACTCAAGGAATCTTGAAACGTTTTTTTCTTTCTCCGTTTTTCTTTTCGGGACAAACACCCTTTGACTTTTTGCCTCCTTGTATTCGCTTTCAACTATTTTATATATGAAAAATTGGATTTTAATAATATAAATAAAGCTCTATTGGCGGATAATAATACGAATTTAGGAATTTCCCTACAGTAATACAAATTCGTCACTTAGGTGTCAAAAATGATACACCGTTAGTTTTGCTGACTGGACTGACGACGTGGCATGCCACGTGGCTGTTTTAACTATGTTTTTAAAGTGAGGGACTATTTCTGTAATATTTGAAACATATAGGTTAAAAATATATGTTAAAAAAATTCTTCTCCTCCGCTCCGATCACCTCCCCGCCGGCGAACTCCTCACTGCTTCCGATCTCCTCCCCGCCGACGTTTCTTCTTCATCCTTCGTTTCCATCCCAAATTCCCAATTCCCAACCCTGATCCATTCCCCATCATCTTCGTTTTTAATCGATCGTCCCTAACCTGCTAATCCTAAGTCCTCAATTTGAATACATCCTTTAACCCTTTAACCCCAACCCTAAAAAAGAGGTTCGATGTTTAACTATGTTCCAGATTTTCCGATCTCCTCCCCAACCGTGGGGGCAGAGCAGCGGCTGCGCCGCACTTCTATACACACTTTTCGCCGGCAAATGGAACCAAACCCCAATTTCACCGCCAATAACCCTAGCCCCTCTGATTCCCAACCGTTTCCAGACCAACAAGGACCACAAAATCATCTAGATTCACCATCCCCAGAGCTGCTGCTGTCTTTGTTTCCTCCGGCGACAGCGATGGGGTTAAAAATCCTAACTCAGAAGCGATGAAGGGCGGAACCGATGTATGAAACGGCGGCGCCGGCGCACTTCGTTTTTTCCTTCCTCCTCGATCTTGCCGGAGACGCCAGGGATGAAGGGAACGATCAGGTGAAACCGGTGTTCAATGGGGCTAAATGAAGAACCAATTAGGGTTTCTTTTATATCAATCCCTCCATTTTTAAGATATTGCAAAACCAGCCCCTCCATTTTAATAAGTTAGTTAAAAAAAGTACATAGAATGCTACGTCAGCAAAAACTAACACCGTTAGTGAAAAACTAACGGTGTATCATTTTTGACACCTAAGTGGCGAATTGATATTATTGTAGGGAAATTCCTGAATTCGTATTATTATCCGCCAATACCGATTAATTCATATTATTTAAATCCAATTTTCCTTTATATATATATACAATTTAAAAAGTTTTCTTAGTTAGTCGAGGTTTACTATTTGGTTTCACCCAATAAATTGTATGCACATCATTGTTGTGTCGAATGGCATGATGCCATGTCACTACAAGAAATAGGAGATTTAGTGGTGACAAAATGTCGCCGCTAATAGTCAAAAAGTCGCCGCTAATAACCTTTAGCGGCGACACGTCGTCGCTAAAGGGTCGCCGCAAAATGCTGGCCGCTAATACTACTCTGTCGTCGCTAAAAGGTCGCCGCTAAAAAGTCGCCGCTAAAAAGTCGCCACTATTGATGTTGTCGCCGCTAAAAAGTCGCCACTATTTCCGATTAATAAGTAAAACGTATGTTCCCTGTATTTTGTACTTTTCCCCTGTACTTTATACATTTCCTGTTTGTCAACCACATACACAATTAAAACTGCAAATACCAACAATAGATACGTACTTCCGCAAATGTTAAGTTTTAGAACACAATCAAATTTCACATACTACTATTAGTTTCTAACATACGACCGTTCCTAAAAGTTTTTACAATTTACTTATAACATAAAATTAGATGCATAGGTGGGATATTCCTTCATTCATTGTCATTGTCGTTGTCGTTTTCATTTCCCTCGTCGTCTTCTCCGCCGCCTAAATTTTCGGTTCCAATGTTCAAGCCCGTAACTTGTGAGAGTTGAGCTAGAAATACTGGATTTTGAACTAAATTTATAATTTGTTCCTACAAAAAAATACAAACATAACGGGTCATGTTACAAACATACAAATACTAACATCATAAGTTCATAACTACTTGCAAATATTTACCAATTCTAGTACTAACATTTACCAAACTAATACAATACATATACAAACATACAATATTCATGTCAAACGGGTCGTTTTACATACATACATATACAAACATACAATTTTTGGGTCAAACGGGTCAAACTACTAACATTTAACCAATACTAACATCATTATAACTACTTACTCACTTTACATATCTCTACTTACTAACTTTACATATCTACATATCTACTTACAAACATTTACCAATTCTATTACTAACATTTACCAAACTAATACAATACATATACAAACATACAATCTTCGTGTCAAATGGGTCCTTTTACATACATACATATACAAACACACAAGTTTTGGGTCAAACGGGTCAAACTACTAACATTTAACAAATACTAACATCATCATAACCACTTACTCACTTTACATATCTCTACTTACTAACTTTACATATCTACTTACAAACAATTAACAATTCTACTAAAATTTATCAAACTAATACCATAGATATACAAACATACAATATTCAGGTCAAACGGGTCATTTTACATACATACATATACAAACATACAAGTTTCGGGTCAAATTACTAACATTTAACAAATACTAACATCATAACTACTTACTAACTTTACATATCTACTAACAATTTACTAATTCTACTAACATTTATCAAACTAAGACAAAAGTTAGTTAGTGTACGTTACCGGTGTGAATTGTTGGAATTGCGGCTGTTGCGACTCCTGATTAGAAACGAGTTCAGAAACGGGTTCTTTCGAAGATGCTTTAAACCCGATCCCCCGGATCCATCCACGTCGAGGCTTCAATACCTTTTGGAACATAGGGACTTGAGAAGAAGTGGGGGGTTGAGAAGAAGTCCCTTCAGCAGGAGGTTGAGTTTGGGAACGAATCACCTCCTCTAATTTGCGTTGTATTTTATAAAGATGATTTAATATAGACACATATATATATATATATATATATATATTATACATAAATAAATACTTACAACTGTATCGACAACTAACGGGTCAAGCGTCCCATCTTTAAGGGTATGATGTTGGATGAATGTTTGCAAACGGGTTTGAGCCTGTTTAACATACAATACTCAGGTCGGGTCATTTTAATATATATATAATATATATATATATATATATATATATATATATGCATGTATATATCATTACATTTTTATAACTCGTGTTAGCGTATGTAGACGTCCCCCCACGGTTTGTGATTGTTTGGGATTGACGGTTTAATTTGTTAGCTGCCGACCATTTTTATATTTATCTGACAAAAAATGCTCAACAGAGTTGGCCCAATGATCATCATGCATCCCTTCTGGCACGGTACGCGATGCTCTCGGGATATCATTAGCATCCCCTCCATTGCGTCTAGAAAATCTATGTGCCTCATATTCCCGATCTGAGTATCGATCTTGGTATATCCTATGAAGTGATTTTTTTTATATCGATACTGTCATGATCATTTTCAAACTGATCCAGATCGTATGATCTTAATATGAACTCGTTATCTATTGTTATATGTGTTCAATTGTTGGTCTAATTTGTTCAATTTGATTTTAAGATCTCTACTCACTTTTGTACATAATGACCAGCAGTGGTTTGGATTCTTAAATTCAAGTGAGTTAATACCATTTTTCATTTTGTAATTCTCCATAATCATGTTAAGGGAAAAATGAGGTAAATCATTGTTCATTAGTTGGAAGCGTGGGAGAATTCTTCAAGAGATTCATTAGTTGAAAGAACAAGATCAGTGTTGTGTTTTGCATACAAAATTAGATTTTTAAGATGCAGGATCTGGAATGGGATGAAAACAGAAGTTAGACTAGAAAATGGTCATAGGAATCAGGTTAATTTCTTTTATGGGATGTACCTTAAAACATATTACATTGTTAAATAGCTTATAGCTAATAGCTAAGAACACTATGACATATAGGGCACATGTATAAGTATCACATGCTGACCCAACTAGTTGTATACATGCTTTGTAGTCAAGTATGTTTTATCATATATTTTGATCAATCGATCATGAATATGGGACCGTTTTTCCATAAAGGAAGAACTATGATTATATTTCATTTTATTTTTTATACCTTGTAAGTTAAAGCTTTAGATCTGGGGGAACATTTTAAGAATGAAATACCTATTATAGTAATATCATAATGTGGCTTCTAATTCTATAAAGAAAACTTGTAATGGTTTTTAAATTTAATCTTGCATTGCATAACTTTCTGAAGAACCCTGATTACCCTGCTGCTATTATTTGGGATTGATAGGATTGTTTGGAATACATGCAGCCTTTTCACACTGCCACTGCGTAGTCCTTAATGACCTCCATATTTACCCTTTCTAAAATGGCTATGGTTGACTCCCCGAAGGTAATAACTCAGTTCTTATTAAGGAGTTAGTTTTAAAACTCAAGTGAGTTATAAACCAACAATGAGTTTTTAAACTCAAGTGAGTTTTTAAGACTCCAAATGAGTTTTTAAATTTGGACATATTGTATTACAATTGAGTTTTAACTTTAACATGAGTAATAAAACTAGTGAGTTTTAATTGAGTTTTTATGTGAGTTTTATATGTGTTTTACTTGATTTCTTTAATTATCTAGATTCTAATTGCACTGAGTTTTTTAATACTAAGTCAAACAATTCTAGTGAGTTTTAATATGAGTTATAAATTTGGCAGTGAGTTTTAAACTCACATTAACAAGATTTAAACTAACGAGTCACAACGGAATAAAACTTACTTCAAATTTTAAACTCACTAGTGATTTGGTGTTGTATTTGGTGTTGTATTTGAAGCCTAAAGGAGGTTGGTGGCAACCTACTTTATGGTCAAGGGAATGCCAACTGAAGAGTATTGTTTGATTTGGGGCCCTATTGTACATGTGGGGTGCATTCTGATTACATAGCGCTGCTTCGCTTGGTCCTATCATAGTGGTGTAGGGTGTTTGGGGTGTATTGTCAATGGTTTCATGGGGTGTGCAGTTGTGGTGTCTTCTCTGGCGTTTAGTGGGTAAATATGATGCAGGTTGTCGTTTCTCTGAACTTTTGGTTGTGGGCTAAAGAATAAATTAATCATGGTGGGGTTGGGTGGAATAAACATTTAGGAAGTCGGTATAAAAAAGGCTGGAAGTTTAGGTCAATGGACTTTGACAAATGGATACTCGAACCTGAAATCTCGAACCTGAGCATTCTTAATTTGATCAAAACCATGAAGAGCAAAGTAGATGCCACAGAAGAGTTGAGATGGACGGTCCGATGGTGAAGTTTGATAATTTTCTGTCGTTTCCGGCATTTTTACCGGAATACGGAAACGTCGAGGCGCTTTGAAAAAAGGGCGGAATATGGTGGAGTAATAATGTCGCTGAAATCAAATCATATATCAATCAGTGAGAAGCAATCAGAAACAGGTTTATGAATGAAATCAGAGATCGACGTCTCTCCGGTATTCCTTTGAAATTGGATCTATGATCTCCATGTGGATTCCTCATCTCCGAAGATAAAACTAGGGCGGTGAGTATAGACTCCCAATCCAAAATAAAAGCTTTATCTGGGTTGAGATTTATTTATTTATTTCTATCTCCAATTTGATGTGTGTGCTTTGTGAAATAATTCTTTTTTTTTTCCTTTAATGTTTAGGAAGAAGATTCAGTTGTTTGATAAGTGTATAAAGAACAACTGGTTGGTATTATTTGTTTTTTGCCCAATTATCATTGATTTTTTTTCCTCCTAAATAATTTGGACAGTTTATTGTGAATATATGAAGAAGGTTGAGACGGGTGTGTGATTATTGTAAATAATATCATCATTGTTTATAATTTTCAGTGAGTTTATAGAAAATGATTTTTAAAGTTGCAATGAGTTCTAAAAACAATGAGCTAACTTAATAGTGAGTTTTAAAAAAAGAGTTTTATTATTGTAAACTCAATAAAACTCACTGAAATAGATCCAATCAAATAAGAAATTCAATGTTTGAATGCTTTTTCAATCGTTGATTAAAACTCACTCGATTAAAACTCGTTTGATTAAAACAAAGTGATTATGATCTTATAATTCAATGATTATGAGTTTTAAAACTCACTTGATTAAGACTCACTTAATTAAGACTCACTTGATTAAAACTCATTAATCCTCACTGTTGAAATTTAAAACTCATTTTAGTTAAAACTCAATAATACTAAACTGGAATTAAAGCTCACTGAAATGACTCACTAAAATAAAACTTAATGAAATCACTCACCAAAATAAAACTCACTGAAATTAAACTCACTGAAATAACTCAGTGAAATTAATATAAAACTCACTGAAGTAACTCACCAAAATAAAACTCACTGAAATTAAACTCACTGAAATAACTCAGTGAAATTAATATAAAACTCACTGAAATAACTCACTAAAGTAACTCACCAAAATAAAACTCACTGAAATAAAACTCACTGAAATTAAACTCAATGAAATTAAACTCAATGAAATCAAACTCACTGAAATTAAACTCACTGAAATTAAACTCACTGAAATAAAACTCACTAAAATTAATATAAACTTACTGAAATAACTCACTGAAGTAACTCACTGAAATTAAACTCACTGAAATTAAACTCACTGAAATAACTCACCAAATAAAACTCACTGAAATAACTCACTGAAATTAATATAAAACTCACTGAAATAACTCACTGAAGTAACTCACCAAAATAAAACTCACTGAAATTAAAATTTGAAGTGATTTATCCTACTATGAGTTTTAAATTAAAACTTACTCATAACTGGGTTTAAAAATCATTGAAATTGGTCGACTTGTAAAACTCATTTGAAAACTCAGTGTAATTTAAAATCCAAATTATTACAGAGATTAAGTAAAGTACGTATAAAACTCACCTGGGATTTAATACTGGTTTTATTATTCATGTTAAAACTCACTAGTGTTGCACTGCCTCTCTAACTTTATGTTTCTTATTTTTTGATGCTCAGGGGTTACTTCAGGTCTTAGGGGCATTTTTTCAGACACGTTGCGCTCTTTGTTTTCGGTGATTCGCTTTTCGACCTGGGAAACAACAACTACATAAACACGACACCAGGTTTCCAAGCCAACTTCTTAATTTTCGGTTGAGTTTCGATCTCGTTTCGGTCCAATTCGGTGTACAAATCACAACGATCCAAGCCCTACGTTTATAAAATTGGTAGCAGAGCATCCGTGCTATGATTCTATGCGTTTTGGATCGAGATCGCTGTTCAATTTGATCAGTTTTTTCGAGTTTGAATTTTCTGGTCAAACTTGTTCATCACCGATTCTTCAATTTGAATTTCAGAATTGAATTGCTTAAGTGTATCTTTTGGTTCTAATAGAATCAGTTCATCTCAGCGAGTTTATTCCTAGTATCAATTTGAGTTTTAATCAATTTTTAAATTGATTTTGAAAGGGCACAGATCTTCGTCTTCATCGTGAGTCCTTCAATGGGGCAACTTCAAATTCTATACAAACGGATGCAATTTTGATTTCTTTCGGTTCGACTTTTGTTTGCGAATTCATAGCAAGAATTAGTTTTTTGTTCGATCGAGTATTAAGCTGAATCGGATGTTCGGTCATCGTCTTCCTGGTATCGTCTTGTTCACCATATTTTCAGAACTCAAGAAATATTCTAATGACGATCGTACCCCTAGTCTTTAAAACGCACGTTTCATGATCGGACGGCTAAAAATAGGGTCTACGGGTCTACACTTTTTAAGGGGTCTACAATGAACCTCTCCCTATATATATATATATATATATATATATATATATATATATATATATATATATATATATATATACTAGTGGGGTACCCCGCGCGTTGCGGCGGGCGATGGTTTATAACCCGTTGTTTGTCTTCTGTTCGTTCGTTCGGCGACGACGACAATTTACAACATGATATTCGTTTCTGTAGTGGGATACGACGCGATGATAATTTATAATACGGTGCATGCATAAAGTTTCGAGCCTACAACCAAATAATTATATTACATGACTGTATTTATCATACCACAAAACACAACGTGAGTTCATTTAGAGTGGAAATAGAAAAGTCAGAATTGCAAATTTTTAAAGAACAGTTTGATAACCGTTGTGATGAAACTGACAAAATTCATCTAAATCTTTGTCAATAATTGAAAGAAAATTTTAAAAATAACGAACACATGAATAATGATGGATAACTGGTCATAAACTTAACAATTTAACAGTAAATATCCAAACACATAAATATAAAAGTTGATAATAACAATTGTGAACACTTTTATAAAATTTACTTGGTTAATAAATTATTTTATAGAGACTTCAAACTTCAAACTTCAAAGTATTTTTTTTTACTAAAAAGTTAGTTTTAGATCACATAACATAATTGTACACAGCTATGTAACACCTCAAAAAAAAAAAAAAAAAAACAAAACTTAATTATCATAAAAGCTTAAAGTCATTCAAATGGATTTGTTCACTATTACATTCTCAAATTCGTGCACATTTGTCGTACTCATCAGAAACATGAACCATACGACATGCTATTCTTTTAGTTCCAGGTGTGAGAATCCTACATACACAGTTCCAACCAAGTTAGGTTCGGTTCTAACCACTAATGACAGCTACATTCCTTTAAGCTAACTGTTTTTGTTTCCTCTCCATTGCATTAACCTGAAAATCTTATTTATCTAAGTCATGTTAATAATGAAATTGGTAATGATTGGCAATGGTCTACTACCACCATGACGATAATTTTTATTTTTTAGATTCTGAAGTCTCTGACCTCAATCGTTGAAAAATCCAATTCCACCCTGTTAGACATAATTTATATATATCTAAATATATATATATATTACGTATATATATATATATATATATATATATATATATATAAAAATCTTATTTATGTCCTTTATCATTTATCTTAAATAATCAATTACGTATTTGACCCTATCTGGTATTACTTGATAGACGTAATTACCCTTACTAGATAGACTAGGGTTTCCCTTTGGGTGTATAAATAGAGCCCTTTGGGAGAGATTAAAAGGTTAATCACCACCACATATATTCGATCTCTCTCTCTTCTCTCTCGGCTCTCTCTCTCTGTTTCGTGAATCCTCACGAAACCTTACACCATCATAAACTATACATCCTAAAGGGGAACCAAGGCTATTAACATGAATGGACAACCTGACTGCTGCTGATCTCAATCAGTTCACCCCAGGTAATCTTTACATATTATTATCTGTTTTATATTAACGATTTCAGGATTCGATCAACATGTGGTATCAGAGCATATGTTGCTCAGTCGAATCATGTTTCTGAATTCGTTATAAACCCTAATTTTCGAAATCAGATAATGGGCTTTTCGATTCTGTCTAAAAACCGTGAAACCCTAATATGTCCTTTTAAGCACATAATGAAAATCGGTTTTAAAACAAACCCAAAACTCTAATCAGATTTCGTTTTGGAAAACCATGTTAAAAAGCCTAACTGATTTCGAGGGATTATTGTCTTTTTGATCAAGATACCAATTCTTGATCGAAAAGCTTACTTTTCGACCAGTTAATTTACTTTCCGATCGAAATATGTGGCTTGGTTCCCTACTTTTCGATCGGACCATATGGCCCTTTTCGATCGACTTTTCGATCAGGCCATATGGCTTTTCGACTTACTTTCCGATCGAAAGATGTGGCTTGGTTCCCTGCTTTTCAATCGGACCATGTGGCCCTTTTCGATCGACTTTTCGATCGGGCCATGTGGCTTCTCGATCGACTTTTCGATCGGACCATACGGCTTTTCGATCGGCTTTTCGATCATGCCATATGGTTTTTCGACCGACTTTTCGATCCGATCGAAAGTCTACTTTTCGATCGAAAAGCTCGCTTTTCGATCAGATACCCTTTTCGATCGAAAATCATACTTTTCGATCGGGTACATCTTTTTGATCGGACACCCCTCTTTTCGATCGGATACCCCTCTTTTCGATCGGATACCCCTTTTCTATCGAAAAGCTTACTTTTCGATCAGGGTACATCTTTTCGATCGAAAACCCTTTTTCGATCCGCGGTTGTTGACAGGGGGTTTTCGCTAAAATTGGGGCTTCATATTAAAATTTTGTTTTGTTTAAAACCTTAAAACTTTATGTTTTACAAAACCTAATAAAATTTAGATTAGTTCCTTACCTCGTATTAGTTAAATGACAAGTAGTAATTCTGGCCAACGCTGTTTTGCTACCTTAATTAATGTCACTAATTCTTTCTAATACCAGACAATTTACTTTAAAACTAATCTATTTGCTTAAATTGATAACATCTTTAAAACCTCAATTCTGGCCAACGCTGATTCGTTGTTTTTGCAATTATTGTCAACTAAGAATCAAGCATTCGCCTTTCTTATACAAGTGTTTCTCTTCTGGCCAACGCTGATGAGTTGCACATGTATTCAGCGAACCTAATTTGTACATAAAGCTTATGGTGTATCATTTCTGGCCAACGCTGATGTGATGCATCACTTTATGCACATACACTTATTTAGTTCATAATGCTTAGATGATAGGAAAGTAACCAACGCGAAAGCTGATTCATCTAAGTAGAACCTTTTAATTTGTCTATTAATTTTGGTGATTATTATAGACCTTATCACAACTTACTTGCTTCATTACTATGGTCCTTACTTATGCCTGCTTATTATTATAATAATTACTAATGTCATATGCTTATAATTATTATACTATTATAATTATCCGATTAATCCCTATACCTCTCCTCGCTTAGTATCTTATTATTCTCTCTTTCTTATCCACTCTAAGCCTCGACTTTCGGAGTTGAAACCTTGACTGGATCTAACTACGCCGCTTGGAAGGATTCTGTGAATCTGGTTCTCGGCATTTTAGGCTTCGATCATGCACTCCTTAATGATGCTCCTGCTGACGTCACTACTTCGAGCACTCCTGAACAGAAGACTGCTTATGAAAAATGGGTCAAGTGCAACAAGATGTGCCTTTTGATCACGAAGAAGTCCATTGACATTGCCATCCCGGGGGCCATACCAGATTCTGACAATGCCAAGACCTACCTGGCGTCCGTGGAGGAGTACTACAAGGGAACATCTAAGGTGCATGCTGGCAACCTTATTCTCAAGTTGCTGACTACTAAATATGATGGAAAGGGCAACATCCGTAAGCACCTAATGATTATGAACGATGTCGCCAATAAACTTAAGGCCTTAGACATGCCGATCGGCGAGACGTTCCTGGTTCACTTCATTATGACTTCTCTTCCTGCGTCTTTCGAAACTTTCAAGGTCAACTACAACGCTCAGAAGGATAAATGGAAGATGAGTGAGCTGATTGAAATGTGCGTGCAAGAGGAAGAGCGTCAGAAGCTTGATAAACCAGATGTTGCTTACCTCGTGACTGCTAACTCCAACAACAACAAAAGGAAGGGCAAGGCTATTCAAAGGGAGCATCCTAAGGTTCAGAAGAAGGATCAAGCTACATCATCTTCCGGCCCTAACAATTCTAGCAAACCTTACTGCATGTTCTGTCGCAAGCTTGGACATAAACAGAAGGACTGCAATCGTTTCAAGGATTGGCTGGCTAAGAAAGGTAATCATCTTAATATGATAACTGAGTCCATTAATTTAAATGTTCCAACTAATTCATGGTGGTTTGATTCCGGTTCTATGGTCCATGTAACTAACTCTACTCAGGGTTTTCATTCGATCCAGATGCTGGAAAGAAACCAAAGAACGCTTAAGCTTGGGAATGGAAAAGATTTAGCCGTTAAAGCCGTGGGAACTTTACATCTTATTATGAAAACTGGTTTATGTATTAAACTTTATGATACCTTATATATTCCTGAGATTACTCGGAATCTTGTATCAGGACCAAAGTTAGACATGGACGGTTTTGATGTTTCTCATGGTCATGGCAAACTTACTATCTATTTTAATTCTCAAGTATTTGGTTCTGGTTATCTGGATGGTGGACTTTATCGATTAGAACTGGATGATGTTTTCTCTAATTCTTTGTTGTCTTATAATATTAATCAAACAACAACAAAAAGAAAACCTAAAAGAGACTTAGAAACTTCATCTATGTTATGGCATCAACGTTTAGGCCATATTTCGCGGGATCGCTTAGCGAAACTCGTGAAGGATGAAATTTTACCATCTCTTGACTTCACCGATTTTGGAACATGTGTCGATTGCATCAAAGGCAAAATGACATCCACTAATAAGAAAGGTGCCACTAGGAGTTCTAAATTATTAGAAATTATTCACACTGATATTAGTGGCCCCTACTCTACTGTTGGAACTACTGGACATAACTCTTTTATCACTTTCATAGATGATTATTCTCGTTATATGTACTTGTATCTCATTAAAGAAAAATCTGAATCACTAACAACTTTTAAAGACTATAAAACTGAAGTTGAAAAACAATGCGGTTTTCAAATAAAAGTTGTTAGATCGGACAGAGGAGGTGAGTATTATGGTAGACATACGGACTTAGGTCAAGCCCCTGGTCCATTTTATGAGTTTTGCAAAAGCCAGGGGATCGTGAACCAATACACCATGCCAGGTACTCCTCAACAGAATGGTGTTGCTGAAAGGAGAAACCGAACCCTTATGAACATGGTACCAAGTATGTCAGCCAACTCGGGCTTACCCTTATTTCTCTGGACCGAAGCCTTAAAAGCAGCCGTTTATATACTCAACAGAGTTCCGTCCAAATCTGTCCCTAAAACTCCTTTTGAACTCTGGACAGGACGGAAACCGAGTCTAAGACATATGAAAGTATGGGGCTGTCTTGCTGAGGCTAAACTCTATAATCCCTTCTTAAAGAAGCTTGATATGAAAACCGTAACCTGTAACTTCATCGGTTATCCCGAACATTCCAAAGGTCATCGGTTTTATTGTCCTTCCCATGTTACTCGTATCGTAGAAACCAGAAATGCCGTGTTCCTTGAAGATCATAACATCAGTGGGAGCAGTGAAAACTTTCTCGATGATGTGCGTGAAGTACAAGACGCGGGGGGGAGGGACTCTTCGTCGCTTACCATTACTCCGATTACTCCTCTTGTACACGCCTCCGTTGCTGACACTGCACCCATTCAACCTCCCTCACCAGTACATGACGACAATCCAAACGAACAACCACAAAATAATGCTGAACCCGCTGAACCAGTCGTTCCAACCATGAAGTCAACTAGAGTTAGAAAGCCTACTAACTTTGACGACTATGTTACTTACCTGGCTGAGCTTGAAACGGATGGTGGAAAGTTCATCGATCCAACCTCTTATAAAGAAGCCATGAAAAGTGATCAGTCTTCTGAATGGAATAAAGCTATGCTTGACGAGCTTGAATCCATGAAGAAAAATGACGTTTGGGATTTAGTTGAATTACCTGACGGTGTAAAACCGGTAGGATGTAAATGGGTCTTTAAAACTAAACTGGATCCTCAAGGAAACGTTGAGCGCTACAAAGCGCGATTGGTTGCAAAAGGCTACGCTCAAAAAGAGGGAATTGACTATCAAGAGACCTTTTCTCCTGTCTCTCGAAAAGATTCCTTAAGGATCGTTGCGGCCCTAGTAGCTCATTTCGATTTAGAGCTACATCAAATGGACGTCAAAACTGCTTTCCTGAACGGTGACTTGTATGAAGAAGTGTTCATGACGCAGCCTGAGGGGTTTAAACCAGAATGTCAAGAACATTTAGTCTGCAAGCTAAAGAAATCGATATACGGGCTAAAACAAGCATCGCGTCAGTGGTACTTAAAGTTTGATGAAGTCATGAAGAAACAAGGTTTCCTGAAGAATCAAGTGGACCAGTGCACCTTTCTTAAGATGAGTGGGAGCAACTTTACTATACCTGTCCTTTACGTAGATGACATTCTATTGGCAAGTAATAGTCTTGACATGTTGCATGAGTCAAAGCGGTTACTTTCGCTTAACTTTGACATGAAGGATCTCGGAGAAGCCTCTTACGTTATAGGCATCGAAATTCACCGAGATAGAGCTAAAGGGATCTTAGGCTTGTCCCAGAAGGCTTACATTGAGCGTGTCCTTGCTCGATATAACATGCAACATAGTAACCCCTCAAAAGCTCCTGTAGTTAAAGGAGACGTTTTCGGCCCGTTTCAATGTCCGAAAACAGATGAAGAAAAGGAGCAAATGAGAATGATACCTTATGCGTCTGTAGTCGGTAGTATTATGTATGCTCAAGTCTGTACTCGTCCAGATATTGCTTACGTTGCTGGTATGTTAGGCCGTTACCAGACTAATCCTGGCCATGATCACTGGACAGCAGCTAAGAAAGTACTTAGATATCTGAATGGGACGAGAGACTACAAACTGACTTACAGAAGAAGTGGTAATTTGGAGTTAGTCGGATACTCTGATTCTGATTTTGCCAAATGTAAAGATGATAAGAAATCCACTTCTGGATACATCTTTATGTTAGCAGGCGGGCCCGTTTCATGGAAGAGTCATAAACAACAGCTAACTACAACATCCACTATGATGGCAGAGTACATTGCTGTTTACAATGCAACCTGTCATGGAATGCTGCTTAGAAATCTGATAGCTGGACTCAAAATCGTTAATTCCATTTCTAGACCATTGAAGCTTTATTGTGATAACTCAGCTGCCGTTACTTTCTCGAACAGTAACAGTTCGACTGGCGCTGGACTGTATCTCGATACAAAGTATTTGTTCGTTCATGAACGAGTTGAGGAAAATGTTCTTTGTATTGAGTATATAAGTACTAAGGATATGCTTGCGGATCCGATGACTAAAGGTCTCCCAATTAAAGTGTTCGAAGATCTTATTTCGAGAATGGGCTTTACTAAAGACCTTAACTAGCATATTGTACTTCTTATTAATAAAACTTCCTCTTACGTTTGATTTTGTCTCTTAATATGTTATGCATGCCTTTTTGACATATAGACAATTTTATTATAAATCAACGGAAAGGGCTTACTTTGGTAATTGATTCTAAATTTATGTTGAATTTTAAATTTGGGATTGTAGTATGATTAATGGGGGTCTTGAGTTGGATAATCAACTCTATGACTGTATTTTTCTGCTGCAATTTTGGTTTAAAATTGAAATGAGTATTAAATTCTGATCAGACTTATCTAATACCTCATATAAATGATCATTCGGCCAAGTGGGAGAATGTTAGACATAATTTATATATATCTAAATATATATATATATATATTACGTATATATATGTATATATAAATCTTATTTATGTCCTTTATCATTTATCTTAAATAATCAATTACGTATTTGACCCTATCTGGTATTACTTGATGGACGTAATTACCCTTACTAGATAGACTAGGGTTTCCCCTTGGGTGTATAAATAGAGCCCTTTGGGAGAGATTAAAAGGTTAATCACCACCACATATATTCGACCTCTCTCTCTTCTCTCTCGGCTCTCTCTCTCTGTTTCGTGAATCCTCATGAAACCTTACACCATCATAAACTATACATCCTACAGGGGAACCAAGGCTATTAACAGGAATGGACAACCTGACTGCTGCTGATCTCAATCAGTTCACCACAGGTAATCTTTACATATTATTATCTGTTTTATATTAACGATTTCAGGATTCGATCAACACACCCTTCAATTTTAACATATAGACATCAGAAAGATAGGAACAAATTAAAGGAATCGTGCTTGGGATCTAATTTGAAATATGTTTATAGTTAGAATTACAACATTCTTTTTTGGTATTACATTTACATACTCATCTCCAACCTCAAATAACCCATCAACAACTTATGGAAAAAATATGGTGGAATCGAGATACACAATCTAACAGAATATAATGTCAACATAACTAATACATCTAGATTACTCTTGTAGCTGAAAAGAACTAAAAATATGCTCAGCTTGTGTAAATTTTCTCTTCACACAGGCCTCCTCGGTGGCCTGCTCTTAGGTATGATTGAAGCTGCATAAAAAACTAAAAAATAAATAACAAAATATCAAAAAACATATTTCAAGGGTATGTAACTAAACTATGTAATGAAATTTGAAATTTACTTACCAGTTACCAAAAACATTCATTTAATATCAAAGGGCAGGCCAATGAATTTGCAATTGGCAAAGACACCTTCATCAGACAAAAGTAAAGATAGTATGAGACAAAAATCAAAACAGGTATTACAGTTAATGAATCAAACCTGAGGACTATGAATGATCAGGAAAGAAACAAAAGGCGACCAAATGGATCTGCAATTGGCAAAGACATAGAGCTGAATCAACAATTGGGGAACAACATTAAGGGAAAACAACATGAGTTATAAAACAAAACAACAAACTGCATTTATATTTACCACAGTTGTAGTCAAGAGCAATGTAGTCCAAACAACAAATTGTATTTATATATATAACCCTGAATGATACAGACTTGCAGGCAGGCATCATATGCAAATTGAATGAATACTTTATTGGATATTAAACTAAATATATTAGTAGTTAAAAGTTATAAGGGTCAGTCCTGTAAATATGCTAAGTCAAGTATGAGGTCAGTGTGTTAGTGTAAATAGTATAGGGGTCTGTATGTCAAAACCTAAAGTCTATAACTGATTAAAATCAGTTACGTCGATTGTAGGGTTTATATACCCATCGACAGAACACATGTACGTACAATTACAATCAAGAATTTCGTTTATTGTTTTAGTCAAAATTCGTTGTTCGATCCGCTGTTCGATCTCTGATTTACCAACATTTGGTATCAGAGCAGTTCAATCGATCAAGGAAGCGGGTCAATCGATCGAGGGAGGGAAGTCGTTGCGATTGATTATCGATCGTTCGTTACTGTTGGAGCGGTTCTAATTGATCAAGAAGAAAGCGGCGATTTGTGATCATCGATCGGTCATTGTCGTCACTTGAAACCGATTGATCGTATAACCGTTTTTACTTCTATTGTTGCGGTATTAAGAAGTCCAAGCGAAGAATCTTAATACGGTGGAACTGCGCTCGGAACGAGAGAAGTGGAAGAACTAAAAAAGACGTCGATCAGATTTAATTTGAAGTCGGTGGATTCAATCAATTTTCATGCAATCAAATTGGTGGTGTACCATAGTCAACGAAGATGTACAGATAAGTTTTTAATTTGTTTTTAGGATTTCAAAATTGTTTATGAAATCATATTTAGTAGTATTTTGATTTTGGATTGTTAAGGGTAGTAACAATTAGGATTAAGGTTAAGGTTTAAGAATAGTTGATTTTGGTTTGTTAGGAGATCGGTAAGAAACCCGTGTATTGTTTCTTGGTAGATTGAAACGGTTGGTTTGATTCGCGTTGTGGTCGGAAAAACCCGTGTACCGTTGTCATTAGAAACAATTGGTTTTTTTTATTTGTCTGGTAACCAGAGAAACCCGCGTACTATTCTTGGTTTAAACAATTGGTTTTGAAAAGTCCGTGTATTGTTTTCGGTAGAAGCAATTGGTTTTGGAAAAACCCGTGTATTGTGGTTGAGCAATTGGTTTTTTGGAAAACCCGTGTATTGCGGTCGGTAGAAAACAATTGATTTTTGAAAACCCGTGTATTGCGGTCGGTAGAAAACAATTGATTTTTGAAAACCCGTGTATTGTTGTCATTAGAATAGTTGGTTTAGGAAGAAACCCGTGTACTATTCTGGGTAGAAACAGTTGGTTTAGAACAAATTCCGTGTACTGTTAAGGATTAGTGGTTGGTTGAAACCCGTGTAGAAAGTAAAGATTCAATAAGGCTAAGATTGGAAGAAGGAAAAGAAAAGGGAAAATGGATCACGATTCATCCAAGGGCAAGGAAGTTGTTGCGGTAAAGGAAGGAGGGGCGTCAATGACATTTCAGTGCCCGGTTCTTAACTCTACAAATTATACAATCTGGGCTGTAAAGATTAGGGCAATCTTTAACGTCCATGGAATATGGGAAGCAGTCGAGCCATCCCCAGGAACTGAATTCGATCAGAAGAAAAACAACACGGCAATTGCAATGCTCTATCAAGCAATTCCAGAAAATATGGTGTTGCAAATTGCTAACCTTACATCGGCAAAAGAAATTTGGGATGCGTTAAAAGTTCGACATGTTGGAGTGGATAGAGTCAAGGAGGCGCGTGTTCAAACGCTTGAGTCAGAATTTGAACGTTTGAAGATGAAGGATAACGAGTCACTTGATGTCTATGCCGGGAAGATTAGTGAGATTGCATCACAAGCAAGTAGTATGGGGCATACTATGGAAGACAAAAGATTGGTTCAGAAACAGTTGGGTTCAGTACAAGAAAGGTTCATGCATATAGTTGCTGCAATTGAACAATTTATTGATATCAAGACGATGCCATTTCAAGAAGTTGTGGGAAGATTAAAGGCTTTTGAAGAACGGACTAAGAAGCCAGTCAAGGAGGAAGATCAGCAATCCAAACTCTTGTTCTCCAAAGAAGAAGGAAAGCAGAAGGATAAGGGACACAAATGTGAGAAGTGTGGTCATGAGAATTCAAGTCAAGAAAAGTCAGAACGTGGCCAACCTAAAAGGTGGAAGTCTTGGAAGAACAAAGGTGGTAATCAAGTCCGCGAGAACAAAGATCATGTGAGATGCTTCAAGTGCAATGAACTTGGACATTTTAAGCATGAATGTCCAAAGTGAAAAGAAGAGAAAGAAGAAGCAAACTTGATCGAGTACGAGGATGAAGGATTACTGTTGCTGTGATCGGATAATGTAGGAAGTTGAAGACCTCGTTTAAACTATATTTAGTTTAAGGGGGAGTATTGGATATTAAACTAAATATATTAGTAGTTAAAAGTTATAAGGGTCAGTCCTGTAAATATGCAAAGTCAAGTTTGGGGTCCGTGTGTTAGTGTAAATAGTATAGGGGTCTGTATGTCAAAACCTAAAGTCTATAACTGATTAAAATCAGTTAGGTCGATTGTAGGGTTTATATACCCATCGACAGAACACATGTACGTAAAATTACAATCAAGAATTTCGTTTATTGTTTTAGTCAAAATTCGTTGTTCGATTTCTTATTTACCAACATACTTGTATTATATTAAGTTGTTAGAGGTATTTATTGTATGCCACGGTACTAGAAAATAACAGTGAACTTTTATAAATAATAACCATATTATTTTTATTGAATGAGAACAATACTATTACACTACAGAAAGGAGTAGAAGCAGAAAAATGAAATGAATGCAGAAAACACAGAAATAAATAACAGTAAACGAAGCCAGAGCTCGTGTTGAACACGATTTCCTTAAAACAGATTTCGGTCTGTTTCCCAGGATCCGGTGGCTAAAGCAACGTATTGCCGGAGTTTGACTTGCCTGAGATCGCAGAGAGAGTCGAGTTCGAGAGGAGGAGAATGGTGTTCGGTGTGTCTTTTCTGTCTGATATCGACGGGTTTAAATAGCCACGAGGAGGATTGATGTCCAAGACAGCCATCAGCAGTTTCTAAAATAGCTGATTGTGTATTAACTAGGATGGAGTGTTCTCCAAGATCAAATCATTTCCAAAAATAGATAGCGGGAGGAGCAAAAACCGGTTTGCGCAAACCCGACCAGCGCCCAAGATTTTTAACCGAGTTTGTAGACCACACTTTGAGCATCGATATCTCATTCACCTCTTAATCACTTTGGACGTTTAATATCTCGTTGGAAAGCCCTTGTCCTAGGCTATTCAACCATATCAAATAACCCATCTAATTATTATATCTACATATAAATAATTAGGTCCAAAGTTAGGAAAAAATACATCTTTTTTCCCTATTTTTTTCCAACATTTATAAAGATACTAAAAGTTATACCACATCCTTATTTTGATGACTGCTATTTGACAACAAAACCCTTGATTAGCTAAATGCATAATGTTCAGCTTTAATTGCTATAGTGATCAAGAAAGCTAGCAAAAATTATTAGATACTAAAATTTTGCCATGGGAAAATCAGGTGAATTCATTAAAAAAAACTCCATTTATAAAACTTATTGATCAGCTAAGCTTAATTAATTTTGTCATGTAAAATTCTCAAGTGTTCATTTACAAAACTTTTTGTTTTTAAACACATAAAAATGTCTAATATCAGGTCTTCTATGTTGATTCTTTATCATGTAACTATACACAACATGCACAGTTGACCACCCATATTCTGATTTTACAAAATTTAATCAAGATATGAGATATGTTATAAACAATTAAACCTGAAACACTCCAAAGATTATGTGTCCTTACTCTCCAAATGATGAATTGAATTATCAATATATATATTTAAAAAAATAACAACAGATTAACATACCTTAAACTTGTCTAAGGTGGTGTTTGTTTTTCTGCAAAAGCTCTTCCTGTCCTCTTATGTCTGCGACGCGCAGACATTTAGGTCTGCAGACTGTTTCTTTCTCCGAAGACGTTTCATTAAAAAATGTCTGCGCAGGCTCTTCTTGGTGCAGATATGACCCAGCCACTTCTGACATCTTCTAACATCTTCTAACCTTCTTTTTAAACTGTTTTTCCATTAAAAAAAAGATTTTTAAATAGTTATTTTAAGTTTTTTCTAAAAAAACTTTTTAAAAGGTTTTTAATATTTTATACAGCTTTTAAAAAACTTATTTAACCATTTAAAAAAAACGCCTTTTAAAAAGTTAAAAAAACATTTTAAACAATTATTTTTAAAAACGTTTTCTAAAAATGTTTTTTTTAAAACGTTTTTTTGTTTTTTTAAAAGTTTCATTTTTAAATACGTTTTTAAGAAGTTATTTTCAAAAAACATATTTTAAACAATTATTAGACAAAACGTTTTTAAACAATTATTAGAAAAAACGTTTTTAAACATTTATTTAATAAAAAAAATAGTTGTTTAAAAAACATTGTTTGAACAATTTTTATAAAATATTTTGAAATTTTATTTAAAAGAAATTTGTTTTAAAAAAAATTTGTTGGTTAAAATATACGGAAGAAAATAAAATGATTGAATGGTAATTATCTATAAGTTTAAAAAATGATTTATTTAAAATTCTGTTTATTTTAGCAGTCTGCAGAAATTAAAAAACAAACACTCTTCTTCTTACAGACTGCAGATGTTTAGTCCACCTCTTCTGCTACAGATGTCTACAGATATGGTCCGCAGACTGCAGACAATTTACCTCTTAAAAAACAAACAGCACCTAAAACTTTTAGTGGTGAAGTTATCACCTGGGCACCATTATCAACGATAGATGTAGACCTGAAATTCAACAAAAAAAAAATCAAGTACACGCATTGTTGTGCAATCAGACATCGGGCTCTCTGACTCTACATTTAAATTTCTTATAATCCAAATTAATTGCAACCCTAGCTAGTAGCAGACCTAATATTAGTCATTCATACGTAAATATATGTAGCCCGAACCGACCACTTTTCTCCAAAAGGCTTGAGTCGATGAATTAAACATAATCTCCAATCAACAGAGATATGAAACCATGCCCATTTCTCCCCACCTTACATGAATTGATTCATATGGAACAACCCATTGATACCATATTTCTATATGAACCTTTACAATTTACCAAGCTTATATCAATTTTCTTGTTTATCAAGAGCTCATATATATAAATATACTACTCTAGTAGTAACAAAATACAGTAATTCCTTGAGATGATTTACAAAATTAAACTTTAAAATGACTTATAGAATTAAAGAAAATGATAATGAGAGGACTAACCAGTAGAAAACACCAAAGGTGAACCATTAACCGCATCAAAAGACTAACACTAGAGAATCTGCAACAATACACAGAAAGTGATCAACATAAACCAATTTTTTTGTCTTCAATTTCACATCCAAGAAGACACTTCATAAGGTGTTTACCAATCTTAACAACACCAACACAGAACACTAAACTTACAAATTATGTTACGTTACTTTTATTATTTCTTGTTTTGGGGGCAGTATGTCATTTGCTGTTAGTCAAGGGTCAATAATGAAATTCCATAATTTATATATTGAGTCGTATATGCTGATTGGATATCATCAGCAAATTATCCTAAAATTCTTCTCCTCTAATTTAGCTTTCTTCTTTCTTGTTGTTCTTGCCCTATCAAGGGTATCAGAGCATCCGGTCGATCCCTTTCGGATTCATATAACAATCACCCGCAACCAAGACATTGACAAATCCATCAAAGATCACTAGAAAGACATCACTGAATTGCAAGCCACCCTAGCGGCGATGATGAAGCAACAGGAGCAGTCCATGAAGCAACATGAGCAGTCCATGAAAAAACAAGAAGAACTCCTTCATGCCTTCATGAACCGTTCGGAATCGGGCGGTAGTTACAATGGATCCTACAACGAAGCAGAATCAAGACCCGGCACACGTCTCATGCGAATCGGTAAAGTCGAGTTCCCAAGGTTTTCCGGGGAAGATGTCGAAGCCTGGATCTACCGATGTGAGAATTTTTTTTACCATTGATGAGACACCCGACAATATGAAACTAAAGTACGTTGTCATTCATCTCGATGGTGACGCTATACAGTGGAATCGGGCATTCATGAAAACCCGTGGAGCAACTATCGCCGATCTTCCTGGGGAAAATTATGTCCAAGCCATATCTAGTCGATTCTCTAATGCGATGTTTGAAGACCTGATGGAGGAGATTGCAGCCCTCACCCAAACCGGTTCATTACAAGAATATAACACTTCATTCGATTCCTTATGTTGGGAATTTCCTAGTTCGACGAGTTCGAGATTTGGTTAGATGAAACTCAACGTACCACTTACCGTTTGACCGTTCGCACAACACGGTGAAGTTTATGACTCGAGACTCTCATTAACCGAAGACTTGGCATTAGTGACTTTATTATTTATTGTTATATTATTTATGTCACTAGTCTAGTTGTGTATTTACTAGTTTGCCCTTAGTCTTTGTTGGTTAGTATATATGTAAGTCTTTCTCATGTGAAAGACTAGCTAGATGTATGCATGTATGAGAGAGAGAGAGAGAGAGAGAGAGAGAGAGAGAGAGAGAACATGAATCTTTGAAGTTGTGTGGGTTCATGAACACTTGTTCATGAACCTAGCATGAGTGGTGTAGGTAAACTTGTAATCATTCAATTTCATCTATGATTATCTCTACATTATCTTGCTCATCACATCTTCTATATTTATTCTCATCATCATCATCACATCTCACAACACCATTGTTGAAGATCCGGTCCCTTATGTTCTTCTCTGTGTTTATTTGTTCTACAAAGACGGAGCACACAAAGTCTCCGATCCGCTTCCGCTGTGCCATCGGGGTTTGGCTTGGCTCACCGACCCCGGTTTCTTCAATTAGCATCATGTAGGATCGTTAAAAGTTAGAGTTAAACTTAAACAAAGCCCTTTACTTGCAAATATAACCCTGCGCAATTAAAGTTATATTTCACTTTACTTAAGCAATTGTTGAGTTCTTGTGTATAATGTAAAAGCTTGATTTGCAAAAATATAGTAACAACAAAGTATCAAATACTCGGCACTATTTGCATTAACTCGAAGCTACACTATTACAAGTTGTTCAAGAACTGATAACAACAAAGATGACAACTGTGTGTAAACTAAGAGCTAGCTATGCTATATATAGTGCAGATGAGATCAATGACACCCATTGATCTCATGCGATCTAATCTAGACCGTAAACTAAAAATTCAAATACAAACTATCAAAAGAATAAACATCGGTAATTGGAATATCTTGCGTGTTTGCAGCAACATACTACTTTAGGAGAGCAGCTTGAATCAGATATAGAAGCATACGAGAAGTTTTTGCAGGATTGGACTTGCTGAAAAGACATTTCAGGAAAAGTCCGGTTGAACTCATTATCTGGTGGATAATCGAGTTCACCCGGAATATTCGCTAAAAGACAAAACTGCTTCTTTCCGCTTGAATTGCCAGTTCCGCTTGAAGTGAGAATTCCGCTTCAACTTCAACTTCAGCCGGAACATAGTAAAATTGGCATTCAGCCGGAAATCTTCCAAGCGCAATATTCCTTACAATCTCCCCCTAAGCTGATGTTGTCAAATTCCAATGTTTATCTTCAAAAATTGACTTGTACCCAAAAATCTTCTTCTCCTTTTCCTACTTGTCCGTGGGTCTGATGCTGGTATCAAGGTTCTGAGACAGCTCTTTGGTGTTTGTTTTGGTCACCTTCACATGTTTAATTGAATCCCAGTCCATTTCGCTCCATTCTTCTTGAACAGAAATGGACTCATGTATTGTGAAGGTGCCATCAGCTCTGTGAACATAAATGAGCTTCTCCTCCTCTTCCCAAATGATAAATTTTATTTCACTGGTAGGCACTTCATCTTCTTCTTCTGTTGAGTCACCATCTAAACTACTTTTGTAGAGCATTCCACACTCCAGCACAATTGGCTCAATAACAAGCCTTAACATGTGCTCAGCTCTTGAAGGATTCAAAATTTCTCTAAGTTTTAGAATGATGTCTGTCATCTGCAGCAAAGTAAGTTGTGAAGTGGCCTTGTGAACGTTTACCACTTGAGTTATGCCACTTGCCATTGTAAAAGTGAAATCAAATGTGGCTTCATCCACTGTCCAACCCACAATTTGTCTTTTACTGGGTGGAGCTTTTCTCTTTTGCCTTTGATTTCTTTTGTTCTTGGCATGCATCTGTTTTCTTTCTCTGACCAATCTTTCTTCATCAGAATCAATTGTAGATTCTGGCACAACAGGTATCTTGCCTTTGTCGGTAGAAGAAGGGCCAGCTTGGGCTTCAGTAGGTTTGGTAATGGTGGTGGATGGTTCATTGATGGTGAGTGGAGGAAGGGAGGTTTGTGATGGTGGTTTACTGGCTTCAGGAGTTGGACTATAAGGTGGAGTAGGTGGTAAAATATCAGAAAAGTTCATGGTAGGTGGAGGCTTCTTCTTGAAGGGAATAATGGGTGTAAAGTTGTCTGTTCTGTATCTCGGGTTGGCAAGCTTGGTGGCTACTTTCTTGGAGATGGAGGGTGGTTTGTAGGGTATGATGGCTAGTGACTGTAAGATAGATGGAACTGTTGTAGGCATTGGGTTTGGGTTGTAGATAAATGAAGGTGGAGGTGGTACATCTGCAAATTCAATAAATTCAGGTTTAACATTGGCAGTTGTTGTACCTGAGATCAACTCTGAAGGTGAAGGCATCACCAAATTAGAATTGACAGCAGCAATTTCTCCTTTCAGTTCATAAATGATTTCATCAATCAAGCTGCAAAGTCCCCTAACTCGCATCTGAGCTATCTCTTCCTCTTTCTTCAAATTTCTAACCACAAGTGCCCTTTTTACCTTTTTCAGCAGTAGGTAATTCTCATCATTCTTTACCAGCTTGGTAGGCAATTGAGAAGCAATAGAGATTAACATCTGCCTATCTGCATCAGACACTGCATCCAAATTATAATCCTTCAGTCTCCAGTTAAAAGCCTAGTCTTGGCCTCTTCAAGCAAGTTTTCAAACACCCCATCTTGCAGATACAGATCAAATTCCTCCTGAAGTTCTTTTGCTAGCCTTTCATCCTCTGCTATCCTTTTGGCATTTTCCACCATTTTTGCTATAGCCTCAGCTTCAGGAGTCGAAACCTGTTGAATGGTTTTTGGAGTATCAGTTTGAACAGGTGTTTCCGCTTGAGCTGGTTCTGAGCTCCTTAAGGCTATCAAAGTTTCGGCTATATCTTCTGCTCCTTCACTCCTGTGTTCTTCCGGTTGAACTACCGGTTGCTGCTACAGTTTCAGGTTGAACCTCTGCAGTAGCAGGTTCATCAGGAAACTGCCTTGGAGTTGGTAGGGGATAGTCAGTGTCCCTTCCAAGAAATGCAGACTTGTTTAAAGCAAGATTGGAAAAAGTTTTCTCATTCAGAAGTTTTTGATGCAAAATTGTACCAAGCCAAACTATTTGGGGGTACTCTTCTTTGAGAATGTAAGTTAGGAATCTGGGATATACGTAAACATATTCAGGTTGGACATTTGATTTTAGGGCCTGAAAAATGAGTTTTGAATAGTTAAAATTTTCACCTTTTACCACAGCATAGAAGGCAGAGGCTTGTTCGCTTGTAAGCTCGTCAAATCCGCCTATCTTTGGAGACAAGCACACCAGAATTGTATGTGCCAAGAATCTCCATTTGTATGGTAATTGCCCTTTCTTGATGGTCTTGCTTGTCAGGGAACCACCATATCCAATATCTCTGAACAAGCGGAGATATTTCTTGTGGCCAACCTCTTCGTATCCACTTTCATCCCTTAACTTCAACCAATTTCTTACTTTTGCTTCATCTATCTCCACATCTTTCCCTTGAACAGTTGACACAATTTTCTCACTACCGTTTTCGCCTTCGGTAACCCTAGCATGAACCCAAAAGTCTTCCATCACTTCTTCGAAAATTTCGGCTTCAACAGTGAGCGTGTGATGAAGATGAGATCTTTTGATAAAGTCAATCATGCCGTTGTAGACATCAGTTTTGCTTGGTGGTTCTAGGTATGCCACCAGGTTATGCTCTACGGGGAACTTGGAATCACCGATTGGCTTCTTGCCACTCGCCTTCGCTTTGGGAGCCATTGTTGAGACAGATTTTGAGAATGTTGACGGTTAATCGGAAGTTTATCGGAGAGGGTTTGAGAGAAACTCGGGAGTAATTTCTGAGTGGGGTTGAGAGAAATGGGGAAACTGACGGTAAATTAGGGCTTTTTACCTTTTTCGGTGCTGACGTGGAGGAGAGAGGTTAAAAATCGACGGTTCAGTGCTTGATGAGACAGGTGCTTTATAGGTTATACGGTACAACTGGTTAAAGCATGTCCTTATCCAAAAGTTAATTTACTAAAAACCTCGGATTTAAAACAGTTAAAAACTTAATGGGTAAATAAATGTATATCTGCTTAGAAAATTGTGCCTTCCAGGTTATTAAATGAGACTTTGACTTTGTTGACCCGGAAGTTCAGGCGGAACCCATTTTCTCCTTTATTTTAAAACAAAAATTCTTCCGTCTGAACATCAAGCGGACAAATTTTCCGCTTGAAATAATTGTTTTCAAAATAATTTTCCACACCTTTTTAAAGCATTTTTCCGGTTGAAGTTCACCCGGTGAATTTCAAAAGTTGTCTTCTCAGGTTGAACCTGAACTTGAACCGGAAATCCAAAACACATGATTTTTGAAAATTTGTGTTAATTATCCATATTTTTAACAGCAGTTACTGACTATGAACTGAAATATTGTTTGATTAACACTAAAGATTTTCATTTTCTTTTTCTTTTTGTATCAAGAGACGGGCTCTTGAACACATGCCTCTCTTTTATTAGAATTGTGAAAAGCCTTATTCAAAGTTCATCATCCCAATGGCTGTGATGAGGTAGAAAAATCTAGTCTCATCAAAGGCTTTTGTAAACAAATCTGCCAATTGATGATCAGTGTGAACTTTGAATAGTTTGATTAAATGCTTTTCTGCACAGTCTCTAATAAAATGATACCTTATGTCGATGTGTTTGGTCTTGGAGAGTTGGAGTGCTTCACTGGATTATTGATGATTGAGATGGCACTGTTGTTGTCTGCAAGAATAGGAGTTTCCATGAATGTGATCCCATAGTCAAGCATTTGGTTTTGGATCCAAAGGACTTGGCTACAGCAACTTGAAGCGGCAATATACTCAGCTTCTGCAGTTGAAGTGGAAACACAAGTTTGCTTCTTGCATTGCCAGGAGACAATTCTTTCTCCCAGAAATTGACATCCTCCTGATGTTAATTTCTTATCTATATCACATCCTCCATAATCACTGTCTGTGAATGCTTTGAAAGAGAAGTCAGAGTACTTGGGATACCACAAACCCAGTTTTGGTTGCCCCTTCAGGTACTTGAAAATTCTCTTAACAGCTAGCATATGTGACTCCTTTGATCAGCTTGCACACCTTGTTAGGATGGTGAGGATCTTCAAAACCAGGAGGTTGTTTGACATATACTTCTTGTTCCAGGAGGCCATACAGGAAAGCACTTTTCACATCCATTTGGAACACTTGGAAATCTTTGAATGCAGCATAGGCTAAGAAGATTCGGTTTGCTTCCAACCTGGCTACTGGTGCAAAGACTTCATCATAATCAATGTCTTCTTCCTGTACATAGCCTTGCACAACCAATCTTGCTTTGTTCTTTATGACTATTCCCCTATCATCTTTCTTGTTTCTGAAAACCCACTTTGTTCCAATTGGTTCTGCTCCATCAGGAAGATCTACCAATTCCCAAACTTTTTGCTTGTTGATCTGGAATAATTCTTCCTGCATTGCCTCTACCCAGCTATTGTCTTTCAAGGCATCTACTACCTTCTTGGGTACTTCTTGAGACAAAAATGCAACATGCAAACAGATGCTTGCATTTGCAGATCTGCTCCTTGTTAACACAGGAGCTGAAGCTTCTCCAATAATATTTCCTGCTGGATGATCTCTGTTGATTCTTCTATCAATGAACATAGGAAATTCATGGCTTCTTCCATTTGAGGGTATGTTGAGTTGAGGAAGTCTATGATCAAACTCAACAGTTTCAAATTGTGACACAGGATCTGAGACTTCAACTGATTCATGAGAATTGATGTCTGAATTGTAGATCAGATGCTCTAAACTAAGCTCATTTGATGTGCTATCATTTGAATTTTCAGCTTCATTTGACCCTGATTCAGTATTCCCTTCAGTTTCTGAAATTGAGTTTTCCGGTTGAACTTGAACCGGAGAAACTGGTTCAGCTTGAACTTCGACCGGAACAATTTCTTCTTTAATTTGAATTATTTCAGTCAGTCTCTTGTCATTTCTTGGAAAGATAGGCTGAGAGCTCATGGAAGAGAAAAAGATTGGCTTCTCATTTGCAGTTTGATTACTCTTCCAATGCTCATCAGCAGACCTATGAGAATTTTGTTCATGCACTAAAGAGCTTACAGGCTTATCAACATTTATGTTGAAAGCAGTAGTTAGTGCATCAATATCAAATAACCAACTGGGCTGAGACTTAAAATTGTTGGGAGATTTTTCATTGAAAGATACATTTATGGTTTCCTCAATAATCTTAGTTCTCTTGTTGTATACTTTGTATGCTTTTGACACACCTGAGTATCCAACAAAATAATCTTCATCTGCCTTTTCAGCAAATTTAGGCAGGGATTCATTGGTTATTAAGATAGTGACAGGACAACCAAATGGCTTAAAGAAGTAGATATGTGGCTTCCTTTTTCTCCAAAGCTCATAAGGTGTTTTATTCTTTCCCTTGACAATTAAGATCTTATTTTGGACATAACAGGCAGTATTTACTGCTTCTGCCCAAAATATCACAGGGAGCTTGGAGTCTGCTAACATGGATCTAACAGCTTCAATCAATGTCCTATTTCTCCTTTCAGCAACACCGTTTTGCTGTGGAGTTCTAAGAGCACTAAATTGTCTCACAATTCCCTTTTCCTCACAAAATGAATTCAAAATATGATTTTAAGTCTCGGCCCAGTTTCATCTTTTGTTTTGAGAAAGAAAACCCAAGTATATCTTGAAAAATCATCAATTATTACAAAACAGTATGACCTTTTTCCTAAACTCATTACTCTAGTTGGACCAAACAAATCCATGTGCAAAAGCTCTAGAGGTTTTGAAATAGAAGACTCAACTTTTGGCTTAAAGGAGGTTCTGTGTTGCTTGCCCTTGAGACATGGCACACAGTTTTCAGAACATGCAAAATGCTTGTTAGGAAGACCCTTAACCAAGCCAAGATTCACAATTCTGTTCATGTTTTTGTAGTTCACATGACCTAACCTTCTATGCCATAGATCAGATTCATCAACTGAGGCTTTGGATACAAAGCAAGCAGTGCCACATGAGGGTGTAGCAACTGACATATCCAAAATGTATAATCCATCTCTCCTGGGTGCCTTAATCATTATAAGTTCATCAGGAATTTTGACACCAGGTTTGAGGACTATGGCCTCTTTCTCATTAAACATTAAATTCAAATTCTTGTCACACATTTGTGAGACACTAAGCAGGTTGAAATTTAATGTATCAACAAAATTGACTCTATCAAATTTTACCAGTCCGTTTGTCACATCACCTTGTGCTGTAATATGGCCTTTTGTGCTTCCAAAGGCAACTGGTCCTCCATTGATTCTTTTTGTGTTTTCCAGAATGTGCTTATTCCCTGTCATGTGGCAAGTGCATCCACTGTCAACTACCCATAGGCTATTTTGGCCTTTATTTAGCACCTGCACACATCAGAATTGATTAATTTCTATAGGGGACCCAAGCCTGAGTGGTCTTGGGTCTGCCATAAGCATCATTATACTTGTACTCCTTGAGTACTAAAGTATTTAAGACTGGAGCTTCACTAAGTAGATCATCATTGTCAAAACTGAAGTTCTCATGCTGAGCACTTGTTTGACTAGACCTTTCACCTTTTGTGTTCTTTCTTTCAGCAATTTTCCTATCCCTATATTCTTTAAACTTCCTTTGCTTGTTGGTTAATTTCTTAAGTTCTTCATTTTCTTTAATGACCAACTGAGTTTTTTCAGGTGACTTTGAAAATCTTTGAGGAAAGTGTTTGCTTTGACTTGAACTCTCCCCCTGAAATGGAACATAGAGATTTCCACTTGAACTTTTAGCAAAGACAGTTTCAGATTGGTTAAATTTGCTGTTTCTTGAAAAGTTTTCTCTAGAGGTAACCTTTCCTCTAGAGGGATTTCTTCTTCTTTGAGCTTCAAATTGCTCAAACCCATCAGCAAAATGTACTTGAGGTCTCTGCTTTGGAGCAGTAGCTGATCTGGGTTGAAACTTATTTTCCGGTTGAACATGAGCTCGAGCGGAAAAGTGTTCCGCTTGAATTTCAGCCGGAAAACGATTTTGCTTTAAAATAGTAAAACTTCCATTTCTTTCATTACCAATCAACACTTTATTAGAATCAGATCCAAAATGCTTCAAAGTGTGGTTTCTCACAGGTGAAATTCTTCCTGTGAGCTTCTTTTGAAAATCAGCCTTTGGTTTCAAAACAGGTTTTGGTTTTTGAAATGGTTTGACTTTACTCATTGGGTTGAACTGACAAACAGCAGCTAGGTGACCTTGTTCACCACAGCATATACATTCAACAACTTTGGTTTCAAACTTTCTAGGAGACTCAAGTTTGGTTACTTGGTTAAATTTTAGTTGACCAAGCCTTTGAGTTTCACTTCCCTTTGGCTTCTCAGGTTGCTTTCCTCCAACTTTTGAGTCCTTAGGTTCATAAACAGTTGGTGGAGGAACAGCAATTGATGGTTTTAAAATTTTTGATTGGTCAAGTGAAGCAGATGAGCTTGCAACAGTGACTTCAGCTTTCTTAGACTCAACAGTGTTTTAAGAACTTGACTGTGATGAAATGTCATCAACTGTGAGACTAACTTTACATTCAGATTTTAAAACATCAATAGGTTTGATTACAGGTGAGTATTCAATTGGTGGCTCAACACAGTTATACCCAACACCTGCCTTTCCAAACATCCCTCCCATCCATAATTTCTCAGCCTTTTTGTTTGCTGCCTGGAATTTATCACAGGTGAACAAAGCATCTTTCAGCTTGATCTCAAGAACATCGACCTCAGCCTTAGCATCCTTGGTTTCGTTTCTTGAATTTTCAAGTTTTGAGAGTAAATCATCAAGCTGAGTTTCAAGCACTGAGTTGGTTTGTTTCAACTGTTCATATTCTTTGGTTAAATTTTCAATTTTTGAAATATATGAAGATTCAGTTTTCTTGAAACATTCCTTTAACTCATTTAGATTTGAAACTTCATCAATCAAGTCAGTGTTGTGATTTCGATACTTTGACACTTGTTCTATGCAGGCAGGGCTGCATAGATTTTCTAGGACTTTCTCTGGGATAGAGTTTACCTGATCAGAGGTGGAATCTTGTTTGGCCATCAAAGCATGGTTGACAGGCTCAAACTCAGCAACGAAATCTTCCCATTCAACACATGAGGTTTGATTTGCAACAGCAGCTACCACATTTTGGTGGTTTTGACTTCCGGTTGGTTTTGGTGGGGTGGGTTTGGAACCTGAGTTGTTTCCAGAGTTATTGTTGTTTGAATTGCTTCCTCCATGACCTTGATTCTGTCCTTCTCTTCTTGGTTGAGGGCATTCCCTTGCAAAATTATCAAGTTCGTGACAGTTATAACACTTCACCTTGCTTTTGTCAAGGCCTGTGTGAGAACCTTTTGCTCCCTTGTAGGTTCTACCAGTTCTTTTGTAGAACCTTTGAGCTCTGACAGAAACCATAGCAAGTTGTGTCATAATGTCCATTTCTTCCAAATCATCGGCACCTATGCACTCAAGATCTTCGGGTATGAAGCCTTGGTATGAGTCAGTTGCTACATGAGCATTGTGAGAGTTTTCAAACATGTTTGAAAAACTTTCTTGACACCTAGGTGTCTCAGGGAAACTGACAATAGGTGACTGATATGATGAGTTTGAAGACCTTTGACTGTTAAAATCAGTAGTTACTAGTGCAGATGAAAACAGCTGAGTTGACTCAGAAGATGAGTTTTGTTTAAGATCTAGTTCCATTTCATAGGCACTGAGTATGCCATGAAGTTCACTAAGTCTCGTCTTTTTCAAGCTTTTGCATTCCCTGATGCTTACAGTGTAAACTGTCCACACAGAAGGCAGGGAGCGTAAGAACTTTCTGTTAACATCTACCTGGTCTAGTTTTACATCTACATTTTGGAGTTCATCAAGCAAAGAAACAAATCTTAAGTACTGGTTTGTCATTGTTTCACCAGATTTGAAAGTAAAGTTTTCATACTTCTGTTTTAAGACATCTTTCTTGTTTTCTTTAACTTCACTGGTTCCTTCATACATTTCACTTAAGGCATTCCACAGGTCAAATGCAGTTTTATATCCTTTGAATCCACTTAAAATGGAATTAGGAAGTGCAGCCTGTAGAGTCCAATATGCCTTATGGTCAAATTCGAGAGCAGTATAGTCAGATTCAACATATTTATCAAGTGGTTTAGGTATTTTGACTTCTGCATCATCAGCAGATGAAACCATGGGTGAGTAGGGACCTTCAGTGAAAGATTTCCAAATACGACGGTCCAGAATCCTAACAAAACCTTCAATCCTGAGTATCCAGGTACCAAAGTCATCAGGAGTGAACATTGGTGGTTTGTTGGAAGAACCATTTGGGAAATTTAAACTGAAATCACTCATTTTGAAAGCTTTTAGAAAGATAAAACAGTAAAACTTGTAAAGTAAGCAAGTAAAGTATCAACCTTGAAGCACAGAAAGTCTTCAAGGTAAGAGCCAAAGCTCTGATACCACTTGTAGGATCGTTAAAAGTTAGAGTTAAACTTAAACAAAGCCCTTTACTTGCAAATATAACCCTGCGGAATTAAAGTTATATTTCACTTTACTTAAGCAATTGTTGAGTTCTTGTGTATAATGTAAAAGCTTGATTTGCAAAAATATAGTAACAACAAAGTATCAAATACTCGGCACTATTTGCATTAACTCGAAGCTACACTATTACAAGTTGTTCAAGAACTGATAACAACAAAGATGACAACTGTGTGTAAACTAAGAGCTAGCTATGCTATATATAGTGCAGATGAGATCAATGACAGCCATTGATCTCATGCGATCTAATCTAGACCGTAAACTAAAAACTCAAATACAAACTACCAAAAGAATAAACATCGGTAATTGGAATATCTTGCGTGTTTGCAGCAACATACTATTTTAGGAGAGCAGCTTGAATCAGATATAGAAGCATACGAGAAGCTTATGTAGGATTGGACTTGCTGAAAAGACATCTCAAGAAAAGTCCGGTTGAACTCATTATCTGGTGGATAATCGAGTTCACCCGGAATATTCGCTAAAAGACAAAACTGCTTCTTTCCGCTTGAATTGCCAGTTCCGCTTGAAGTGAGAATTCCGCTTCAACTTCAACTTCAGCCAAAACATAATAAAATTGGCATTTAGCCGGAAATCTTCCAAGCGCAATATTCCTTACACATCAGAGCCATGGTCGAAAAAAAACGCAACAATTCGGTTGGTTTCTTCAACTTTGTGTTAGTTTGCTTATCTTTGTAACAAATAGAGATGTTCATATTTTTGAACTTTGGGTTTTGTGTTGAAATTGTCACACAAATATAATATGAGTTCTTGAGTTTCTTCAAACTCATACCATGTTCATGAGTTTCCAGATCTTCATCCTTGGAAGATTGTTTGTTTTAATTCTTGTTTGATTAAAATAAAGTGAAACTAAAATATAAAACACATAAAAGTGAATAGTGAAAGAGTTGTAGCCCATACCCACTTTACTGACTTTTGTAAAGTAACAACTCTTTTGTCACTTTTAGTAAACCACCTTTTGTACTTTCTCTCTCCTCACCCAAACACTCAACCTTTTAGTCAATATGGCAGATTTTATATTGTTGATGTTTATTGTTAATTATTTTTTAACAAAGTGATGGAAGAATAATAACTCACAAGACTGCAGCTTGTAACATCGAGTTTTTACGGGTTCTTAATCGAGAGAAAAGGGGTTATTTCAACATGTTGACATCCGGCATAACTCTGTTCCGTGGCAAATTTTTTTTCCCGAAAGAAATCTTTTTTCGAAGGAAAAAGTTGCTAAGGAACTAAAAGTTCCGGAGGAACTGAAATTTTTTCTAAGGAAAAAGATCCTAAGGAACTAAAAGTTCCGGAGGAACTGAAATTTTTTCTAAGAAAAAAGTTCCTAAGGAACTAAAAGTTCCGGAGGAACTGAAATTTTTTCTAAGGAAAAAGTTCCGGAGGAACTAAAATTTTCTCTAAGGAAAAAGTTCCTGGGGAACTAAAAGTTCCAGAGTAACCTGATAGTTCCGAGGGAACTTAAATTTTTCTAAGGGAAAAGTTCAGGAGTAACCTAAAAGTTCCTAGGGAACTTTTCAGTGAAGAAAATTGCCTAAGGGAGAAAGTTCCTAGGGAACTTAAAAGTTCCAAGGGAACTTGAAAAACTTCCAAAGGAAGTCACTTGATGCACCAGTTAGTCCGGAATACTTGCCAAAATTACTACAAGTCAACGGGGTGTGAGTCGTTAATGTCCATCGCAACAAATTGGTGTATAACTTAGGTACACTTGTAGAAATCAAATTATTTTTCTATTTGAGACGCTCTTCGTTATAAGCAGACGTGTTTAGAAATGGGTTGAAAATTGAAGAATGTTCACAAATTTGGATCTTTTTCTACATTGAAGATATTTGTTTGCTATTGTTGGATTAAGTTCTAGCTTTTGAAGAGTCCTTGATCCATAACCGTGATGGTAAAAACAAAGGCAAAGTTGGAGCTTATGACTTGTTGAAGTAATTTATTTGAAGTGGTACTATCTTTGAGTGATGCATCGGTTTGGTATTCACAAGACGGTTGAATTATGGAATTGATCTCTAATTTCTCTTTGATCCTTTATCTTGTTTACCTTAACAACACTAAGGATGATGGTTCCATCCTTGAAGTAGTGTGCTTGTTATTTGTGGTAAACACCCTATGCACTTTAGAGCCTTGCGGAAAAGGCCTGAAGAATCAAAACTCTTTATCGTAGGGGGAGCTTCACAAAGGGGAGAAGAAAAGTGAAAGATTTGAAACCATATGAAGATCTTCTTGAAGTCAAGTTGCAAGAATACAAGGGAACCGATTGTCACAAGAGTTGAGTTGTTTATCCGTTTGTTCATCTACCAAATAGGGGGAGATTGTTGGGAATTTCCTAGTTCGACGAGTTCGAGATTTGGTTAGATGAAACTCAACGTACCACTTACCGTTTGACCGTTCGCACAACACGGTGAAGTTTATGACTCGAGACTCTCATTAACCGAAGACTTGGCATTAGTGATTTTATTATTTATTGTTATATTATTTATGTCACTAGTCTAGTTGTGTATTTACTAGTTTGCCCTTAGTCTTTGTTGATTAGTATATATGTAAATCTTTTTCATGTGAAAGACTAGCTAGATGTATGCATGTATGAGAGAGAGAGAGAGAGAGAACATGAATCTTTGAAGTTGTGTGGGTTCATGAACACTTGTTCATGAACCTAGCATGAGTGGTGTAGGTAAACTTGTAATCATTCAACTTCATCTATGATTATCTCTACATTATCTTGCTCATCACATCTTCTATATTTTTTCTCATCATCATCATCACATCTCACAACACCATTGTTGAAGATCCGGTCCCTTATGTTCTTCTTGGTGTTTATTTGTTCTACAAAGTTGGAGCACACAAAGTCTCCGATCCGCTTCCGCTGTGCCATCGGGGTTTGGCTTGGCTCACCGACCCCGGTTTCTTCACCTTACTTAACAAGGTAACCCTAAGCGAAACTCAAGTTGTTAGTTTATATCTTAAGGGATTGAGACAAAAGATTAGAGGGCCGGTAAAAATGTTTAAACCCCGGACTCTGCACGAAGCTTATGGGTTGGCAAAGATTCAAAACCTTAACAATGACAACCTAGATAACAAGTTAAAGATAGTGAAGAGTGGGGTTGGTTCAGAGTAGTCTCCCGGTCTCGCATGAGCTCATCTACCTCTGGAACCATTGCATCCTTGGGTACATAGGGGATGTAAATGGCCGGAGGAAACCCGTATAAAGCCTCGATTGGGGAGCAGCCTAGGGCTTAATGAAAGGTAGTGTTATACCACCATTCGGCTAGGGAAACCCAACGAACCCATGTATGGGGACGTTCCATTACCATGCACCAGAGATACCCTTCCAAGCAACGATTTACCACCTCGGTTTGGCCATCCGTTTGCGGGTGGAAAGCAGTTGACAAGTTCACTGCAATACCCTGCAAGGCCATGAACACTCTCCAAAAAGTGCTTATAAATATCGGGTCTCGATCCGAGACTATCGAAGTAGGACACCCGTGTAGCTTATATACATTGTCGAGGAAGGCTTGAGCCACATCCTTGGCCGAATATGGATGGCTAAGTGTGATAAAGTGACTACATTTTGTCAAACGATCAACCACCACAAAAATAGTGTCTTGTCCTTGTGCCTTCGGTAGACCCCCTATGAAATCCATTGATATATCGGTGAAAATGGAGTCGGGTATGGGTAAGGGTTGAAGAAGACCCGGTGAAGCTACATTTTCGTGCTTGGCTCTCATACAAACGTCATATCCCCTGATGTATTCCCTTACCATTTTTGTAATACCCTTCCATACAAACAACCCTTGATGCGTTGTGTTGTGCCATGAATACCTGAATGCCCCCTACTGGTAGTGATCGAACCTTGCCTATCACTAACTTTTTTTATTTTGGTTACCCATTGTCCATTCCACCCATATTTATGGACTACTTCCCCCTTCTGCAGCTTTTCTTTTATTGTTTTAATATGTGGGTCTTCTTCTTGACTCTTTAGGAGGCGCTGTAGTAATAATGGTTCAAAGGTGGCAAGTGTTGTAGTGAACAAAGTCACTCAACGTGGCTAGGCTACCACTCTTGCCCACACCTAACACCCGCCCCTCGGGTATGACAACCTCCAAACCAGGCCCTAATAATTCGAGGCGGCTTACTAGCAAGGAATTAGAACGGAAGAGATCGAATGGAGAGTGTTTTTGGTGTACTGAAAAATTCGTGCCGGGCCACAAGTGTGCGAGAACTCAGTTGTATGTGATTGAAGTTGATGATGAAGATAATGGGGAAATGAAAGTTGGAGCCGTCGGGGAGGATGAACATGAAGATCCCCTGATCTCTATTCATGCGTTAACCGGGTCTCCTTCTTACTCGACCATGAGGATCAAAGGGGCGATGGTTACAAGACAATTACACATACTCATTGATTCCGGGTCGAGTCACAATTTTCTTGATGTCAAGCTAGCTAAGAGACTACAATGTGAGGTGAAACCAATTCCGCCATTAGGGGTAAGTGTGGCTGACGGAAAACAGTTGCAATGCGATCGGATGTGCCCAGAGTTTCAATGGACTATGCAAGGACGTTGGTTCACCGCAGAGGTATTATTACTACCACTAGAAAACTATTACATGATTTTGGGAGTCCGATGGCTGCTTCCATTAAATGACATCCTGTGGAATTTCCAAAAGATGACCATGAAATTCACCATTGATGGGAAGGCTTATGAACTCAAGGGAATATCAAACGATAAGGTCACTGTATGTTCCTTGGAAAAAATGGGTTCTATATTACGAAAGCAGACTAATGAGTTTCCACAATTGTTTTGTCTGCAACTTGCAAAAAAGTAATCAAGGCCAACAATTTGAATCCAAAATTATACCAGGGGGGTCTCAAATGACATACTGCCCCTAAAAGAAGAAATAATAAAAGTAACGTAACAAATTAAGACCTATGAATATAGTTTTGACTTCTCATAAACTTAAGTTTATTCCAATACTATCAGGCCAGTTTCATGTGTCAACATTCAGGACCATAAAATTTATAAAAGAACAACAAACCGGGCTTTATAATTGGATTGAAGCACACCCAAACAAGACTTCAATGAATTGAAACACACACAAATAGTTTGCATAGAATCATAACACACATAAACATATACACATACATTGTCAGACTCAACAATGAAGACTGAAATTGAGATTTGAGATTTGAAATTTGAATTGAGATATTACCTCAATCATGTATGACTGCAAGAAGCCAAGAAACTGATGTTTGTGAAAAATGAGATCAATCTGGTGTGACTTTATACACTTCAGCCTAGCTAGGGCTCAATCCTCGTCAAAAATTTCAAAGATTTGAGCAATTCGAGTGATAACGTATATAGGGGAACCGTCGAATTAGGGCTCTATATGAGAGGACCGTCGGATTTGTGTTTCTTCACTAGATTAGGGCTCTAGATGAGAGGCATGGATCAGGCAACTGTGAAAAGGAAGGGGAGAAAGAAAAACGTGGGTTTACTGGAAATCGGGCAAGGAGTACGGTCGTTGATGCCAGGAAGAAGAGAAAACAATTTCAAAAGGTATGTGGGTTTATGATTCGAATCTTAATTCGGATATAAAAGACCCGGCCACAAACCATTTTATATTAAGTAATGCTTTATCAACTTGTACATGATGCTCAAGAACTTGTAGATTTCTAAAAAAATCAACATTCAACATTTCTCTCTCTTATATGTATTCCGAGTTTGGAAAACCGTGAAAACCAAGCTTAAACGTCCCTAAAACGATTTTTTTTCTTCAAAATCTTTTAGTGATTATATGCGTTAATACAATCCCAATGTTGAAAAAAATCAAAAAAATGCCGAGTAGGTTTTTTAAAAAAAAATCCGAAATCTGACTTTACGTAATGTTACATATGTAAATTACCCCTGTTACATATGTAACATCTATTATAAAATATATTTTTTTTAAAAAATTACTAGGCATTTTTTTTTTACTTTTTTTTTTGCATAAAGGGGGTTTTTTTAACTTAGAGAGTCACCATAAAAAAAATCGGAAGAAAAAACGAACTTTAGCTTGGTTTTCACGGTTTTTCAAACTCGAAGAGGTTTTCATTTTATCCTTCTCCATTAAACTAATATATATATATATGTACAAAGGACGTTTCCCGTGCGAAGTGTGCGAAGAGATCTCCGCCGCTCATATGCGGGCTTTTTTTTATCTGACGACGCTAAAATAAAACACGCTTAATCAATTTAAAAAAAGAACGCGGAGTCATTAAAAATGGTATTAAAGTCTTTTCAACATTAAATGAAAACACGCATACGCAAAAAATATTTACGCATCAACACAAAAAAACAACGCAAACCTTTAACCTTTAAACAAATAACGCATACTTGAAATAAAAATCACGCATACACTTTTAAAAACTCACAAAAACACAAACCTAACTAAAAATGTCTTACACTTAATAAAAAAACGCATGTATTCCAATAAATAACGCACACTTACGTTTTATAGATAAAAATAACGCATATTTGATATGAAAATAACGCATACACTCTAAAAACTCACAAAACACAACCTACCTGTCTTACACTTAAAAAAACGCATGTTGTTAATAAAAATAACGCAAACGCACAGAACATAATCGCACATGTTAAAAATCGCGCATTAATAGCTAAAGATACTTAAAAATTCATGCATTATATTTAAAAATCACGCACGTTGTTCTAAAAATCACGCATACACTCCAGAAAACTCACAAAAACCACCTGATTTCACACTTAATAAAATAACGCATGTTGTTCAAATAAAATAACGCAAACAATATAATTCAAAAGCATATAATAGATTAAAAAGAATACGATAAAATTATGCAGATATTAAAATAAATCACACAAACATAGAAAAATCTTTTAAAAAACTAAAACAAAACTACTTAACCTCTATCAATGATTTTGCAAAAAAAAAAAATCAACTTTAAAAAATAGACAAGTGTAACAATAAAATACAGCATTATTACGCACACTATAATTGTGTATGACACTAGCTGAAAATACATGAACATATGTTCGAAAATTTTGAGATTATATTATCACGCATTTTACTTGAAATTTCTCGCATGAAGTAACTCATAAATTTAAGGTCATAACAAACCACACAACGACATATAATTAAAACACAAAAAAATATATATATTCATGCAAAAAAATAAAAACAAAAAAAATAACAAAATAAAATTACGTAATTATTAAATAAAAACGCAAACAGAAAAACTCTTACAAAGAAAAAAAAACATAAACATAAGTTAAAATATTGGTTAATTGACTCTCTATAATCACGCATGTTGTTTTTATTTTGACGCATTAAGAAACTCGATATAAAACACCTTACAACAAATCACGCACCCGCATGAAGAAACGCTGTGACGTAATCTCCGTATATTTTAATTAAAAACATTAAATTGACAAAAATGCCCCTCCGCGTCCAGATGAAAAACGTCACGCGTCGGCCTCCCTGATTGCACTGGGAATATTATAGACTAGAAGCTATTTCATATCAGATAGCCTGAAATATATATATATATATATATATATATATATATATATATATATATATATATATATATATATATATGTCGAGGGTAAAGTACATCCCCCTTTTAACCCACATCCTCTACGGATTCATCTAAGCCACTCGTTTTCTACCACATGCATGGCACATGTTATTTCCCTTCACATGCAAGGCACATGCATCTTTCCCCCATACTGTTTAAATGTCCGTAACTTTTTATACGTTAATATTTAAAAAAAATCACCATAACTACGAGCGTTTTATTATCTTTCCAACGCCAATAGTGAAGGCATACTTTCGAGGAAATATTTTTTTTGGCTAGAAATGGGGGTCTTAAACCTGGGCAGATTTGTGGTGTTTTTCGCTGTTATTCTAACTACACTTTTTATGGTGTTTTTCACTGTTTCTTTTTAACTGCACTTAATATGGTGTTTTTCGCTTTTTCTTTTTAACTGCATTTTTATGATAATTTTCGCGTTAGTTTAACTACATTTTTTTGGGTGTTTTTGATGTTTATACTAACTGTATTTTTTGGTGTTTTTTGTTGTTATTCTAACTGCACTTATTATTGTGTTTTTCCCCTGGTTCTTTGGAACTAATATTTGTTTAGATGGTTTTTTAACCAACTAAATGAACTTACATATACTTTGGAGGTATATAACGTTTTAAACAAACCAATTTTATACGTGTTGTGTTTTACGACCAATATTACACACAATGTCTTTTTAACTCAAGTATACGAAGTGGTGTTTTTAACATGCGACATGATGTTTTTTCAACTCTATTAGTTCGATAAACATTTTAAAAAATGTCCAGATTGAAATAAGCACTAAAAAACACCTTATAAAATTATAGTTTGAAGAACAGTGGAAAAACACCATAAATCTGTCCAGTTTTAAAAACCCATTTCAGGTAAAAAAAATCTCAAAAGTATGCCTTCATTATAGGCATTGGAATGATAATAAAACGCTCGTAATTATGGTGTATTTTTTTTTGAAAAATATTGACGTATAAAAAAGTTACGGCTGTTTAAAGAATATGGGGGAAATAACATGTGCCTTGCATGTGGTTGATGATCTAATCCGACGCTCCAGGAGCGTCCGCATGGGATGTAGGATAATAACATGGTTGTAGAATAACTTGACTATATATATATATAGACTATATATATATATATATATATATATATATATATATATATATATATATATATATATATAGATTTTGGGTAAAATACATCAAGCAAAAACGCTACATCAATGCGGATTGATCTGGGGCGTCCATCAAGATCATCTAACAGCCAGGATCTATGGTGTTTTCCGCCTATGGTGTTTTTTTCCCCCCGAAAACGCCATAGGCGAAAACACCATAGATCTTGGCTGTTGGATGATCTTGATGGACGCCCCAGATCAATCCGCATTGATGTAGCGTTTTTGCTTGATGTAGCGTAACTCGACTCTATATATATATATATATATATATATATATATATATATATATATATACAGGGTTAGGTTCTTTTGAGAACCAACATATATTATGAGAACCGCGAGAACAGATATGAGGCACACATCTTAACCACCTTTTAGAATGAATGGTGTAGATTAATTTGGATTTATTTGAATTAAATTAAAATATAAAAATCTATTAAATATATTGAAAAGGGCACAAAAGTAATTTCCTTTATAAATAGAGATGACATAATGAGGTGATGTGACATTAATATCAATTTCCCCCCTCAATTTTATATCGTTAATAGCTTTTTATACAATAATATTTTTTTCAAAAAAAAATTACACCATTAAAAAGAATGTTTTTTTATCTTTAATTTGGTTATAGTCTCGTTATTTTTTTTTATAATTTTTTTTTCATAATTTTTGGTAATGTATGTAGTTACATGTAGGTAACGGATAGTTACATATTTGTAGAGATCAAATACATATCCGTAACGAATAGTTACATACATGTAAAATATTAAAAAATATAAATATTTAAATTTCTCTCTCATTGATGAGATTATCACATTTTCTTCTCTCTCATTTTCCGTAAACATATTATCTATCAGGTAAATGCCCAAACACATTTTCCGCAAACATAATTTCTTGCTACAACCACGTAGCTGGTTCATTCGAACCTAAAGCATTGTGTAACAAAAATGTAAACAAGTAGTTACATGGTTGCATGCTTGTAGTCATCTGTTACATAGTTGTTGTTGTCTATATTGCATGATCGTAGGGATCCGTTACATAGTTGCGTCTTCTTACATATACGTTACATTTTCGTAACAGAGTTCTACCATCTCTTAGGAAAAGGTTGCCACCCGTCGAAAACTAAAACCATGATAATACTAGCACCAAAACAATACCAAGATCTCAAAATTACACTTTGGTGTAATTTATTTAATGTATATTGTTACATGTTTGTAACGAACAATTACGTATGCGCGGCGAACAATTACATATGTGTAGCGAAAAGTTACACGTATATAAAATATTAAAAAATATAAATATTTAAATTTTTGTCCCATTGATCAGTACATCACATTTTCTTCTCCCTTATTTTCCGTAAACACATTATCTATTAGGTAAATACCAAACACATTTTCTTGCTACAACCACGTAGCTGGTTCTTACGAACCTGAAGCATCGTGTAACAAAAATGCAAAGCAAGTATTTACATGGTTGCATGCTCGTAGTCCTCTGTTACATATTTTTTGTTGTCTATATTGCGTGATCGTAGGCATCTGTTACATTGTTGCATCTTCTTACATATACGTTATATTTTTGTAACAGAGTCCTACCAACTCTTAGGAAAAGGTTACCACCTATCGAAAACTAAAACCATGATAATACTAGCACCAAAACAATACCAAGATATTAAAATTACACTTTGGTGTAACTTTTTAATGTATGTAGTTACATGTTGGTAACGAACAACTACATATACATAGCGAACAAATACATATGTGTAACGAACAGTTACACGTATGTGAAATATTTAAAAATATAAATATTTAAATTTCTCTCTCATTGATCAGTATATCATATTTTATTCTCTCTCATTTTCCAAAAACACATTATCTATCAGGTAAATGCCTAAACATATTTTTTGCAAACACATTTTTTTGCTACAACCACGTAGCTGGTTCTTACAAACCTAAAGCATTTTGTAACAAAAATGTAAACAAGTAGGCATATGTTACATAGGTGTTACATATCACTGCATGCTCGTAAGCATATGTTGCATGGTTGTTAATATATATATTCCATGCGCGTAGGCATTTAATATTCTTTTTACAGTAAACATTAAAAAAAGGCTTGCAAAGTAAAAAAATAAAAATATATATATTTTTAAAAAAACATAAAAAGTAAATTAAAAACACTAATAAAAAGTTTTAAAAAATAGATTAAATTTTTTTTAATAAAATAGTTTTAAAAAATATTTTATAAAATTAAAAAAAAATTTTAAAAACGTAAAAAATAAGTAAAGAAAAGTAAAAAATATTACATTAAAAACCTAAAAAGTAAATTAAAAAAAACTACTAAAAAGCTTCATAAAAAATAATTTAAAAATAAAAAAGTAAGTTAAAAAAGTTTAAAAACGTTTAAAAAAAGTTATAAAAAACGTAAAAAATTTAAAGTTAATAAAAAGTTTTAAAAAAATAGTTAAAAAATGAAAATAAAAACGTTTAAAAAAGTTAATAAAAACTTGAAAACATTAAAAAATAAGTTTAAAAAATATTAAAAAAACTTAATAAAAACATAAAAGAAAGCTTTTAAGTAATATTTTAAACAATTAATCTTGATTGATCAAGATATTAATAGTTAATATTATTTTAATAGGGTTTTCTCTTTTCGTTATATAGGTAAAAGACTTTATTACTCTTTTGAATTAAAAAAATAAAAATGGGCTAGATTCTAAATGTGTGGCTAGGAAGTGTTCTCATGGTTCTCACAATAATAAAAGGTTCTCAAATGATCCTAATCCTATATATATATCTTCTATATTAATTAATATTAATATATATATATATATGAAAAGATTGGATGCCACGTGGCATCACTACAACAATCCATTTTCTCATTTTCCCGCTCAAATGGTTTCCTTTTAAGTGAATCGCGGATATGGGCCTAAAATTCAGGGATCCAGTTAACAAAATTAATTATTTGAAAATCCCTTTTGGGAATTTCAATATTTACCAATCAAATATTCAATTTTAACAAATTTATACAATCAAATCTCCAAACTTTTTGAAAATGTCAAAATAAACTAACTAACTTTCCTACATATAAACACCATTTAATGTAAAATCTTTTTTTTTAAAACAAATTTCGTAAATCAATATTCTTATTTCCGTTTTTGTTTTTTTTTTAAATTCTCTCTCTCTCTCTCTCTCTATATATATATATATATATATATATATATATATATATACAAGTTCAATTTCTCAAATCACTTATACCAACAAAATCCAAAGTATACTATAAAAAAGGAAAAAAATATATTTTATTTCATACTTTGATTTATTATATTTTAAATGTTAGAATTACATTTTTATAATATTTTAAATGTTCGTATTTTTTTTTAATTTCAATTATCGAATTACATTTATTATAATATTTTAAATGTTGGATTAATTTTTTTAAAAACCACCTGTGCGTCGCACGGGTATCAAAAGCTAGTATATATATATATATATATATATATATATAGAGAGAGAGAGAGAGAGAGAGAGAGTGAGTGAGAGAGAAATATATATCTTCTTCTCAGACAAATTTCTGCAACAACTGTTCGGGTGGATGACATCGTATCCTGGGATAGAGAGGTCACTTATTTTTGAAAGACTTTCCTAAAAATCTTTTGTTTTATGAAAATAAGGGGGTGTAAAATAAAAAAAGAGGCTATTTTAGGGGTAACAGGTTTTGGATGTGCAAATACATTTATGGGTTTTTGAAATGAAAGGTTTAAACTCAAAGGGGTTAACTAGGGGATAATTTGGGGCACTACGTCAAAAAGTGGCTTTAGCCACGGTTTTTTTTCGAAAATGCCTAGCCACTACTTTAAAAAACGTGGCTAAAGGTAAGAAACACTAGTTTTAGCCACATATATTTTATACCCATGGCCAACTATATTGCCTTTGAACCCTTTTAGCCACGTATTTTTTTTGTTTATGTGACAACAACAATTAGGTGTAGAGGCTTTAGCCACTGTTTTACACAAATATATGACATATTTGTCACACTTACAAAAGAGTGACGAAATGCACCAAACGACCATGGATTTTTTATGATTTTTTATTCATGTGACCAAAAACGAAAATATATGATACCTTTGGCCACGCTTATATAATGTTTTGTGACGGAAGAGTAGATATTGTAGTTAGTAAATAAAAAAATCAAAACCGTTAAGTATATATTATGCGTGGCTAAATGTGAGCAACGATCACTATTTTTAATTAGTTATGTGGCTAAAAGCTAGTACATATGGCCACTTATATTAGGTTGTATGACTAAATAGTAGGTTGTGAGTGACAAAAATCTATTGCCTATGACCACATATATTAATGGTGACTGTTAAACATTTTATGTGTGGCTAAAGATAAGTAATTGTCACGGTAAAATATTAAATGTGTGGCGAAAGTAGAAGATTTGTTTCCCTCTAAAATACGTTTTTTTTTGTTTACACCAATTCGCGTGTGTTCAAATCTTCTACCCTATATATACATCATAATTGTTATTTTCCTTTACCATCATCCATTTCTCGATCTCAAATTCTCTACACCAATTCGTTTACACCAATTCGCGCGCATCAAATGGATAATCAACGCTCCCTTAATTACTGGTATGTGAAGCATAACCGGTTTTTTTTTTGGTTTACAGTAATGGGAGAAGAAGATCTTTCAAATCCTATAAATCTTTTCTTATAAACAACGATGAAAACATCCTGAGGAAACTCCTTGCGTAAAATATTCCTGATTGTTTTGACTACTTTGTTGAGGCAACAAAATTATTTTGTGTCGTTGATACAAAATTCAATGAATTTGTATCTGAAGAAGATGAAACCGGAGAAGATGAAATTGTCCAATCTTGGGAGTTTTTAACTTCTACTAACAAGATTGAAGTGAAATATATGAATAAAGAAGAAAGGAAATTTTTTTCTGTGACTGAAATTGTTGGATGTTATGATATGAATTTTCTCAAACAATTGAGTGAAATTCCTCTGATTAACGAAGATGGGAATGATTCTAGAAATGATATTCAACAAAAGGTGAAGGATACAGTTACTGATTGGTTTCAAGATCCTGCGAACAGTGGTCGGATTGAAGAAGGACGTGATGATGATGATGATGATGACGATACAAGTTCATGATACATACCCGAAGATTGCAGTGATAAGGATTATTTATTGATATTTTGTTTATGAACAAATTATGAACCATTTCTTATATGTTTAGTTTGTTATGATATTATTAATTAGAATTGAATATATGATGGTTATATTATATGTTTATCATGTTTGATTATCTTGTGATATGATTAAGATTCAATATATGGCCACTTATATTAAACATTGTTTGCTTAGCAAATTATGACAAATGGTCACAGAATAATAAACAATGGGTGGATAAAAGAATACTACAACAGTTGACGACGCTTGTAATCATTATTACTTCATTTTCTTTTTCATTTACTTTATTGGTCTAATCTCCATCTACCACAGCCCCCGAGTATCGATATATAGTTAAGTCTGTATCAGTTTTCGTCATCATCTCCACTATGCGCCTTTTCTCCCAGTTCTGTCTATCATCGCCAACTTAAAACGTGGCATTGGCGTCCTCCAAATGTGGAAAACGGTAAGTTATCATCTTCACCACTGAAATTCGATTGAAATTTGCGTCTCAAATTTAGTATTTTTTTCTTGTGCAGGGGAAGATTGCACTCTGTTTGTCCTAGGAGCAGGTTTTAAGTTATTGTGGAAACCAGGGAGACGAGGAGTCTCTAATGGTTCATACAAATGCTTTACTGAGAGCAGGTTTTAAGTTATTATATAATTATATAACAGTCAGTGGCAAGGGCCACATGTTGAGGTTTGCAGCACTTGTATTCTTCAGGTGCTTCTCTCCCTTTTGGCCCCATGAAGCTGATATTTCCTCAGCCGCTTCTTCTCCCTTTTGATCAGAAGCATGTGAGAAAGCAAATAGGAATTTGTCACATCTTTTGGCCCCACGAACATTTGACAATGCTGGAAGGGTTATCAGGGAGCATAGACCGAAGTTTTTAAGTTTTATAGAAGATATTGTAAGGGCAGAGGTTGGATTGAAGTATCCTGACTGGAAGAAGGTGCCAACAGATAGCAAGAAAACAATGTGGGCTCTGATTTAGGTTATTAAACATATTAAACATATTTTCACATTAAGTCATGTGACTAAAAAATCTATGTTGTTTTTTAGCAATATTTCGAGGTTGATAACTGTCGAAAGAATACTATTATTGTAATGCTGGGTGGGTTGCTAAGGGGTTTTAGAAGAAAATTGCGTGAAAAGTACATTCTTCCCAACCTGGCGAAACCAAAGGTGCTTGCAAAAGTTCCAAAGCTGTATTTCGGTATTGTGGAAAAAGAAGATTGAGACAGATTTGTTCAATATACAAAATCTGAAGAATTCTAGGTTTTTATTCAATTCAAACTACAACTTTCATTAATTAAGCTAAGTGTCATAATTAATGTGATTATAATTATATATCCTACTGTTCTGTTGGAAATGTTGTGTCAACCAGTGCAAAACAAGTTCTAGCACAGTAAACTTATGATCATACAATGGGTCGGGAAAGATATGCCTTTCTGAAAGAAAAAATGGTAATAGGCTAATTAAGAGTGTTACATCCGGTCAGTCATGGTTAAGAACCTACAATGTATGTTTCGAGTCTGATATATATTATTATAATACAAGGTACAAAACAATGAGATTGAAGCTAATGAGGACCCCGATCAAGCTCTTATGTGGAGGAAAGCAAGGGTAAACAAAGATGGGGAATACAAGACGCCTGTGATGAAGGGCCTAGCAGAGCAAATAGTATGTTTAACTTCTATATATATACCTAACTATTTACATGTTAAAAATTAATAGCATCTCACTACATTAACTAAATTAATTAATGCAAGCCGAGAAAGAAACACAAATAAAAGCGGGATCCTTAACTGCAGAACCGGGAACGGATGCCCTGACAATGGTCCTTGGCAAGGAAAGAGGTGGGTTCGTAAAAGGTATGGGTTATGGAGTGAATTCCCGTCAATATTGGCAGCATGGTGCTCCAAAAGGACGATCAAAATGTAGGTCCGAATATAAACCAATCACGATATTTTAATCACAAACGAGTGCGGAATCCTCGTATGTGATTGATTCAAGAAGAATGTAGAAGAAAGAGACTCAATCTATAAGAAAGATCGAATCTTGAATGCAAAATACTACAATCTTAAAGCAAATGGAATCTGATCGTAAACTCAAAGTAAGAGTGAAAATCGTAAAAGTAATCTCCAAAAGCTTGTATAATCATAAACATGGAGGGTTTATATACTACCCATACAAAAACCCTAGGGCCAATCATAAACACAAATAGCCCAATCATAAACACTAGTAATCGGCCCACATGGCCCAAATATAATCTAATTAAGCCCAAAAGCCCAATTACTAACAAGCCCATAACTAATGTTCATTCCTCTAATATATATAGCCCAACAATCTTTCCCTAGGCATGAACCATTAGACCACCTATGGCAGCTGCAGATCGAATCTGAAAGTGTTCTGCACATTGTTTGACCACCATCCATTTTCCACGATCCGATTAGCCGTTCCATGGAAGATCCCTACCCTTACAGCATTTTCCATATTAGTCTCATCACCGAGAATAGGTTGGGAGGCTAGGAGCTTGATGTATTTTTCACCAAATCTCAGCAGATCGACCGGATCGTAGAAACGAAATTGCCTCATTCTTTTGCAGACAACCACCACCTCGTGAGTCGTTGGATCATAACACCAACAGTCAAAGCTTTTGACTAAGGTACCGTCTTCGATCTCATCCAACATATTGATCACTCTTGTGCGCTTTGTGGGTGGTCTCCTTGCTTCACCTATCGACTCACCAGTTACTGGGTCAGTTCCAGTCTCGACCCATCTTACTTGCTTCAGCTCAAAGTTTGCAAAATTATTTTCTAATTGGCTCATCAGATTGTTTCGAATAAGATCTCCTTCGGTGCTGTTCCATCTGTTGATGTATGGAGCTCTAAGCAGACTTCTAATCTCAGGCTCAGTCCATGAATGAAATTGGGCACGTGTTTTATAGTACTCTACTGGACTGTAGCCGTCACGGATCACAGCAAACAGCTTCTTCTCTGTGTCATAGTGCCAGCACAAAATAGTTTCACGACTCCCCCTTTTGTCTATAGAACTTTCACCAACATCAAGGGTGTATTGAGTGGGGGCTGGTCCTTGAAAGAATTCCTTAAACCAGTTGTCGTGACCTTCTGGTGCTTTGGAGATGACCCTTCCAGTTCGGGCATAGTTAGACATCTCGATAGTGTCATCTCCATCATCCACATTTACTACTTCTGTACCTTGCACACCCTGAGATGAACTTTGACCAGGGGCACCTGAAGTATTTGACTCCACAACATTTTTTAAATCACCAAACTTCTTCTTCAGGTCCATCAAGGTCTCATATAGATACTTCATTCTATTCTTGTCAGCCACCTCCTTGTCCTTTAACCTTCTGTTTTCTGCCTGGAGTGCTTTTATCTCAGTTTCCCTAATTCTGTTCTGAGACATCAGAAAGTTTATGTGAGGGTCTGCACTTATCCTCATCTCAATTGGTAGCTCAGCAGCTTGAAGTGGGCGGAAACTTGGCATAACTGTTGGCGGCAAACTTGTTCCACTAGAGACACTTATTCTAACAGGGCTGGGTACAACAACAGTGTTATCAACCTCCAGAGGTTGCCTTTCTTCATGAACAGGGCTACGTTCACTCAGAAGAGAGCTTTCAGTCTGAACCTGGGCAGGTTGATCTTCAACATTTGGAACCGTTGATTCTTCTTGAGCAGATTGACTTTGAGAACTAGACTCAGTTGGATGGACCATCAACAGACTTGAGCTAGTCTTTGTGAACTTGAATCGGATACTTCTTGGATCTGTCTTCTTCCTGGGAGATGGTTCACGGAAGGGGACAGGCTCTTCAAGCATTTCATTCACATTGAACTGAATATCCAATTCTTGAGGGATGGAGTCACCACTAGAAGATGAGTTCAGGACATCTCTTGATCTTTTCAGATTGATTGGTTCCAAGTCTCCATAAATATCATCATCCATATTCCCTTGATTAGCAAAGATGTCGTCCATCACATTTTCTTCTTCTGAAGGTATCACCACATCTTCTTCTTGCATATTTACAGCCGGAGTTGCTGTTATATCTTGATCTTCAGCAACAGATGCATTTATAGTTGGCACATCGGCTTCAGGTTCAGATTCTTCAACTTCTTGTTCCCTTGCCACTTCAGGAAATGCACCCCTCTTGACCCATTCAAGCCTTCCTTGAAAACTGTTTTTACCCTTTCTGTCTTGGGTCTGTAGACCAAACACTCCACAATCCATCACCTTAATATCCAGTTTTTCCACCCTCTCTTCAATCATGGGATATTTCTTCATGACCACCATTTAAACGAATCTTGGTGTCATCAGGAACTGTTCTCGGGCGCTCAGGTCAGCATTCCCTATCCAATCCAACAACATCATCTTGGAGAAATTGAATTTCCAGTCCAAGGCCAATGCGACAAATGTTGTTCCATGCAGTTTGTTGAGCTGATCAAAGCTAGTTCTCTTTCCCAGAAATGATTTTTGCATGTAGTGAGCCAGACACCTCCAGTAGTGCGGCAACAACTTATTGAAGATGGGAGGGAACTTTCCTTCATATCCCAGAGATTGAGCACCTGCTAGCACAACTTCCTTCGGATACTCAATCGGATCAGCAGCACTATCAATGATGTTCAGCCCTTTTCTGATGTCATCCTCCTGAATCACTATCTCCCTGTTCTGAATTGTTGTAGTGATTGTTGTTTTATCTGCATCAGCTCTAGCAGATCCCCAGAACTCCCTTACAAACTCCTCATCAATCAGCACACTTGATCTCAGGGCATGGTTAATCTTGTAGATATTCATCCCGGCCACCAGTGAATAAAATAATTCCATATGCTTCTCTGGTGGGTCTTCAAGATACGCCGGGATGCAGTGATCACTTTCAAACTTTATCTCTTCGTCAAGCATGTCGTCTGCCATCTGAGAAAGACAAGACACATGTATCAGACTTGATCGTTAAAGTGCAATTAAGTTTATTAACCCTTGTCGAAGTTCAATTGAAAATCAAATTTTACTTTTGAAGTTCATAAAATTCCAATTTAAACTTTTAGGGAAAATAATTGATTTAAGCACACAAGATTCACAAACACCATTAATTTTAACTTAATTTTAATGAGATTCCAAAAAAAATATTAAGTCACAAATTAAGTGTTTGCGATTTTCATTTATATTTATGTGAGTTTTTGATTTTACACAAGTGATTACGATCCAAAATTGGGTTTACGATTTAAAGAGTGAGTTCACGATCGGGTTCAAACTCGGTTCAGTCGGAAACACTTAGCCCAATTCGTAAACTCTTAAAGCCTGATCGTAAACGCTGAATGTCGTAAACGAGAATCGTAATTATCGATCGTGAACGAGAGTCGTAATCATCGATCATGAACACCGATCGTGAACACCGATCGTAAACACCGATCGTAATCACGAACGGTCGTCTCCTTTATCGAGATGATCGTAAACACCAAATCCGCCATAGCCAAACCTGCAAAAACTTCGTAATCACGTTAAAACCCATTAATCTCGTAAAAAGAGCATCTATCACTACCTTTTAACAGTTCTAAACACAATTCCGACTTCGAATCTCCTCAAAAATGACTCGAACACAGCAAAACAGAGGACGATTACGAGTTAGGGTTTGAAGTTCAAAAACCGTGAATAGATTGATGAAACCAAGTGAGTACAGTCGATTGACAAGGGTTTCTTGCTCGGAAATGGATGGCAAAGGTGTTGGTGTGCTTGGATTTTACAGATGATGGCCGGAGGTGGGTTGGATTGAATTTCCGGTGAGGTTAGGGTTTTCTGGTTTGGGAGTCGTAAACGAGAAAGGGGTAATAATGAAGATCGTAAACAAAGGGGGTTTTATATGTTTATTTTGAAAATTTCATTAAGGCCCCTCAAAGATTGAAAACATTTCAAGAAGCACCCCAAACCTTAAAAATTGATAATTCTCATAACATCTTGATAATTTTGACCTTTGAGAATTTACAAAACTTCCCCTCAGACTCATACCCCGAGTATCTGATCATGATCCTAAAAATTTAAAACAGCTAAAGACTTGAAATATAATATAAACCATAAATAGTTAATCCTAATTACAGAAATTTAAAATTTACTTGCCTTGAAGCTGATTTAAAATCATGGATCAAACCAGACAAATCTTTAACTGGGGAACCCTTTTTAGCTTCCGTTACTCGACGCTCTAAACGATTGTTCAAAAATTTTGAAACCATATAAACTCACATCCAGTTAAAACATTTTAAGTGCTTAATTGTGGTACATAATTACCGTCATGTTTAACCGTCCCCACACCCAATTGTTCAGAGCAAAACCTACCCAACCTTAGAGTTTATTGAGGATTCACAAACCCCCAACTTGAGGAACCATGCAACACCATCATGACAAACACTTATTTATTTAATTATCAGTTGGTGATCAGGTCGGCCGCATAAGCACGCAAAGAAGACCAAACAAAATAATTTATTTATTTTTATCATCAATTTTTTTTTTGATTTTTGCTTTTTCTTTTCATTTTTCTTTTTCTTTTCATTTTTCTGTGGTGTTGTCATAACAGCAGAAGCATGGCGTTTGAGAGAGTGAATACTAGGTGAATACCACTCTCAACCCGTTTTTGCTGGGACTCAGTCTTTTAAACTATGTAAACTAGGATGGAAAACTAAACATGTATAGGAGTTAAGTTTACTGCACTTACATGGATGATCAGTGTTTTTGATTTAACTTACCGAACATCATCTTTGAGACGTCTTTCACTTCTGCCTTACACGTGTCAGTCTCCGATAGTCTTGGAAAATTTATATCACTTCCTACCAACTCAAGGCAAACAAAAGACAACATAAAAACCTCAAACATATATTTTTTAGATTTTCTGAAGCAACAATATTTCTTCCCCTGTTTTTATGAGGCTTTTGAAATATAAACACATTTTTTTTATTTTTTTTAAATTTTCTAAACAGATATTTACAATAAAGTTTGATCAGATCATTCCTCGAAGGCAATCATCCTTAGGCCTTCGACACACATTTCAAAATTGGGACGGGGGAGGGGTTTTGTGAAAATATCAGACATATTTTGGTCTGAGCTCACCTTTTGGAGCTGAATTAACTCCCGATCATAACAGTCACGAATAAAATGTACCTTTATGTCTATGTGCTTTGTTTTTGAATGATGAACGGGGTTTTTCACAATTTCTAGAGCAGCAGTGTTATCACAAAAGATAGGAGTGTTAACGAATTCCATACCGTAATCAGTGAATTTATTTTGTATCCATACCACCTGTGAGCATCCAGCGGATGCTGCCACGTATTCAGCTTCTACAGTTGATTTTGAGACGGTATGCTGCTTTTTGCTCTGCCAAGAAATGAGTCGATCTCCCAGATACTGACATCCACCAGTTGTTGACTTCCGGTCAAGATCACTGCCTCCATAATCACTGTCAGTATATGCAAACAATTGGAAATCAGTGTTCTTTGGGTACCAAAGTCCAAGCCTAGGCCTGCCCTTTAGATACCTAAAAATACGTTTAACAGCAATTAGATGTGAAAGTTTAGGATTAGCCTGATAGCGAGCACACAGACACACTGCATGCATAATATCTGGCCTGCTTGCTGTCAAATACATAAGTGATCCAATCATCGAGAGATACATGAATTCACTCACTGGCTCCCCATCTGCATCTGCTGTCAGTAGAGGTCTGGATGCCATGGGAGTTGAGATTGGCTTGGAGTCTTGCATCTTGAATTTTTCTAGAATTTCATTCACATATTTTGCTTGGTGAATAAGAATCCCAGATTCATCCTGTTTCACTTGCAAGGCTAGGAAGAAGCTCATCTCACCCTGATCACTCATTTCAAATTTCTTTCTGATTATCTCTTCAAACTCGGTGCATAATTCTTCGTTTGTTGACCCGCAGATGATGTCATCTACATAGACCTGCACCATGATGATGTCATCCTTCACCCTTTTCCTAAACAAAGTCTGATCAACCACTCCTCTTGAGTATCCATTATCCACCAGATGAGTTGATAGTGTCTCATACCACGTGCGTGGAGCTTGATGTAGTCCATACAAAGCTTTATCCAGAAGATATACACGATCTGGATGCTACTCATCTATGAATCCCGGTGGTTGAGTCACATATACTTCCTCATTCATTTCTGCATATAAAAATGTTGTCTTGACGTCCATCTGGCGAACTCTGAAGTTTAGATATGATGCAACTGCAAGGAATATCCGGATGGCCTCCAATCTTGCCACGGGTGCATACACCTCATCGTAGTCAATTCCATGGATTTGTCTGTGGCCCTGAACAATCTGAGAGGCACTCAGCAGACTGTGTGACAGCTCCTCCACATAATGTACGTCAGAGAATGATAAATTACCACTTCTCACCACTCCTTTCTTACTTATTCTTCCACCCACACCACCTGCAAATGATACACCTCCCCCATTGAAGTCTTCCACATCTTCCAAAAGGGATAAGTCACCGGTCATATGTCGGGAGCAACCGCTATCAACGTACCAGAGATTGTTGATAGATCTTCTTGGCTGTCCCTAAACAAATCAGAGATTAGTGAGATTCAGGTACCCAGGCCATAACAGATCTGGGCACACCTTTAGAGTCAATGTAATTAACTAATTGGAGGGTCATTTCTGGCTTTTCAGGTACATTCACATTTTGAATGTTGACTTTTGGTTTCCAGGTGGTGTCTTTCTGTGATTTAAACACATTTGATGAGTTCTTGACTGACTGAGGTTTCTTTTGCGAAGATGTGGCCTTTTTACTAGATGGCTTTTTAACAGGTGTCCACTCAAGTTTCAGTTTTGTGTAAACCAGTTGTTTTGTTTGAGTGACATCTTTTTGTTTTAAAACCTGTTGCTCAACTTTTGCTTTGCCATTAGGTTTATTAACTCTTTTGACTTTAGCCATTTGTTTCTCAACAAATTCTGGTTTTATCTTATCATTTCTTTTATAAACTCCTTTTGATGCATAAGTTGGTTTTGGAGTTTTGGCCACATTCCATTTTTCAACAACAGGCTTTGTCACAGGTGCCTTTGTGTTTGAAACCTTAGACTGTTGAGTCTTCATTGGTTCCAAGCATTGCTTCCCCTTAAACAAAGCTTGTTGCTTCTGCTTTTGCTTTTCTCCTGTCATCATTTTCTCCAACATACTAGTCCGTGGGTTTTGCGGATAGTATGGTTGAAATGGTCTATTCACACAATTAGCGGCAAAGTGTCCTAATTTTCCACATTGAAAACAGTTCATGAGTCTAGGCCCATTGACATGACTACAGAGGTATGAACGTCTTGGGTAAGACGATTTCCACTCTGGCTTATCATCCCATTTGTGTATAACACGTTTTGCATCTTTTTCCGGTTGTGTAATTAAACAAAATTGCTCTGACTTAGATTTGTTTGTTCTATTGAAAGTTGACACAACCTGGGGATAAGCAACAAAATCTTTGGGCTTAGTCTCACGACCTATTAGTGTTAGGCACGCGAATTTTAAAACCATCAACTTTTTCATTGGAATTAGAAAGATGTTTTGACAACACAGATACAACTACTTGTTTTGACTTGGACGTATTAAGTTCTGACACAGATGCCAGAACATCGTCCTTGTGTAAATTAAGACTAGAACTACTAGACATAGGACATTCATTGACTTTCAAACATTCTCTTGCTTCTCATATGATTCATATCAAGTTTTACCTGCAACTCATTGTTCTTATGCTTAAGTTCATCTAGCTGCTTACCAAGCTCAGCTATTTCTAACTTAGCGTTGTCATACAGAAGAGCTTTCTCAGTTGCCAGTTTTTGATATTTCACTATGTCTAATTTTTTAGCTTTTAGCTTTTCCTCATTCTTCTGCCATCTACCCTTAAAGGAACTCCTCTCGCATTTTATCTCAAACAATTCTAACTGATAATTTTTACAGACTTGTCTAAGTCCAGGAATTATACGAGCACAAGTGGGATCAGGACATACCTTGTCGTTATCAATCTCAGCAGCAAAGGCTTCCTTGTCATCCACCGGAGTTTCTTCAGGTTTCTCATCAGTCACAACAAATGCATGCTCTTCCTCTTCATCCCTTTCCATAGCAGCGACCATTGCATGTGACAGGCTGAATTCTTTTAACTGAGGTGTCCAATCATATCCACCTCCTTCCTGCACAATCAAAGCACTTGACTCAGCCTTTCCCTTTCCATCACCTGCTTTCCTTTCTTCTGTTCTTTCTCTCTTCGGCTTTGTGCACTCTCTTGCGAAATGCCCATACTTGTCACAGTTGTAGCACCTCAGCTTGCTCTTGTCAAACCCCATCCTGATTTTGTCTTGGTCCTTCCACACATTTCTCCCAGTCTTTGCCATGAACTTCTTTGCTCTGAAAACAGCCATGCCATCTGCCAAGAGACATCCAGCATCTCTACATCTTCTGGATTTATCTGATTCAGCTCACCTGACAGCATCTCAGTTGGCACTAAAGTTCCTGTCATGAGAGCATGATAGCTGTTCATAAAGCCCATTCCGAGGGCAAAGTTAGGATCATTCGTAACATCAGGGTTGACACCTCCACTTGAACTTGCATGAGGTTGTGCCACAAACGCAGTTGACTTTGTGACAGAGCTTGGTCCACTTCCAGCTGACTTTCCATCTTGCTTAGAATCCACTTCTTCTGACAACAGGGCTTGGTTCAATTTTCCCGCCAAACTAAGGGAGCTTATATGATTCAATTCTCTCTGCTTGTCATCAATAAGCTTTGACTTCAATTTGTTGATCATTTCATCAAGAGATAGCTCACTCAGCTTGTTGTTGTTCTTAATGATAGAGATGTTGGTATTCCAGGTTTTGGGCAGACTATTCAGCAGTTTCAGATTCTTGTCTTCCAAATCCGGTTCAACACCATAGCTTGACATTTCGGCCATCAGAGATACGAACCTTTGCACCTGTGCTTCGAAGGATTCACCTTGAATGTGGTTGAACAGATTGAATTTCTGCTTCAGCATTTGCTTGCGGCTTGCCTTAATGTCCGGATTTCCCTCATAAGCCACAATCAAAGCATTCCAGAGTTTCTTGGCAGTCTTGCAGTGCTTAAATCCTTGTGCAATGTCTGGTGTAAGTGCCATTGTCATAATAGCAAATGCCCTCTCTGCTTTATTGCCTCTTTCCCAATCATCATCATCATATTCGTCTTCCGTTTTAGCTTTACCTGCATTGGTTCCTTCTGGATGTGTAGGTGTGTGTGGCCCATGAATTACCGCTCTCCAGAGTCTGAGATCAACACTCTTCAAGTGGTTTTCATACCTATATTTCCATTCCAGAAAGTTATCCGCCGATGTTAGTCTAGGTGGACGAGTGATGGATCCAATCTCAAAATCCAACTTCTGATACATACTCGGTTCGAAATCCATTACGAAAGCTTAGGGAACTTAAATCTAAAGTCCTAATGTCCAAAAAGAGTGATTACGATTACTGAAAACTGATTACGATCGTAAACTCTGATTACGATCATGAACGCCGTTACGATCCAAGCAAAATCGTAAACCCTGATTCCGATGGAATTTGTCGTAAACTCCGATTACGATCACTGTTTCCGGTAACGAAATGTCGTAAACACCAATTACGATCAAGTACAATCATAAACTCGATTCACCTGATCGTAAACACGATAAAAAAACGATCTTGAACTCGTAAACCCGATTCCGATGCAGATCTTCAAACACAGCAGTCGTGAACACCAAAGAAACCCAGAAATACACTCGTAAACTCGATGAACAACAGCAGCAACACTCGTAAACACCAAGACATCTTCATATCTTAAAAAAAAATAGCTTGAATCAATATCGTGAGAGCCTCGAATCACAGATTCTTGGCTCTGATACCAATTGTAGGTCCGAATATCAACCAATCACGATATTTTAATCACAAACAAGTGCGGAATCCTCGTATGTGATTGATTCAAGAAGAATGTAGAAGAAAGAGACTCAATCTATAAGAAAGATTGAATCTTGAATGCAAAATACTACAATCTTGAAGCAAATGGAATCTGATCGTAAAAGTAAGAGTGAAAATCGTAAAAGTAATCTCCAAAAGCTTGTATAATCATAAACATGGAGGGTTTATATACTACCCATACAAAAACCCTAGGGCCAATCATAACTCACAAATAGACCAATTATAAACACTAGTAATCGGCCCACATGGCCCAAATATAATCTAACTAAGCCCAAAAGCCCAATTACTAACAAGCCACAACTAATGTTCATGCCTCTAATATATATAGCCCAACACAAAAGAGCGCATCGAAAAACTTAAGGCGGAACTCAAGAACGAAAACAGTTGCGTGTGAAAAAATATGAAGAGGTTGATCACCTCAATTCTAAGCTTAAAGCACATAATGAAAAAATTGAGGTGTTGATGGTGTTTATAAATAACCAAATGATTAATCAACGACAACTTGGTGGACCAGATAAAGCTGTAAATTTTATAAGGGACAAATTATATATATATATATATATATACATACCTATAATTAATTAATTAATTAACTAGCTAATTATTGAATTGTACGTAGGACATGGTTAATTCTGCACACAATACATCGGGGAAACAATCTCTTCAATCAAACTCATCTAAGAGGTCGTAAGGTAAGGTACAAATCTGAAACAGTTCTAAAATTGAGTTGATACGGAAGATTCTTGTTCACCTGTATGAACATGCTTCTCTAGTTATAGTTAATCCAGATAGTTACAGTTTATCAGGATAGTTACAGTTCTTTCGGAATATAAATAATAACTGTTCCGGCTATGATAAGTTTGTACTTCATCCGGATGGTTGTAGTTCATCCGGATGGTTGTCGTTCATCCGGATGGTTGTAGTTCATCCAGATAGTTACAGTTCATTAGGATAGTTAGAGTTCTTCCAGAATATAAATAATAACTGTTCCGGCTATGATAAGTTTCTACTTCATCCGGATGGTTGTAGTTCATCCGGATAGTTAACATTCATTAGGATAGTTAGAGTTCTTCCGAAATATAATTAATAACTGTTCTGGCTATGACAACTTTGTACTTCATCCGGATGGTTATCGGGATAGTTAATTAATGTTTAGCCGGTTATGACTTGATAGAATTAGATAAACTAGCTTGCTAGCTATATAAATATTTAATTGAATTGTAGGTTTGTTCTGTGACCGGATCACAAGACAGTCCTCCATCTACATCAACAGCATCCGGGCAAAAGGTAAGGGTAACTATATATTTTACACAATTGTGTACTTCAATTCCCTTATAACTAATTTCTATGTGATCATTTAATTAAATGTTGATGCTGTCTTTAGGGGAAAAAGAGACAAAGAAGCACTGAAGCAGCAGCTGGGGCATCAGAGCAGGAAGTGGTATATATAATTAAGGATTTGACAAATTGCTTTGACGTTATTGTTAATTAATATATATGTTACTAATCAGGTAATTACAAGGTGTTAATTTAGGAAAACAATAAGAGACATGCAAAATCGGTAAAACATGCAGCTTGTAAAGTACATGCTAAGAAGATTGATCAGTTGGTAAAACCAAATAATGATGCCATTGCAACTCCTATCGATCAGCCAGTAATCCCAGAGGTATATATATTAGTATATACCACAATTTTTTATTCTATTTCTGACATTAATTAATTAAATGCTAATATATATACTATAATTAATATTATTATTATGTCACTTCTAATCAGGAGTGCCAAACTGCGACGTTGCACATGGAGGGGAATCCACTGAACGTCGCGAGAATGGTTAAATTATTTCCATTAGAAAAAATGAGAAGATTCATGGAAGTCCATTACCTTCTGGTTACCGTAGAATTATAACTTATCAGGTCAAAAAGGGTGCAACATTTTTACCATTCCCATTAGATGGAAAAACAATGCTTTCGGAGGTTCAAAATGAACATATTATTGCATGGCCGATGAACTGAATGATCCTTCATTCTAATAACACGTCAGATAAATCACAGCCGGTTGATCATTCTATGGTTCAAAAAGTACTGGAACAACCACAAGTAATTACTACATTAATTAATCGTATCCACTAATTAATTAACTATATGTATATATCTGATCGGTTTTATTTGTCATGTTTCGAGGTAAATAATGATCGGAAAAAGATGTCGAAAGTGTACTTAACACCAAACCAGCTGAGTCGAGATCTGATAAACAGAAAACTTAGTACAAGGATCCAGTAGAAGCAGCTGATGAGCATGAACAAGAAATTATAATTAATTATTATAGAAATTAAACTTTGATTAGTGTATGTTATTTTTTTGAACGGCATTTGATTAGTGTATGTACATTAATTTTTAATTATTATATGATTTTAAGGTTTCTCTATATTAATTAATATGCAGTACAATTAATTGTAATTAGGAAAATATATGTGGCCATATATATAATACCAAATTCCACACTTTTTATATTTTAACGTGGTCGTTGCCACCCTTTGGCCACGCGTATTGGGACAAAATTTTTAATTTCAACTACCATTTTGCTACTTTTTTTTTCCAAATATATCTGGCTAAAACACAATTATACGTGACCATTTAATACCAAAGGCCACACTTTTTATATTTTAACGTGGCCGTTACTACCCTTTGGCCACGCATATTGGGACAAAATATCTGATTTCAACTACCCTTTAGCCACTTTTTTCTTTTTCAAATATATGTGGCTAAAAGACAAATATACGTGACCATATAATACCAAATGCCACATTTTAAATATTTTAACGTGGCCGTTTCTACCCTTTGGCCACACGTATTGGGACAAAACTTCTGATTTCAGCAATCCATTTGGCCATGTTTTTTTAAACATATGTGGCTAAAACACAAATATACGTGATCATAGGCCACGTTTTTTTATATTTTAACGTGGTCGTTGCCACTCTTTGGCCACGCGTATTGGGACAAAAAATATAATTTCAGCAACCCATTTGACCACGTTTTTTAACATATGTGGCTAAAACACAAATATACATGACCATATAATACCAAAGGCCACGCTTTTTATGTTTTAACGTGGCCGTTGCCACCCTTTGGCCACGCATATTGGGATAAAAATTATGATTTCAACAACCCATTTGGCCGGCTAAAACACAAATATATGTGGCTATATAATACAAAAGGCCACGTTAAACAACACACATGTGGCCGTTGGGACCCTTCGGCCACGTTTTTTGGAAGAATTGTTTGACTACAACAATGAATATTGGTACCCGTTAGCCACGCTTTTATGGGGCTTCAGCCACTAATATTCTAACGTGACCGTTTTTACATATGGTCACGAGAACTTTGGTCTCGATTGAAATGGGAAAAAACGTGGCCAAAGGGATACGGCCACGTTTTTTTCCGTGGCCAAAAGGTACTTTTGACGTAGTGATACCAGGCTCTAGGTGCTTGTTTCAGACCATATAGAGCCCTTTTAAGTTTGCACACATACTTTGGATATTTTTCATTTTCAAAGCCTGGTGGTTGTTCAATGTAAACTTCTTGATCAATTTTGCCATTTAGGAAGGCACATTGAACATCCATTTGATACACTTTAAGACCTTTGAAAGCGGCAAAAGCAAGAAATATTCTTACAGCCTCAAGTCTTGCAACTAGTGCAAAGGTTTCATCATAATTTAACCCCTCTTATTGACAATACTCTTTTGCTACAAGTCTGGCTTTGTTTCTTATGATGGTACCATCTTCATTAGTTTTATTTCTAAAGATCCATTTCGTTCCAATTATGGAGTTATTGTTGGGTCTTGGAACTAGATCCACACATTGTTTCTTTCAATTTGTCCTAGCTCTTGTTGCATAGCCAGGATCTAGTGGGGATCTTGAAGGGCTTCTTCATATTTCTTAGGTTCTATAATGCTAAGAAATCCAGCATATAGGCAATGATTGGAAGAAGCAACCTTGGTTTGGACACTTTTGTCCTGATCACCAATAATTAGACGGATGGGATGATCTTTTGTCCATTTTGTTGCTATAGGAAGAGTGACTAGTCTTCAGTTCCAAGCATTAAATCGATTGTGTCAGACTTTGACACTCCCCCTCAATTGATGGACTGTCATTTAAGACGAGAATGATGTTTACAGATGTACTTCGGAGCTCCAGAGTAAAGTTCTGTAAAGTTTCTGTTGTTGAAATTTCATTTATTGGGGAATGAGAATCGGAAATATTCTCATTGTTTTTATCTTTTGTTAAAGAAATTTCATTGTCACTTGTAGTTTTAATGATTTTTTCATTGACAGAATCGCTGTTAATGAGAATTTTTGAGACTTTTTCTTTTGAGGTTATCCAGTTATTTGTAAATAAGGGAGTGTCGTCTTCCTCATCAAAGTTTTTTTTAAAGAGTTTGCCAAATATTTTTTTGTTTTTCTAAGGTAGTCAGCCCAAAGATGCAAACTTTTTCATTTTTATAGTTTTTATTAAGAGGAGCTATACTGTTGTGCATAGCCATCTTAGTGTCACTAAATGACACATTTATACGTTCTCTTACCACTTGAGTTATTAGAACAAAAACTGCGTAGGCCGAGTATCCAATGAAGATGCCATTGTCAGCCTTTTTGTCGAATTTTCCAATGTTGTCTTGATCGTTCAGTATGTAGCATCTGCATACAAAGACATAAAAAAAATTTATATTAGAAATTTTCTTATTGATGGCCTGGTAAGGAGTTTGATAAATTCTTTATTGATAATTGATATATTTTGAGTGAAGCATGCAACGGCAATGGCTTCAGCCCAGAAATAGATAGGAAGTTCTGCAGATGAGAGCATGGACCTAGCAGCTTCAGTTAGAGTTCTATTCCTCCTTTCTACAACACCGTTTTTTTATGGAGTCATTGGAGCAGAAAAGTTATGTGATATGCCTTTTCTCACTAGATATGCATCTAGTTTTGCATTTTTGAACTCAGTTCCGTTATCAGATCTTATCATTCTTACCTTTTTGTGCATTAATTTTTGTACTCCTCTTATGAAGTTTATGATAAGATCAGAAGATTCACTTTTGAGTTTTAGAAATTCAACCCATGTATATCTAGAAAAGCCATGCACTATAACAAGAATGTACTTCTTTCCTCCAAGGCTCTCTGTACTTATTGGTCCACATAGATCCATGTGGATCAGTTCGAGTGGTTTACTTCTAGATGTTTCTTGAAGACTTCTGTGAGAGGCTTTTTTCATCTTGCCCATTTGGCTTACTTCACAGATTTCTTCAGGTTTTAAGGATAAGACAGGAAGACATGTGCCATAGCTCAGTTTCTTTATCTGATGACTTTGACATTATACAAAAGGACTCATTTGAAATTAAGTTTTTAAAGTTTATAAAATATAAGCTTTGATTTATTCTTTTTTCTTTTAGGTAAACTTTGTCATCTTTTAATACTACAAGTTCACACTTGTTGGAGTAAAGAATGAATTTAAATCCTTTGTCGCAAAGTTGACCGTAGCTCGGCAGGTTGTATTTTAATCCTTGGACATGTAATATATTTTCTATTGTTACATCACCATTTGAAATGGTTCCGTAGCAAATAGTTTTGTAGTTTACGCCATCGCTGAATGTGATGGATTTTCCCTTCTTTTTCACGTAGTTGATCAGATGATTTATATCTCCAGCCATGTGAGTTAAGCAGCCTGAGCCACGGTACCAAATTTGCTATACATGATGACCTTGGTCCTCCATTTGAGGTTCAGAGTCATCATAGAGGTAAGATTTGTGATTTGCCATGCAGCATTGACGTGGGTGATAATCTTCTTCTTCGAATGATTCTGATTCCAAATTTCTACTTCAGCCATTAACATTTTTTCTCTGTTCATGGCATGCTCATATTTCTTCTTGTAGTAAGCAGCATCTTTAAGCTTCTTACTTTTGCATTCAGAGGCATAATGACCTAAGATCCCACATTTGAAGCATTTTGTAAGTACACGGACATATCTTACTACTGCATGATTCGATCAATACTATCAACACAAATGTAAATAAAGCTTTGCTTTATTGAGTTCCCTAAGAGATGATCACAAAGAGTTCTAGAGAGAGAAAACACACTCAGATACACACACTTAAGATGACTCAAATGACAGAACTAGTGAACTCTCTCCAACACGAACTATTTATAGTAAGTCACTTACCCAGCGTACCAACCAACATACCATTGGTATGTTGGCCAGCGTACCACGAGACATACAATTGGTATGCTGCCTATGGTAAGTAGACACTAAGACTCACTCACATGCTTTGATCAAGATACGATACACGAGACACATTGTAGCATAGGAATATGCTCTAACAAACTCCCCCTTAACGTGTAGTGTATCTATTCTAACTAAACTTCAGTCTTTAATCTTCAGCATTGCTGCATCCAATCTTCAGCTTGAAATTTCTTGTCAGCAACAGAGCTTGCATGACTGGATCAGAACTTGAATGATGTGTGTGGTTTTGGATATGAAAATATAGTTGATTTCGGGCTGAAAAACGTTAAAATAACCTTGAAAATATTAATTTATAATTGTTTCTGATGATTATTATGAGTTTTCAGGTTAAAACAAGTTTGGCACGGAAAACGAGGTGAAAATGAAGAAAAGTCAAAGTTCGGGTCAACCGGTCAAACGCGGAAGTCAAAATAAAAAGTTGCAGAAAATCTTCACGGCTTGCATGCCTTGAAACACCCTTTCACGGCCTAGACCAAGCTGTGAAGCCCTTGATCAAGCTGTGATGCTGAGCCGCAGACCTGTCACCGGTGAAAACTGCTTCACGGCCTGACTTGCATGCTGTGAAAGGCCCTTCACGGCCGTGAAGGGCCCTGCCCAAGCCGTGAAAGCCCAGTCCAGGCCGTGTAACCGAGAACAAGTGGCCAGGAAGCCCTTTCACGGCCTGATCTGCTGGCCGTGAAAGCCCTTTCACGGCCTGGAGCCCTTTTAGGAAATTTTTGGGATTTTTTGGAATTCGGCCCCTATAAATACAGGGTTCATTTCCACCATTCAGAACATCTTGGAGAGCAGAGAAAGAGTCATAGAAAGCCCTCGTTGAAGCCCTTTGAAGATTCGAAGATTTGAAGCCTTCGACGAGTCGGAAATTAGCGTTTTTCATCATTTCGAGCTTCGATTTGGTATTGTGTTTACATTTAGCCATGCATTATTGTTTAGATCTGATTTGTTTATGTTTAAACATTAACATGGTTGGCTAAACTCATCGTATCGCTTAGGCGAGGCGAATCCAACCATGGTTTGACTTTAATTTTTATCGGTTTTGCTTATATTTCGCATTTATAAAGTAAAAGTTATGATTGCTTTGATTTGGTTGATGAATTGAATTCCTTATTGTATCTAGTCAATCTCTAGTCTTGTGGAACCCTAACCCTAGCTTGCAAAGCCTTCTATCGTTAGGGAACTATTGTATAGCCGAACAACAGAATCTGCGGCGTACGCGTGAACTAGAAATATTCACGATCATCAGGGAAACCCTAGAGCTCGATTAGGAGTCCACCATAGAGTTTGAGTGAGAAATCACCTTACCCTTAGCTAGTAGCTATCCTTCCCATTGTCAAGTAGTCAAGCATTCACCGATAACTCGGGTCTGTTCCTACTTAGTCGTGTCTAGGACCTACTAGGTCAACCTATCAACCCAATTGTAACCGCTTCACAACTATAGGACCGTTAGGGCCATACCTATCCTAACCCTTCGACCAGTTGTGATTTGAGCCACCGATAACTCGGGACCCAGCCTGGGGCACTTCATAAACCGCAACCTTATCAGTACTTAACCATGGAACAGTAGTAACCATTTAGGGCGTGTCAATAACCCTGAACTGTGAATCCATCCATAGGAACTAGGTAGCCTTTTCTTAGGAAACCAGTTTATTCTAGAGATAAGTTAGAACGCATTACCGATACACCTGTCAAACCTAAGTTGGAGGAGCCATGCCTAAGTGATCCTTTACCAAACTCTGTCTTTCCAAACAACAATTTAATTACTGTCATTTTCAGTTTTCCAAATTAAAATCCATTTTCAAAATAAAACAAAAACCGGCTGAATTATAAATCGACTGTTTTCAACAAGTTCGTGTCCCTGAGGTTCGACAACCCGGTGTTTACCAATAATGTACTACGCACGACAGGTATACTTGCCTTAGTGTGTTGGTATAGTCCCCTGGTGAATAACCAGTTTATAAATTTAAAATTTGATAGTGTAGAACCCCACTTTTTATATACACTAAACAACACATCAAGTTTTTGGCGCCGTTGTCGGGGACACGGTAGCGTTAAGAACGGTCGTAATTAGTAGTTTAGCCTTGTGAATATTTGTTCCCTTTTATTTGTATATACTTTTCTATTTTTATATTTTATTAATTTTTTTTATTTATCATTTTAATTTCTTCAATCCTATCTCGCACTCGTGATCTCTTCGATTTGAGCGACATCTGTGATAATTCCCATGGAGCGCTACTACGGGGATTACTACCAAGAATACTATCATGATCACAATGAAGTGTTTACAAGCGAATGGTGTGAATTCTGCGGGGATACTCACAACACACGGTACTGCCCTTATACAGGGGACGGACCCAGCCTTCGTGAGATGATGAAAGAAATGATCGATTATATGAAGAGTTCGAGTGAGCATAGCAGGGAAGCTACTAAGCGATTTGATGAAACAACGGACCATTTATGAGAATATGAAGTTGAGCCTAATTTTCACGAGGAACTATCCAGTCACGGGGATGAGCAACTCAGAGTAATCGGGCAACACATGGGAATCACTGAGGAGGAATACATGAGTGAAGAGCAAGCCTTCACATATGAAGAAAGGTGCGATCAAGACCTGAAACTGGAGACGGTAATGGACCAGGACCCATTCGATTATGAAGACAATTCATCATATGTCATACTTCCAGTCCCACATTACCTAAAGCAAGAGGCGCATATCTACGTAGCTGAGTCAAGAGAGACATCGATTCCCGTTGTTGAGGATGACGCGCTTGAAAGTGACTCGTTTGAATCATACTATACTTCACAAACATTCTGCGAGAATGATACATTGCACTTACCGAAGGAATCACAGATAGAATATGAGATGGCACTGGATGTGGAAACGCTAGCTGAATTCGAAGCTGAGCAGTTGGATGCACCATTGCTGGGGGAAGAAGGAGAAATGTTCGAAGGTGAAGATATGGAAGACCCCAAGTATGGGGATCCTAAGGAAGAGCCGCCAGAAAAAAAGGAAGCCTTTGAGGCTGAGATGATCATGGAACCAGGAGATGAGAGCCTCACTATGCCACTCATAGTTGAGGCAACTGGGCTATTTGACCCAGCACAAGATCCTGCGAAAACCGATGCACTACTAAAGCCTCCGAATGACTTAAAAGAAAAACCGCCTAATATGGTGGTGGAAATAGAGCTGCAAGGGGAGGTTTCACATCAACCTCCAGAGATCCTGGACCACCAACCCTTGGACAAGCATGAGAGTGGATCGCCACCAAAACTTCAAAAGCCACAAATTGCAACAATTGCTGAGGAGGATCGGCCAAAAGTTCAAGTATGGGGATGCCCGAGTATCCCCAATTCTTATGACATTCTCCTTCACTATCTCAGGTCAATCAAATTTGGACCTGGGAAATTTAAAAGCTGGTGGCCCGATGATGCTAAAATTTACCCAATCACCACACTATTTTCCTGGAATGAAATGAGAAAGAGTCCACATGGGCTCGGTGGGAAGCAGATAAAGGAGAAGCCGCCTGATTGAGGTGGGCGGCCGAGTCTAGCTAACGACTCGTTAATAAATTAAGCACTTCCGGGAGGCAACCCGATGGTTTAATTTACTTTTTAATTTAATTTTGTGTGTTTTGCTTTTGTGTGTTTTAGTTTTCAGGAATTCGACTGCTCGAGACATGGAATGATGAAAGTGTCGGGTGTTCGATGTGTGTGGAAGTGAGAATCATGGGCAATCACAACAATCAGGGAGTTTACTTTATCCAACCCTTTGTGCTTGAATTTAATTTTTTCTGCATTGGGGACAATGCAATCTTCTAAGTATGGGGATGGCAAGGGTTGGCTATGCAAATTGAATATAACTCCCTCACCACATCGAAAGTCTGAAAATCCCCCAAAATTTTGAAAATTTTTCCCAATCTCACATGACACGAAAGTACACCGTTTTTAACGTAAATCATAGATAATTTATTTGTGCCTTATCGTGTCTGCAAGTCGCAAGAAAGGTTTTCCTCAAAAGTTCATTTTTATAAAAATCACATGATCAAATTCTTTCGATCGAGTTTTGTGAACCAACAAAAACCCACTCACCCGATTTCCCTTGTGAGATTAAGCCTACAAAAGAGAAAAATCTATTTAGGTGAAAAATGAAAAAAAAATTAGAGTTATGATGGATGTCGTATATCTTAAACGCGTTCTAAGTTTATGTTGAGACCGTGTCAAATTAATCGCCTTGAGTCGTTATGGATCTTCTCCGGGTCGTCAATTGCCCGAAGATACTGGACTATCTACATAACTCCAGTATATCTATAAAAAAAATAATAAAAAAAATTAGTCTTGTATTGAAAGGTTGTAAAACCCTAAATCAAGCTAAAGAAAAAAAATATATGAATAAATCACAATGAAAATTGTGAAACGGCTGTACGTATACGCCAAGATATACGTTTGGGTGGTAGCTCATACACCCGTATATGTGAGCAAACGTTTGAGTATCCCCCTCCATTTTTTGGTCGGATCCCATAACGAACTCGGCGGCACGATCGTATATATAAACCCAAGAAACAATTAGATATGCTTGACCTGAGCGTTCACTTCAAAAAAAATTCAAACCCATAGGTCGAGTGAATCAGTGAGTTGAGTGAAAAATATAATAGAAAAATGGTTCGCATTATTTGGTTGAGAGATTTTGTGAGTTTTCAAATTCGTTAAAACTTGCGAGGTTGTAAACCCTAGTATTGATTGTAAATCTTGCGGACCGAATATGTACACTTAGATGTCTATGTGGTTAAGATAGAGTTGTAGTAGTGTCGAGATTAAAAATGATTGCTTGGGGACAAGCAATGTTTAAGTATGGGGATGTTTGATGTGTGTGGTTTTAGATATGAAAAAATAGTTGATTTCGGGCTGAAAAACGTTAAAATAACCTTGAAAATATTAATTTATAATTGTTTCTGATGATTATTATGAGTTTTCAGGTTAAAACAAGTTTGGCACGGAAAACGAGGTGAAAATGAAGAAAAGTCAAAGTTCGGGTCAACCGGTCAAATGCAGAAGTCAAAATAAAAAGTTGCAGAAAATCTTCACGGCTTGCATGCCTTGAAACACCCTTTCACAGCCTAGACCAAGCTGTGAAGCCCTTGATCAAGCTGTGATGCTGAGCCGCAGACCTGTCACCGGTGAAAACTGCTTCACGGCCTGACTTGCATGCTGTGAAAGGCCCTTCATGGCCGTGAAGGACCCTGCCCAAGCCGTGAAAGCCCAGTCCAGGCCGTGTAACCGAGAACAGTGGCCAGGAAGCCCTTTCACGGCCTGATCTGCTGGCCGTGAAAGCCCTTTCACGGCCTGGAGCCCTTTTAGGAAATTTTTGGGATTTTTTGGAATTCGGCCCCTATATATACAGGGTTCATTTCCACCATTCAGAACATCTTGGAGAGCAGAGAAAGAGCCATAGAAAGCCCTCGTTGAAGCCCTTTGAAGATTCGAAGATTTGAAGCCTTCGACGAGTCGGAAATTAGCGTTTTTCATCATTTCGAGCTTCGATTTGGTATTGTGTTTACACTTAGCCATGCATTCTTGTTTAGATCTGATTTGTTTATGTTTAAACATTAACATGGTTGGCTAAACTCATCGTATCGCTTAGACGAGGCGAATCCAACCATGGTTTGACTTTAATTTTGTATCGGTTTTGCTTATATTTCGCATTTATGAAGTAAAAGTTATGATTGCTTTGATTTGGTTGATGAATTGAATTCCTTATTGTATCTAGTCAATCTCTGGTCTTGTGGAACCCTAACCCTAGCTTGCAAAGCCTTCTATCGTTAGGGAACTATTGTATAGCCGAACAACAGAATCTGCGGCGTACGCGTGAACTTGAAATAGTCACGATCATCAGGGAAACCCTAGAGCTCGATTAGGAGTCCACCATAGAGTTTGAGTGAGAAATCACCTTACCCTTAGCTAGTAGCTATCCTTCCCATTGTCAAGTAGTCAAGCATTCACCGATAACTCGGGCCTGTTCCTACTTAGTCGTGTCTAGGACCTACTAGGTCAACCTATCAACCCAATTGTAACCGCTTCACAACTATAGGACCGTTAGGGCCATACCTATCCTAACCCTTCGACCAGTTGTGAGTTGAGCCACCGATAACTCGGGACCCAGCCTGGGGCACTTCATAAACCGCAACCTTATCAGTACTTAACCATGAAACAGTAGTAACCGTTTAGGGCGTGTCTATAACCCTGAACTGTGAATCCATCCATAGGAACTAGGTAGCCTTGTCTTAGGAAACCAGTTCATTCTAGAGATAAGTTAGAACGCATTACCGATACACCTGTCAAACCTAAGTTGGAGGAGCCATGCCTAAGTGATCCTTTACCAAACTCTGTCTTTCCAAACAACAATTTAATTACTGTCATTTTCAGTTTTCCAAATTAAAATCCATTTTCAAAATAAAACAAAAACCGGCTGAATTATAAATCGACTGTTTTCAACAAGTTCGTGTCCCTGAGGTTCGACAACCCGGTGTTTACCAATACTGTGCTACGCACGACAGGTATACTTGCCTTAGTGTGTTGGTATAGTCCCCTGGTGAATAACCAGTTTATAAATTTAAAATTTGATAGTGTAGAACCCCAATTTTTATATACACTAAACAACACATCAAGTTTTTGCTTGAACAATCTTTGAACTTCAATATCCATTTGTGAAAGATACTAAAAACTCCCCCATTCACCATGCTTGAGTCTTGTCACACAAAACCTGCAATTTCAGAAGACGGAAACGCGGCTATCTTTTCTTTTTATGAAAAATTAATTTAATTTTGGTGCAAAACTTCTCTTCGAGAATCCAAGATATAGTTTTGAAATCATAATTCTGTATCTTGTATCGATTGGTCGAAAGCAAATAAGAAACAAAATCTTTTTGGCTTTTTGAAACTGTAAATCAAAACACACCAAAACTATTTTTATTTTTGTAAGTTTTTGTTAAAACACACCTAAAATCTTTTTGGAACTTTCAGGTATGAAACATAATTGCAATACAAAAAAAATGAAATAATGAATCACACTCTATTTTTGTCTTTTGCGAGAAACATCACAACTTAGGATCATAATGGTCATGACATGCTGAAATACACTTCAATTTCAATTACTTCAGCACACAAGTCATGTCGATTACTAGTATAATTTTTCCATCTTAAACTCTGGCAAAATCATACTCACAACATATGGATATGTTATTGTATTATTAGGTTTGCTTGGACCAGTGTACCCCACACTCTCAGACATACTCGATATGCTTTTATATCACACTTTGTGACTTCACTTGTGATTTAACACATAGTGATTGTGTTCATTATATAGTCAACTGTGTTCCATGCAAAAAGAAATAAGAATTTTAAATCGTCTATCTTAAGGTCGATCTTTCGATACGCAGATAAGGCCTTAGATTTAACAAAAAAAACAAGTTGAAATTGTATAATTCAACGACAATTAGGTCGGTCTTGTGGACACGCAGAGAAAGTCCGATGAATTATACGAAACACTAAGAAAATAAAGCAGAACCTTAAATGAACAACTATCAAGTCGATCTTGTGGATACGCAGAGATAGTCCGACCATTTAAGAAAATAAATAAAATCAAACAAGTTTAAATCTTTGCAAAATGAACACATGTATACACAGTGACCTCAATTCTCATTTACTTTTTCACATATCTTTTTCTTGATATCTTAAAAAATTCTTCAAGATGTTGTCCACTTGATCAAGCATTAGTATTTAATGTATATCTCATCTGAATACTTTCTGATTTAATCTCGAGCCTACCAAGCACATCAAACAATGATCTTATGGTTTTTTCATCTTATTTATCCATGAGCCAGACACGTAAGCCAATGTAGCATCATTTCCCAATTATGTCGGATACAATTTCTCATTTTTTAATGTTTTTTGTATTTTTCTATTTTTCTCCCCTTAAAATGAAAACTGTATTTTTGGATTTTTCATTTTTACAAAACACAAAGACACTATTTTTGATTTTTCAATTTTCTCCCCCTAAACTACATACAGAATGTAAAAGAAAGAAAGTTGACCAATCGATACTAATACATTTTAGTTAAAGCGTTCAGAAAAACTTTCAGTTTTGTAATATGAAGCGTTGAATTTAAATTACACTGGAGACTCCACTATCAGTAACTGCTTGAAGCTGGAACTTCACAATCACTGACATGTCTTCTTGAAGAAACCTACACATTGGACAAAACAATTAGTTTTTAAATGACCCGAAGAACACAACTTCTGGTTGGCCAGTATCTTCAGTAAAATCATTTGCAGCCTTGTAGACCACTTTCGGTCGCCACTGCATTTTAGATTTTTTCTATTTAAACTGAGTCATCATCAGGTAATGAACCACCAACACTTGAATCATATTTGGAAATGCTTTCTTTTGAGATATAAATTGTGAGGGTGTGGACTCGGTAAAAATTCTGCCAGATACATCAATAAATGTGGCAGATTTATCAGAAAATTATCTTTTTGCAATTTCAGGATAATTATGTGTCATGTGACCTTTTCGGCGACATTAATAGCACAAGCGATATGATCACTTTGGTTTTTGTTTGTCCTTAAATGCATGACGCATATTATTAGAATCAAAATTATCATAAAAATCATCAAAGGCTTGAAATCGATTAGCATGCACCCATTTTGAAGTAGGACTTCGAGGATTAGTGTTTGAACCAGATGAAGAAGAGTCTTTGAATTGTTGACCAACTCTGCAAGAACTTTCAGAAGACTTCTTCTTTTGTTGCTTACCCCCGAATCATTTTTCCATTGTAGAGATGAAAACCTAAGCTAAATGATAAATTTGATCAAGACTGGTATCCTTCTTTTCTGTTGGAATCTTTTTTGGCAGGTTCTTCTTTTCTAGCTTTTCAAATTTCTGATTGTTACTACCCAAACCCGAACGTTTGTAACCAGGTAGATTTGACACTTTGACTTGAGAACCAGAAAATCTAACTTTAGCAGCTTGAGTAAATGAAGCTTTAATACCCTTTAAATTGTTAGCTTGTACCAACTCAGCAGCAACTTTTTCTTCAGATAACTTCTCTTCATCTTGCTCAACAAGCTTTTCAACAGAAATTGTTTCATCATCTAAACCTGTTCCATGAGACACAAATTTGATCGGCGTATTATCACCGTTTGTCGTATTATCCATCTTCTTGGTAGATGACTTAGATTTCTTCTTTTCAGATTTTTCAGTAGCAAATTCAGAATAATCTTCATTTGCATCAGAAGATTTGACACCAGCCAGAGGATCAGTTTGAATAACTGGATGTGGAATCTGATTGTACTCTTTTCCTCCAAAAACTTTCTTGAAATACGCATCTTTGCACAAGTAACTTGTGAAAGAATGTGAATTCTTCTGATTATTTAATTGTCTGTTAAGATCCAAAACCTCAACATTTGAATCTTATATCGTTTTCTGTGCTTCACCCAAAGCCTTTTCTGAATCAATTAACTGTTCTGAAGCTCTGTTGAACAAAAACTGTTCTCTTCTCATACTATCATGTGCACCATACACTTCTTGTGTAATTTTATCCACCTGTCGCTTATAAATGTCTACATTCCTTGTCAACAACTTGTTTTCTTTCGTCAAGTTTGTGACTTTATCTTGTAATTTGGAATGTACCACTTGATGATGATCTTCCAAAATAGTAACTTCATCATAAGCTTTCTGAAGTTCATCATAAGATTTCTGAAGCGAATCCAATTTTGCTTTTGATTTGCTAAACAATGCATCAAAATCTTCTGTTACTTCCTTTGCTTCATTCTCCCATTTCTCAGCATTCTTGACTAACTCTTCTTGATTAGCAATCAATTTAGAAATTTGTGTAACCAACTCTACATTTTCATTTTGCAATTTTAAAATCTGTTATTTATCTTCGACACCCATCTCTTCAAATCTTTTCTAAAATTCTACAAACTCTGCCATCAACAAACTCTTTTCTTTGACTAAATTCTCATTTGTCTTGAAAATCTCATGAGAATCTTTACACTTCATTCTGTAACTTTCTAACTCTTCTTCCTTCTTTTTGCATTCAACAATCAACACTTCTTTTTCTTTAACCAATTCCCGAATCTTTCTATTCTTTTGTGAACAGAATTCACAAGTAGATTCATAACCATTTACTTCAGAATCAGAATCACTTGTTTCAACTTTCACATTTGCCATCAACACTATATGTGAATCACCAGTTAAACTAGGTTCAGAGATAGTTTCCATTCGAGTATCGTTTGCTTGAGAATGACAGACAAAAACAGATTCATATGGAATATTATTCTCAAAATTGTGTGCCCAACCATCAAAATCTTTCTGAGCCATCATAGCTATTTTATCCGAATTAGACTTCTCAGATGACGATTGGTTGCACTCACGAGCAAAATGTTTGAATTTGAAACGTTTGAAACATTTAAGCTTCAACTTATCCAAACAAAGTTTTTCTCCTTGAATAATAGATTTCTTTCCATGTTTCTTCATAAATCTTCTTCCTCTTTCAATTATCATAGCAAACTGCCAATCCAAATCTAACTTATTCAACTGATCATCATCCAACTGATCTAAATTGTCTCCAAACAAACCATCTTTACCAATTTTACTAAATATTGATCCAGAAGACGATGATATGAAAGCAGATATCAATGTAGCTAGATCTTCCTGTGGGGTTACGACAGTGGCATTTGGGTCACGGTAATAGCAATTTTTTTTAAAGGAATAATTATTTACGAAATATAATTATTTAATTAATTACCAATTAAATTAAAGTTGGATAGTTATATTAACAATTAATTTAATACGCAGCGGAAAAATGATTAAATTTACTAACGCGAAAACCAGTTAATTAACGTAAACCAAAACAACAGGATTCGACGATCACCAAAACGCGCAAACACCGAAAATGCGTTAAAGCAATAACGCGATACAATCATGAAATAAATAAATAAATCTAAACTAATTATGAGTTTAGATATACTTGAGTGGTGACTCAAACAGACGTTCGAGACACCGAAAGTCAACGGGTGATGCTAGGGCTTCGTAGACAGTGATTCGACAGACGAATCGGACTTTCCTCGCGGCTAGGGATTTACTACGCGGTGAATCAAGCACCGGGAAAATCTCGTACGTCGGATCGGGCGCGAACTAGGGTTTGCGGACGACGAGCGAACACGCCTCTCGGTGGCGGTTCGTGGCACAGGGTGTCAGCGGTGGGAACCGGCGACGGCGAGGAGGGAGGGGCCGGCTAGGGCAGCGGCGATGGTGCGACGGGGCGGCGGCTGTGGTCGCGACCCGCTGCTGCGGCTCGGTAAGGGGCTGCGGCGGCGGTGCGGCTACGGCGGCGGTGAGGGAGCAGGGCACGCGGTGGCGGCGTCTTGGCGAGCGGCGGTCGGCGGCGGCGAACGACAGGCAGCGGCTATGGCGGACTCGGGGAGGCGACACGGTGGTGGTCCACGGCTTTGGTTCGTCGTAGAGGAGGAACCACGACAAGGCGATGATTGTGGGATTAGGGTTCTCACGATCGGATGAACGGATCGCCGGAGAACCGGAGAGGACGGCGGCGATGGGGAGGCGTCGGCGTCGATCGAGAGAGAGAGAGGAGAGGGGGGCCGAAAACTCTAATTTGTGGATTAGGGTCCCGCTTCCCTTAATCAGTTTTATTTATAACTGATTAAGTTTCCGATTAGTCCCTCTATTTTATTTAATCCTTAATCGAACCATTTAATTTGCGAGACTAACATTTAATCCCTTAAATACTTGTCGTTTTCCGTGACTTAACAAATATTAGTTAAACTACTAATTCGTTAATTGTCGTTTAAGACGTAAATAATATTGACGTCTTTGTCGTTTAATTAATATTAACGATTAATAGTTATTAACTAATCAATTATTTATTTATCAAACCGTTTAATAAACAATTAATTAATTCTTCTGTGAAATTGCCGGTTATAAAAGAAAGTGGACTTTAAAACCCGTTGCCTCCGGTGTAACTCTTACGGGTCTTGACCGGGTCGGGTACTTGATTTAGTCGGGTCTGGACACCTAAATCCAACAGTCTCCCACTTGGACTTAGCGCGACTATTAATCAAAAAACAGTTAGAGGTGCTCTAGCTACACGTGGCTGTCCCAACCAGTCATGACATTCAAGTCAAATAACCAAGGCATATCAATAAACTTGTGATATAGTTTAGACTTATGGTATTTTAAAGGCATCAGATCCTTTCTGTATGAGACATCAATCAAACTAGAGACATGGATTTATTCATTCTCTTCCGTGTTCGATCATTGTGTTTCTCGTCTTACTGTTCGAAGTGGTCCAATCAAACACACAGTAAGTTTGGGTAAGGCCTTACACTTGACACTTGGAACTAGCGAGAGGGCCCACGATGTCAAACTGTTGCATTATTAATGCAAGAGTACAGAATCCCATATTGACTACATACAGTTCCCACTAAACTTTAGATCCATTCCTAAAGGTAACCGTTATAGCTGACAGTTATGCGACAGCATTAATCTACAATCAAAGAATGTTCCTTAGCATACGGGAGGTCGCTCATGTATCTCAGGTCTAAGGATACCGTTGAGTATACCATTAATCAGAATTGTCTTATGATTAAATCCATGAAGACAATCTGGTGCGAGTTACGTCCCGACGTCATTCTCTAATGAGGCCTTGTGAGTCCGGATCGTCAACAATTTGAGTCCAGAGTCAGAATAGTCTTGCCTCAGGCGTTGCTCCCACAATGTCTGATCGACTACGGACTTTTAGAATATTAACAGAATATTAACGGATAGTAAAACGTATGAATTTCGAACACGTTACGCAGAATTCAGACTTTCGTCTAACACCTTAGAGGATGTCGAATGAATTGGTGCGAACGTTAGTGTTCGACATCCAACACTAAAATCGAACACCGATATGATGCAGAATTCACGCACTATGCAATAGTGTTACTTCAGTGATCTAGCCTGATCATTGAAATTCCGAATTCGCTATCATTTTCTAGAGTTTCATTTTAGGATTGCCAATGTTAGTTGTTTCTTAAGATTCAGTGTTTATCTTAAAAAATGGGTCTTCTTAAGTGAATCGAACTTGTGATAATATAGTGCCCTTGGTGAGCACATGTACGACTGTGTTATCACTTGGGCATGTTAACCGACTATCTACAGAGTCGAATTAAGCCTTTTTAGTGTTTTTATGGCATTCCTAGTTCAGATTCAATTAATGTGGCTATTAAAGTTAAACGAGTATAATTAGTACTCTATTAACGAACATATATTTCCTTTCATCAGTGTCTGGCAGTGATGATGTGATTTCCCATCTAAGGTCGTGGCGTAATCCTTTACGGCAACATTCCATGCAATATTTAGTATTGGATTTCTTTCGTATCATATTTAGTACGACTCGAATCGTTTCAAGAGATTGATCGTGTTAGTGGTTGCTCAGCCATAATATGATCAATACTTAATTTTTATTCTTGAAAACTTTAAATTAATTGAGGTGTCATTTAAAATTTAACCAGGTAAATTTAAATGATCTTTAGATCGGCATTTAATCGTTATTCCGGTAAGGATCAGTGGCGATGCTCCCACTTGCTTGAGGCAGATTAACATTCCTATTATCATTCTTCTTTCAAACGGTTTGAATACTAACTTGCACGAATAAAACGTGGCAATAAATTTAGTTTTCAAGAACGAAATTATTCGATTTCATAGCATGTGGTACGGAAATCGAATGCTTAATATCCAGATGTTATGAATCATTCATAAGTTCAAAGACGATTGACAAAGTCATTTCAGAGTTTGATAGCATGGAGATGCTTTCGTCTATGATTGTTTGAAAGTATCTCGTGATGATTGAGGCGATGATTTATTCCATCAGACTCTTGGGTCCGACGTTAGAGGATGTTTCCTTATTCAGGTAAGGATAACATATGAAACTCTAACCGGAATGTCGATATGTTTTGTTAAGCAACAATCCATTGTTGCTAAAACATTGTTTGTCTGGCTCGTCTCGTTTAGGTGCGAGAGTTGCTTTACATAGTCCAGTTATTTATCACAATCACCTTTTCTTTAGATATTTAAAGATCTAGCTTTGGACATGTAATTACTAATTTCCATCTTCGCAAGATTCCGGTCATGGGATTGGAAGTCAGTTATGCAAGTGATGTGTGAAGGGGCGTTTTGGTTACAAAATGTTAAAGGTTGTTGTTGCGGCAAGTCATTAGTCTTGTGTTTGTTGGTTTCAAGATGAAACTGCGAATCCTAGTACAAACACTTAGTGTATATCGGATTCAAACACACGTGAGTACAACGAATGTAGTCTAAGGGGCTGTTTGGTTCGTCTTTTCGTCAGCAACAAATGAATAAGAGGCTGTATGGTAAAGACGATATTGTCTTTTTCATACAGCAATAAATCTGGGGCATGATGAAACAGACAAAAATGTCTTTTCGGTCAGACAATTTCCATTCAGACATTCGAACCAAACAACACCATATGACAAATGTCTTATTCGGTCAGATTAAGACAAAAATAAGTTGAACCAAACAGGACCTAAGACTTCCAAGATGTGTGTAGGTATGCACATATATTTATGATGGTAATGTGCACCAGGATTGGTGTGACCATTCTACAATGTTATAATCAGCAAGTGATTATTCCTGTAGTAATTTAGCTGGTGATTCGAACTTATGTGAGCAAACGTCCGCATGAGGCAGAGGATTGATACATTCACATTGTTATAGATCGAAACTGCGATATTCAATCAGTTCGACTTGATTTAATAAGTTTGTTGACGTCGGTGGTTCAAAGTCGTAAGACTTTAGTGAACTACCGTTACGTCGTGCGTTGTCTCGTAATAAGTACGACAGACGCTCAAGGCATTTTAGCCTTAATGGGATATGATAACCAAGAGGTTATCATGTCGCATTTAAGCTAGCCTGAATGAGATCAAGTGCACCAGGTTGTGAAGTATGTTGTTTTGGGATTTTGAACTTAATCTAGCAAAAGGTTGAATCAAATTCAAAGTAGATTAAAACGGGAATACATGTTTCGAAAATCAACCATAGTAAAAAACATGTCATAGTCAAAATCCAAGGAAAGCAATTTGTTCATCCTGGAAAAATGGCCAGGAAAACCAAAAACAAAACAGGTTGTTTCAAACATCACCAAGAATTGTTTTAAACTGAAAACATTGGACACGAGCTTTATTCGGGTGCGAGTATCGCAGGGTAGCTTAGTGTCGTCTTGGTTTGCTTCCTTTAGCTTCATGCACCTACAAAATGTAAAGTATGTCAAACATATATTTTGCAAGAATAAGTGAAGCATCATACAACATAAACTTATGTGTACACCTGTGGAATTACCCGGCTCGGCTTTTCCATTCTTCACCTTGGCAAGATACTCTAGGCAGTTTCTTTTCCAGTGCCCCATCTTGTGGCATTCAAAACGCTCGCGCTATTTAGGCGGCGGCGCTTTGGATGCTTTGGGTTTGCCCTTTTGGGAGTTTCCAGACGCTCTGGTGACAGCTGCCTTGCCCTTCTTCTTGTTTCCACGCCTTCCTTTCTTGAACTCAGGCTTCTTGACGCCTCCTGATCGGATTGCGAGTACATCGGTTGCCTTGTCGTTAACAAAGTTAACTTCAGCAGTCTTTAGCATACCGTGAAGCTCAGTCACTGTCTTTACCATGCTATGCATGTTAAAGTTTACCCTAAAAGGGGTGAAGGCACTGGACAGTGAGTGAAGAATTAGGTCTGTCACCATTTCGTCGGGGATGACGTAATTCAGCTTCGCAAGGCGGTTGATGTAGCTTTTCATCTTCAGGACATGAGGGATGACGGGAGCACCTTCGGCCATGCGACAGTTAATAAGTGTCACAACGGTGTCTTAGCGCTCCTGCCGGGCCTGAGTTTCAAACATGCCCCTCAGATCACCGATCATCTGAAAAGCCTTCCTGCCAACCATGTTCTTCTGAATGTCAGAGGTCATGGTAGCTAGCGTAAGACATGCGACGTTTTTGGCATTTTGTCGCAATGTGTTATGGACGTTGCGCGCCGGAGCGGTGTCAGCTTCAGGTTGCTCGGGAACCTCAGCTTCTAACACGTTCTCCATGTTAGCCATTTTCAGGACGATTCTCAGATTCCTTTCCCAATCAAGGAAGTTGGCGCCATCAAGTTTCTCCTTCTCAAGAAGAGACTTGAGATGGAAAATCTCTTGGTTTGCGCGGTCTGCGTTAGCCATCTGAAACAACAGGCAAACTTTTAGTGTTTTGATGTTTGATTCGTATTCAAGGATGGCAAGCTGATCTAGAATAGGAATTGGGAATTCAGTTAGTTAGACAATTTCTCAAGACAGCGTAAAGTGCTTTCAAAATCTCTAAGTAACTAAATGGACAATGATTGTCTCTTGTGAGTAATTGTCACAACTCCCGTTATGGGGCTTTCACGAATGGATCAACGAAATACGTTTAGCCCCATCTATGCCCATTCTGTCTACAGGCCGACCAGAGGTACGGTGTTGAAATACTCCAATACTAAAGGTGCGCGTAAAGAAAATGGTAGTTGTCCTAAGTGGTCAGTGTGTGCGTACGGTGTTGAAATACTCTAATACGCTCACCTTGGAAGATACCCTAAACACCACGTGCGGTGTTGAAATACTCCAACATGGATGCATCGGTTAATATGTTCCAAGTTAGACTTGACTTAGGATGGCATAGACTACCGGTTTTAGGCTTACCAGATATGATTATTAGGTCATATTTTAATAATTAATGTGACGACAATTCTATGAATCCTACCTCACTCGGGACGATCATTTAAATAACCTAAGTAATAATGATCTACGTGTCGCGAGACGATAACCAATTATTAACAATGTTCAATTAATTTATTGAAAAATCCGAATTTAAAGTCGAATTAATTGGTTATTAATTTTTTTATGAAGTCGTAATAAAATTAGGACTTTTATTTAATCGATTGAAAAATTAGTTTTATACCGGTAAAACTAAGTTTGGATTTTAGTTGGCGCGTTAATCAAATTAAGACAAGCAACCAAAAACAAGCAAACACACATCCACATATTCGGCCATGCAGGGGTTTCGATATTATCAGAGCCTATGACAATATCGAGGAAGGTCAAGAGACGTAAAAGTAAATCAACAACGAGAACAGAAAACTCCCTGATCGATTTAGTCGCTCCCACTGGCTTCAACAAGCTCCTGCGCGTCATCAGGAAACATTGGTCTCGTTTTGGCTTCTACCCATTTTCGAAAATTCCTAAAAGGGATAATCTCAAATGGGTCCTCGTGACAAGCTCGTCTCGTTCGTCCAGGCGAAAGTGAGCAATTACAAATTTTAAAATAAAACTATTCTATTTTAAACAAATACAACTTTGAACCCAGTCAAAAGTGGGCCAATCCAAAACAAAACAACATGGGCCAAATGGGCCAAACAATAACGAATCCATGACAAAATTAAAATGGGGTTGGCCGAATATGTACGAAAGATAATTCAATCAATTTTTATTAAATCGGATTACGTTTAGTGGATACAAATCGACTAAACATATTTAAATAGCGATTCATTCTATTTCGCAACTTTCGGGTTCAGAACCCCAGTTCGCGAAAGCATACCGGTTTATAATCGACCAGTTAGGGTCTGCGTGTGGTGATCAAGGCTCTGATACCACCGTTGGGTTACGACAGTGGCATTCGGGTCACGGTAGTAGCAAAAAAAAGTTTAAAGGAATAATTATTTACGCTAAATAATTATTTAATCAATTACCGAGTAAACTAAATTTAGATAGTTAAATTAACAATTAATTTAATACGCAGCGGAAAACGATTTAATTTACTAACGCGAAAACCAGTTAATTAATGTAAACCAAAACAACAGGATTCGACGATCACCAAAACGCGCAAACACCAAAAACGCGTTATAGCAATAACGCGATACAATCATGAAATAAATAACTAAATCTAAACTAATTACGAGTTTAGATATACCTGAGCGGTGATTCAAACAGACGTTCGAGACACCGAAAGTCAACGGGTGACGCTAGGGCTTCGCAGATAGTGATTCGACGGACGAATCGGACTTTCCTCGCGGCTAGGGATTTACTACGCGGTGAACCAAGCACCGGGAAAATATCGTACGTCGGATCGGGCGCGAACTAGGGTTTGCGGACAACGAGCGAACACGCCTCTCGGTGGCGGTTCGCGGCACAGGGTGTCGGCGGTGGGAACTGGCGACGGCGAGGAGGGAGGCGGCCGGCTAGGGGAGCGGCAATGGTGCGACGGGGCGGCGGCTGTGGTTGCGACCCGCTGCTGCGGCTCAGTGAGGGGCTGCGGTGGCAGTGGGCTACGGCGGCGGTGAGGGAGCAGGGAACGCGGTGGCGGCGGCTTGGCGAGCGGCGGCGGACGACGGTCAACGGCTGTGGCGGACTCGAGGAGGCGACACGATGGTGGTCCACGGCTTTGGTTCATCGTAGAGGAGGAACCACCACAAGGCGGTGATTGTGGGATTAGGGTTCTCACGATCGGATGAACGGATCGCCGGAGAACGAGAGAGGACAGCGGCGGTGGGGAGGCGTCGGCGTCGATCGAGAGAGAGAGGAGAGGGGGGCCGAAAACTCTAGTCTGTGGATTAGGGTTTCGCCTCCCTTAATCAGTTATATTTATAACTGATTAAGTTCCTGATTAGTCCCTCGATTTTATTTAATCCTTAATCGTACCATTTAATTTGCGAGACTAACATTTAATCCCTTAAATACTTGTCGCTTGCCGTGACTTAACGAATATTAGTTAAACTACTAATTCGTTAATTGTCGTTTAAGACGTAAATAATATTAACGTCTTTGTCTCTTAATTAATCTTAATGATTAATAGTTATTAACTAATCAATTATTTATTTATTAAACCATTTAATAAACAATTAATTAATTCTTCTGTGAAATTGCCGGTTATAAAAGTAAGCGGACTTTAAAACCCATTGCCTCCAGTGTAACTCTTACAGGTCTTGACCGGGTCGAGTACTTGATTTAGTCGGGTCTGGACACCTGAATTCAACACTTCAGTGGTTTGAGCAGAAATAGAATTGTTTGTTGATTTATCAAGATTAGTAAAACTACAACCTGAAGAATAACCAAAATTGTCACACTTCCCAGCAAGAAAAGTTGTTGGAGCAGGATTAAATCTTGAACTATGATGTGACTTTTCTTTAGCATTCACGGTAGTAGAATTCTCTCCAAAGTACAATTCGGGATTCTGAACAGAAGGATTTGCTGACTTTTTCACAATTATTTCCATTTTACGAGCTTGTAATTTGCTTGTCAATTGATTGAATGTCCAACTTGTGTAACTTGGATCATTAGTCAACATCATAACATAATTTTCCCATTTATCACGAAAGGCTTCCATAAACTTCTTTTTCAATTCATCATTCTCCTTTTCAACTTGCACAATTTCAAGTTCATTTATTAAATGCAAAAACCTTGCGATCAAGTCCGACACTTTCTCATTCTCACAATTCCCAAAATTATCAAATTCTTTCTTCAAAACTTTTTTCGAGTCTTTTTATATTGCTCATTACCCTCACACCTTTCTGCAATATCATCCCACAATTCCTTAGAAGTTATATAATTCTTAAACTGATGCATCAAATCTTTAGGCAACGCCATTGTAAGAAAACTATAAGTTTTCTTCTCTCTTGCAAAAAGTTTTTTTTCTTCAGAATCAAAATCGCTTATCATCTTTGGCTTTCTAGCACTTAGCATTGGATACTCATACTCCTTTTCAATCGGAATCTAACAATCAACATCTTGAGAAAAAATGTATGATTCAAATCGTTTCTTTCAATTATGATAATCCTCCAATTTTAGAAACTTGGGAACTTTCTAAGTTGTTCCTATTTCGTTATCATAATTCATCATGATTTGCATTGAAGTTTGAGCAGCTGAAAATGCTTGAAAATCACTCATCTTGAAATGTTTGATATACGATTATTCGGTTTCAAAGCTTCAAGCCCAAAAACAAAGGTCTTAGAAGCCGATTTTGGGGGTCAAACCGGAGGGTACTGGCTGTTAGGCGAGTAAAAGTGTAGATCCCATTGAGACGGTCGTTTTGGCTGGTATTGGGTTCCGTAACTCAAAACATAACTCAAGTTACGTCAATTTTAGTGAACGTCACTTTTCTGCCAGCGTACCAAAGGATCGATCTTCGTACCAAAAATCTTCACCGTACCAACAACGTACCAGTTATCAGCAGCGTACCAAGGGCCGGACCAAACCAATCAGCGTACCAGTGAACAGTAGCGTACCACCTTAAAGACTGCTTTACGTACCAATCAGCGGACCAAATGGTATGTTGTAACCGCTCCGTACCACTGTTAAAGATTGCCTTGCGTACCATTGCCTTGCGTACCAGTAGAATACCAGTCACCATATCAGTAGTTCATCCAGCGTAACATGACATTCAACTAGCGTACCAAACTGAGATTTTCGAATTTTCACGAATTTGAAGGTTTTGAACTGTGAATTGCAACAGTAGGCAACGAAAACACACTAAGAATGTTTTGCAATCAAGTATGACACCAGAAACACTCAGAATTGAGAAAAATTAATGAAGAATGATCAAAACCCACTTTCTCCCACTAGAAAAATCCGAATTTGACCAAATCAAAGCAGTAGAGCAACCTGGATTGCTCTGATACCACTTGTAAGTACACAGACGGATCTTACTACTACATGATTCGATCAATGCTATCAACACAAAAGTAAATAAAGTTTTGCTTTATTGATTTCACTAAGAGATGATCACAAAGAGTTCTAGAGAGAGAAAACACACTTAGATACACACACTTAAGATGACTCAAATGACAAAACTAGTGAACTCTCTCTAACACGAACTATTTATAGTAAGTCACTTACCCAGCTTACCAACCAACATACCATTGGTATGTTGGCCAGTGTACCATGAGACATACCATTGGTACGCTGCCTATGGTAAGTAGACACTAAGACTCACTCACATGCTCTAATCTAGATACAATACACGAGACACATTGTAGCATAGGAATATGCTCTAACACATTTTATGTTTGATTTGTCAACCCCGGACTTATTAAATTCTGAGGTTTGTTTAATGGTGTCTTCATTCTTTGTGAAGATTCTTTCATTTGACCAGGAGAGATTTCTTTTCTTAAACTTCCCAAACTGTCTGGTCAATAGAGCAAGTGATTTTTCAAGTGACTCTTGTTCTTTTTCACTTTTAGAACAATCGTAGTGAGATTCACTTTGTTCTTTTCTTTTGAAGTGAGATGGCTCTTGTTTAGTGATTGTTCTTTTCTTTTGAAGTGAGATGGCTCTTGTTTAGTGATTTTCTTCCTCTTTTCAGAGTAAAGAGTCAGGAGATCTGCCTTTGATTTGGAAAGATCTAGGATATCAGATTCCTGGGAGTCTAGAATGCAGAAGAGATCATTCTGACTTTTTTCATCCAAATCCAAGGTGGATTTTAGTTTCATGGTTAAACTTTTCCATTCATGAGGTAACACATTGAACTTTCTTAATTTGTTTATTATAGTTGCAAAGCAGTTATATAGCTAATAAGTGACTCACTTGAGAGTGACATAAAGGACTTATATCCGTTTAAAGCCTTTGTCCTTTTGTTTCTTTTCATTTGATCCCCCCCCCCCCCCGATCAAATAGTTTTTCAAGGGTATCCCATATGCCCTTGGCTGAGGTATTGCAGCCGACTTGATAGAATATCTCATGAGAGAGAACCATGATTAGAACAGTTTTGCCTCTATCCTCGTTTATTTCTTTGGTTTTGTCTGTCACACCCTGGTCAACGGTTTCGGGTGTGAACGAGAATGGAATCATAGTCGAGGATGCATAGAACAACATCTAATATATTTAAAACTTCATAAAACATTACGTCATTGTATTGCAGCGGAAAGTGATAGTGGACACTGATAATGTCTTACATTTGAAAATAAGTCTTAAATTAATAATAAAAACATTTAACAGTTTATTAGGAAAGTCGGGACTATGACTCCAAAAGCAGGTCCGGTAGCATAAGTAAGCCCCATTTGCATGTCTTCACGAAGTTGCATCAATTACCTAAGAAATCATGAATTTAAAACGGGTCAACATAAAGTTGGTGAGGTTCACAGGTTTATGATTTATCAGTTAAACAGTTTTAAAACAGTTTTCAGTATACTTAAATATTACAAGGGTTTATCGTTGTGGATGTATGAGCTCACCTGAACCTTGATTTCAAATACTAACCGGTTTACCCACCTAGCATCTCTTGCCTAGAGATGTTAAACAGAGCAGAATAACTGACGTGTACCCCCAGACAATCCGGAGTCAGAACTGGAGCTACCAGTTAGGGTAGGGTTGTCAACCCAAATAGATCTATTCACTAGCTATCGTTTCGTACAGAACTAATTGAAATCAATTAATGGTGGGATTATGGTTGTACAAACGTTCATAACGATAATGTACCAAGTTGGGCAAACAGTAAGAGAACAAGTAGTCATACGGCTAACAGATAAACCATAATATCAAGTAAAAAGCTTTTAACAGTTTTCATGATTTCTCCCCCAAAGTATAAAACAGTTAAAAGGAAAAGGGGTCGTGAAACTCACTGATTCAGTAGATAAGCAGAAATTTAGCAGGATAGGAACGGTAGCACGTAACGTCCTAAATAATTCAATAAACATATGCATAAGGTCTATGATCATTTGAGTAACATAAGTCACCCAAGTGATACCGGTCAAGTCTTGACGTTTTAATCCGTTTGTATCTTTGAAAACTCGTTAACTTGTATTTATTAAACAAATATATTGGGTGATGATTTATTTTTATGCTAAATAAATATAACCAAAGAATAACCATTTTTAATAATTCAACCAAGTCTTGAACATTGAGTTTAAAAGAATAATAATGTTTATTATTATTTTCACAAGTTCGAATAATTATTTTTAATTAAATAATTATATATTTGATTTGTTAATCTTGCAAGTTATAATTATATTAAATAATTATGATTAACAATACTTTGGTGAATAAAACATGGTTTATATCTTTTGCAAATAATTATTTGTCAAGAATAATTATTAAACGTTTGCTTTATTTTTAAAACATGAATCTTAAAGAAAACATTCAAAGTTTCTAGCATTCAATCATTTATATTTCGAAAGCGTTTAATATTTCATTCGCATGAAATATATATTTCTTTCTTAAATATTTTCAAAACATTGTAACGACGCTTGGATTTATATAACGTTGTCTTTATAAAAGTTGATTTTATTTAAAATCTCCAACAAATGTAAGTCCATTTTTGGTTACTTTGATTTCATTAAAGTAACATTAAAAATCCATGTAAGCATATAAAGTCAATAACTTGTCTTTGATTTATTTTTATAAAATCCTTTTATAAAAATATTTAGTTTTCACAAGTGACTTTTTATAGAAAGATTGTCCATTTATATAAAAGCCTTAGAAAGGTTAAAACTTGTAATAAATCCAAGTATTTATGTCAAATTAATCATTTGACATAAATATTATTCTTACCATTTTTAGAAACAAAATCTATAAAAATTCTTTTTGTCTCTTTATTTATTTTAACCATTTGTGTCATAAGTTACATATGTAACTTTGTTTAATCATTTCATTTAGTTTAGGAGATTTATTTGATTAACATTGTTTTCAACATGTAACATAATATGATTTGTAATTAATCAACTAACACATTGTGTTAGGACATATAACGTAACAATCAACTAACACTTTGGTGTTAGGACTTACAAATAAATAAATAATCAACTAACACATTGGTGTTAGGACTTTTAAATGTAAATAACGATCAACTAACATTCTCATGTTAGGACATCAAATAATAAACTATCAACTAACATTTTCATGTTAGGACATAAAATATAAACATGTATAGATTATGAGTTAGCATTTAAGTTTCATTTTATATGAAGAGGCTTGGAGGTTTGTTTAAACAACTAACTATGAAATCAAGATTTCATAAATATAAGAATCTTGGTGCACACTTGCTACTTTCTTTTGATTTTGCAAATGTGTTTCACCACACTTGTTGGCTATCTTTAACCATTTAAAATGCACCATCAAAGTGTTTGATCTTGGAAGAAAGGAGATTAAGAAGAGAGTTTTTGTTAGTTGATTAAACAAACACAAGCATTCTTGGTCATTTGGTTTATTTGTCAAGACTTGAGGGTTCCATTGGATGGTTAAGCATGTAAGAAATATAGGAGAAAAGGGGTTAAAAATACTCACAAAGTGTGAGAAATTCAAAACCGAGAGAAGGGAGGAGGAGAGGCGGTCCGGCGGCGGTCCGGCACGGCGGGGGACAGCGGCGACGGTGGCCGGTCGGTGGTCCGGCGGTGGGGGCTGGGGGTTCTCGGCCGAAAGAGGGGAGGAGGGGGAGGAGAGTGGAGAGTTGGTGTGTTGGGTGCAAGGGAACAAGGTGGGGGGTTGTCTCCCTTTTATACTCAAGATTAAGGCTAATACCCATTGGGTAATTATGTCTTGTCAATCCCACATAATCTCTAGCTTTTGTTAATTAGTTCATAAGTTTTATAAAAGTTTTGAAGCTTTTATAAAATATGAAGATGTTAGGAGTAAAATAAAATCGTAACTTTTTAAAATAAAACCCAAGTTCATTTTATCACATAAGATGGTGGTTTTTATTTTTTATAAAAGTTAAGGGTCCAAGTTTTATAAAAATATTAGTGGGTTCAAAGTTTATAAAATTAGTGGGTTTAAACAAATTTATTGATTTGTTTACAATTGGGCCGAAGCCCAATCGAGATGAGAAAAGGGAGAATGGGCCGAAGCCCATTCGGTTTTGGAGGTGGGTTTGGCCGCGAGTAAAGGAGAGGGGAAACCGGTTTGGGCCGGTTACGGCCCACTGTGATTCGGGTCACGGGTCGGGTTTCTGGTTCAGGGAAACTACTCAGTGTGACGAGGCGAGTCATCGGTTAAATTTTCGGGTTAATCCGAACATTTTTGGGCTTATTGGGCTTACCGGGCCCAATGAGGTTTAACGTTCACTCGTTTGGCTAAGTCTTGACAACGTAACGTTTTTCATAACATTTTAAGTTCATAAAACGTTTTAACGGTTTGAATCAGTTTGATAAAATATAAAATACCAAATTTTATATTTAATTTCTTATTATTAAAGTTCCATTAATAATAATATGAAACGTTCATATTTCACAGTTATTTAACGCGAAATTTAAATCAGTTAATCATTTAAGTGAACGTAGTTAATCATGTGGTTTAAAAACAGTAATCACATAATTATCACATAATAATAGTCAACAAAAGTCAACGGAGAGAGAGTTGACCTGATTTTATGACCGGGTGTCACATTCTCCCCCAGTTAGAAGAATTTCGTCCCGAAATTCAGTCTTGGTTACTGGTGGATGCGACGTTCTCAAACAGACGTGGATACTTATGACGCATTTGATCCTCGCGTTCCCACGTGTACTCTGGTCCTCGCCTAGAGTTCCATCGTACCTTAACTATGGGAATGCGGCTATGTTTCAGCTTTTTGATTTCTCGGTCAAGTATCTCGACGGGCTCCTCAATAAAGTGTAAGGTTTCGTCCACTTGGATTTCATCAAGAGGGACGATAAGCGTTTCATCAGATAGACATTTCTTAAGGTTACAAACGTGAAAGACATTGTGAACGCTGCTCAGCTCGGCGGGCAGATTTAAACGGTAGGCTACCGGTCCGATGGTTTCGGTGATTTCAAAGGGACCGATGTAACGAGGGTTGAGCTTTCCTCGTTTGCCGAACCGGATGACACCTTTCCAAGGTGACACCTTTAGCATGACGCGATCACCCTTTTTGAAGGACAAGGGTTTGCGTCTGTTGTCGGCGTAGCTCTTTTGTCTGTCCCGGGCAGCTTTCAGACGATCACGGACTTGAAAGATTTTCTCATTCGTTTCGAAGATTAACTCGGGACCAGTTAACTGGCTATCTCCGATTTCAGTCCAGCAGAGTGGGGATCTACATTTTCTCCCATAAAGTGCTTCAAACGGTGCGGCTTTAATGCTGGTGTGATAGCTATTGTTATATGAGAATTCGGCAAGGGGAAGGTGCTCGTCCCACTTGGGTCCGAAATCTATCACATATGCTCTCAGCATATCCTCTAATGTCTGGATAGTTCTCTCACTTTGGCCATCTATCTGCGGATGGTAGGTAGTGCTCATATCGAGTCGAGTACCCAAAGCTTTCTGCAGAGATTTCCAGAAGTGTGCGGTGAATTGACTATCTCGGTCGGATATGATGGATTTGGGCACACCGTGGCGTGAGACGACTTCCTTTATGTAAAGCTTGGCTCGCTTATCCATCTTATCCGTCTCATTGACCGGTAAGAAGTGTGCCAACTTTGTCAATCGATCTACTATCACCCAGATCGCGTCATATCCAGATCTGGATTTTGGCAATTTCGTGATGAAATCCATGGATATCTCTTCCCATTTCCACTCCGGGATTACCGGCTGAGTCAACATTCCAGAAGGTTTCTGGTATTCGGCTTTGACCTTTGAACACGTTAAGCATTTTCCGACATAGGTGGCTACTTCGGCTTTCATGTTTGGCCACCAAAATTGTTTCTTCAGGCCGTGGTACATCTTGTCCGATCCGGGATGAATGGAATATCTTGACTTGTGAGCTTCATCGAAAATTAATTGCCTTAACCCTCCATAGACAGGTACCCATAACCTATCCATGAAGTTCTTGGTTCCGTCGGGTTCCTCTTCTAGTTGCTTCTCCATTCCACGTAAACCTTCTCCTGTTAGGTTCTCCTGTTTGAGGGCTTCAATCTGAGCATCACGCACTTGTGAAGTGAGATTCGAGTGTATGGTCATACTTAAGGCTCGAACACGAAGTGGCTTTGCACGCTCTTTCCTGCTCAGGGCGTCGGCTACGATGTTAGCTTTGCCTGGATGATAACGAATCTCGCATTCGTAGTCATTCAGTAGTTCTACCCATCGTCGTTGTCTCATATTCAATTCCTTCGGATTGAAGATGTGCTGGAGGCTCTTATGATCAGTGAATATGGTACACTGTGTACCATATAGGTAGTGCCTCCAGATCTTGAGAGCAAAGACAACGGCTCCGAGTTCCAAATCATGGGTTGTATAATTCTTCTCGTGAATCTTCAGTTGTCGTGATGCGTAGGCAATGACTTTCTCTCGTTGCATCAATACACAACCTAGACCTTGATGCGAAGCATCGTAGTAAACAACAAAGTGTCTTCGGCATTTAATCGTTATTCCGGTAAGGATCAGTGGCGATCCTCCCACTTGCTTGAGGCAGATTAACATTCCTATTATCATTCTTCTTTCAAACGGTTTGAATACTAACTTGCACGAATAAAACGTGGCAATTAAATTTAGTTTTCAAGAACGAAATTGTTCGATTTCATAGCATGTGATACGGAAATCAAATGCTTAATATCCAGATGTTATGAATCATTCATAAGTTCAAAGACGATTGACAAAGTCATTTCAGAGTTTGATAGCATGGAGATGCTTTCGTGTATGATTGTTTGAAAGTATCTCGTGATGATTGAGGCGATGATTTATTCCATCAGACTCTTGGGTCCGACGTTAGAGGATGTTTCCTTATTCAGGTAAGGATAACATATGAAACTCTAACCGGAATGTCGATATGTTTTGTTAAGCAACAATCCATTGTTGCTAAAACATTGTTTGTCTGGCTCGTCTCGTTTAGGTGCGAGAGTTGCTTTACATAGTCCAGTTATTTATCACAATCACATTTTCTTTAGATATTTAAAGATCTAGCTTTGGACATGTAATTACTAATTTCCATCTTCGCAAGATTCCGGTCATGGGATTGGAAGTCAGTTATGCAAGTGATGTGTGAAGGGGCGTTTTGGTTACAAAATGTTAAAGGTTGTTGTTGCGGCAAGTCATTAGTCTTGTGTTTGTTGGTTTCAAGATGAAACTGTGAATCCTTGTACAAACACTTAGTGTATATCGGATTCAAACACACGTGAGTACAACGAATGTAGTCTAAGACTTCCAAGATGTGTGTAGGTATGCACATATATTTATGATGGTAATGTGCACCAGGATTGGTGTGACCATTCTACAATGTTATAATCAGCAAGTGATTATTCCTGTAGTAATTTAGCTGGTGATTCGAACTTATGTGAGCAAAGGTCCGCATGAGGCAGAGGATTGATACATTCACATTGTTGTAGATCGAAACTGCGATATTCAATCAGTTCGACTTGATTTAATAAGTTTTTTGACGTCGGTGGTTCAAAGTCGTAAGACTTTATGAACTACCGTTACGTCGTGCGTTGTCTCGTAATAAGTACGACAGACGCTCAAGGCATTTTAGCCTTAATGGGATATGATAACCAAGAGGTTATCATGTCGCATTTAAGCTAGCCTGAATGAGATCAAGTGCACCAGGTTGTGAAGTATGTTGTTTTGGGATTTTGAACTTAATCTAGCAAAAGGTTGAATCAAATTCAAAGTAGATTAAAACGGGAATGCATGTTTCGAAAATCAACCATAGTAAAAAACATGTCATAGTCAAAATCCAAGGAAAGCAATTTTTCATCCTGGAAAAATGGCCAGGAAAACCAAAAACAAAACAGGTTGTTTCAAACATCACCAAGAATTGTTTTAAACTGAAAACATTGGACACGAGCTTTATTCGGGTGCGAGTATCGCAGGGTAGCTTAGTGTCGTCTTGGTTTGCTTCCTTTAGCTTCATGCACCTACAAAATGTAAAGTATGTCAAACATATATTTTGCAAGAATAAGTGAAGCATCATATAACATAAACTTATGTGTACACCTGTGGAATTACCCGGCTCGGCTTTTCCATTCTTCACCTTGGCAAGATACTCTAGGCAGTTTCTTTTCCAGTGCCCCATCTTGTGGCATTCAAAACGCTCGCGCTGTTTAGGCGGCGGCGCTTTGGATGCTTTGGGTTTGCCCTTTTGGGAGTTTCCAGACGCTCTGGTGACAGCTGCCTTGCCCTTCTTCTTGTTTCCACGCCTTCCTTTCTTGAACTCAGGCTTCTTGACGCCTCCTGATCGGATTGCGAGTACATCGGTTGCCTTGTCGTTAACAAAGTTAAATTCAGCAGTCTTTAGCATACCGTGAAGCTCAGTCACTGTCTTTACCATGCTATGCATGTTAAAGTTTACCCTAAAAGGGGTGAAGGCACTGGACAGTGAGTGAAGAATTAGGTCTGTCACCATTTCGTCGGGGATGACGTAATTCAGCTTCGCAAGGCGGTTGATGTAGCTTTTCATCTTCAGGACATGAGGGATGACGGGAGCACCTTCGGCCATGCGACAGTTAATAAGTGTCACAACGGTGTCTTAGCGCTCCTGCCGGGCCTGAGTTTCAAACATGCCCCTCAGATCACCGATCATCTGAAAAGCCTTCCTGCCAACCATGTTCTTCTGAATGTCAGAGGTCATGGTAGCTAGCGTAAGACATGCGACGTTTTTGGCATTTTGTCGCAATGTGTTATGGACGTTGCGCGCCGGAGCGGTGTCAGCTTCAGGTTGCTCGGGAACCTCAGCTTCTAACACGTTCTCCATGTTAGCCATTTTCAGGACGATTCTCAGATTCCTTTCCCAATCAAGGAAGTTGGCGCCATCAAGTTTCTCCTTCTCAAGAAGAGACTTGAGATGGAAAATCTCTTGGTTTGCGCGGTCTGCGTTAGCCATCTGAAACAACAGGCAAAATTTTAGTGTTTTGATGTTTGATTCGTATTCAAGGATGGCAAGCTGATCTAGAATAGGAATTGGGAATTCAGTTAGTTAGACAATTTCTCAAGACAGCGTAAAGTGCTTTCAAAATCTCTAAGTAACTAAATGGACAATGATTGTCTCTTGTGAGTAATTGTCACAACTCCCGTTATGGGGCTTTCACGAATGGATCAACGAAATACGTTTAGCCCCATCTATGCCCATTCAGTCTACAGGCCGACCAGAGGTACGATGTTGAAATACTCCAATACTAAAGGTGCGCGTAAAGAAAATGGTAGTTGTCCTAAGTGGTCAGTGTGTGCGTACGGTGTTGAAATACTCTAATACGCTCACCTTGGAAGATACCCTAAACACCACGTGCGGTGTTGAAATACTCCAACATGGATGCATCGGTTAATATGTTCCAAGTTAGACTTGACTTAGGATGGCATAGACTACCGGTTTTAGGCTTACCAGATATGATTATTAGGTCATATTTTAATAATTAATGTGACGACAATTCTATGAATCCTACCTCACTCGGGACGATCATTTAAATAACCTAAGTAATAATGATCTACGTGTCGCGAGACGATAACCAATTATTAACAATGTTCAATTAACTTATTGAAAAATCCGAATTTAAAGTCGAATTAATTGGTTATTAATTTTTTTATGAAGTCGTAATAAAATTAGGACTTTTATTTAATCGATTGAAAAATTAGTTTTATACCGGTAAAACTAAGTTTGGATTTTAGTTGGCGCGTTAATCAAATTAAGACAAGCAACCAAAAACAAGCAAACACACATCCACATATTCGGCCATGCAGGGGTTTCGATATTATCAGAGCCTATGACAATATCGAGGAAGGTCAAGAGACGTAAAAGTAAATCAACAACGAGAACAGAAAACTCCCTGATCGATTTAGTCGCTCCCACTGGCTTCAACAAGCTCCTGCGCGTCATCAGGAAACATTGGTCTCGTTTTGGCTTCTACCCATTTTCGAAAATTCCTAAAAGGGATAATCTCAAATGGGTCCTCGTGACAAGCTCGTCTCGTTCGTCCAGGCGAAAGTGAGCAATTACAAATTTTAAAATAAAACTATTCTATTTTAAACAAATACAACTTTGAACCCAGTCAAAAGTGGGCCAATCCAAAACAAAACAACATGGGCCAAATGGGCCAAACAATAACGAATCCATGATAAAATTAAAATGGGGTTGGCCGAATATGTACGAAAGATAATTCAATCAATTTTTATTAAATCGGATTACGTTTAGTGGATACAAATCGACTAAACATATTTAAATAGCGATTCATTCTATTTCGCAACTTTCGGGTTCAGAACCCCTGTTCGCGAAAGCATACCGGTTTAAAATTGACCAGTTAGGGTCTGCGTGTGGTGATCAAGGCTCTGATACCACTGTTGGGTTACGACAGTGGCATTCGGGTCACGGTAATAGCAAAAAAAATTTAAAGGAATAATTATTTACGATAAATAATTATTTAATCAATTACCGAGTAAACTAAATTTAGATAGTAAAATTAACAATTAATTTAATACGCAGCGGAAAACGATTTAATTTACTAACGCGAAAACCAGTTAATTAATGTAAACCAAAACAACAGGATTCGACGATCACCAAAACGCGCAAACACCGAAAACGCGTTAAAGCAATAACGCGATACAATCATGAAATAAATAACTAAATCTAAACTAATTACGAGTTTAGATATACCTGAGCGGTGATTCAAACAGACGTTCGAGACACCGAAAGTCAACGGGTGACGCTAGGGCTTCGCAGATAGTGATTCGACGGAGGAATCTGACTTTCCTCACGGCTAGGGATTTACTACGCGGTGAACCAAGCACCGGGAAAATCTCGTACGTCGGATCGGGCGCGAACTAGGGTTTGCGGACAACGAGCGAACACGCCTCTCGGTGGCGGTTCGCGGCACAGGGTGTCGGCGGTGGGAACTGGCGACGGCGAGGAGGGAGGCGGCCGGCTAAGGGAGCGGCAATGGTGCGACGGGGCGGCGGCTGTGGTTGCGACCCGCTGCTGCAGATCAGTGAGGGGCTGCGGCGGCAGTGGGCTACGACGGCGGTGAGGGAGCAGGGAACGCGGTGGCGGCGGCTGGGCGAGCGGCGGCGGATGACGGTCAATGGCTGTGGCGGACTCGGGGAGGCGACACGATGGTGGTCCACGGCTTTGGTTCATCGTAGAGGAGGAACCACCACAAGGCGGTGATTGTGGGATTAGGGTTCTCACGATCGGATGAACGGATCGCCGGAGAACGAGAGAGGACAGCGGCGGTGGGGAGGCGTCGGCGTCGATCGAGAGAGAGAGGAGAGGGGGGCCGAAAACTCTAGTCTGTGGATTAGGGTTTCGCCTCCCTTAATCAGTTATATTTATAACTGATTAAGTTCCTGATTAGTCCCTCGATTTTATTTAATCCTTAATCATACCATTTAATTTGCGAGACTAACATTTAATCCCTTAAATACTTGTCGCTTGCCGTGACTTAACGAATATTAGTTAAACTACTAATTCGTTAATTGTCGTTTAAGACGTAAATAATATTGACGTCTTTGTCTCTTAATTAATCTTAACGATTAATAGTTATTAACTAATCAATTATTTATTTATTAAACCATTTAATAAACAATTAATTAATTCTTCTGTGAAATTGCCGGTTATAAAAGTAAGCGGACTTTAAAACCCATTTCCTCCAGTGCAACTCTTACAGGTCTTGACTGGGTCGAGTACTTGATTTAGTCGGGTCTGGACACCTGAATCCAACACTTCAGTGGTTTGAGCAGAAATAGAATTGTATGTTGATTTATCAAGATTAGTAAAACTACAACCTGAAGAATAACCAAAATTGTCACACTTCCCAGCAAGAAAAGTTGTTGGAGCAGGTTTAAATCTTGAACTATGATTTGACTTTGCTTTAGCATTCACGGTAGTAGAATTCTCTCCAAAGTACAATTCGGGATTCTGAACAGAAGGATTTGCTGACTTTTTCACAATTATTCCCACTTTACGAGCTTGTAATTTGCTTGTCAATTGATTGAATGTCCAACTTGTGTAACTTGGATCATTAGTCAACATCATAACATAATTTTCCCATTTATCACGAAAGGCTTCCATAAACTTCTTTTTCAATTCATCATTCTCCTTTTCAACTTGCACAATTTCAAGTTCATTTATTAAATGCAAAAACCTTGCGATCAAGTCCGACACTTTCTCATTCTCACAATTCCCAAAATTATCAAATTCTTTCTTCAAAACTTTTTCGAGTCTTTTTATATTGCTCATTACCCTTACACCTTTCTGCAATATCATCCCACAATTCCTTAGATGTTATATAATTCTTAGACTGATGCATCAAATCTTTAGGCAACGCCATTGTAAGAAAACTATAAGTTTTCTTCTCTCTTGCAAAAAGTTTTTTTTTCTTCAGAATCAAAATCGCTTATCATCTTTGGCTTTCTAGCACTTAGCATTGGATACTCATACTCCTTTTCAATCGGAATCTAACAATCAACATCTTGAGAAAAAAATGTGTGATTCAAATCGTTTCTTTCAATTATGATAATCCTCTAATTTTAGAAACCTGGGAACTTTCTAAGTTGTTTCTATTTCGTTATCATATTTCATCATGATTTGCATTGAAGTTTGAGCAGCTGAAAATGCTTGAAAATCACTCACCTTGAAATGTTTGATATACGATTATTCGGTTTCAAAGCTTCAAGCCCAAAAACAAAGGTCTTAGAAGCTGATTTTGGGGGTCAGTTCGGAGGGTACTGGCTGTTAGGCGAGTAAAAGTGTAGATCCCATTGAGACGGTCGTTTTGGCTGGTATTGGGTTCCGTAACTCAAAACATAACTCAAGTTACGTCAATTTTAGTGAACGTCACTTTTCTGCCAGCGTACCAAAGGATCGATCTTCGTACCAAAAATCTTCACCGTACCAACAACGTACTAGTTATCAGCAGCGTACCAAGGGCCGGACCAAACCAATCAGCGTACCAGTGAACAGTGGCGTACCACCTTAAAGACTGCTTTACGTACCAATCAGCGGACCAAATGGTATGTTGTAATCGCTCCGTACCACTGTTAAAGATTGCCTTGCGTACCAGTAGAATACCAATCACCATATCAGTAGTTCATCCAGCGTAACATGACATTCAACTAGCGTACCAAACTGAGATTTTCGAATTTTCACGAATTTGAAGGTTTTGAACTGTGAATTGCAACAGTAGGCAACGAAAACACACTAACAATGTTTTGCAATCAAGTATGACACCAAAAACACTCAGAATTGAGAAAAATTAATGAAGAATGATCAAAACCCACTTTCTCCCACTAGAAAAATCCGAATTTGACCAAATCAAAGCAGTAGAGCAACCTGGATTGCTCTGATACCACTTGTAAGTACACAGACGGATCTTACTACTACATGATTCGATCAATGCTATCACAAAAGTAAATAAAGTTTTTCTTTATTGATTTCACTAAGAAATGATCACAAAGAGTTCTAGAGAGAGAAAGCACACTTAGATACACACACTTAAGATGACTCAAATGACAAAACTAGTTAACTCTCTCTAACACGAACTATTTATAGTAAGTCACTTACCCAGCTTACCAACCAACATACCATTGGTATGTTGGCCAGCGTACCATGAGACATACCATTGGTACGCTGCCTATGGTAAGTTGACACTAAGACTCACTCACATGCTCTAATCTAGATACAATACACGAGACACATTGTAGCATAGGAATATGCTCTAACACATTTTATGTTTGATTTGTCAACCCCGGACTTATTAAATTATGAGGTTTGTTTAATGGTGTCTTCATTCTTTGTGAAGATTCTTTCATTTGACCAGGAGAGATTTCTTTTCTTAAACTTCCCAAACTGTCTGGTCAATAGAGCAAGTGATTTTTCAAGTGACTCTTGTTCTTTTTCACTTTTAGAACAATCATAGTGAGATTCACTTTGTTCTTTTCTTTTGAAGTGATATGGCTCTTGTTTAGTGATTTTCTTCCTCTTTTCAGAGTAAAGAGTCATGAGATCTGGATTTGGAAAGATCTAGGATATCAGATTCCTGGGAGTCTAGAATGCAGAAGAGATCATTCTGACTTTTTTCATCCAAATCCAAGGTGGATTTTAGTGTCATGGTTAACTTTTCCATTCATGAGGTAACACATTGAACTTTCTTAATTTGTTTATTATAGTTGCAAAGCAGTTATATAGCTAATAAGTGACTCACTTGAGAGTGACGTAAATGACTCATATCCGTTTATAGCCTTTGTCCTTTTGTTTCTTTTCATTTGATCCCCCCCCCCCCCCGATCAAATAGTTTTTCAAGGGTATCCCATATGCCCTTGGCTGAGGTATTGCAGTCCACTTGATAGAATATCTCATGAGAGAGAACCATGATTAGAACAGTTTTGCCTCTATCCTCGTTTATTTCTTTGGTTTTGTCCTCCTCACTCCACCATTTTCTGGCTTTGGGTATGGAGAGAGCAGGAACACCAGCTGAGTTTTCAGTCTCTTTTATTTCAGGAACGTCTACGCTAGGATAGTGAGGTTGATTGGCTATGCAATCCAGCGCAGAAATGTCAAATTTTTAAAAATAAACTGGTAATACTGATTTTCCACTGTGGATATTCACATTGTTCCAGCTTGAAGACATTTTGAAAGAAAGATTCAATAAAGTTTTGATATCTCAGTAAAGAAAAATGTTAAAGAGCAAGATCTTTGAATATGAGTTATTCAATCTACTCTGATACCAATTGTTAGGTTCTGTGAGAGTCTCTTTAACAATATGGATACAATTTGATTTAAACAAGATAAACAAGTTGCGGAATGTAAATCAAATTGGAAGACAAAAATTCATAAAATGTTTTTCTATATATCTCAAATGTAAATAATGGTTTACACGAGTTTATAATATGATAACTTACCAACAAAAAGAACTTTTCTACAAGAGTAAATTGTGATTGCTTTAGAGAAGCTTGTGAATGTCATGCTTTTGTTGATGAAGTATACCTGCTATTTATAGCAAGTTGTAAAGGAATAATATGGTCGATGACGGTTGAGTTTCGAGTGTGTCAGAGTATATAGAGATAAAATTGAAGGTATTCAATTTATCTCTTTTCAACCGTCTTCAACTACCTTTGCATTTTATATCAAGTTGATATTCTTCTTTACTTGTTCTGCACACTTAGCATTTTGTACATCTCGTAATTTTATCTTCTGGTAGTCTTGAACTCCTTCAGGACTCTTCTTTGAAGACTAGTAATGCTTCCCATCAGAAGCCTTTTACAGAATTGAGAATTTCTGTAAAAGTTGAGTTTTACAGATCTACTTCAGAAATTCCGAAGTATGTCCGCAAAACTATAGGATCTTTATATCGCACAGATTCTGTTATCGTTTCTCTTTTGAGGATGATCTGGTCTTTTCTTCTAATACTTGATTGTTTTCTACTACATTTAGACTTGTTCTGATAGAGAATATCATTTTTTTGAATATTTTAATGAGATAAACAACGAATAGGGTTGGAGAATATGGTTCAAAATGGCAGTGATTTTATAAAATGGAGAATGAATATATGAAATGGAGAATGGGTTTGGCGACTGTACAAAAAAAACTGACTTGTCTCAATACTATTGGTCTGACATTTTGGTAAACTCCTTAGTCAATGTCGTTTTGTTAATTGATTTTGGGTCCATGACCACTGTCGTAATTTTAATTACCCAAAGAATATTATACAACATAATAAGCATGCAATAAAGAGTAATATATTATATATAAAATGAGAATTTGCACCTTAAGATGTACAATTTACTTTAAGGATATAACATGCAATAAAAACTTATCCTCTAATTAGGGCTGTAAACGAACATAAATTTCAGCGAAATGTTCGTGAACCATTCGGGCGGGAGTTCGTGTGTGTTCGTTTGTTTACTAAATGGGCGAACACAAACAAATTTTTTTCATTTAGCTTAAAAAACGAAAACGAAAAGAGTCCTCGTTCGTTTAATTGTGTTCATGAACGTTCGATAAGCAAGGACGGATTCATGTGCACTCCAGCGGGGACGAGGCACCCGCTGAGGTTCATTGGATTAGTAAAAAACTTTTCAATATTTTAAGAAGGCCCCTTGATAAAAGCTTGAGAGGCCTCATTAACTCCGCCAAACATAGAAAGTAAAGAAAATAAGACTTTTTTAGAACATTGCTATGAGAAAATGGGATTTACAAAATTAAAGTTTCACAAAAACCCTTTTAGGTAAAGTAAATTTACAAATTAAACATTCAAGTTTAATTTAAATTTTTAAATGACCTTAAAAATATTTTTATTATTATACTTAGCAAGTTACCACTAGACACTGATCATAACTAACTAAAAAAATTTGGTTATCATATAACTAAGTAGCAAGAATGAAAAGTTTTACAAAATGCTTAAGTAAAAATAGGCGTGAATTGTTCTTCTTCGACTCATTTTGACCCGACTTATTTACCCGACCATCCGACTTGATTTAAGTTAACGTATTAATTTGCCCTCGCTCATATAAAACTCTGGATCCACCACTATCGGCAAGTGTGTTCGTGAATGTTTGTTTGTGTTTTTCGTATTGTTCGTTCGTGTTTGTTTGTTTGTTTGTTAATATTACTACTTATAGTAATATTTTTCAAAAATATTTATTGTTTACATTTTAAACTTAACAACATACGGCTCCAATTCTCCAATCTTCTTTTAGATATTCTCTAATTTCGTTTCAATTTTAAAAATATTTATGACCAACGCATATCTTTAATATTTATAATTACATTTTACACTTAACAATATTTATGTACTTTGTATTTAAAATTTGTTGTTTTATATCTTTAAATATACATGGGATTGTGTTTGGCATATGAACTTTGGAAAAATGATTTGTCTTTAAATCATAGCTTTTGGGTTTCTCCTATGATGTTAGGATGGTTGATTGGTTTTTATGTAAGCATATATGTGTTAGTTTGTTTGGTTCGTTTGGTTTGTTTATGTCCGTGTTTGGTTTGGTCCGTTTGGTTCATTTGTGACTGTGTTTGGTTTGGTTCGTTAGGTTCGTTTGACCAGACATGTAAAAAATCAACAAACAAACACAAACAAACACGAACAAAGCTCTTTGGTTATCAAATGGACACAAACGAAAAATCTTATTCAGTTATTTGTTCGTGTTCGTTCGATTGTCCAATAACATGTTAACAAACAAACACAAACATGTCTCGTTCGTGTTTGTTTGGTTCGTTTCATTCCTAACTCTAAGTTATAAAATATAAAATAATATTGAACTCTCAACCTCAGGAACCGATAGAGTCACCACTAAAATTTCAACCATGATACATTTTAGTTAAAGCCCTTGATATGTTTTCACATGTATACTGTTATTCTAAATCTTGTAATACTAACAATAATCTCGATGTTTATAAGATGGTTGCACAATACAAATATATATTATTTGAATGAAAATTTGATTAAAATAATCTCAAAACTATTGTATATTAGCCGGTAATAATTTTATCGATCTTTTTTGTAATTTAACAGTCTTATTTTTATACCCTATATTTTTTTTTTAATCCTTACGTCCATCCCACTAACCGCCGTTACTATATGCTGACGTGGATTCCTTAAATAAAATAGTTTGGATTATTGTTGGCTAATAGGTAATAGTTTAAATTATTACCGGCCAATACGTAATAGTTTGAGATTATTGTCGGTCAATAAGCAATAATTAAGATTATTTAAATCCATTTTTCTTTTTTTTTATATTTCCACGTCGGCATATAGTAACGGCTGTTAGTGGAATGGATGGAATGATTATTAAAAAAATAGGATATAAAAATAAGACTGTTCTATTACAAAAAAAATAATAGAATTATTGCCGGTCAATAAAAAATAGTTAGGATTATTTAAATTAATTTTTCCTTATTTGAAAGATACAAAAAAGACTAATAAGAGATGCCTTCTTATGGAGAGCGGGGACAGATCTGGAAATGGCTCTTGATTTGAAAGAACTGATTTTGTTGGAGGAAGGTAGTGTCAAATGGAAAGGGGACAGATCTGGATTTTTTGGTGAGATCCCTTCGCTATCTGGTTACTAATATTCATTCAAAGAATCCGACTTTGTTATGCCTTGGTGTAAGTTGGTCTCTAGTAAATTAAATATCTTCTTATGGAGAGCGGAAAGAGGTAGAATTGTGACGCGGGACGCTTTGACTCGTAGAAAAATGGCGTTAGGAGTCAGTTTTATGCCCGCTATGTGACAACATGGATGAATCTACTTTGGACGTTCTTGTGGATTGTTTTGTGGCTTCTAGTGTGTGGGGTTTTGGTGGCGACCTGGTGCAAGATTCCACCGATTTATGCTTTTAGTTTAAAGGATCTACTCCTTGTATGTGGTGGATAATTACGGGTTCGAAGAGAGAAGTAAAGGGGCATTACATGCGATGATCCTTACTTCATGTTGGGTTCTTTGGAAAGCTCGCAACGATGCGATCTTTAATAAGAAGAAACCTTGTATTGCTAGCTTGTTTAAAGAGGTCACGAGTCTTAGTTTTTTTTGGGTGACTAATAGAGCAAAATGTGGGTCATTTAGTTGGAAAGATTGGTGTAGGTTCCTCATATAATTTTATCTTTTGTTGTTGGTTTTTCCCCTTCTCTCCTCTTGCTAGTTGTGGTGGGTTTTGGAATGAAAGTGCCGTTGAAAAAAAAAGAGAGAGAGAGATGCCTAACATATAAATATACACAAAAGCATATTTATTTGTTTTTATTTAATTAAACGAAAAAAACAACAATAGCAAAAAACACCAACTGATTAGACATATGCATGCTACTGTGCTAGTATGCTGCACTACTTGATCCATAGGGTTTTCTTTACATCTTTTGCTACATCTTGACACCTCTACATCTTCTTCATATAGTTCTTACCACCTACAAACAAAGCTTGCATGCATGTAATTATATATGAAATGGAGTGATATATATATATATATATATATATATTATATATATATATATATATATATCAATTGGATTCGCTGATGTGTACTCTGAAAAAACACTGTTCATAACACGTGTAAGATAGTAGCGTTGCCACGTGGCACGTTTTGGTTAGTTATATTTTTTTTTTCCATGCTCCAACGATTTTCTGTATTTATACTGCTCTTTTGCAATTGAAGTTACATATTATATGCTGCCGTGGTGGTTATGTTCCTTCCTTTTTTACAGAAGACCCAGGTTCGAAACTTCATGTGTACCTCTTTTGGGTTTTTTTTTTTTAGCCCACAGTTTTCTTTAAACAGCTGTAGTATTACCTCTAATCACTATCATTTGATTTACAGATGGCATGGCATTAAGTGGCTACGATGGGCGGTTATAAGTGACCTTTCACATTTCTCTTCCACGTGTTTCTTATTTCTTCCACGCGTTATCTCTTTATTAAACAATGATCCCTTCCTCTTTATTATAAACACTGATTCTCTCTCTCATCATACACTTTCATGTGTATCTGTATCTCTCTCTCTCTTATACAGACCAGGCGTTCATGGCTGGCCACTTTGTCCAATCTAGATTTGAAATGTTTGATATGTGGCACTGTTTGCGTCAATGGTACGCTTTTTGTGTATCGGGTTTTTTTCTGTGGTTTGTGGTGTTCTTTTAGCCGTCACGATCTTAAATTTGTGCTTCAAACTTTAAAGAGATGTCGAAGAGTCTGTTGTTGCTCCGCTTCGTTTACGATCGTTGAAGCGGCAACAAGACTCGCCGTCTCTGGCATCGTTGCTTTCCGCATCTCCGGAGATGTTGAAGAGTTTGTTGTTGCTCTATTTCGGATCGTTGACAAATATGAAGGCTGATTTCCGGTGACCTTTCATTACAGCAGCCTTATTTGTGCTCCGGGGTTGCTTGCTAGCAACTTCTTTGGCTTTCTTTACATGAACCGGTGGCTCTTTGGTTTGGGGATTTCGAATCCTTTTCTGATTTGGTTCCCTCACTCTCTTTATGTGGGGGTTTTTGTGATTTTGCTTGCGATCTACAATCGTTTGGCTTTCGTCGCGTGAATATGAGACTATGTTGTTTGGGTTATGTGGGTTTTTTCTTATTTGGGTTATTGCTCTTTCAGGGCTTTTTGATTTATGCTTTCTTTGGTGTTGGCTGTTTTGTGCAAGCCATCTGAAACGAAATCGGTGTAGCTCAAATCTGACGTAGCGTTTCTTTTCAGTTTAAGCTTTACTGATATGCTTGCGATTCTTTGAGGGCAAATTGTTTTACGTTATTTTTCTGATCTGCTTGCGTAAATGCTTACGTTTCTTTTCAGTTTGATGGTTAATGTTAAATAGTGTAAATAATTATATGTAGTCCATTAGTGTTTGGCCCATTAGCCCAATATCTAGACTCTTCTTGTATCTAGACTCTTCTTGTATCTAGATAGTTCTTGTACCTTGTATATATATGTGTTTACCTCATTTGCAATATTATATACAATTTTATCCAGCTATCCAGTCTGATTACATGGTATCAGAGCCACACTAGCTTCTGGTACAAGATTAAAATCAGTTCAGTCCCTCCTAAAATCCAGATAAGTTCACTGTGCCTGTCTGCTCTTCTTCGAAGCCCTCCTTTCCCGACGAAATCACAGTACACCGCCACCACCACTCTACTCGCCAGCCCCTGAATCGAATTCCCACAGAAGACCGCCGCCATCCACCGCCGCACGCGCCGCCACGCGCCACCGCCGCTCCGCCCGCCACCATCACGCGCCGGCGCGTGAGACCACGTGCCGCCTCCTCTGGTCGCCGGATTTTTTCTGGTTGGTCGGAATTTCATTCCTGATTGTTCTGTGTGATCAATTTCTGATTTGGTGGAACTTTTCTGGTCATCATCGTGAATCCAGGTACTACCGTTCACTGTTCTCTATTAAATCTGCTCATATAGTTAAAATCTGCTGCTGCTACTTGTCTATTTTGAAATGGGTGATGAGAAACAAAAAGAAACTCAGCCTAGCTCTAACGTAATTGCTCCGGGCATTATCAATTACCCTTCGGTTCTTCGCATACCAATGAAACTCAATTCCAACAATTGGAATTCATGGAGTCTCTTTGTCCAAAAAGGCCTTACAAGTTTGGACAAAGATGGCCATCTAACAGATGACCCTCCTGATCCTATGTCTAAGGAATGGCGGATTGATGATAGTGGCATTCAAATGGCTCTATGGAATGCAATGGAACCACAAGTGCTTGCTATTGCACAAAACTTTGCCACTGTGAAAACTATGTGGAATCACCTCTCTTCATCCTTTTCTGCAAAAGAATCATTGTCCCATGCCTATTCAGTGGTCCAGGCATACACAAGGATTGAACAAGGTGACTCATCATTCACAGATTACTTCACTCGGTTCTCCAAACTGCAGGATGAGTTGCATGCCCTGTTTCCACCTACTACTGACTTGAAGGTTCAGGAGGAGCGCAACACCAAAATGGCGGTTATGATGTTCATTGCTGGCTTATCCCCTAAATACTCTAGCGCTCGACCCTTGTTGTTAAGCAACTCCAGTGCTATCAAATCCGTGGCATCCACATATCATCTCCTACGTGAGATGTATGGATCAGACAATGCGGCTCCCGACTCTATCGACACTTCAGCCATGCAAACCATTGCTAAAGGCATTGGTCGGGGTTCTCACATTACTCAACGAAAAGGTATTGGACGTGGAAATAGTACCACATGTCACTATTGCAAACAGGATGGGCACACAAAATACAATTGCCCAAACCGTCCCCCTGGATCTCAGCCACCTAACCGTCCTCGAGCTAGATTGGCTAATACTGATGAACCAAGTGACCAGACCACTCCGACTTACACACTCAGTCAGGAGGAATATACTCGGTTCCAGCAACTACTATCCACCCAGGCAGTCAGTCCACAGGCCAACTCTGCTCACTCAGGTACATTCTCTAGCCTTGATTCATCTTGGGTTATTGATTCTGGAGCTACTCATCACATGACTGGGAACGAAGGTATAATCTCTAGCCTCCACAACATCTCTCACCCACCAGTTCGCATTGCGGATGGATCTTCATGCCCAGTTCGTGGCATTGGATCCGTTCGTAGTTCGACAAAACTAAATCTTTCCTCTGTTTTGTTGGTTCCTAAATTTCCTGATAACCTTTGTTCCGTAAGTCAACTCACCAAACAAAACAATTGTTCTGTAACGTTTTATCCCTCTTATTGTGTTTTTCAGGAACTAGGGACGAACCGGCTGATTGGCACCGGTTTTGAATCAAGAGGTCTTTACCATCTATCCTTACCGTCACCTCCTAAAGCAAACATATGTGATTCCACGATCAGGGAGACTCACTGCCGACTTGGTCATCCCTCTGTAGCAGCTTTGAGGAAGATGAGACCGGAATTGTCCATTTCTTCTGATTTTCATTGTGAGTCGTGTCAACTAGGTAAACATACTAGGCGTCCTTATCCCCCAAAAGTGTCTAGTCGAGTCGGTACTTTGTTTGAACTCTTGCATTCAGATATATGGGGTCCTTGTCCTACTAAAACTGTTTTGGGTTTTCAGTATTTTATAACGTTTATTGATGACTATTCTCGTGCCACTTGGGTTTATTTAATGAAGTCTCGTAATGAGATTAATTCCATTTTTCGTGAGTTTCATGCTTATGTACAAAACCAATTTAATACATCGATCAAAACTCTACGCACTGATAATGCCAAAGAATATTTGTCTAACGAGTTTTCTACATATTTGAAACTACATGGCATTGTTCATGAGTCCTCTTGTGTGTATACACCTCAACAAAACGGTATTGCTGAACGCAAGAACCGTCATTTGTTGGATGTTGCACGTACTATCATGTTTCATTCTCATGTTCCTCACCGTTTCTGGGGAGATGCCGTTCTTACTGCTGCATATTTGATTAACCGCATGCCTTCTTCTGTTTTGAAAGGCCAAACCCCGTTTTCCATCTTATTCCCCAAAGGCACCCCCTTTCCCCTCGCACCTAAAATTTTCGGATGTGTTGCCTATGTTCATGATCACCGTCCAGCTACCACTAAACTTGAGCCTCGAGCTATTCGTTGCATCTTTCTTGGTTATTCTCGTGTTCAGAAAGGTTATCGATGTTACAGTCCTTCCCTTCATCGGTACTTTACTAGTGCTGATGTTACCTTTTATGAGTCGTGTCCTTTCTTTTCCAAATGTCCTACCCCAGCGTCTGATCTGTTTCCTGATCCTGACCCCGAACCTGAATCCCCTTTCATCCCTACCATTCATTTGCCTTCGGTTCCGTCCACATCCTCATCTCCGGTCTCTGATTCCTCACATGCTGATGATGCAGCAACTGGCCTACCGAAAGTGGTTCCTCCTGTGGTTCTCACGTATGCTCGACGAAATAAGGATAAGACGTCACAACCTCTTGATACACAACCGGACCATGATGCCGGTCCCCCCTTAGTGTCATCATCTTTACCTGCATCTCCTACCACACCTAATCCACCTCCACCAACTGATATACCTATTTATGATCCACCTGGTGCACCGTTTCCTGATATACCCATTGCTTTCCGCAAAGAGCCTAGACAACGCTCCACCCGTTACCCTATCCAGGATCATGTTTCCTATGCCCATCTCTCCATTGAGTCTCGTGCCTACACCTCTGCTATTGACTCTTACCCAGTTCCCAAAGATGTGATGACAGCTCTTAATCATCCCGGATGGAGAAAGGCTATGGAAGAGGAGATAGGGGCCCTTCGAGCGAATCATACATGGGATCTTGAGCCACTTCCTCCAGGGAAGCGTATTATTGGTTGTCGTTGGGTGTTCACTGTTAAGCTCAATCCCGATGGCTCCCTACACCGATTGAAGGCCCGACTGGTTGCTAAGGGTTATTCTCAGGCTTATGGCATTGATTATGACGAGACGTTCTCTCCGGTTGCCAAAATGCCATCTGTTCGTATATGTATCTCTCTGGCGGCTATTCATCATTGGCCACTCCATCAGCTTGATGTCAAGAACGCCTTTCTTCATGGTGTTCTTGAGGAGGAGGTTTATATGGAGCAGCCACCCGGATTTGTGATTAAGGAGGAGGCCTCAAAGGTATGCAGGTTACGACGATCATTATATGGTCTTAAGCAGTCTCCTAGAGCATGGTTTGGCAGATTCTCTGGTGTTATGGAAGAATTTGGAATGGTTCGAAGTGCCTATGATCACTCTGTATTCTTCAGACACCGTCAAGGCCAAAGGATCATTTTGGTTGTGTATGTGGATGATATCATAATCACAGGGGATGACGAGACCGGTATTACTGAACTTAAACGATTCCTCCAGTCTCAGTTCCAAATTAGCGACTTAGGTCGACTCAGGTACTTTCTTGGCATTGAGGTATCACGCTCTCCACAAGGAATACTTCTATCTCAGCGAAAGTATGTCCTTGACATGTTATCCGAGTGTGGCTTATTGGGCTGTAAGCCTGTTGATAGCCCAATGCTTCCTACCGGGAAGCTTCTCCCAGAGGACGGAAGCCCAATGAAAGATCCGGAACGATATAGACGATTGGTTGGGAAACTTAATTACTTGACTGTCACCCGTCCAGATATCTCATTCGCAGTTAGTGTCTTGAGTCAGTTCATGGCCACACCATATACTGGACATTGGAATGCTGCCCTTCGAGTTTTGAGGTATCTCAAGTCCGCACCAGGTCTGGGGATATTGTACTCTGATCAGGGTCACTGTCGTGTAGGTGCATTTACAGAAGAAGGAGACGGACGGATATCTGGATTCTCAGATGCAGATTGGGCAGGATGTCCAATTTCACGACGATCAACGACTGGGTATTGTGTGTTTGTTGGAGGAAATCTTGTGTCTTGGAAGAGTAAGAAGCAACACACGGTATCTAGATCCAGTGCTGAGTCCGAGTACAGAGCCATGGCAGATGTCACTTCAGAAATGATATGGGTTCGTCGTCTCCTTAAGGAACTCGGGGTTATTTCTGATGGTTTGATGCGACTATATTGTGACAATCAGTCAGCTATACATATAGCTAAGAATCAAGTATTTCATGAAAGGACGAAACACATTGAGGTTGATTGTCATCTAATCAGAGACCGTGTTGTAGGAACAAAAGTTGATCCTCCATCGATTCAACCGATACATATTAAGACAGAGTTCCAACTTGCAGACATTCTTACCAAACCTCTTCGGAAGACCCAGATTGATTTTATTTGCAACAAGTTGGGCATGATTAACATCTATGCTCCAACTTGAGGAGGAGTGTTAAATAGTGTAAATAATTATATGTAGTCCATTAGTGTTTGGCCCATTAGCCCAATATCTAGACTCTTCTTGTATCTAGACTCTTCTTGTATCTAGATAGTTCTTGTACCTTGTATATATATGTGTTTACCTCATTTGCAATATTATATACAATTTTATCCAGCTATCCAGTCTGATTACAGTTAACATGGGCTATATGATGTGGTTGCTTTGGACCATCACCATTGATGTATTCTATATGCTTTCCACTGCTTAAAAATGGCTATGATAATATTCAGATTTGAGCCTCAATTTATGGGATTTAATTATATCTTTTACGAGACGGGTCAATGACTACAATAATCGGTATGCTGGGTTGATTGCTGTCAGTTTCTGGTATGGTTCGATAACAAGAAAAATGGGTATGGTGGTTTGGTGGCTGCCGGTTTCCGGTATGTCGCCACCACTTTTGCTCACCGGGAAGATGGCTATGATGATTTCTGAACCCTTATCTGAGTCTAAGAAAGTCCCATCTTTTGGATTATTTCTTACGTCTTCTCCTTCTCCTGTGGTAAGACATTGTAAACTTTTAAGAGGCTAGCTATTATGATTTTTCCGATCCCTCATAAATAAACAGTTTCTTTGACTTATTATAGGTCCTTTTCATAGTTACAAACTGATTTCTTATAAAAAAGAGTTTCAAAATAGCTAAACTCCAATGCTGATGAAAGCTTATTTCTTATAAAAAAGAGTTTCAAAATAGCTAAACTCCAATGTTGATGAAGAGCTATAACAGTCAAGTATAGCTTCCAAGTTAAAAGCTCCAGTTCCCTTGCTGCAACAACATTTTAGTGTTAGTCTTGGTGAGGCAAGGGAAATTATGCATAAACATTTTATTCACTCAGATGGACTGATGCGGTGGAAGTTTACGGGTCTCTAACATATAAGCTTAAAAAGTAAATTTTCTTAAACATGAGTTTTGGTTTTCTTCATTCCACATGGTTGAGTATTAACCGCATTTGTGTATTTTTCTACCATTATTGACCATATTTGACCATACACTACTTTCACAAACAAATTTATTTTTAAACTTTCTAAAAATGATATTCGTCCCGTATTGATCACCCCGAACATTTTCTCTGCGTAAGCATAAGATATGATTTGAGCTCCAAAAGACAACAAAGTATTGATTGTTTTGGCCTTTTCGTTTTAAGACCTTTTCATAGTACAGTGAATTGTTCTGATGAATAAGTAAATTCTGAGCCTAGAGGTTGCAATGCTGGTGTTGGCAAAGGTCGTAAGCGGCGACCGATTGCTTCCCTATAAAGGTAAGTAACAATTCTCTGTTGAGCTTGAAAGGCTATGATGATGATGTATCTGAGCCTAAACTATAAATGAAAAGCGCATAATCTGTTGAGCTTGGAAGGCAATGATGATGAGATATCTGAGCCTAAATGTTTCTAAACGAAAAATAACCAATGTTTACGATGATGATTTAGATTCTTAATGTGTTGGTCAAATGACGATGATATTGATTTCTTTTGTGTTGGCTAAGCTAGAACTTGATAATCTGTTGAGCTTGGAAGGCAATGATGATCATATATCTGAGCCTAAATGTTTCGTAACAAAAAATAATCGATGCTTATTATGTTTGGGAAGAGTGTATAAACATGCAAGAACTTAAGGTATTTTTTTGTTTATATTTGTTAGTCTTTCTTATGTGACATTAAATTGTAAAATTGTTGATGCTACCTTTTTAAATTATTTAAATTTTACTTATCTTTTTTGCTCCTGATTCAGGTCCTCTCGAAATGGAATCATCCTAATATCATAAAGCCGACGGCGATTGTGAGGGAGTATAGTGAATTGTTCTTCATATTCGAATACATGGTACTTTACTTCTTCCGATCATATAATATATCTTGCTTGCTTGCAGGCCACTTGATCAATAGATTATATTTCCATAGTTACTATTGAATTCAAATATAAAATCATGTGAATTATATCTGATGTTAATGGGTGATGATATTTGATTATTTGTTACTAACATGTGGGTTAACTTAAGAAATCAGTTTCATTCATTTTCAGAATGAAACTGCTCATATTGTGATGTTATCTGAATTAGCATTATAAAGTTATAATAGATCCTTATTCAAAAGAAAGTAATTTTATAGCTACTGTTACTGGGTGTTGTTTCTTTGTATTGGAATTAAAGTGGTGCACCCTTATATTTAATTGCAAGTGTCGTAAATGATCATATTCTCAAAGGGCTCAATAAGGGCTCAATAAATGTCACATAATTCAGTATGGACTGTCTATTTGATTAATTGTATTTTGAACTACACAGGTTTGAAATGTCAAGTTCAGAGGCGCTTCTTGGTTTGAACAAATTGCCATATGCACTATTGATCAAGGGAAAATGGATTGGGTCTTGCTGGATCAAAGGAAACACTTACGAATACTTTAGTACTTACCGGTATGCTATCAGCATGGTATTCCTAAAATCTTTAGACTATGAAAATGTATAACTGATCTTAATAGTTGTATTTTGACAATGAAATTGATCTTATGCATAACTGAGCTACAACAATCATTGTCTGATTCATCACTCTCAATACTCTTCCACAGACGAAAATTAAGGTAAACAGCAACATAAGGAACAGAATCACGGCAAGCAGCGACGTGTCTCGCCCCGCGGCAACGCGCGGGTCGCAATGCTTGTATAATACTATGTAGCTGTTGACTTGTTGCACGTAATTGTTGCACGTACCGGGATCATTAAGGTTGAGGATCAACACAAGTTGGGCCAGTCGAATGACCAGCACCAGGGCTATGTCCTGGTGCTGTTGGGCGAGAGTCGTCATTTATGACTACAAAACCCGAATCTTCTTTACCACCACTTTTTGTAGAGACATTTGTCTCTTTGGTAGTTTTGTGGTAGGTTGCTGCATCCTTGATGCTCTCAAGACTCAATGGTCTTCCTTCACTAGAGTTGAAAAGGAATGTTGCTACTAGTATTAGTGCAACAATTGCAAAGTAGTACTTCATGTTTGTTTTCTTGCAAGTGGTCATAAGTATGTGTGGAGCTAAAAGGAGAGTGAGGGGGTAGGGTGGGTGGGGGGAGGTGTATATTGCTTGCTTGCAAGTAAGAAATGCTTATCAAGGACATGTATATATAGGGAAAGGATTTATAAGGTTTATCAACTCATATACGCAAACACAAAGGACTTGGTGGATTTTGTGGTCAACTTTACTAGAAATATAATCAACACCACTTCAATGCACATAATCACACATACATAAATGGTTACATAACACGTACGGAGCTAGATCTACCACACAAATCCCTCCCGGCCTAATTCTTGTTTCCTAAGGCATCACTACGTTACATATTTTTGTCTAGTCAATTAAAGTAGCTAGAGAAATACACGTTGCGCATTGCGGCAATGGCGGGTCTATATCCACCATATCAGTGGTGGAGTTTGAATAAAAGTTTTGGGGGAGCCGGACTCAGTATATATATGAGGGACCAGACTCAGTAAACGAGGGACCAAAATCAGTATATAAAAATATTTCAAAGGGACGAGGTAAACATTAATACTACGCAGCGAAAAACCAGGGGGGGGGGGTGCGGGCCACACCGGGCACTAAAGAAGCTCCTCCCATGCACCATATACGGTTACGTTTTTTTAACAACGATTCCTAGGTTTTTCTAAGATAAATAATACTCAACGACCTGTATCTTGTATAATTTGAACTCCAATCTTTTTATTGTGAGACGGACCACTTAACTAGTAGCATGTGTCCTCTTAAGTACTGTCGTATATAGCTCGCTCTTGGAAATCTCAAACAAAAAGGGGGAAAAAATAATGCATAAACTATATATCCGGTAAGCATCAAAAGCTAACAACGTTATAAAAAAACACTAATTAAAGCAAAATATGAAGACAAAAAAAAAGTTTAACAAAAATAAAAGCTAAAGAAAAGATTAAAATGTTTAAAGGTTTTATAAATAGCAAAAAGAAAACAATTTTCTTGTCATGTATAATTAATGACAATTCCGATCAAACCAAGAGCTAGAGCTCCTTTGTTGCCTCCGCCGGATTTGCAAAACCGGGTTCCTTCGCTAAACGACACCCCCCACCGTAAATGAAAGGCTATTTAGTGGTAAAGGATACATGTCAATTCCCTTTCATCTCTGCTGCACAAAGTTGTACATCGTGTTTAAAAATTGGTAACCCCAACTTATACTAAATTATATAGATGTAATATATAAGGGTGAGAGGTATGCTCATTTAAGACATGGTTTAGACATCAAATCTAACCAATGAGGTGATGCCAACAGGAGAGAGAAGATTGATGTAGATTTGATGATTTGGTACGGGGTATGCTTGAGGCTGTAAAGCCCCACCATGGGGCATTACGCGACACGTGTCGCTGACATGGCAAAGGGAGGTTATATTAATTTGGGTGTGTAGTCATAAAGCCCCTTACATGACACGTGTTGCTCACATGACAAAGGGGGTAAAAAATCAACCAATAATTGAAGGCTAGTTTGACTTGTTAAGTGGGAAGAGGGCGCCATTTAGGTCACGCTAACGGACAAAAAAATACAACATTGCGCCCCGGGGGGTGCCCAGGGGCGCCAAATGGGGCGTTATATTGGGGGTGGAGGTCCTATCACGCCCGATTACACATAGCCTGACTAAGGCATACTTTAGGCATGGATTTAATCTTTTATTTTACTTTTTTTAACTAAAAGAAATAAAATTAAACTAAAACATTTAATATAAAATAAAAACATAACAATTCATTAGATTAAAAAAAAAACTTACAAAGTCCTAAAAATAAGAAAAATTACCAAATTCCTAAAAACAAAAAACAACCACCATTTATTCTTTAATTATTTTTTAAAAAATACAAATCTAGGGTGGAGGATTCATGTTTTTTGAGAGAAAGAAAGTAAAGGTTTTTTTTTAGGAGAAGAAGATGTATAAAATTTGTTGGGTATAGAGGGATTTATATAGTGTTTGAATTGATTAAAATAAATTAAAGTTCAAACGGTAAAAAAAATGACCGTTGAACGGTCACTTGTTCTCGTATCCATCGACGATCAAATGCCGAAAAACCAACCCCAACATGCCGATGCCGAAGAGAAGGAGAGGGCGGTATACTCACCAAAATCGGCATGGTTGATGCCGAGAGTATGCCGAGGGTGACGGCATGTATACCGCCCACCCTAAAACGATGTTTATATAACTATATAAGTATTGCCAGTTTGCCACACCCGAACATGATATGATGTTTTAATAATCTTTCAAAAAAAGAAAAACAACCTTAAGGTTATAAATGAAAACAAAGCATTGGTAATAAAATAATTTGTAATTTTAATCCTAAAGTTACGAGACAAAGAATTTGTAATGACTTTTAAAAGATTGCTTTATTATTTAGGAAACAAAAGAAGTGCATTTAACCAGATAGTATCTTTAAATTATAAATTGTGTTTTTCCTTTATGAGTTGTGGTACATGATTTTTTTTGAACAGCGAAATCTCATAAATAAGCCCCCAGCAAGAAGCCGTAAAAGGGCATAAAAAAACAAACAACCGACGACAAAGAGGGGGATTACATCGTAAAGTTATTCCACTCTTTCCAAGATAAACTAGGTCATCTTCCCCTATGTTTAACCCACATAAAACTCATACATTTAATATCTTTAAACATCACCATCGCATTAGGTTGTGGTACATGATACTGTGAAAATTAATTTTTTTATGAAAACTTAAAAATTAATTATATTAAAATCTTTATAATTTCTATACGTTAATATTTTTTTTATAAAAATTACACTAAAAATCTTAGAATTTCGTGATCCTTAATTCTGGATAAAGAAATTGACATTTCGGATTTTTTAACAATACACATGTGCATTATAAGTATTAATTATACTACATATGTGCAACATTATTATCAGTGCTACACAAGTGGAAGTATCATATGAAAAAAAAACTTGTCATATTATATATATATACAATAAAATTTGAGATTAATAGTAACATTTTTCATTCTCATAGTTTGGCCACTAAAGTTTGAGAGTTTGACATTTTCTTCCCTTAACTTTAAGACTTTGTTTTTTTTTTTTTTTTTGATTTTTTTAACGAAGTTTGACATATTGACATTTTCTATCCTAAACTTTAACACTTTGTTTTTTCTTTAACGAAATAGTAAACTTTAGGTTTTCATAGTTTAGCCACATATGTTTCATATTTTTACGTTTTCTACCCTCTAACTTTAAAAGTTTTTTTTTTGTTTTAAGTTTTGTGGTCTTCTACTTTAGCCGCAAAACTTTTAACTTTTCTACTTTCGTTTTTTGGTATACTTTTATAGTTATATACTTTCACAACGAGATTATTAGAATTTTACGTTTTATACCCCTTAACTTTTTAAGTTTCGTTTTTTAAACGTTTTTACTTGAACTTTTACTGTTTTCTACTTTGGCCACGAAACTTTTAACTTTTCTACTTTCGTTTTTATAGTATAGTTTATACTTTCACCACGGGATTTTTAGACTTTTACGTTTTATACCTCTTAACTTTTTTAACTTTCGTTCAGCATACAAATTCAACCCCGCAGCAACGCGCGAGATGGTAAACATCTCGTTAAAAACATAAAAAATAAACACTAAAACATTTATATTACTAATAATAATGCTACATATGCATTATAACCAATACTTATACTACACATGTATAGCATAGTATTAAAATTTTATAAAGTGTTAAATCTTGTTTCAGAATTAAAGTTAATAGAATTGTAAGATTTATGGTGCATTTTTTAAATATTAATGAATACTACACGTATGAAGTTATTTTTAATACTGCAAATGTGCATTATTAAAAAAACCACGAAAAGAAAACAAATTTATAAGATTTATGGTGTTATTTGAAAAAATATTAACGTATACTACAAGTATGACTTTTTTTTTTTTAATAATGCACGTGTGTAGTATTTAAATAACACCAAACATTATATTTTAATTTTTTTTCACAATAATGATAACATAATTCTAAGATTCTTGGTGCTATATTTTTATAAACAATTTAGCGCATGAAGAAGTTATAAAGGTTTTAGTATTGGTTTTTAGGTTTTCGTAAAAAGATGTGTTTTACATGATCTGTCCCATATATATACAGAGAGAGAGAGATTCAAATGAGAACTTTCGTTTGAGTAAGAAGGATAAGAACAATTATCATGTTAAAATTTATGCACTTACATAAGACCAAGCAAAAATTATCATGTTATGTATATATTTTATTTACGTTTATATGAGATGATTTTTGCTTTACCACATATACTTATTGTAGCAGAAGTTTTTAAACTTTCTAAAAGTACATATAAGTTAATGAGTTAATTACACAGTTAGTACATGTGGTTTACCCATAGTAACAACCTAGGGTACTAACTTCTGGATGTAATAATATAAGGTAACAACTTTTAATTTTGTTTCATAAAGGGGTATTAAGCTAACAGCTCGTTAACTTTTAACGGCAAGCCCCCCACGTGACAAAAACATGAGGGCAATTTAGACAATTTAACATTACAACACATATTAAAACCCATCGATCCAAATCCAAACCTCAATTCTCTGGCCGTTCTCTTCACTGATCATCTCTGAATTAGGATTTCCGGTCGTTCGGAGATGATCGGAGAAGAGAACGGTCGGAGAATTGAGGTTTGGATTTGGATCGATGGGTTTTAATATGTGGGGTAATGTTAAATTGTCAAAATTGCCCTCACGTTTTTGTCCCGTGGGGGGCTTGCCGTTAAAAGTTAACGCAGTGTTAGCTTAATACCTCTTTATAAAACAAAATTAAAAGTTGCTACCTTATGTTGTTACATCCAGAAGTTAATACCCCAGGTTGTTACTATGGGTAAACCACATATACTAACTGTGTAATTAACTCTAAGTTAATAAAACAAATACCCTATAGAAACATTACGTGGAATAACCTGAACATTTTTTAAACCTTTGGGTACTCCCACACTCTTCCAACTTCCAACACCTCACCAAAAATAATTATTACCCCAAAACCTACACATCCTATATAAACCATGGAGACGGAGATGATAGTTCACACCAAATATTTCACTCACACTCTAAAAACTTAGGGCGCGTTTAGTTGAGGAAAACAATGGGTGTTTTCCATTTCTGTTTTCTAAGAAAACAAGAAAAACAGAAAACGCGTTCAAATTGTATTTTTTAGAAAACGTTTTCTAGGAAACCAGAAAATAGTGTTTTCTAAATTTTAACTAAAAATGGAAAACACCTTTTTTTTAGTTTTCTGTTTTCTATTTTCGTTTTCCAAATATATACAAAAGAAAAGGGGCGTTCATTTTCTAGGGTTTATACGCACAGCCGCTCGACCTCTCCTCCGTTACCTCCGTCGCCGTCTGCTCCACCGCATCGTCGACGGAAATCTAATGAAATGTAGAGATAGAAAACAAATAGAAAATAGTTAATTTGAACATGTTTTTTAGTTTTCTAATTTTGAAAATGAAAATTTCATCTTTCAAATTTGAACGCGTTTTCAAAAATTTTCATGTGTTTTCCAGAGATAGAAAAATCATTTCATTTTCTAGAAAACTAGAAATGAAAAACTAGAAAACATTTTCCACAACTAAACGGCCCCTTACACACTCAAATCTACTCCATAAGTTTCTCGGAGATTATAAGGGGAAGAGTAAGAGCTGTTAAGAATTCAAAAAGGAGAAACAGAAAGAGGTACTGTAACTGCCCTCAAAATCTTTGAACCTCGATTTTTATGATTAAAAACACTCTTAGTCAAATTCTTAAAATTTTTAAAACTTCATAAACTATTTTTGAATCTGTGTAAAAATATAAACATATCTCATAAACTAGAATTAAATCCGAACACATAAATAGGTGCCGCATGAATTCAAACCAGTGATAATAAGTCGCATGCTAAAATTATGTTTAGATAGTTATTAAATTAATCAAACAATAAAACTTCGATTTTCTTACGCAAATTTATATTTTGAAGTAATTAATTAATGAAAGTTTAATTCATAATATAAAGTTTTAGTTTAGTTTAGTGTTAATTTCCAGTTTTAATATAATAACAACTTCATAATTAAATTCATAGTAATCTGACTACTATAAATACACTAATTACCCACACCCATAATATTGCATGTTTAAATTGGGATGTTGAAAAGTAATAATATTAACAACAATAGGGTCACTAAGACTTGAAAGTAGGTGTTGGATTTTATGAAATCTAATTAAAAATCATACTATGAACTTCTTATGAAAATATCATACTTTTGGTTTTAAACATCCACTTTAATTATTTGGTTGAACACTAGTCAATATGCCAAGATTAAGAACTAACTCTTAAAATTTGTGTAAATATATTTTATCTTAAAGTTCAAAAAGATGGATTTATCTATAAGAAGGTCATTTAAAACATTTTTGGTGTATGTTTATATTAAAAGATGATATAAATAAATACTGATCTAGTTCATGTATATCAGTTAGTGACACACTGTTTATGACTTATGTGTTGACTTAGCTGGACTATTAAGGTGAGTTTCATAGCCCATTTCCTTAATTATATTGCGTGAAATGCATACTTGTATATTTTTGTGATAGTTATTGAATGAGACTATTTTACTGTCATACTAGCCCCGTTTGTTGTTACACAACCACTAAACTATGTCGAGCCAACAGGTTGTATGGGTAGTAGTACTTGGGGAATCCCCCACTCACGGTCCAGTAACCTCACTGGAAGACCGGCGGGTCGTTACGACATATAATATGCTTGTATTTGACTTATGTTGTGACAGGGCATAAGTCTTATAAGGGGCATTGACGCTCAGGACTTAGTTCGGTTGGGAGCTGGGTACTTGTGTAGTGTTGGTTGTGGACTTATTTGATATGCATCTACCATTCATATATTTTATTCTAAACCTGCGAACTCACCAACATTCGTTGACATTTTTAAGCATGCTTTCCAGGTAACTAATGGCAGAATGTGTTTCTTACGTGCTTATCTTTAATGATGTGTGTTTCACTTATGAAGTTTGGGTGCATGTGCGGATGGGAAGACGTTGTTTTGAAGTGTCTACTACTACCTATATATATTAGTGGCTAGTATTAAAATAGTAATGTAACTTTTTGTATGTGACTCGTATATTATGATTAGTTGTAATGTGATCTAACTCTACTAGGAGAAACTTTGATTATAATTAAATATTGTCTTTTCTTATTCTCGTTGACCAGAAGCTTTGGACAATCGTCGCACCTAATGCTGCGTGACTAGGGTGTGACAGATTGGTACTAGAGTATTTGGTCAATGAGAATAAGAAAAGACAATAATTAATTATAATCAAAATTACTCCTAGTAGAGTTATATCACATTACCACTAATCATAATATCCGAGTCACATACAAAAAGTTACATTATCATTTTAATACTAGTCACTAATATATATAGGTAGTAGTAGACACTTCAAAACAGCCCCTTCCTATCCGCACATGCACCCAAACTTCATAAGTGAAACACGCATCACTAATGTTAAGCACGTAAGAAAAACATTCTGCCATTAGTTACCTGAAAATCATACTTAAAAATGTCAACGAATGAAGGTGAGTTCGCAGGTTTATAATAAAATATATGAATGGTATGATGCATATCAAATAAGTCCACAACCAACCCTACACCCAGTACCCAGCTCCCAACCGGACTAAGTCCCTGAGCGTCAATGCCCCTTATAAGACTTATGCCCTGTCACAACATAAGTAAAATACAAGCAGATTATATGCCGTAACGACCCGACGGTCTTCAGTGGGGTTACCCGACTATGAGTGGGGGATTCCCCAAGTAAAACCACCCATATAACTAGTCGGCTCGGTCGAGTTAATAGTTGTGTAACAACAAACGGGGCTAGTATGACAGTAAAAGAGTCTCATTCAATAAGCATCACAAAAATATACAAAAATGCCTTTCACCCAAAATAATTAACGAAATGGGCTACGAAACTCACCTTAAGAGTCCAGCTAAGTCAACACAGAAGTCCTAACATTTTGTCACTAACCGATATACATGAACTAAATCAACATTTATTTATATCATCTTTTAATATAAACGTACACCAAAAATATTTTAAATGACCTTCTTATAAATAAATCCATCTTTTTGAACTTGTAGATAATATATATTAACACAAATATTAAGAGTGAGTTCTTAATCTTGGCATATTGACTAGGGTTCTGCCAAATAATTAAATTGGATGTTTAAAACCAAAAAATATGATACCTTTCTGAGAAGTTCATAGTATGATTTTCAATTAAATTTTGTAAAATCCAACAGCTACTTTCCAAGTCTTAATGACCCTATTGTTGTTAATATTATTACTTTTCAAAATCCCAATTTAAACATGCAATGTCATGGGTATGGGTAATTAGTGTATTTATAGTAGTCAGATTACTATGAATTTATGAAGTTGTTATTATATTAACACTGGAAATTAACACTAAGGTGACGTTTGGTTCACGGAATGTAATGTAATTGGAATTGTAATGTTTTCCTTTTAAAGTTGTGCTTAAGTCGGGTAAGGAAGGGGCTTGAAATACAATGAATTCCTTTACTCAATGAAATTTAGAAATCCTTCACTTTAACGAAGGAAAGTTACATCAACTCAAATTCCATTGATTAAAGGAATTCATTGTATTCCAAACTCCTTCCTTACCCAACTTAAGCACAACTTTAAAAGGAAAACTTTACAATTCCAATTACATTACATTCCATGAACCAAACGCCACCTAAACTAAACTAAAACTTTATTTTTATGAATTAGACTTCCACTCATTAATTACTTCAAAATATAAATTTTCGTAAAAAAATCTAAGTTTTATTGTTTGATTGATTTAATAACTATCTAAACATAATTTTAGCATGCAACTTAATATCACTGGTTTGAATTTATGCAGGCACCTATTTATGTGTTTAGATTAAATTCTAATTTATCAGGTATGTTAATATTTTTACACAAATTTCAAAAATAGTTTATGAAGTTTTAAAAACTTAAGGATTTAACTAAGAGTGTTTTTAATCATAAAATTAGAGGTTCAAAGATTATGACGGTAGTTACAATACCTTTTTTTGCTTCTCCTTTTTAAATTCTTAATAGCTCCTACTCTTCCCCTTATACTCTTTGAGAAACTTATGGAGTGAATTTGAGTGTGTAAGTTTTTAGAGTGTGAGTGAGATATTTTGTGTGAACTATCATCTTCATCTGCATGGTTTATATAGGATGTGTAGGTTTTTGGGTAGTAATTATTTTGGGTTAGGTGTTGGAAGTGGGAAGAGTGTGGCAGTACCCAAAGGGTACTTGTCATAGCTTAATTTAAGAAATATTCAAGTTATTCCACATAATGTTTCTATAAGAGTATTTGTTCTATTAACTTATATGTACTTTTAGAAAGTTTAGAAACTTCTGCTACAATAAGTAAATGTATTTAAAGATCGTATGTGGTAAAGCAAAAATCGTCTCATATAAACGTAAATAAAATATATACATAACATGATGATTTTTGCTTTGTCTTATGTAAGTGTATAAATTTCATTCCTAGTACAGCGTAGACTTGTTATAAAACTTGGAGCTTACTTTTTGGATTGTTACATTCTCCCCAGATTAAGAAACTTCGTCCCCAAAATTTAGCTTAGATCGTTGTTCTTGTCAGAGATATTTTCTTTGAACAAGTGAGGATATTTAAGCATCATTTGGTTTTCACGTTCCTACGTGAACTCAGGTCCTCGTCTAGAGTTCCATCTGACTTGTATGATGGGATGCGACTTCGTTTGAGTCTCTTAACTTCCCTATCTACGATCACAATTGGTTCTTCAATAAAATATAATTTTCATCTAGCCGCACTTTGTCTAATGGTATAATTAAAATTATCATCTTCCAAACAGTTCTTTAAGTTTGACACATGAAAGGTATCATCTATACCGCTCAACTCTTGGGATAGTTTGAGTTTATATGCTACTGGTCCGACTCCAGACATGATTTCAAATGGCCCAATGAACTGAAGGTTTAGTTTGCCTTTCTTCCCGAACCGAATGATCTCTTTCCATGGTGCTACCTTCAGTAACACACTATCTCTAACTTGAAATTCTAATGGTTTTCGTCTCTTGCCTGCATAGCTCTTCTAACAATCCCTAGCAGCCTTTAGTCTATCTTTTATTTGGAATATCTTGTCAGTTGTTTCTTGTGTAATCTCAGGACCAGTTATTTGACTATCTCCAATTTCTATCCTACATAAGGGTGACTTGCATTTTCGTCTGTATAGTGCCTCAAATGGTGCAGCCCGAATGCTTGTGTGGTAACTACTATTATAAGAAAACTCAACCAAGGGTAGATGCCAACTTTCTCTAAAGTCAATCGCGCAAGCTCTAAGCATATCATCTAGTGTTTGAATGGTCCTCTCACTTTGACCATCGGTTTGAGGATGATAAGTCGTGCTCATATCTAATCGTGTTCCCAAAGCTTCTTTAAGTGACTACCAAAATTGGGATGTGAATCTACTATCTATGTCGGATATGATGGAGATTGGGACACTATGTCTACTAACAACCTCCTTCATATATATCCTAGCTAATCTATCCATTGTATAACCTTCTTGTATGGGTAGAAAATGTGCCGATTTGGTTAATCTGTCAACAATAACCCATATCGTGTCGTGACCACTGGACGTCTTAGGCAACATCGTCACAAATCCATTGTGATTCGATCCCACTTCCATTCTGGGATTTCTGGTTGTTGTAAACATCTGATGGATTTTGGTATTCGGATTTCACTTTGGAACAAGTAAGGCATTTACTAACGTAACCAGCGATGGATCTCTTCATACCAGGCCACCAATACTCCATTTTTAAATCCTTGTATATCTTATTACTACCTGGATGTATTGAGTATTTAGACTTATGAGCTTCGTCCAGGATCAATGTCCTTAGTCCACTAAAATTGAGGATCCATATTCTATTTTTAAATCTTAGGAGTTCGTCATTTGTGGTTTCGAACTCTTTTTCCAATCCTTTTAAGAATTCGTTTTTCTGATTTTCTTCCTTAAGAGCTTCTCTCTATGCTACAAGAATCTGGGTAATAAGGTTGAATTGGACATCCATTCTCATTGACCGAATTCTAATAGGTTTGGTTCTTCCCTTACGACTCAGGGCGTCTGCAACTACATTAGCCTTACCAGGGTGGTAGCGGATTTCACAGTCGAAGTCACTTAATAATTATATCCATCGTCTTTGTCGCATGTTTAACATCTTTTGATTGAATATATGTTGCCAACTCCTATGATCAGTGAACACAATGCATTTGGTGCCATAAACATAATGCCTCCAGATTTTAAGCGAAAATATTACCGCCCACAATTCTAGATCATGAGTTGTATAGTTCTTTTCGTGTATTTTTAATTTCCGAGACGCGTAGGCAATTACCTTGCCTTTTTGCATCAGCACACATCCCAATCCCTGATGTGAGGCGTCACAATATACTGTAAAGTCGTTTGTTCTCTCGGGTAGGGACAAAACTGGTGTCGTACATATTTTGCTGTAATAATTCAAATGCAGCCTCCTATTTTGTCTCCCCACTCAAACCGTTTGTCCTTCTGGGTTAGTTCTGTTAATGGCTTAGCTATACACGGAATTTTTTCAATAAATCGTCTATAGTAGCCTGCTAAACCCAAGAATTGACGTACCTCGGTTGGGGCTTAGGGGTTTCCCGTTTCTTGATTGCTTCAACTTTGGCTAGGTCTACTTGAATTCCTTTTTCATTTACCACATGCCCAAGAAATTGCACTTCGCGCATCCAAAACTCGCATTTGGAAAATTTGGCATATAGTTTTTCCTTCTTGAGTAATTCTAGAACTAACCTCAGATGTTGCTCATGCTCTTCTTTATTTCGTGAATAGATTAGGATGTCATCAATAAATACTATGACATATTTACCTATATAGGGTTTGCATACCCTACTCATCAGGTCTATGAATACCTCGGGTGCGTTTGTTAGACCGAACGTCATAACGAGGAATTCATAGTGACCGTATCGAGTTCTAAACGCAGTCTTGAGTATATCGTTTTCTTGAACCCTTAACTGATGATACCCTGATCTTAAATCGATTTCTGAAAAATAACTAGAACCATGAAGTTGATCAAATAGATCATCTATGCGTGGAAGTGGATACGGGTTCTTGATTGTAACTTTATTCAGTTCCCGGTAATAAATACACATCCTAAAGGTTCCGTCCTTTTTCTTCACAAATAATACTGGTGCTCCGCATAGTGAATGACTTGGTCGTATAAACCCCTTGTCTAAGAGCTTTTGCAGTTGCTTCATCAGTTCTTGCATTTTCGTGGGTGCCAATCGATAAGGAGATTTTGCAACAGGTGTAGTTCTCGGCATAAGATCAAATTTGAACACTACCTATCGTGGAGGGGGAAGTACAAGTAGTTCTTCAGGAAATACCTCCGGATATTCTCGTACAATAGGAACTTCATCGGGTTTCTTTTTTTCCTATGTGACATCGTTGATGTGTGCTAGGAATGTGTAACATCCTTTCTGTAAGCATTTGCGCGCCTTCATGCAAGATATTAGTTTTACAGATCTCTATGGCTTCTCTTCATATATAATAAGCTTTCTTCCTTCGGGTAGAGGTATCCTCACCATTCTTTCTCCACATATAATTTATGCTAGGTTTTTCTCTAACCAATCCATTCCTATTACTACGTCAAAGCTTCCTAGCTCTACAAGAATTAATTCTATACTAAAGTGATGATCATCTAATGCTAAAGTACAATCATGAATTATTTCACTAGCTTCTATCAATTTACCATTAGCTAAGTCTATGGTATATGCATTGCTTAATTTTTTTGTCGTTAATTTAATTAAGGGTTTAAAAGTGGTTGATATAGGACTCCTACAGGCGTCTGTATCAACTAGTACAGAAGCATGCCGGTTATTAACTAGAAACGTACCCGTCACAACATCGGGCTCGTCACGTGCTTCACCGACTTCCATTACAAATGTTCTTCCATAAGCTTGTCTGTTTGCTGTCTTCGGGTTTTTCTTCAGTTTGCGGCAAGAATTTCTCATGTGGTTCTCATCTCCGCATTCAAAGCATGCTCGCTTCGAAGTACCGACTTCCTTACAATCGCGATACAAGTGTCCAACTTTCTTTCACTTGAAACAAGTCAGTGTCTTGCACGTTCCTTGATAGTGGAGGTTACACTTGTTGCATAATCGTTGGTTTCCTAGATATGGTTTATTTATCTTTTACGATGCCACCAAAATTCTTAAATGTTCCACGATCATTTCTTATGTTTGCTCTGCCACATGACCTACCGCCCATGTCTCTGTCTCTTTTCCTCTTATCGCCCACCTTGTCTTGGCATATTGATCCACTCCTGACCGCTTCATTGGTTAGACTTCCTGGGAGTACCACAGCTTCATGGAAAGTAGCTGGCATGGCTGATTTAACCATCCCACGGATTTGTGGAGCTAGACCCCAAATATATCGAGCGATCCATTTGGATTCTGGAGTAACTAAATGTGGCACCAAACAAGAAAGTTTATTAAACCGGTCAGTGTAATCTAAGTGGGCTGCCCCAACCATTTCCAATTTCAAAATTCAGCTTCGATTCTTTCAATTTCGTTATAGGGGCGGTATTTCTCTATCATCAGATTCTTGAATTCTTCTCATTTGAGTGGGTTCGTAGCATCTCTTCCATGTGTTTACAGCACCATGTTCCACCATGACAAAGCTTCTCCCTTGAGTGAGTGTGATGCATATCTAACCTTGTCTTCATCTGAATAGTTGCTGAAATATAAGATTGACGCCAGCTCTTCAATTTACCTTAGTGCTCCCACAACATCTCCTTTTCCATAGAAATCCTTGGCTTTGAAAGACGAAGGTCTTATATTTGCATCCTCTCCTGACACCCTCAACAGCGGGCCCTTTGTTACGCAAAAGGTTTGCTTCATTTTGGTTAGTAGCATTTGGGTAGTATTAGCGCCAACAACACATGTGTCTCTTGGATTTGTGTTCGATGTGTTGGTTCCACCATGATTTGTAGCATCTGGATTTGAATTATGTGGGTTCGAGTTTTCAGGGTTACTATTACCATTATTAGGGTTTGGGTTAAGTTGTGCCACAATGGTTGGTATGGCGGCATCAAGTTATTATGCTACGATTTGCGTGATGTGGGCTTCCTGATTAGCTTAGAGATTAGTAGACGGTGGGGTCGTATGTTTGTCTCCAGTCGTTGTTCCTCTAGTAGTACCAGTTCCACGTGGGCGACCTCTTCCTCTTGGCGGCATTTTTCTAAAATAATGAGGTTGCTTTAATTCATAGAGAATATATATATATATATATATATATATATATATATATATATATATATATATATAGGGTAAGGATCATGTGAAAACAACTTTTATTGCGAAAACACGAAAACAAATATTAAAACCTCTATAACTTTTTCATACGTTAATATTTTTATAAAAATTTTGCACCAAAATCCTTAAAATTATGTTATCTTTAGTTATGGGAAAAAATTTAAAAAATAATCAATTTTTTTAAAAAATTATTATTGCACAGGTGCAATAATTTTTATTATTATTATTATTGCACATATGCAATAATATTAAAACCTTTATAACTTTTTTCATATGTTAAAATTTTTTATAAAAAATTGCACCATAAATCTTATAATTCTGTTATCTTTAATTCTGGAGAAAATTAAAAAAAATTCAACGTTTTTTTTATTTTTTTATTATTGCACATGTGCAATAAAAATTTATTATTGCACATGTGTAATAATATTAAAACCTCTATAACTTTTTCATACGTTAATATTTTTGATAAAAAATTGTACCATAGATCTTATAATTCTGTTATCTTTAATTCTGGAAAAAATTAAAAAAAAATTAACGTTTTTTTTGTTAATATTGCACATGTGTAATATAATTAATACGTATTATTGCACATGTGCAATAATAAAAAAAATCACGAAATTTTATATTTTTAAATTTTTTTCCCAGAATTAAAGGTGACATAATTTTAAGACTTTTGGTGCAAATTTTTTTAAAAAATATTATCGTATGAGGAAGTTATAGAGGTTTTAATATTTGTTTTCTTGTTTTCGCAATAACATCTTGTTTTTATTTGATCCTTCCCCTATATATATATATATATATATATATATATATATATATATATATATATATATATATATTAGGGTAAGGATCATGTGAAAATAACTTTTATTGCGAAAACACGAAAACAAATATTAAAACCTTTATAACTTTTTCATACGTTAATATTTTTTAAAACTTTTGCACCAAAATCCTTAAAATTATGTTAACTTTATTTCTGGAAAAAAATTTAAAAAAAATCAAAATTTTTTTAAAAATTATTATTGCACAGGTGCAATAATTTTTTTATTATTATTATTGCACATATGCAATAATATTAAAACCTTTATAACTTTTTCATATGTTAAAATTTTTTTATAAAAAATTGCACTATAAATCTTATAATTCTTTTATCTTTAATTCTGGAGAAAATTAAAAAAATTCTACGTTTTTAAAAAAATATTATTATTGCACATGTGCAATAAAAAATTATTATTGCACATGTGCAATAATATTAAAACCTCTATAATTTTTTCATACGTTAATATTTTTGATAAAAAATTATACCATAGATCTTATAATTCTGTTATCTTTAATTGTTGAAAAAATTTAAAAAAAAATAATGTTTTTTTGTTAATATTGCACATGTGTAATATAATTAATACGTATTATTGCACATGTGCAATAATAAAAAAAATCACGAAATTTTATATGTATAATTTTTTTTCCCAGAATTAAAGGTGACATAATTTTAACACTTTTGGTGCAAATTTTTAAAAAAATTATTAACGTATGAGGAAGTTATAGAGGTTTTAATATTTGTTTTCGTGTTTTCGCAATAACATCTTGTTTTTATTTGATCCTTCCCCTATATATATATATATATATATATATATATATATATATATATATATATATATGATAATAAACATCACATTTATATTTCATATATCATGTTTGATTAACTAATACAAGTTCGTCATGTAAGAAAACTTTATACGAGCACATAATCTGATATCAAAAATATAGGTAAACTATTAGCATAAACTATCCGCCCCAGATCCATTTCCATAGTCTGGTGAAAACACCCTTCTTTTCTTCTCGTAAGGCCTTCACCTATGCCCCGGGTAGCCTGCATTTCATTTTTAATTTCTTTTACTCGTTGAAGTATGTAGTCAGCATCTCGACCCTGACGTTCTAGAATTGCTTGATTCCTGGCTTCCATCTCTGATATCCACCCATCACACTCGGTGGTATCACCTACTATTACCGGAGGAGTGGGTTGCATGGAAGATTTACCATTTTTTGGACTTCTAAAAATAAAGCCAATAGTAGGCTTCACCTTTTTCCTTGTAGTTATTTTAGAGCAAGTTCTAGGGGTGGGTGGATTAGGGATAATGGACGTGGTTGACTCTCGCTTTCTGATGAGGGGGATGAATTAGTAGTTTCTAAACATAAGCTGGATCCTCTTGGCGCATAATCTGCTGTTGACCCCTTGTTATTTGAATGTTCATAATGCTCAGATGGTTCGGTATCATGATTTTTGGGAACTACTAGTATTATAGGAAGACATGACTGCAAACATATATACAGGCAAATTAAGTTTTCAAGTAAGTTATGCAAAGAATAGTTTTTACTATGAGCTAACGGTTATAGTTTAGATATATGTCAGATAATCCCTAATTCTCTATAACCAATGGCTTTGATACCGAAAAAGGTACTGTAACTGCCCTCATAATCTTTGAACCTCTAGTTTTATGATTAAAAACACTCTTAGTTAAATCCTTAAATTTTTAAGACTTCATAAAATGTTTTTGAAATTTATGTAAAAATATAAACATACCTGATAAACTAGAACTTAACATAACATATAAATAGGTGTCGCATGAATTTAAACCAGTGATATTAAGTTGCATGCTAAAATTATATTTATATAGTTATTAAATTTATCAAACAATAAAAACTTAGATTTTCTTATGAAAATTTATATTTTAAAGTAATTAATTAGTGGAAGTCTAATTCATAAAATAAAGTTTTAGTTTAGCTTAGTGTTAATTTTCAGTTTTAATATAATATCAACTTCATAAATTCATAGTAATCTCACCCATAATATTGCATGTTTAAATTGGGATGTTGAAAAGTAATAATATTAACAACAATAGGGTCATTAACACTTGGAAAGTAGCTGTCTGATTTTGGGAAATTCAATTGAAAATCATACTATGAACTTCTCATGATAGTATCATATTTTTTGTTTTAAACATCCAATTTAATTATTTGGCAGAAGTCTAATCAATAGGCCAAGATCAAGAACTCACTCTTAAAATTTGTGTTAATATATTTTATCTGCAAGTTAAAAAAGATGGATTTATTTATAAGAAGGCGATTTAAAATATTTTTGGGTGTACGTTTATATTAAAAGATGATATAAATAAATATTGATCTAGTTCATGTATATCAGTTAGTGACACACTGTTTAGGACTTATGTGTTGACTTAGCTGGACTATTAAGGTGAGTTTAATAGCCCATTTCTTTAATTATTTTGGGTGAAAGGCATACTTGTATATTTTTGTGATACTTATTGAATGAGACTATTTTACTGTCATACTAGCCCCGTTTGTTGTTACACAACCATTAACTCGGTTGAGCCGACATGTTATATGGGTAATACTACTTGGGGAATTGTTGGTCCTCACTGATCTTAATCAGTGCTAATGAAGGTGTTTTGAGAAGAAAACCAATCAAATATCAATAAAATATGATTTCCAATAGCTAAAATGGGTTTTTAGTATTGAACAATCACA
>JBCNJP010000003.1:83290276-83355541 GCA_039602395.1 Deinandra increscens subsp. villosa
CATTGATCTTCAAGAATCCCCCACACACAGTCAGGTAACCCCACTGGAAGACCGGCGGGTCGTTGCGGCATATAATCTGCTTGTATTTTACTTATGTTGTGACATGGCATAAGTCTTATAAGGAGTATTGACGCTCAGGGACGTAGTCTGGTTGGGAGCTGGGTACTGGGTGCAGAGTTGGTTGTGGACTTATTTGATATGCATCGTACCATTCTTACGTGCTTATCTTTAATGCGTGTTTCACTTATGAAGTTTGGGTGCATGTGTGGATGGGAAGGGGCTGTTTTGAAATGTCTACTACTACCTATATATATTAGTGGCTAGTTTTAATATGATAATGTAAATTTTTGTGTGTGACTCGTATATTATGATTAATGGTAAGGTGATATAACTCCACTAGGAGAAATTTTGATTATAATTAAATATTGTCTTTTCCTATTCTCAATGACCATAAGCTTTGGACAACCGTCGCACCTGATGCCGCGTGACCAGGGTGTGACATTAGCCATCTTTATTGACTTTTCATAAGTTCCCCCATTTTTTGAAAAATGCGTAACTTTCACATACGACATTATAGAACAATTATATTTCAATATCTCCAACAACTTTCTAGGTTTTCTTTTTAGTTTTTAAAAACTTATCACATAAAAAAATATAAAATAGAAATGTAAAAAAAAACCAAATTCAAAAGCAATGAGTTTTATAATTTTTAGTGAGTTTTATTGAACAATATAGGGGGTCTACAGGTCTACACTTTTTAACGGGGTCTACAATGAACTTTTTTTTTTCCATTTTAGAAGGTAATATATTTATTAAAATTAGAATTATAGGATAACACAATGTCACTAATATCCTAACACAATGTCTTTTTAAAGATTCTTAATCAATGGTGTTTTGTGGTGTTTGGAATCCAATTTATAGTGTTTTCTATTTTAGGATTGTCATATGTTTGCCAAAATCACTATTAAAAAATAACACCATGCATTAATATGCAAACACCATGCATTTCTCACACTTCTCACCCAAAAACTACTTTGTATTTTAACCCAACTCACATCTTAATCATAATATCTTATAATAATCCTAATATAATCCTAATAAAACAATAAAATACTTGTCACATGTCTTCATTTTAGAGGGTCCACATCACCACTGCCACATGTCAAATTCATTATCAATTACAAATGTAGTAAATACCAATTAAAAATAGTTATCAATTTTGTTAAACATAATAAATTTCTTTAATCAAGAATTTGTCAAACATAATAAATTTCTTTAATTTATTAAATTATCTTTTAATGTTTTATCATGAATTTACGTCAATCATAATTTTAAAATATCTTAATCAATTTTTTTATTTGTATTTATTTAATATCATGAACCTAAATTCAGCCCGTGTAATACACGGATTACTAACCTAGTATATATATATATTCTCCTAGGCCTCAAGTAATAAAAGAAAAAGAACTTTGATGATTTTTAACCAAAGATTATATAAACTTGATAATATGAGGTAAAGCAATCTTTTCATCAATTTACTTGTTTGTATTTGTAGAACTGAACTTTCCTCTATGGTGCCAATGGATTCAAGATTCTGTGGCAGCCCACTTTTCAACATGTTATTTGGTGCCGAAAATCTCTCCACCTGTGAGATCTTTGGATCGTTGACAAACTTTTAATTTAAAGTACTGCAAAAGGAGAGAACCACTGTTACATTTTCTCGTGAGGGTTGTACCATGTGTATCAATAATTGTACGGTAAATAGAGTTCCACAAGAACCATATATGGTGGTGCATTGGTTTGGTTTGTTGGTGTACAACAAAAGGTCCTTTGTGATAAGCACAGGATGCAATCCATATGATCCCACGTTGTGGGATAGATATGCAATTCTACTTGTAAGTTACATACACTTTTTAGATTTCAAATTAAAGCTTCCTTTTCAAAATATCATACCAAAAAAATATCATAAAAGTTGTATTTTTTATAACTTTCTTCACAATAGTCAAGAGATATGCTTCGATTAAATTTTATTTTATAATTTTCTAAGTGTACTAACAAGTAGTTACAAAATGATATTATTTATTAGGGAGGTGTCCACACAACGTGATGGGGAACACAACACATTGGTAAAACGTTTGAATAATAAATTGTTAAATTATCATGTAAATTTGAAAGTTTGATAAATGTTTATAAAATAAAATGAATATGAAATCATATAAAATAAAAATGATTTTGAGAATAAGAAATTGTTTTTTTTTTTGTATTTAATAATAATTAAGGTAATCACGTGTATGGTTTGAGAGAGAGAGAGAGAGAGGGAGAGAGGGATAGGGAGAGGAGAGAGAGAGAGGGGGAGAGGGAGAGAGAGGGAGAGAGAGGGAGAGGGAGAGAGAGAGAGAGAGGGAGAGAGAGAGAGAGAAGGAGAGAGATAGAGAGAGAGAGAGAGAGAGAGAGAGAGAGAGAGAGAGAGAGAGAGAGAGAGAGTGAGAGAGAGTGATAGAGAGAGAGTGTGAGAGAGAGAGAGTGAGAGAGAGAGAGTGAGAGAGTGAGAGAGAGAGAGAGAGGGAGAGAATGAGAGTGAGAGAGAGAGAGACCATACTGGTTTCTAGAGAGTCCCAAATCATTTCCAAGCCAAAACATTCAAGTTGCATCTTCTAGTAAGTCTCCTCAACTCAATTTCCTTACACATTGAGTTGTTAATTGAGCCGATGATCCTAATCTACTAAGTTTGATGAACTTATAGCTCGATGCATGGACCATCTAAACTAATCAAGAATGCTAGAAGGGTGTTTGAGGGCTAATTAAGGTGAGTACACTTGATTTGGTAGCATAAAACCCATTTTTAAGATAATGATGATGATTTGAGTTGATGATCATCCATGCATCTTGCATGCATGCCTAGATTAGAGCTCTTGGTGATCAACAAGTTTCTGATCAGTAAGATTTCGACATGGAGTGGATTGTACAAGCAGTTGAAGCTTAAGGTACAACTCCTTTATGCATGTATGTGTTTATTTCCATTTTTGGCAAGCTTAGAACTAGGGTTTGGGATGCCTAGACCATCTCAGTGTCTGAAAGTCATGGATTGAGTATTGAGGTCGATGATGGTTAAAACCCGAGGCCTGTATAAGCTTTTATGCATAATGTACCACCCTTAAAATCTTGCATGTTTCATATGATTATTTTTGGAAAGTTTAACACCCGAGTTGAGGACACCAACATCTCAGTGGCTGGAAAGTCATGAACTGAGATTCGAATCATAATTGGTAGAAACCCCAGTGTTTACAAGTATTAATGCTCATGGTACAACTCTTTAATGTATGTATTTCCACATTTAGTAAGTTTTGGGTGCGGGTCAAGGACACCAGACTCTCCTCAGTGCCTTTATTGGCCTTAAAATGAGATACGAGTCCTTAATGGTTGAGACCTGACAAAACGATTGAACTAAAACTAAAAAATGAACAAAATGCACAAATCGAGAAAACAATCGATGCGGATCGTCTGCATGCATGTGTATAATTCGTCAAATTGAATAAGTGATAAAAAGTCTAATAAATGAAAATTAATGTGGAATAAAAATTAGTTTTCTTTTCCTTTTCTTTCATAACTTTTGAAATATGTCATTTTAAAAAATTTCGTATATGCTATTGGGAAAGTTCTATTTTTATCGACGTTTTAATGTAATTTTATTGTTTTTATTTAATTTTATTCAAACCTGATTTGTAGCTAATATAAACACATGCGTATAATCCGTCAAATTTTTTTTTTGAACGGCGAATATTATTAAAACAGACACGACCCTAGCAAGGAGCTAGAGAAGGCCAAAAAGGAACATTACAAAGAAAAAGAAATCCAGTCGTTCCAAGAAATGGACCGGAGCTTACAACGATTAGAAAACCACATAAAACTCCAATATTTAATTTCAGACGCAACTCGGTGGATAGATGGAGTCCGGTTTTCAAATAACGCCTTGTTCCTTTCGCGCCACAAAAATCAACACGAAGTCAACAAGATAGTGTTAATCGCCATAGACTTCCACTCCGAGGACGAAAGAGATTCATGAAAAAAGACCACATCTTTCACGGAGAAGAGCAATATCGAAGGAAGATGACACCACTGAGCCACCACTGTCGAAATCCAATCAGCAAAGCAGCAGCCAAGGGCGGATCTAGGGGGAAAATTCAGGGGTAGCGTTAAAAAAAATATTTGCCGGGACTAACAGGGGTTCGGGGGCAGCGCCCCCGAAATTTTTTTTAGGTAATTAACGGGCTTTTAATCACATTTTCAAGTCAGAATTTAAATAAAAACCATAAAATTTCTTCAAGGGGTAGCCTACAATATTTTCAGGGGTAACGAAAAATTCGTTTGAGGGGTAGCGAAATACCGAAAACCAAAAAAATTGCACATCGCAGTAAAAGTTCAGGGGTAGCGAGCGCTATCCCTGAGCTATGAGTAGGTCCGCCCCTGGCAGCAGCCCATGAAATTATGCTCCGCATTCTCATCGCCCTCACCACATAGAATGCAGTTCAGCCTCTGAACAGGAATGTTTTATTAAAAAACAACATGCACACATACAACATCTCCGTCGTATATGTGTGCAAACCCACTAGTGTATACATAAAATACATGTGACAAAATTATTTGCCTACTAAAAGGTAGTTACAATTTCGTTTTCGTATTCAGTACATGGAAATTGTAAGAATCTTTGGGAAGAAAGGGTGGTGGTTGTTGGCTCCTCAATATGTGGAAATATCTTTTTAGTCCACTATACGCTTTTGCTTGCCATTACACTATTGCAAGTTAGGTAATTCCTAGTTGGACTTTATCTCATGTATTTCCATTAAATTATTTTTCTAGGATATATGTAGAAAAGAGCAGAAAGTTATAAAAAAATAAGCATTAATAGTAGAACACATTGATTGAGATCTAATAAAAGTACGAAATCTTCTTTGAAAATATACGTAATGCCCTTTATAGTAAGGGTATTTCTAAATCACCCTATTCTAATGTTCATTAACACCCTACTCTAATACATTAATTATATTTATTGATTTTATTGTTCTTTTAGCTAATCAAATTATAACAGCTTGAAATTTTTGAAAAACTAATATAGTCAACAATTTAAAATTTTAACAAAATTAACTATATAAATAATTGTTATATTATTGTTAGTGAAGAGGGGTTATTGTAAGAGTATCATTAGGTTAAGAAGTCATCTCAACCATTAAATCTTCAATTAAATGAATATTTATAGCTCAAAGTTTTTATGTGTAGAATTAAAGAGAAAAACAAAATATGGAAGAACAATTTTAACCTTTTATCAAGTTCCCATCATTTTTTAAACAATCATAACTCTTAGATATGATATTTTATTTTTATAAAATTACACCATACAAACGAGTGTTTTTAACAAACAAATAATCGTAATTGATTGCCTGCATTAGGAAGCCCACTCAGCTAGGAAGTTAGCCCCATTAAGCATCAACGTATCACTAGAGCCCATTAAGAGATGGACTTGGGCCGTAGGTATGAATCAGGTAAACAGGCCCACTAAGTGTAGTGAATTGGGTCATAGCTAATGTCGACTAATCAAGCCCATTTAGGTTTCGGTTTGGGTCGTAACTAGGTATAGAAGGCCCGATAACCTTAAGAGACTTGGGTCGGGTATTTGATGCCCACTATGGACCGAATCCTCACCCATTTTACATAGGATTCTTCACCCTTGAACCGGTTGTTAATAAGCAAAACTCGAGGGACTAAGAATGTAAATTCACCACCCACAACAACTAATTAAAACCCTTGCATGGTAAACCTCCCAATCCAAGAGGTTGCTTCTAAATCCTACCCAAATCATCCTATACCCAACCAAAACTCATGCAGCGACCTGAACCCCATTGGTCCACCCTCCAACGGTCGGGACAAAGGACCTGACTCCATCGATCACCATTACACCTTCATTATCTAACTCTCTCTCTCTCTCTCTCTCTCTCTCTCACACACACACACACACACACACACACACTCTCTCTCTCTCTCTCAAACAGAAAACACCAATACACACAGTAGCCATCATCGAGCATTTGGTTCTTCTTGTTCTCCATCACCACTCAACCTCATCAACTAGCAAATGTAAGCATGATAACCTCCTAAGTCTCAATGATAGTTTGTCCATAAAATCAATGACTCAAGTATTGTTAATAGATCAAGTTGAGGAACCCATTGGAGCCGAGCAGTCCCTTTTAATCGTCTGTAGTTCATCATTAAAGGTTAGAGTCTATATTTTGTTAAGGTTTATTAAAATCTTTAAGCTTATAGTTCATGCAACTAAGAAATTGGTTGAGGTTAGGATTTGTCTGTGACAATGTCTAAAAATACTAATGCATGCACCACCATCTCTCATCTTAAGTTAAAAGTAACAAAATGAAAGTATTTTTGTAAAGACTACAATGTTTCGGTTTGTTAGAAATAAACCCGAACCCCTTGTTGATATTTGCAAAACCATGATTTATGAACCATTTTAATCTATAAAATACAAACTTTGAGCTATTTGGGTTAAACAAAATCATCTAATATATCTAAATGTAACAAAATCGGATCATTTTCTCTAGCTATGGGTCGGGTCACTATGAACCGGATTGTTTTACACCTTTGCATGCATGAACAAACTCACAAATCACGGACCCAACGAACCCATGACAAACCAGGAACCCAAAGATCAGTGACTTGGACTTTACCGAAACGGGCCAGAGCATTTGAAATTGCCCAAAAACATTTTACAACTTCGGTTAGGCCTCCCATCGGCCCAACAGGGGCGGCTTAACTCTGACTCAGCGGGCTCAGGCCCACAGGCAGATCTGTTTGGGTTAGCTTAAGCCCATCAAGGGCTATCCAGGCCCGTGTGCAAACCGAAGTGGGTTGCGGACATTGGCTAGGCCCACTGGAAACATTGTCGGGCCACAGGTTCACAAGGGAAAGCCCATTTATCAACAGTTGGGCTTACAATTTACGGACATGCCCATTACTAAACTGTTTTTGGCTTCGAGTCTCGGGGCAAGGTCCAATAACCCATAGGGTTATATCCAATAATATTTATGTTATTTTTGTGTTAATTAAATGTGTAAATATTATTTTTAAAACCTAGAATGCTCAATCGAAACTTTAGGACAAGAACCAAGAGAACTTTTACTCATAGACACATTATTTATACTAAATCTTATGATCTAGGTTCATGTCACACTTTCAAGTCCGATCAAGCTATCTAGGTGAGTTTCACCTATTTTCCCCATTTACCTTTTTATTGTTTTGCGGTGGAGTATACGAAACTAAAAATCAAGAATGCCTAATTTAATAACATTCGATACGATTACTTACTTATACGGTCTAGTTGTTTCCCCACTAGACGCGCATGTACACAATCTTAATTTCTTGGAATAGATACCGCGAGTAGTATGGGTAGCGCTATTTGGGGATAATGCCCCCACGTTTTCGTGTCCATGTTTGGGAATCCCTCACGAAAGCGCCATACTACTTTTGATACATTGCAATCCCGTGGTTGGGTTTACCTTATTCATTTGGGAAGACTCTATTGGCGAGTGATCATGCGCAAGACAATCGGGAATGGACCACGACAGGTAGAGGATGGTTGATTGTGGAACTGGCTACGCTTATTAATTAAATTAAATTCTTGTGCTTAACTTACTTTTACTTTACTCATTTTATGTGTGTGTTAAATTATGAACTCTGTTGGATCAGGCCCCTCTACAAATTAAGAAGTTTCTCTCGATTCAAGCCTCTCAAATATGGACGTTGAAATATGAATGGTAAATTGTAGCAGAGAGTAAAGTTATATGGGAAATAAACTTGTGAATAAAGCTACAATTTTATTATTCAATAGACCCAAGCTATATATAACCTAGCTAAAACACACATGAGTCCTAACTCCTACCCACTACTACACTACCTAAAGAAGTGGTAAACATTGACACACTTTTTTTACCCAAATGCATGTATCTCAATGTTTTCCTCCACCAACTTCAGTCAAACCTATAACCATTCTCCTTTATTTTAAACCATGCATAAAACAACTAATTTAAATAACTTAATAAAATAAGTCAAGAATAACTCAACATTCACCCCTTTAATCTTAAGCCATTTCATCCTAAAGGAGTGTCGGTTCTTCCTCTTCGATCAAGTTAGCTTCGTTGTCTTTCTCGTTATTATTCCATTTTGTGCACTCGTAGCTAAAGTGTCCAAACTTTCCACAACTATAACAACGAAATCCGCTCTTGTCACCTCACCCGTTCCTTTTCCTCGACTTTTTCCACCTCTTTCATAGTTCTTTCCAAGACCTTTCCCACGTCCACTACTTTCACATACCATCAAGAGTTGACTTTGATCTTCTTTATCTTCATCCCCTTGAATTATATCCTCAAAAGCTTTTAGTCTCGCTACCGCTTCTTGAAATGGCGTAGTGTCGAGATCGGAATATTGCTCGATAGGAGCTACAATGGGTAGGTATTTATTTGAAACCGAAGTACGAAACTTCTCACTATCACTTCTTTATCAAGGGTCGAGCCAAGACTCTTGAACTTTTCAACTATACCACTAATCTTCTCCGAATAGCCATTGATCGACTCGGTCTCCTTCATCTTCAACCTTTCCAAATCACCCCTTAAGGTTTGCAACCGTGCCTTTTGGACCCGATCGGTGCCTAAATACCGAACCCGGATGGATTCCCACACATCTTCTGCTCGCTTATGTTTTGCAACCTGCAAAAGAACATTTTCAGGGAGAGTATGATATGTGATAGCTTTAGTGTGTAGTTTCTTTTTTCATCTTCGTCTTCCCCGATCACCGTCTTCCATAACCTGTATGCTCTCAACACTTTTTCGACTAGAATCGATCAAGAGGTGTAATCTGTTCCGGTCAACTTTGGACATTGAAGCGATATGTTGCTTCCTTGATCACGGACTGCAACGACTCCGTCATTCACTGCCATCGTTCTTGCTTCATTCTTTCAACGATCTCGTTCTTCGGTCTTCGATCTTTGTCAGTCGTTTAGTCGCCGGTCTTCATTGCATTTACGGTCTTCTCGGTCTCTGCTACGGTCTTTCTTTCGGGCTTAACGGTCCGCTCGATCACTGCTAGAACTTAGTTTCTAGCCACGGTCTTTTTACGCCAGTCTTTGGTCACAGTCTTCTTCTTCGATGACGGTCATGGTCTTTTGTTGCTGCTGTGAGCAACCGGTCTTCCTTTCACCCCTTGCTGCGATTCACATTAAATCGCCTACTCCATGAGCCCTAGGCTCTAATACCAAATGTTGGATCAGGCCCTCTACAAATGAAGAAGCTTCTATCGATTCAAGCCTCTCAAATATGGACGTTGAAATATGAATGGTAAATTGTAGCAAAGAGTAAAGTTATATGTGAAATAGACTTGTGAATAAAGCTGCAATTTTATTATTCAATAGACCCAAGCTATATATAGCCTAGCTAAAACACACATGACTCCTAACTCCTACCCATTACTGCACTACCTAAAGAAGTGGTAAACATTGACACATTTTTTTTACCCACATGTATGTATCTCAACATTTTCCTCCACCAACTTCAGTTAAACCCATAACCATTCTCCTTTATTTTAATCCATGCATAAAACAACTAATTTAAATACTAATTAATAAAACTAACTTAATAAAATAAGTCAAGATTAAGTCAACAAAGTCATCAACTTCGTAGTTGACCTCTTTTAGCGTATATTTCAGGTTCCTAGGTTTTTTGGGAAGCACTTGCATTGTGGTCAGCGTTACGGGGAGGGATGAAGTCATGTCCCGTCACTCTTGGCACCCTTCTGCTTGGTGGTGGACTTTTAATAATTATTTCTTAAATTAAACAATTTCTTTTATGTATTCGGGGAAATGTACCCCGATAAAGACAATTAAAATGCAACCGGCCAGTTTGACCTAAGACAACTTCACCCTCACGGGTGAAAACCTTAAAAATTTTAAACTTTTAATTGAAATAGACGTTTGATAATTTGTTTAGTGTGCTCTTACCATTTTTTATCGGTACCCAGTGTACCAATCCGTCTACTTTAATCGGGGCCTTCCAAACGGGGTGTGACACGTTTTAAAGATAAAAAAACGCTCATTTTTATATTGTAAAATAATGTCATATGTAAAAGTTATAAAAGTTTAAAATAATGGATGAACTTAATAAAAAGTCAACAAAGATGGCTAAGAATGAATTGCTGCCATTTCCTTCTTCATTAGATTGTAGATCTAACGGCTAAGATGACTTCTTAGCCTTCTTATCTTAATGAAACTTTTTACTTAAACCTTTCCCTGTTTATATAATTAAATAATTAATTTATGTAATAAGGTTCTTACAATATAATAATATATCACTACGTACAAAGTTTGGGAGATGTTACTTATTTTCAACATTTGTTCATATAATTATGTTCAAAACTGATGTATTACAAAGCGTAGCAGTACAATTTGAATAGATTTGTTCATAACATTTGTTCATATAATATCAATTTGTTCATATAAGTGTATTACCTAAGTTTATAAGTGTACTTTTATTCATCAGTCCAAAAATTATAATTGTTTAAAACTTTTATTGAACTTTTATTATAACTAGAGTGCAGTCCCGTGCGATGCACGGTCGGGGGAATTTTGGCCGACCCTAACATGCTCAGTATGTTTGTATATGTGAAATGGTTTTGAGCACACCAGTGCTTGCGAAAAAACGTAACAGTGTAAGTAAAGAAGCTGAGATTAAGCACGACCAAAAATAATGTGTCTAAAACAACTGAACCTACCATTGCTAATTGACATGTTTGGTTGGTGAGTTGTTATTTGTTAATATATAGATTAAAAGAAAAATGTTTCATTAATCAAAACATAAATGCATGAATTCCTAAAATAGAGGATTTCATGTATCGAATTACAAAGATATGAAATCCAGCATTCTTTCATTTTAATTATTAGCATATTTTACCTTTGGTTTATTCAATTTCTTTCTTTAACAAAACGTTTCTTGCTGGTGTTCATCACTTAATTTGGTGCATACGTGTTCTCTTAATGCTCTCTATTTTGGTTCCCGATTTTATTTGCTCCCTTCTTATTAAAGGTGTGTAACTTCTTTGAGTAATCTATTTTGGTGTGATCTTTAATTTTGTTTGTATATTTATGGGAGGCTGCACGGGCGGATCTAGTGTTGTAAGAGCGGGTTCACGGGAACCCACGGAGTTTCGAATTTTTTCTAGGAATATATAGAAATATATAGAAAATAATAGAGGTAAATCCTAATATATTAGAGGAGTGAATCCTTTTAAAACCAAAAGACTGATTTAGTTCAGTGGTTTCAGCGTGTGATTCTAAACTTTTAGACGTGAGTTCGATTCTTCTTATAATCCTTTTTTTTACATTTATTCTTTTTTATTTTTATTTTTATTTTTTAAATGTTGGTTTTAACCACTTATAGTCTCTCCCTGGCCTCGACCCTCGCACAGACGAATTAAACGCCCCCAAATCTGTCTGTTCCTAACCCATTAAACCCTAATACACCGTTCGTCCTCTGTTCCCTCAGGCGCCTCTCCCGACTTCCATCGTCTCACGGTCTCACCCTTGCTCAGCGTCCGACGCCCCTCTGGTTCTCAATCTCACCACCGACCGTCGACCTCACTCTCGTCTCTCATCTCTTGTCTCTCTGACTCTTCAACAGTTCACAAATCACAATCACAATCACAGTAAGGTAAAAATTCATCAAACAATTGGATTTTGATTTCTTAATTGATTTGGTTCTTGAATAGTTATTGATTTGGTTTTGAATTTGGTTTGGTTTGGGTTTTAATGGTTTATGTGCAGACCTAGTTTTATGTAAGGATATTCTAACATGTGATGTTGAATTTTGATCATATAGCAGAGTGTGCATGTGTTATCCCTACCTCTATTTTCAGTTTGTAATCTGCATTATGTGTCATATTATGTGCTCTTCTTTTACCAAAAGTTCATGATATATATGGATATTACAAGTAGTAAGATGATTCTATTTTGTAATGTTTGATGATAAAAGGTTAAATTGAGGGGTAGGTTCATGGTTGAGACATAATATTTTTATCATGATAAGGATAGTGTAGCAGAAATGTCTACACTAAGTTGGATACATAGCTAATTAGCTACACAGAAACTATTATGATTAAGCATTTACTGTTTAATTATTGTAGCGTATATTCGTATTGTTAACATTAAACCCTAAAGCTGAAGTCATTTAAAAACAATATAATGATAAGATGAATCAACCAATTCTAATTAACAAAAAAAATTAAAGAGCAACTGCTATCTGGATTCAAGAATTATGAAATGAACTATTAAAAAGAAAGTTCTATGAGTTGGGCTTACATGTTGTCTTCGATCCTCCAATTATAGAGCAACTACTCATCTGCATACAAACAATTGTTCCAATATGCAATAAATTATAAATGTGTCAAGTGTTGTAGAATATATTATCTATGCAGGCTCATCAGATACAACCTTGGTCCAGGGAGAGATTTTTTCCTGCCTTGATTTCACATTAATAACTTATCCACATATCTCATCTCCATGACAAAAGTGTTATTCGATCATTCCTAAAAACTTTCACAACATAAAAATTATAGAGTGAAGATAGGAACTAAATAAGAGTTTTAAGCCTATGATACGAAGAAAAAATTGCCGAAGGAAAAATAATGTGCAACTTTGAATTCAAACTGACTTCATTTTGTCAATACAGATTTTAATGATCATAAGGTTTAAGTCTACACGTAAAATTCTTTGAGAGGCACCTTAGGAGGTGATTCCAACCAATCCAAATCACCATTGTCACCACCATCAGCGATAACAATCTATTCTTGGGTCACTTGTACCTTATCAACTTATCCAATTTAAATCAATAAGATTCAAACAACAAACTTTCTGACAAAAATAATCTATTAAACCTCACAATTAAAAGAAACTTGCTAAAGTATCACATATCGTTGTAAAAATTTAAAATGAAAAACATTTTGCTAAAGATAAGAATCATAAGATAATATGCTTAACAAATTTCAACTTTCATATATGTATTATATCTATTCTTCATACTTTTCAAATTGAGTACATCTAAAATATAACATTTTGAAGACATTTCTATCAGTTTCATTTGGAATCTGCGATTCATGTCAAAATACAACCATATGACATGATTTTAAAAATTACGAGCAATTGACATGAATATGAAAGGTTACCTCGTAATATTAAAGGGGACAATAACAGGTGTTAATTGTTGCTTCTCCAATTAAAATTGGTATATGGTATGTATGCGTTAGAATTGAACTTTTTTTTGTAAATAAAATATAAATTTTCGATTAAATTAATCTTAAAGTCAAGAATCTATGTTAGTTTAATGAAAACTAATAAAGGGAAATCTAACAATAATCTTATGATTATAAAAAAGTTATGTCAGTGTGCATTTTTATAATTAACAACTAAGATACGTGTATGAGGTCATAAGATATACCATACACGTTCATATCAGTTTGTCAATATTTCATTAATAAAGCGACGACAAACTTATAGAATAGTTCCTACTTCAACTACGAAATCAATTTGCTAAAATACTGGATAAGGGTTAAATAACGAATTCTTTTAGAGACGTTTACAAATTTTCTCTTTTTTTAAGATAAGGAGAAGAGTTATAAAACGGTGGCTTTAACTATATTATATTGTATGGTCACTGACCAAATCTATCTATCATATGAACAAAAAATATTTAGTAAAATCACAACCATGAACGATGAAACATTCTTCGACAAAGTATAAGATTTTAAACCGAAGAAAAAAAAACCAACAATAAAGCCCCGCCGCAATGCGCGGTGGGCAACATATAGTTAATCAAAAACTCAAACGCGAAGAAGATTCAAACCTTCAATTACATATTGTTTAGCTCTAATTATGTTAATGCACTTTTCCAATGATACGTGTATATATATATATATATGCAAGTGTACAATAGTTGGATATTCAGCGAAATTGCTATGAGTTATCAAGTAAGCACCTACAAATGCAAATTGGAGAACATTTAGTACAATAGAATGAGAAGAGTGAGGAATTTAAAAAAAAAAGAAACACACAACCCGTTTGCCGCCGACATTACATTTTATTCACGTCGGACAAAGCAAAAAAAGTCTAACGTTCCGGCGGTACATTTTCTTCCCGCCGGAACCAAGGAGAGGGTCGTCAACGAAGATTACATAAACAAAAAAATAATAATAAAGGACTTACACGATGTTAGGAGATGGCGGGTGGGGGGATGAACAAAGGAGGGCTCCATCCATGCCTTTATATAGGATCATAAAAATGTCATGAATTAATTAAAATGGGGTTACAAGAACTTGAAAGGGTCATGTTTATTGCCTATTAGTGCCTAGAAATCCAAAAGTTTATTGTTATTAACCTATTTATTATGATGTTATTATTATTAAATAGATTATTACTCAAGAAGTTGCAAGAAGTTGAAGAGCTAGTGATATATTAATGATGATTTATGTGATTTACGGATTCATTATTATTTAATTTAATAATCATAACCAATTGAATGAAAGTTGAGAATGTGATTAGCCCTCATGTTCAATAACTAATTTAATAACCAATTGAATTATTGTTTACGGATTAAGAATTACTACTATGATGATGATGATGATGCATCAACATGTATCATGCTTTTATTTAAACACCATGCTTAAGCATGTAGTACCAAATGCTTGGTTTGATAAAAACCGTATTTATGATTTCACATTTAATATGGTGTCAAAATAGTGTCATTGCTTAACTTATATATATATATATATATATATATATGTATATATATATATATATATATATATAATAGATTGTCTAAAACTTTTATTACAAAGTGTAGCAATATAATAAGAGTTTGGATTTTGGAAGATGTTTAAATTATAATTATTTAAAACTTCTATTGAACAGTCCAAAAATTAGCGGCCAATAGTCCAATACTACAAACCGTTTGTACGAAACTAAAGTATTCGTGTAATTTTTTTATTGAACTAAATGTCCTCGTCCCAAATTTTTTTTAGCCCAAATCGTTTTAATACGTAGAACCAAACCGCAAAAAACCGATTACACCGGTCCGGTTTGGTTTGGTTTGGTTTAAAATTCTCCCAATCCGTAAAGTCAGGTTTGGTCCATAAAAAACTTGCAAACTGGATCAACCGGATCGTGAACACCTCTACTTTCACATATCATAATCAATGTCTTAAATACACCTACAAACGTAACATCAAATTTTTTCCTACAAAGACGACAAGTATTAAGCAAAGTTCGGGTAGTGAAAAAAACTCATTCTTCGTGGTTGAATGACTGACGGGGGCGGATCTATTGCATAGTGAGTGGGGTCAAAGGCACCCACTAAACTATACATTGGTGTTGCTATTTAAATGCAAATTGTGATTAGGCATCCATGAGTATTTCATTCCAGACACCCAAGAAGAAGAAAAGGAAGAGAATGGTGAAAAAGAACAGAGAGAGAGAGAGAGTGATGAGTTTTCATCTATGATAAATACTTATGAGGTCTATAAAAGTAATACGTGGTCTTCAGCTTGCTTTGAGGAAGAAGATGGTGTTTAATTTATAAAAGGAATACGTGGTCTTCAGCTTGCTTTGAGGAAGAAGATGGTATAAGTAATTAAAGAAAATGAAAAATTAAAGATATATTTAAAATATATTTAGTTAGTTGGAAGTGTTATTAGAAGGTTGTTGCAGCCTAGTAAACCTAAATAGCTAAATTGCACTTTATTATAAAGAATAGATGATGCTTGACTACTTGTCGAGTAGTTGTCGACATGAGATTTTTATTGCGAACAAGAGATGATACTTTTTTCATAATAGAGTAAACCCATTTTAATTTTATAAAATTTTCTCAGTTTTTGTTTTATTATACATTCTTTTATTTATTTATCATTTTATTAGATTTAGAATTATTACTATAATAATATATAAAAAGTAACATTTCTTCAATATAATTAAAATGGTTTCATCGTCTAAATATGTCTTATTTTAAAAGAAAAAAAGTATTACGAAACTCAGACAAAATTATGGCTTTCTAGTCTTTTGTTATATCAAGTTTATTTACACTATTATTATTGGACCCTATTAAAAAGTTTTGGATCCACCACTACATCTAGTCACATTTCTTCTATATATGTTAGGATTTTTGTTGTGTTTCTTGTCTTCATAGTGCTTTGTCTAGCCTTTTATAAAATTATTGGACTCATTTCCACCCAACCCGTTCTAATCTAACATGTTCTCCGCTGACCCTTTCTAGTGTGACCCATTTTTGACCCCAACTGACAAGAATTTATGGATCTGCCATTGAAGACCGAGGTTTGAGTTTTACTCACATAGTCACATGACTTTGTGAAATATTCGGGAGGGGGGGCAATGAAAGATTGGGCCTTGTGTTTGCTCCCGAGTCACAATGGAGGGTTTACGTGTTGGCCGGTTCCCTCCTGATCACGCAGTGAGGGACGCTCTTGGGTTCACTCGCTATGAGGTTCGAACTCGAGACAATTGATAGATCTAGGATAACCAGTCTTGATACATTACTGAGCCACGTTGTTGTAAAAAATAATAATAATAACAACAAACACAACAACTTTTAACTTGGTTTTTCTTTTTCCTACATAGACATTAGACAACTTTATTATTTTTTTTATATTACGAACTTTTTCTTTTTGATGCACGTCTTCATTAACTTTTCCTACCTTTCACATTTAATGTGTCACACCCCCAAATTCCACTAACGGAGTATAACCGTGTGGGGTGTGAACCAGACCAGGATCCAAGACTTTAATTACAACCAAGCCATAACAGTAAATAAATAAAAGATAAGGGGCTTCAAAATAAAGTAGAGGAAAGTTTGTTTTACGAATACATAAGTTAGTTTAAATGGGATCAGCAGAAGCATATTAGTGATTACAAGTTTGATGTACAAAAGACATGTTCATAAAGTTTGGAAATATGAATTTCCCAAAAGTTTGCAAAAGAGAGTACTGCCGCCATCCGTGCCATCCATGAATCCACCTAACGACCTGAAAAGTAAACAACGATTAAGTGTCAGCTAAAAAGGCTGGTGAGTTCACTAAATCAGTCTACACAACACCATGTAGACCAAAAATGCATACGAATCGTAAAGAAATAATTTCGTAATCCAGAAATGTAAATATTATCCGTATCGTTAGGTAGCTAGCCTATGCTTATGCTCCTCTGAACGTTCGCAACCAAAGCTGACATTGTATTTGATAGGTATTCACCTATGTAATTTGCCTTCCCCGTGTCTTTCCCGATCACGGTATTCCTAGGCTAATATTGGTCTCAGTCCGACCGCCAGTCGGGAGGGTGCATCCTGTGCACCGCTGAGCGGGGGTGTCAATCCCCAGTAGATCTACTCAACATTACCTCGCTATTCTATACTAATGGCCCGATAAGTAAGGACTTTTGTTTATAAAGCAATTCAGTGAACATGTGATATAATGGGATAAATACTCAAGTAAAGAAATACCTTTACCGTGTGTTGCCATCCCTTACCGGATGCAACTATAACAGTAAGTGAAACTCACCTTAGGTTGCTCGGCTTAAGCTTCAATAAACCCAATTGTGATTGCTAACGAGGACCTAATAATCACATTAAGGTCTTAGGCGTAAGGTTGTGTTTAAGACTACTAGCACGTTGGAAAACACGACACGACATAACGACACACGATACCGATGGTTGATCATACACAAGGGTTCATATACATCAGAAGTCCAAGCAAGTATTATCATAGTATAAAGCATGCAAGTCATGGCATATCTTTTCAAGTAAATTGTACAAGTTTGGATTCTGGTCACAATTTCGCTAGCAGTTTCGCTAGGCAGTTTCGCTGTGTGCACGGGCAGCACTTTCGCTAGGCAATACCCGATGACACAGTTTCGCTAGGCTAGTTTCGCTCGAAACTGTTAGCACAGTTTCGCTAGCCTAGTTTCGCCCGAAACTGGTTTGAACTTTCGTTCAGGGAATTTCGCTCGGTAGTTTCGTTCGAGCAGGTCTGGTTGGTTTACCCGGCGACACTATAGTTTCGCTACTTAGTTTCGCTAGAAGGAGATATACGTAATTTCGCTACATAATTTCGCCTGATGAAGGCACAGTTTCGCTAGTCGCTAAAAAAACCCGTAAATTTGACTAAAAACCTTTCTAACAGCTTCTGTATCACGTGCAATTCGATATCTAGCATACCTAAACGTTTACCAACATCATGTGAGCAATTTTAACACCTAAAACATGGTTTCTAGTCATCAATTTACCAAGAATGCATTTTCACATAAAGGAACCTAACTAGCATAGATCTTCATATTGACATGGTAAGTTACAAAATTTATGTTATGTCTAGCATCCCTAAGCATCATAGCAGTAGCAGAAGTCGTTGCATGTGGATTCTAAGCATACATTTTAGTTAAACATACAAGAAATGCATAAGGGAGGTTTATGTGACTCACGGTTGATCTCCAATGCTCGAATGGATGGAAATTTGGGGCTGGAATCACTGTGGTTCGAGCTGTTTCCTTGCTGGCCGGAGATCTCGAGAGAGGGAGAGTGCAGAAGTGTGTGTGTTTGTGAGGAATGAGCAAAAATGAAAAGGTTGGCTTGGGTTTCCTATATATCAGGTGCTAGTTTCGCCGGCAGTGTCGCTGGTAGTTTCGCTGGCAGTTTCGCTAGCCACGCGAAACTGGTCCCGTAGCCCAAATGTCTTAGCTACCGGGCGAAACTGTAGTTTCGCCTGGTAGTTTCGCTGGCTACCCAAAAAGGTCAATTTACATTCTAAGTAAGACAAGCACAATTTCTCGATAATCACACAATTACACCCTAAATCAAATAACACGTTGCATATAACTTCATGTAATGGTAGTAAGTAAATAAACACATAGCACATATGGACGGGTTCGGTGATCAACCAAAGATCATGGACGTATTCGGTCTAGACACGCATTAGTTACGGTTTATAACATGGCTAACGGAGATTGTCTAACGGAACTGATGGAATTAACGGAAAAACTTAACGGAGCTAACTTGGGAAGTTACAATTGTCACAGCCTCCCCATGTTAAGGAATATTCGTCCCGAAAATTAGCTAGTACCTTGGGTTGATGCGGAGGCTTGACCGAACAAGTGAGGATACTTCTTTCTCATCTGGTCTTCCCGTTCCCACGTGAACTCCGGTCCACGCCTTGAATGCCATCTGACTTTGACGATCGGGATCTTGCTTCTTTTCAACGCTTTTTCTTCGCGTCCCATTATCTCAACAGGTTGCTCTATAAACCGAAGTTGCTCGTCAATGTGAAGTTCCTCTAGTGGTACTATCAAAGTTTCATCGGCCAGACACTTCTTTAGGTTTGAAACGTGGAATACATTATGCACTCCGTCTAGCTCAGGTGGCAAGTCCAGACGATACGCCACCGTTCCAATCTTTTCTGTTATCGGGAAGGGTCCTATATAACGGGGATTCAACTTCCCGCGCTTTCCAAAACGCACGACACCTTTCCAAGGTGAGACTTTCAACAGTACACGGTCACCCACCTCGAATTCTAATGGCCTTCTACGTTTGTCTGCATAACTCTTTTGACGATCTCTGGCGGCTTTCATACGGTTTCTGATCTGCATAATTCTTTCTGTCGCTTCATATACTATTTCCGGTCCAGTTAGTTGACTGTCACCAACCTCGGCCCAACAGACCGGTGATCTACACTTTCGTCCATACAGAGCTTCAAAGGGAGCGGCTCCAATACTGGAATGGTAACTGTTGTTGTAGGAGAATTCGACCAATGGCAAGTGAGTTTCCCAATTCTTGCCGAAATCCATAACGCACGCTCGGAGCATGTCTTCAAGGGTTTGGATTGTGCGTTCAGTTTGGCCGTCTGTCTGAGGATGGTATGCGGTACTCATATCTAAACGAGTGCCTAAGGCTGATTGCAATGATCTCCAAAAGTGTGAGGCAAATCTGGGGTCTCGATCGGAGATAATTGATAAAGGTACTCCATGAAGCTTGACAATCTCTTCAATGTAGACTTGTGCCAACTTATCAGTTTTGTCTTTTTCCTTGAGGGCTATGAAGTGGGCGGATTTGGTTAATCTATCCACGATCACCCAAATCATGTCGTTTCCACGGGGAGTACGGGGCAATCCCGTGATGAAGTCCATCGAGATTTCTTCCCATTTCCATTCGGGAATTGTCGGTTGTTGCAGCAATCCTGGAGGCTTACGGTGTTCTGCTTTGACCTTTGAGCATGTCAAACACTTACTGACATATGCAGCAATTTCCGCCTTCATCTTAGGCCACCAGTAGAGTTCTTTTAAGTCTTGGTACATTTTGTCCGAACCAGGATGGACCGAGTATCGAAACTTGTGAGCCTCGTCCATCACTAGCTCTCGAAGGTTTCCGTGTAGAGGTACCCAAATTCGATCTTTATAGTAACGGATTCCATCCGACTTAACCTCCGAAGTTCCATCTATGCCATTTAGGGATTTGGACTCGAAATTTTCCTCTTTCAGGGCCTCTTTCTGAGCATCTCGGATTCTATCCGGTAATCCTGCATGAATCGTGAGTTGTAAAGCTCGTACCCTTCTAGGTTTTATGTGTTCCTTTCTGCTCAGAGCATCGGCCACCACATTGGCCTTTCCTGGATGATACTTTATTGCCAAGTCGTAGTCATTTAGCAGCTCGACCCACCTACGCTGCCTCATGTTGAGTTCCTTCTGTTCCATTATGTGCTGGAGGCTTTTATGGTCAGTGAATATCGTGCACTTGGTACCGTATAGGTAGTGTCTCCAAAATTTCAAGGCAAATACGACAGCTCCTAACTCCAGATCATGAGTCGTATAATTCTTTTCGTGCGACTTTAGTTGCCTTGACCCATAAGCGATGACTTTGCCTCTTTGCATTAAAACACATCCAAGTCCTTGGATTAAAGCATCACAATAGACCTCGAAGTCGTCGACACCTTCAGGTAGAGATAGTACGGGCGCGGTACAAAGTTTTTCTTTCAAGGTTTGAAATGCTGCTTCTTCCTTGTCGCCCCATCGGTACTGAACGCCTTTATGCGTGAGAGCGGTTAACGGTTGAGCTATCTGAGAAAACCCTTTAATAAAACGACGGTAGTAACCTGCCAACCCTAGAAATTGTCGAATTTCTGTCGGTGCTCGTGGCGTAGACCAATTCTTGATCGCCTCAACTTTGGCTGGATTAACATGAATACCCTGCTCATTGACGATGTGACCCAGAAACTGAACTTCCCGAATCCAGAAGTCGCATTTTGAGAATTTGGCGTAGAGTTGCTCCTTCCTTAATAACTCTAAAATTAACAGTAGATGCTCCTCATGTTCCTCTTTCGTCCTTGAATAAACGAGGATGTCGTCGATGAAAACAATAACAAACTGGTCTAGGTAGGGCTTGCATACGCGGTTCATGAGGTCCATGAACACCGCTGGCGCGTTTGTTAAGCCGAAAGGCATAACCAGGAACTCGTAGTGACCGTAGCGCGTTCTGAAAGCAGTCTTTGAAATATCCTCCTCACGGACCCTGAGTTGATGATATCCGGACCTTAAGTCGATTTTTGAGTAGTAGCTGGATCCTTGCAGTTGATCGAAGAGGTCGTCGATGCGAGGGAGAGGATACCGATTCTTAATAGTAACTTTGTTGAGCTCGCGATAATCTATACACATTCTGAACGTTCCATCCTTTTTCTTGACGAATAACACAGGCGCACCCCATGGCGACGAACTAGGTCTAATAAAACCTTTATCTAATAATTCCTGCAGTTGGGTAGACAACTCATGTAGTTCATTCACCGCCAGACGATAAGGAGCTCGGGCAACTGGAGCTGCACCGGGGACAAGGTCGATTCCAAACTCGACTTGTCGATTCGGAGGTAAACCAGGTAATTCCTCTGGGAATACATCGGGGTAATCGCGAACTATCGGGAAATCTTCGATTTTCTTTTCGGCTAGGCTTTGATCCGTAACCGTTGCTAGAATGGCTACGTGTCCCTTCCGTAGATATTTCTGGGCCTTGAGGTACGATATGATTCCGGAGACAGTGCCTCCCTTCTCACCCTGAATCGAGAGTACGTCTCCGTTTGCAGTGGGTATACGTATGATCTTCTCTCGGCAGACGAGTTCGGCCTGATGCGCGGATAGCCAATCCATGCCAACTATTATGTCGAAACTACCATTGGTGAAAGGCATCAAATCTATGCTGAACTTATGGCCTGAGAGTTCTAAGGTACAATCCTTGACTAAATGTGTTGCATCAATAAGCTTACCATTAGCTAGTTCAACAGTGTACCTAGCTTCTAGAGGTTTCGAATTGGCCTTTATCAACTTACAAAACTTAGTTGAAATGAAACTTTTCTCAGCACCGGAATCAAAGAGCACATTTGCAAAGTAGTTATTGAGAAGAAACTTACCGGTTATCACGTTGGCATCATTCTTTGCTTCTCCTGAACCTATGACGAACGCTCGTCCTCTAGCACCGTTTCCCCCGTTTCCACCACCACCTCCGCCATTGTTGTTGTTGTTATTGTTGTTGTTATCGTGGTGGTTGTTGTTTCCGGTTCTCCCGAATTGGGGGCAATCCTTTTTCACATGGCCCGGTTTACCACATTCAAAACATCCCCTAGGACCATCATTGTTTTGCCTTGACCGGTTTGGTAGTCCACTCCAACAATTTTTGGCCATATGCCCCATTTTACCACATCGCTCACAGGGAGGTTGGTTGCAATCGCCTGTGTGATGTATGCTGCACTTGTTGCAGTAGGGTGCCTTTCCCCTGTATCTGTTTGAACCCTGACCGCTACTGCCTTGGCGGTTTTGATTTCCGCCTCCACTGTTGTTGAAACCACCTTTAGAGTTGTCGGACCTCTTGTTCTGGTTCTGGGAGCCAGAAGACTTTCCAAGGTTATTACCGACATTGTTGTTACTTGGTTCCTCTTCTCTCTTTCTCTTCCCATCAAGAGCAGTCTTGGGAGATTTCTTTGGTGGCAAGGTGCCTTGAGCCACCGCTTGGTCTGTCAACTTGTGTGCTAGCCTGATTGCTTGCCGCACATTAAGGGGGTTTGAGGCGGTTACCATTCCCTGAATTTGTGGAGCCAATCCGTCCACATACCTTTCTATCTTTTTATAATCGGCATCGACCATTGAAGGACACAGAATTGAATACTCGTGGTATCTAGCAGTGTACTCCTCCACCTCTGAGCCTACCATCTTGGAATTCACAAACTCGAGCTCCAACCTCTTAACCTGATCGCGGGGGCAATACTCTTCCATGATCGCATCTTTGAACTCTTGCCATGTCATGGCATTAGCAGCATCAATTCCCAGCATTTGAATCTGAGCATTCCACCATGTCAGTGCGGAATCCTCAAGTATACCAGTAGCATACTTCACCCGATCCCCCACCGGGCAGTTACACATAGCAAAAACCTTTTCCGACTTTTTGAGCCATCGTAACAGTCCCACGGCTCCTTCATCGCCCTTAAACACCAGGGGCTTGCAATCCATGAACGTCTTGAAAGTGCACTGATGATGATTTTGTCCTTGGAACTGGAGCTGGGCGGCTGCCAAGGCTGCAGCAACGCCTTGGTTGATCATGTCTTGAACTTGAGCAGCAGTAAAGTTTCCCGGGTTGTTTTCTGGTTCTCTCCGCGGAGGCATGATTTCTAGCAAATCGATGCAAAACCTCCAAAGGTTAGTATATCCAATACTAAAAAGTTGTTAAGTTCCGTTAAAACAAATCTCATAAAACATCTATTTACATGAACGACACATTTAAATTTGCTAGGGCTATACATTAGACAAGGATTCTGAATGAGGATCATTTTCGGCACGCAGGGCAGTACTCTTGAGGAATGGGTTGTAACAAAATCTTTTCAAAAACAGTTACAGTTCAGAAATCTTTACCTTTAAAAATGTTCTGGTTCGCTGTAACCAATGGCTCTGATACCAATCTGTCACACCCCCAAATTCCACTAACGGAGTATAACCGTGTGGGGTGTGAACCAGACCAGGATCCAAGACTTTAGTTACAACCAAGCCATAACAGTAAATATATAAAAGATAAGGGGCTTCAAAATAAAGTAGAGGAAAGTTTGTTTTACGAATACATAAGTTAGTTTAAAAGGGATCAGCGGAAGCATATTAGTGATTACAAGTTTGATGTACAAAAGACATGTTCATAAAGTTTGGAAATATGAATTTCCCAAAAGTTTGCAAAAGAGAGTACTGCCGCCATCCGTGCCATCCATGAATCCACCTAACGACCTGAAAAGTAAACAACGATCAAGTGTCAGCTAAAAAGGCTGGTGAGTTCACTAAATCAGTCTACACAACACCATGTAGACCAAAAATGCATACGAATCGTAAAGAAATAAATTCGTAATCCAGAAATGTAAGTATTATCCGTATCGTTAGGTAGCTAGCCTATGCTTATGCTCCTCTGAACGTTCGCAACCAAAGCTGACATTGTATTTGATAGGTATTCACCTATGTAATTTGCCTTCCCCGTGTCTTTCCCGATCATGGTATTCCTAGGCTAATATTGGTCTCAGTCCGACCGCCAGTCGGGAGGGTGCATCCTGTGCACCGCTGAGCGGGGGTGTCAATCCCCAGTAGATCTACTCAACATTACCTCGCTATTCTATACTAATGGCCCGATAAGTAAGGACTTTTGTTTATAAAGCAATTCAGTGAACATGTGATATAATGGGATAAATACTCAAGTAAAGAAATACCTTTACCGTGTGTTGCCATCCCTTACCGGATGCAACTATAACAGTAAGTGAAACTCACCTTAGGTTGCTCGGCTTAAGCTTCAATAAAACCAATTGTGATTGCTAACGAGGACCTAATAATCACATTAAGGTCTTAGGCGTAAGGTTGTGTTTAAGACTACTAGCACGTTGGAAAACACGACACGACATAACGACACACGATACCGATGGTTGATCATACACAAGGGTTTATATACATCAGAAGTCCAAGCAAGTATTATCATAGTATAAAGCATGCAAGTCATGGCATATCTTTTCAAGTAAATTGTACAAGTTTGGATTCTGGTCACAATTTCGCTAGCAGTTTCGCTAGGCAGTTTCGCTGTGTGCACGGGCAGCACTTTCGCTAGGCAATACCCGATGACACAGTTTCGCTAGGCTAGTTTCGCTCGAAACTGTTAGCACAGTTTCGCTAGCCTAGTTTCGCCCGAAACTGGTTTGAACTTTCGTTCAGGGAATTTCGCTCGGTAGTTTCGTTCGAGCAGGTCTGGTTGGTTTACCCGGCGACACTATAGTTTCGCTACTTAGTTTCGCTAGAAGGAGATATACGTAATTTCGCTACATAATTTCGCCTGATGAAGGCACAGTTTCGCTAGTCGCTAAAAAAACCCGTAAATTTGACTAAAAACCTTTCTAACAGCTTCTGTATCACATGCAATTCGATATCTAGCATACCTAAACGTTTACCAACATCATGTGAGCAATTTTAACACCTAAAACATGGTTTCTAGTCATCAATTTACCAAGAATGCATTTTCACATAAAGGAACCTAACTAGCATAGATCTTCATATTGACATGGTAAGTTACAAAATTTATGTTATGTCTAGCATCCCTAAGCATCATAGCAGTAGCAGAAGTCGTTGCATGTGGATTCTAAGCATACATTTTAGTTAAACATACAAGAAATGCATAAGGGAGGTTTATGTGACTCACGGTTGATCTACAATGCTCGAATGGATGGAAATTTGGGGCCGGAATCACTGTGGTTCGAGCTGTTTCCTTGCTGGCCGGAGATCTCGAGAGAGGGAGAGTGCAGAAGTGTGTGTGTTTGTGAGGAATGAGCAAAAATGAAAAGGTTGGCTTGGGTTTCCTATATATCAGGTGCTAGTTTCGCCGGCAGTGTCGCTGGTAGTTTCGCTGGCAGTTTCGCTAGCCACGCGAAACTGGTCCCGTAGCCCAAATGTCTTAGCTACCGGGCGAAACTGTAGTTTCGCCTGGTAGTTTCGCTGGCTACCCAAAAAGGTCAATTTACATTCTAAGTAAGACAAGCACAATTTCTCGATAATCACACAATTACACCCTAAATCAAATAACACGTTGCATATAACTTCATGTAATGGTAGTAAGTAAATAAACACATAGCACATATGGACGGGATCGGTGATCAACCAAAGGTCATGGACGTATTCGGTCTAGACACGCATTAGTTACGGTTTATAACATGGCTAACGGAGATTATCTAACAGAACTGATGGAATTAACGGAAAAACTTAACGGAGCTAACTTGGGAAGTTACAATTGTCACATAATGCTTAATATTTTTGTTTGATATTTAACTAGGGGTAGAGCTGGCTGCGCGTTGTGGCGGTCGTTGTTAGAGCTTCGTAGCATCTTGTGTCCAGATCTGTTACTTTATAAGTTGAACTTTATATAACCTAACACAAGTATCATTTCTAAGGTCAATCTGCTTATGAGGTACAAGCCAAATGTTAGAGCATGTTTTGATGTCTAGTGCTAGGTCTTTGTAATTAATACTTTTGTATAAACTGGTCTCAGCGTACCAGTAGCGTACCAGATGGTACGTACGAACCATCTGGTACGTTGGTTAGTTGGTACGCTGGACAGTTTGGTATAAATAGTTTAGTTCGTTTAGAGAGAGTTAAGGTGTGAGAGTTTATAGCTTAACTGTGTGTTTTCCATAGTGTGATCTCTCTGTAATCTCTCTCTTGTAAACGATCTAGTGAATCAATCGAAGAATCGTTTATTACTCGTTGTGTACCGAATCCGATAACAATCATGTCTTAGCAAGATCGTATATGTGATTTACAAGTGGTATCAGAGCAGGTTTGCTCGTGATTCTGGTCGGCTTTGGTTTTCAGAGAGATAGAAACAACCTTTTGGTAAGAAATTCATCAATTCTCATCTGTTTTACGTGCATACAGTACATGTTTTACGTTCAAAATGATCTATGAGTGGTTCCTGTGAGTTCTGCATTGGTTATACGTCCTGAAAGTCAAAATTTTTGAAAATCAATCGAGTTCTGGTTGGTACACGGTTGGTACGCATTAAGAACGGTGTTGTACGCAGCTGGTACGCACTACAATCTTCAACAGAAGTTTTGGTACGTGGAACTGGTCCGCAGGACAATCTTCATAGACTGGTTCGTAGAAGTAACAGACTGGTTCGTGGCAGTTGGGACGTACCATTTGGTTCGTTCAATATAATTGGTACGTTTAAAGGTGGTTCGTTGGTGGTACGTTCATTTTTCTTCTGGTTTGTGAAGTCTATTGGTACGTTGGGTTGAAAATTGGTATGCAGATCGTTATGTTGGTTCGTTGGGTCAGATTTTGATTCTATAATCATGGATCCATTTCAAGCTTTTGCAGCAATGTCTTCGACTGTTCAGGCTATACTGAATTATGATAACGAGATAGGAACTACAAATAAAGTTCCTAAATTTATGAAATTTGAAGATTTCCATAATTGGAAAACTCGTTATGAATCATACATCGGTGTGACTGATGTTACAGTATGGACTCCAATGCTGGATGGTTATGAAGTTCCAAAGTTTCAAACTGGTGAATTTGCTGGTCAAGTAAAGCCGTATAACAAGATGAATGATGCTGAGAAAGAATCTTTCAAGCTGGAAAAGAAAGCTTATTCAAACTTATCAATGGCATTACCAAAAGATATTCTGCATCAGTTTAAAATGCATACAACATCAAAAGCGTTATGGGATGCATTGTGTCACAGATGCGAAGGCAATGCCCAATACAAGAAAAGTAAGAAAAAGGTGTTGTTGAAGGAATTTGATAATTTTTTTCATGTTCCAAATGAAACCATAAATGATCTCATTTCAAGATTATCACATTTGGTAAGTGAACTTGACATAGTTGGGGTGAGTAAAGAAGCACGTGAACTGAAGGAGAAGCTGTTAGATGTTCTACCTGCATCATGGGAAGAATATATTTTGTTGTTGACACATGATAAAGGATTTGATGATATTACCTATGATGATTTAACAAGAAACTTGCTAGCTCGGGAATTAGATATGAAGCGAGTTAAAACTCTACCAGCTCAAGTTCAAAATCCTGATGTGTATCTTGGAGAAAATGCTTCCACTATGCATGCAAAAGCGAAAGCTAATTCAAATCCACCGACGACTGCATTTTATGTGGAAAATACTTCAAGTGGACATGCAAATATGTCTCGGGGTTCTTCAAGTCAAAGTTTTACTCACAAAGCTGCGGTTACATACCCAGTTTACTCAAGTCAATCATCCTCTACTCCAACATCAAATCAAAGTGCATTTTCATCTAAAATCACAAATGATTTTATGGCACCATTTTCAGCAATGATTTCTTCATATGATGGATTAATAGCAGGAAAATTGACCAGTGCTGAGTTGACGGATGAAGATTATGAGCAAATTGACCCTGATGACTTAGAATTGATGGATATCAATTGGTCGATGGCTATGATTGTCAGAAGAGGCAAAAAGTTTATGAAAAGAACAGGCCGTAAAGATCTCAATCCTGAAGGCAAACTTGGATTTGATAAATCTAAGGTTCGGTGCTATAATTGTCAAAATTATGGTCATTTTGCTAAAGAATGCAACAAGGCCAAGAAACACGAAACTTCAAAGTTATATCAAAAGTATGCTGCTCAAAGTAACAAAGCTTCGGGAAGTAATTCAAATGCAAATGCTAGTGGGTCAAACTCAAATACTAAAGCTTTGGTCTCACAAACTGGTGACGGTTATGATTGGGCGGATGATTTTCCCGATGAATCTGTGTTTTTATGCGCTGCTGAAAGAAATGTAACACTTGAAGATGATCCTGATCTTCTTGGTGAAGATTTCTTTGCTGAAGGCCAACATGCTTTTATGGCCGACATTCAGGTAGATTCTAAAATCTGTGATTTTTGCATGACAACTGCTAATCAAATGAAAGCACTTTCTGATGAGAAAGGCATTTATTATGATAAATACATGTTAGCAGAAGAAAATGTCAAAATTTACAAACAAAGGTGGAGGCCGTTAAGGCTGAACTTAAAAGTGAGCATGCATTGATTCTGAGCACAAAAATAGAATTAAATAACAAAACTGAAGATTATATTTTTTGTGAGAAAAAAGCTTGCAGAAGCAAATGCTAAAATTTCTGATTTAAAAATTGAAATCTTGAATCTTCAGAGACAACTTGATAATTTCATAAATTCATCTTCCTTTGCAAGTTTTCTTTGCAAAGATGAAAATTTGAAAGAAGTGTTCAAAGAATCAGGTTGTACTTCAGTTCCTCCACCTATTGTTCATGGTCTAGGACCAAATGAATCTGAGATCAAACCAGCTGTTGTGTTTAATTATTCTATGTTTACTGAGGGATTATCTGATAAGTCCAAAGGCACTCATAAGAGAAAGCTTGTAAAAAATGTGACTCAAACTGCATCTGAATCTACTGAATCTGTGGTTGAAAAACCTAAAAGTGTAAAACTTACACCTTTAGAAGCTGATCAGAAAATTATTGAGACTGAAAAAACAATGAAAAATTTTGAAAATGCAAAGTTTGCAAAAGGTCGTGATTTGTTTTTTGAACGAGATTCTGTAATTGTGAGCAACACAACCACACCGGATGTTAACTCAATACCGGTGCCTTTGCCGAGATCAGCAAAATTTAATGGCATCGGGTTTGGACATCCTAATGAAGTTTCTAAGGTCAATCAAAAGAAACCTCAGAAAGTTCAAAAACATGACAAAGCAAATGTCAAATCTGAGAAGTCTGATGACAAACTAAAAGGTAAAACTAAGATTGGTGACTCTTCTCAGAAAGTGCGATTGTATTGTCTAAAAGGTAGTGATACAATATTCTCAGATGAGACATTTCCACTATGTTGTGTTGACTCAAAAAGAGTTGCAAAGGTGTTCTATGCTGATTCAGAAGGAAAACCAGTGTCTGATTATGAACCTGTGGCAAAAGGTTCATTATTGAAACTTAGAACTAGTCCCGATGATCAGATTTCTCAAACTCCAAAAGATCAAAAGGTGTCATCAAAAACAAAAATTTCAAAATATTCACCAAAGAGTTTTTATAACTCTGATGGTAAATTTATGCTCAATCAAACAGTTTTGATTATAAATCTTATGGATTCTGTGAGGATTATTATTTCTATGATGATTTTGGTCATTACGAACAAAATTTTGGAAAATTTGAGGATATAAAAAACAATCGTGTCAAATCCAATGGGTACTCTAATCATTGTGGAGTTGATGAGTATGGTTTTTACAATCAATTTGGATATGTTAGTCCATTTTTTAAACCTCTTCCAAAGTATAAATATCGACGATTTAGTGCTAAAGCACCTAGAAGAGTGGTTAAACAAATGACTGATGATAACACCTCAACTGAGTCAGGAGGTAGTTTTCCTACGGTTTTTGTTGATCGTAGGAGGTGTTATCATTGTTACCAAAAGGGTCGTCTTAGAAATAGATGTCTGGTTTTGGCTAAGAAACGAGCTTTCGCTGTTAGTATTGAAAACGTTTCTGAGCCAAAGCAGGTAGATGAAAAGGTGGTCACAAAACAATTTTTCAAAAGAGAAATGTTTTTCAAAAATCAAAATTCATTTGGATGTTCATCTTCAAGTGATGTTACCACGGAGTCATCTACTTCTGGGATAAGGCAAAAGTGGCTGCCTAAATTGACCTCAAAAGCCACTGAGGACTTTTCTGAAGACACCGGTCGACCCAAAGCTAAAAGTTTGGGTCCAGATACTCACTAATTATTTGCTGAAATGTGCAGGGTGCTCGAAAGCCAGTTGTCAACAACTTTTGGGTAGTTGATAGTGGACCATCTACGCACATGACGGATAATATTTCCTTGCTTTCAGATGTCAAACCAATTCAAGGAGGAAATGTTACTTTCGCTGGCAATAAAGGTGGTAGAATTACTGGTGAAGGAAAGTTGGGTAACGAGAAGATTTCCTTTGACAAAGTCCAATTTGTACAAGAGTTTCAACACAATTTGCTGAGTTTATCTCAAATTTGTGATAAGTAGTATACTTCTGCTTTCATAAGTTCCGAGTGCTTGATTCTGAAACCTGGTATTCAAATACCTGACGATTGGATCGTTATGCGAGCTCCTAGATTTCGAGATTTATATGTGTTGAATATGAATCAGACTACATCTGCGGTATCTGCTACGTGTTTTCTTTCAAAGGCTACGGAAAAAGAATCCATCTTGTGGCATCGTTGCATGGGGCTCATCAATTACCGGAAAATGAACTACTTGGTTAATCATAATCTGGTTGAAGGAGTTTCAAAGAATAGATTTTCTATCAATGATGTGTATGTCTCTTGCAAGAAAGGTAAACAGAGGAAGAAGTCTCATCCGTCCAAGCGTTTGAATTTAATTGTAACTCCTTTGGAATTGCTTCATATGGATCTTTTTGGTCCTGTGAATATTCGTAGTATTGAGGGAAGTTATTATTGTTTGGTTATTACGGATGATTTTTCTCGGTTCTCGTGGGTGGTGTCTCTAGCTTCAAAGGATGAAACTTCAGAGTCAATTCAGAAGCTATTATCCAAGTTTGAATCAATATATAAATTTAAAGTCTGTCGTATTCGTACCGATAATGGTACTGAATTCAGGAATGCTAAGATGACAGCTTTTTGTGATTCACTTGGGATCAAACAAGAATTCAGTGCGCCGTATACTCCGCAACAAAATGGAGTAGCAGAACGAAAGAATCGCACATTGATTGAAAAGGCTCGAACTTTGTTGGCAGATGCAAATTTACCGATAAAGTTTTGGTCTGAAGCAGTGCATACTGCATGCTATGTCCTCAATCGTATGCTAATTGTTAAGCGCTTTAACAAAACAACTTATGAGTTACTTAAAGGTCGAAAGCCACATTTAAACTTTTTGGAACCATTTGGGTGTTTATGCACGGTTCTCAAGGACGGTGGGAAGTTTGCCGCTAAAGCTGTTAAAGGCGTTTTTGTTGGGTATCATCATCCAATGAAACGTGTTTATTTTCCTTCTTCTAAGACAATTGAGAATCATGTGAATGTGGATTGTCAAAAACATACTTTCATACAACCCAAATCGATTGATAGTCGGGCTTTTGATTACAAGTCTTTACTGGATTCTTTCTCGGCTGTAAAATCTGATTCTGATGAAGAGGATCCTGATGTGTTAGCTGCTTTGCTACACTCACTGAAGAGTCCTGGACCAGGATCATGGATTCCTAAGCTTCAAAGTGCTTCTCCTGATATTACTTCATCTAGTCAGAGTGTTTCTAGTTTAGAAACAATGAGTTCGTCTGATTATAATGAAAGTACTTTTCATGAAGCTGAATCGACACCTGTTGATGATCAAATTCATTTGCCTAGTACAAGTTCTTCTGTGCCAAATTCGCTACCAATTGGTGATTTATCAAGCTCAGAAGTGGCAGAGGCAAATTTAAATAATCTGGCAGATAATCTTGCAGTTTCTGATTCAACCACTCTTAGGATTCACAATATTCATCCCCAAGAAAACATAATTGGAGATCTGTCTTTGGGAGTTCGTACACGCCATCAATTGTCAGAAAATGTTGATGCTTTGATTGCCGAAATCAGAGATTCTGGGGTTCAGAATGAAGTATTTCACTCGTGTTTTCTATCTCAAGTGGAACCTTCTAATGTTGATAAAGCGTTGGAAGATGCTTCTTGGGTAGAAGCAATACAAGAAGAGTTGCAGCAATTTAAAAAATTGGGCATTTGGCATCCCGTGGATTTACCCAAGAATTCTAAAGAACCGTGTGGCACAAAATGGGTATTCAAATGTAATAAAGACGATCGCGGTGTCATTGTCAGAAACAAGGCACGATTAGTGGTTCAAGGATTTTCCAGATTGAAGGTGTTGATTTCAACGAAGTGTATGCTCCTGTAGCACGCATTGAAGCTATCAGGATATTTTTAGCTTTCGCGGCACATCACGGATTTAAGGTGTATCAGATGGATGTCAACAGTGCTTTTCTGAATGGAAAGATTCATGAAGAAATTTATGTGAAGCAACCACCTAGTTTTTATGATCCGGAATTTCCTGACAAAGTGTACAAATTAGACAAAGCTTTATATGGTCTTCACAAGGCACCAAGGACTTGGTATGAGACGCTTTCTACTCACATGCTTGGCAATGAGTTTCAGCATGGCAAGGTAGATTGTACACTGTTTTCAAAGAAGTTCGGGAAGGATCTGCTGCTTGTTCAAGTTTATGTTGATGATATTATCTTTGGTAGCACAAAAGACAGCTTATGCAAAGAATTTGAGCGAGTTATGCAAACGAAGTTTGAGATGAGCTCGATGGGGGAGTTTTTGGGTCTTCAAGTCCATCAGTCTGCTAAAGGCATCTTTTTGCATCAATCAAAATATGTGTCTGATGTTTTGACTCGGTTCAAGATTGGCGATGTTCGGATTCCAAGTACTCCAATTCAGGTTTCACATGGTATTGAACCAGATAAATCTGGTGCCACTGTTGATCCGACATTGTTTAGGGCTATGATTGGTTCCCTTATGTATTTGACCGCATCTCGTCCTGATATTATGTTTGCTGTTTGTTTATGTGCTAGGTACCAGGCAGCTCCGAAAGCTTCACATATGCTAGCAATCAAAAGGATTTTTGCTTATTTGAAGGGTAATCCGGATCTTGGCATCTGGTATCCTAATGATAATAAGTTTGAGTTATCAGCGTATTCTGACTCGGATTATGGCGGTTGCAAAATCAACTTTAAATGGACTACTACCGGCTGTCAGTTTTTGGGGGAGAGATTAGTCTCTTGGCAATGCAAGATGCAAACCTCGGTTGCAACATCTACTGCTGAGGCAGAATATGTGGCTGCTTCCAGTTGTTGTTCACAAGTATTGTGGATACAACAGATAGCTCCCGCTAATAATGCTGTCAGACATGAGGATAGTTCAAATGATGAGTTAGAATATGATCATAGAGGTTATCCTGTTGAAGAGGATGAAGATGAGGAAGAAGACCAAGAGCAACCAGTAAACCAAGATCCAAATGTTCAAGATCCTGTGCAGCAAGAAAATCAAGAGCCTGTTGTTCAAGAGGCTGTAAATGAACCTGAAGCTGTGAATGTTCAGGATGACGAAATGAATGATGATGGTAATGTTTCTGGAGATGATGCTAGTGAAAGTTTGTCGGATACTGATTCAGACTCTGGTGATTATGTGACAATCTTGCATAATACCAAAGGAATTCAAGTCAAGAAAGGTTCTAAGCAACACATCGAATACTTGAAGTCCAAGAATCTGGATACTTCTAAGTATGAAAATAGAACCAAACAGGTTGAGGATAATGATGATGATCCAACTTACACTCCTACTTTGGAGGAACCTGTTCAGAAGACCAAGACTGCTGATAAAGGAAAAGCTCCTATGGTTTCTAAGGGCAAGCATATCAAACATATGGCTCAGAGAAATTTGATAGTGAAAAAGGGCTCGTTCCTTGCTGATGCTCGGAAAGCAGGTCTTAGTCCACCGAGTAAGAAGCAGAAAGTGTCTAATCAGTCTTCACTTCCAGTACAGCCAACCACAAAATCTGTAAATGTTCAAAGCTCAAGTAATCCACCGGTTAGAAAGCTTGTTATTCGAAAGCCTTCTTCAACTACTGCTTCTGCTTCTACTACTACTTCTTCTACAACTTCTACCATCTCTGCTACTAATTTGAAGCTGGCATTACATCAAGCCAGACTTGATGGGTTAGAATCAACGAATCGTCAGCAAGCTGATGAAATCAGAGGTTTAAAGAATCTGGTAAAGGAGTTGGTCTCTAGAGATCAGGCCAAAGATCGGGAGATTGCTAAATTGCAACAACTTTCTCTCTCTCTAGGTGATCAGTTAAATCTGTTACTCAAATCTTTACCTGCTCAGGGGGAGAGTAGACCAAATCCTGAGGAAATTTGTAGAGATGATGATGATGTGATGAAATATTTGAATGAGGATTCGGACCCTGAAGGAGGAGTTGGTGGTAATGTTTCTGGTACTGGTGCAGCTGGAACATCCTCTGTTGCTGTTGGACCATCTACTACAGTTCAGGGGAAGTCATCGGAGAAAGAAGTTTATAATGTAACTCCAATTTCAAGGGTTGAGTTGAGAGAAGGAGAATTTATTAATCCGTATTCAAAAGAGCAACTGGCGGCTATTTTTGCATTGAAAGTAGATGATGTTGATAAGGTTCCATTTGCTGATTCTTACGGAGAAGAAAATTCTGATGTTGATATGGATTTTGAAGAAGAACATGTAGAAGTGGAAGATATGACTGCTGAAGAATATCCAGATGATCCTAAGGTTTATGGAAATTTTTCTACTGATGATCAGTCTAGAGGTTTTAATTTCTTTGGCAGTGAAGATGAAGAAAACGTGGATGAAGAGTTAAAGAAGAAAAAGTCTGAAACTGAGCAACGAGAATCAAATGAATCTGAGAAGTTATCAGAAGAAGAAGAAAAGAGAATGTTATTTAATGCTTGGTTGAAAGATCAAAGAGCCAAGAAACTGCCAGTAGTGAAGTCAACAAAGGTTGTGGATCAGAAGAAATATTTTGACAGAAAAGGTGGTGAAGCTTCTGATGGTATAATTAGTTGGATGTATGACTCGGAACTCAAGTGCTATGCAATTAAAAAAGAGTTTGGGGTTATGTATTTGAAGCATGCTACAAGGTTTAATACTTTGCTGGTTTGTGATGTTAGAAATTTGTCAAGAAAGTCGTTCTTGAATCATGGAAGTAATGAATTGGCTGAGATTTTCAAAAATAAATTGAAAGAATAATGTCAAGGCAAGTTTAGATTCTTAACTCCACAAAGACTGAAGTATGCTGAACATCCTACGGATATTCATCCAATCACTGGAAAACCGGTTATGGTTTTAAAGTACAAAAAGCCGATTCAACTGAAGAAAATTCCATTGAAGAAGCTCGAACAAGATTTTATCAAAACTTTAAGATGGTGGTATTATGATGAAAATACTGGAGAAGCAGTGGTGGTGGTTAAAGAGCAGAACAAACTGGTCAGGCTGTATGATCCAATGTGGTTGATTAATTTGTCCAAAGATGATATAGGCAAGCTCTATCACAACAATATTTTGTATAAGGCTCAACATGCTGAACAAGCCTTGCAATTTTAACGTGTGATTAGAATATGTTTTGCATTTGGAATTCATGCTGGGAACAACCGAACACAGCATTGGAAGAAGACGTAGACAAAAGCTTCTGAAGACTAGCACAAGACAAGGGGGAGTTTGTTAGAGCATGTTTTGATGTCTAGTGCTAGGTCTTTGTAATTAATACTTTTGTATAAACTAGTCTCAGCGTACCAGTGACGTACCAGATGGTACGCACGAACCATCTGGTACGTTGGTTAGTTGGTACGCTGGACAGTTTGGTATAAATAGTTTAGTTCGTTTAGAGAGAGTTAAGGTGTGAGAGTTTATAGCTTAACTGTGTGTTTTCCATAGTGTGATCTCTCTGTAATATCTCTCTTGTAAACGAGCTAGTGAATCAATCGAAGAATTATTTATTTACTCGTTGTGTACCGAATCCGATAACAATCATGTCTTAGAAAGATCGTATATGTGATTTACACCAAAATTGCAGCATTGTATTAGGCTACTTTCTGATTTATAGAGTGTTAAGTTTGGGAAACAGAACATAGTTTCTACAGGCTAATACAGTCTTTGTCTATAAGTCTTTCTTGTTTTTAAGCGGTTTACCTATAGGAACGTCGAAAGTAGGAGATAGTTAAGTACATCATTTATATTATGAAGCTTAAAAGATTCTTTTTTTGGAAACACTTGCGAAACGTAAAGTTTGCTAACCGGGTTAGAGAAAACCTGTACATATTTACAGAAATAAAAATATAAATGAAAATTAGGATAAAAGAAAAAAAATGTCTACGAGGGTAGAATATGATGTTATACCCGGTTTGAATCCTTATATTGTACCTAACCACTCCGTCAAGGAATAAGTTACGAACAAAATATACTTATAATTAACTTATATTAAGAAAATATATTATATATTAATAGAATTTATTGAAAAAAAAATTGGGCAAAAAGGAGTTCCAATGTTTCGAACCCATGCCCCTCATTTACAAACTCAATCACTTGCCATTGAACCAACTTTACATATTTTAACTAACTTGTTAAACATAATATATAAAGAAAACAAAAAGTCAACATGTTAGCAACCAAGCTAGCATGCATGTTCCTTGTTTGACCTTCACTATATATATAGGTAATTCTTGAATCTCTCTTTTTACTTTTACATTGTAAAAACTCTTTAAACTAAAAAGTGTACCTATGCATGGCAATAGCCAACGGGAATGTCTAAGTGTTACTCTAAGATTGGACTATAGTTTTTACACAAAATATGTTATAAGTGGTCCAACATGAGCCCAAATAGACAAATACCCAATTAACTCAAAGCCCATGATTTTAATTCTAATAAAAGGAAGAAGGAAAACAAACATTAGGTCATGAAAATATTGTTAGTGTAAAGTCTTCTTTCCATTTCCCATCAAAAGTTCTGCAACTATGCTTCCCATCTCTGTTAATGTATAAGTTGTATTTGCTTTTGTATTAGGGATGTCTAGTTTACTCATTTAATTCTTTAGGGTTATTCTTGTAAATTGTTTGCCTATTTTAGGCCTTTTGTATTGTTGTGTAATTCATTGAGTTTTAACTCTCTCATGGTATCATAGTCCCCTCCTCTCCCTCCCCTTTCCCCTTCCTCTGCCGATTTCCTTTCCTCCCCTACCATGGCTTCATCTTCCTCCTCTCTCAACAATAATAGCATCTTCCATGCCCTCCAAATCAAACTAAAAACCGGCACCTATCTCCTTTGGCGCACTCAACTCACTCATATCCTCACCTTTTCCAATCTTCTCTCTCATGTAGATGGGTCTGCCGATGCCCCTCCTGTCGACACTGTCGCCGGTGACAAATCTGTCCCAAATCCGGACTACAAAACCTGGAAAGACGATGATCAACAGACCGTCATTCTGTTGCTCACCTCCCTCTCCGAAGAATCAATGGCGGCGGTGGTTGGCCTCACCACTGCCCGACAAATCTGGGTTGCCCTTGAGTCTACTTATGGCAACACATCGATTGAACGTGTGCAACTCCTCAGAGACACCCTTCGTCAAATGACGAAAGGAGATCGATCGGTCTCTGAATATGGCCGTGAATTCAAAGCTATCAGTGATCAGTTATCCGCGGTCGGGCATCCCGTTGCTTCTGAAGAATTGAACCACTGGTTCGTCACCGGTCTTGGCCCCTCCTTCCTCTCGTTCTCCTCCACTGCCCCGGCCCTCTATCCGAACGCCTCCCTCTCGGATCTGCTCACAAAGGCCGAGAATTTTGAACTTCTTAGTCGTGCCATCTCGGGTCCGAACCCTAGCCCTCCGGTGGCCTTCACTGCCCAGACGCAGTCGGCAACTGCTACCAACCGAAACTCCAGTCGGAACAGCAACACCAACCGTCAACCTCGAAATACTGGGAACTTCAATCGACAAAGAGGTAATCGCAATTCTGACCCTTGTCAATGGTGTGGAATCCCTGGGCACAAAGCAAATGTATGCAGAAAGTTAAAGAAAATTCTAGATGCTAGCAAATCTGACTCCAAAAAGTCCACCGTTGATGAAGAGGCCCTAGCCAAAGCATTTGCTGCCCAGTGTAGTTCTGATCCTACTGATGCCGATTCGGCTGACTGGTATGTCGATTCCGGTGCCTCCGATCATATGTCGGGTATGAAACATCATCTGTCTAATTTAAAATTGAAAAAACAGGGCTGTCGGGTTACATTTGGTAATGGTGAATCACTTCCGGTAACCCACAAGGGTGACTCTAAACTTTCAAATGACATTACACTCAAAGACATACTTGTTGTGCCCGATATTCATAAAAATTTACTCTCGGTTAGCAAACTCACCAAAACCAATGATGTTGATGTGATTTTTTCTCACCCAATCTTTTATATTCAGGATCGGTTGACAAAGAAAGTTTTGGCGGAAGGTCGATGTGAAGGTGGTCTCTATGTTCTCAATAATAATAATAAAAATAAAGCCTTTGTAGCTTCGTCATCAAACCCGCAAGCATCTTTTGAGGATTGGCATGCTCGACTTGGTCATGCCTCTTTTGATTGTATTAAGAGTTTACAAAAAAGTGGTGACATTTTATTGACATCTATTTTGCCCAAACCGGGTATTTGCTCTCCATGCCAAATGGCTAAGGCACATAAATTGCCATTCAATAATGATGAAAAACGTGCACTTCAACCCCTTGATCTCGTCCATTGTGACTTGTGGGGACCATCACCTATCACGAGTGTCAATAACTATAGATATTATGCCTCCTTTATTGATGATCACTCGCGGTTTTGTTGGCTATATCCTCTTAAAACTAAAAGTGAATTTTATGATGCTCTCAATATATTTCTCACATTTGTCCAAACCCAATTGTCACGAAAGATTAAAGTATTCCAGAGCGATGGGGGTACGGAGTTTATCAATCAAAAGGTACAAAAGTTATTTGAAATAAATGGGACTCTTCATCGGGTCTCATGCCCGTATACTCCGCAACAAAACGGACGAGCGGAAAGAAAACACCGACATATTGTGGAAACTGGGTTAACAATGCTATTTCACTCTAAAATTAATATAAATCGTTGGGTCGAAGCCTTCTCTACGGCTGTCTTTATCATTAATCGCATTCCATCCAAGTCCCTTAACGGATGCTCGCCTTTTGAAATCTTGTTTCACACCAAACCCGACTACAATATGTTCAAACCGTTTGGGTGTAGGGTCTACCCACTTCTACGCCCCTATTCGGAACACAAACTTGCACCCCGAAGTGTACCGTGTATTTTTTTAGGATATAGCACCAAACATAAAGGCTATAAGTGTCTTGACCCTCTCTCGTCCCGTGTCTACATCACCCGACATGCCCGGTTCGATGAAAAAGTTTTTCCTTCTTCCACCTCTACCTCCGCTGATCCTGCCAAACTATCTATAACCACATTTTTTGAAACCCCTTGGCCAAATAAAAATGGTTCCAATCAACCTGATCCTTCCCTCGATTCCATCCGCCCACATTCCACTCCCAACCAACCCAATCTTAACTCCACTACTCACTCAACTGAGCCCAACTCCCCTGGCCCAGTTAATGCTTCCAACCAGCCCACTCCATGCATTCTCTGTCCGGACGAGGACTTCCCCCCCCCCACCAGCCCGTCGCAACTAATCCCTCGCCATCACCATCTCCACCTTCGTCTCCGTCCCCATCCACCACCACCAGTTCCACCACCTCGTCCCCATCCACCACCACCAGTTCCACCACCTCGTCCCCCATTCCCACTCCACCACCTCCCCCTCCACTACGTGGAACTCATCCCATGCAAACTCGGGCCAAAAGCGGCATCTTTAAACCCAAGCATAAAGCCAACTTTGCTCAATCCACTTTGCTCCATCAAGCCCTTTTCTCTTCTTGTGAACCCAAAACCGTCACCTCTGCCTTAAAAAGGGAGGAATGGAGAGCGGCTATGAACACTGAAATTCAAGCTCTTCACAAAAATAACACGTGGTCTCTTGTTTTACGTCCTTCTAACCGTAATATTGTTGGTTCTAAGTGGCTTTTCAGGATAAAGTACCGGTCAGATGGCTCCATTGAAAGACTCAAAGCTCGCTTGGTTGCTCAAGGTTACAGTCAGGTTCCCGGACTTGACTTCACTCAGACTTTCAGCCCTGTTGTTAAAGCTGCTACCATCAGGACTGTTCTATCCCTTGCCGTCATCAACAAATAGCCAATGCACCAACTTGACGTAAATAATGCTTTCCTCCATGGCAATCTGGATGAAACCATCTATATGGAACAACCCCCTGGCTTCGTTGACCCAAAGTATCCCAATCATGTGTGTAAACTCAACAAAGCAATCTATGGTCTCAAACAAGCTCCTCGTGCGTGGTTCCATCGCTTGAGTATGTTTCTGAAGTCATATGGCTTCACATGCAGCCGCGCGGATCCCTCGTTGTTTATATTTAATCGTGACTCATGTCTTATGTATCTTCTTGTATATGTTGATGACTTAATCCTTACAGGAAACCAAATCTCTAAAATGGGATACTTCATCAACACACTGCACAATGAATTCTCGATTAAAGACTTGGGAAACATCAGCTACTTCCTTGGTCTTGAAGCAAGCCACTCTCCCAACGGTCTTTTCCTTAGCCAAGCCAAATACGCTAAGGAAATTTTGATCCGTACCAAGATGCTTGATGCCAAGCCTGCTCACACCCCTCTTGCCACCAATGTGTCCTTATCATCTGAGGGAGAGCCATTTAATGATCCTACATATTATCGATCCATTGTGGGTGCTCTTCAATACTTGACAATCACGAGACCAGATCTCTCGTTTGCTGTCAATCAAGTCAGTCAGTTTCTGAAAGCTCCTACTGTCGCACATTTTCAAGAGGTTAAACGCATCCTTCGTTACCTAAAAGGAACGCTTCACTACGGTCTTCACTTCAAACGATCCCCCAAGACATCAATAATCGGCTTCTCTGATGCGGACTGGGCTCGATGCCTTGAAACTCGTCGCTCAACCTATGGTTACTCCATTTTTCTTGGCGGAAATCTCATTTCATGGAGTGCCAAGAAACAACCAACTGTGTCTCGTTCCAGCTGTGAATCTGAGTACCGGGCTATGGCCAACACTGCTGCTGAAATTGTTTGGATAACTCACCTGCTTCAAGAACTCAATGCGCTGCCTCCTGATCGTCCTACGCTTCTATGTGACAATCAGAGTGCTCTGTTTCTCACCCAAAATCCGGTGGCTCACAAACGTGCCAAACACATTGATCTAGACTACCATTTTGTGCGTGAACTCGTCGCCTCTGGCAAACTCATCACCAAGTTTATACCTACCAAGCTTCAAGTGGCGGACATTTTTACTAAGAGTCTCTCTCGTCCTCAATTTGAGAACTTTCGCAACAGTCTTCGTCTTGGTCCACCACCGTCTCGCTTGAGGGGGGATGTTAATGTATAAGTTGTATTTGCTTTTGTATTAGGGATGTCTAGTTTACTCATTTAATTCTTTAGGGTTATTCTTGTAAATTGTTTGCCTATTTTAGGCCTTTTGTATTGTTGTGTAATTCATTGAGTTTTAACTCTCTCAATCTCCTTCTAAATTACCTGTTTCTACTTGTTCTTAATCTCCAGTTTTGACTATTTTGAAAAATCAATAAAGATGTAGTTACTTACTATTTCATTATAGAGTATTTCTCTGGTTATGATTATATCATTAACATCTAAGAGTACTCGCATTCCATTCCATATCTTTTAAAATATAATTTAATTGAAAATGCAATTTTATAAAGTTATCATTAACATATGAGAAAAAATATCACTATTTATAATGGAACATTCAAACGTTTTGCCTGATGGTAGACTAATATTTTTATATTTTTTAAGTTTTATTTCATACCGTCATGTTTAGTTACATATCATTTTTTTTCTCTATTATTTTAATTTAGTGTTATTGCATTGTTTTTTTTTATTATTTGCATTTCTTAACGTTGAGTTTTTTTGTTATGTTTTGTTTTTCTTTTTTATTTTAGGTTTCATTTATCGAGTGTAGTTTCGTACCGTAACATTTACGTATCTTTTTTTAGTTTTCTCTATTATTTTAGTTTAATATCAATGCGTGGTCTTTTTAAAATTTGTGTTTTCTTTATGTTGCGTTTTAGCAATGTGGTACCGTCATCATCCCTGTCGTAATCCTCGGGGTAGTGAAATCCATGTATATACAAAAGGCAAATATCAATATAAACACATTGGTTACCGAATGAAACCCACCAAAACGCATGGGGTCGCATTCTCCCTAGAAATAAGCATGGGAAACATTTTTTTTTGTAAGCCTTTCTTTAAGTATTTTTAGTAACCTAAATACATCACTATAAACATGAATTGCGAAAACAAATTTCAGCCCATTGGCTCACATTTTAGGTTATTTTTTTCTTTCTGATAATGGGCTTTTTAGTGAGCCTGTTACTTATACGGGAATTTATACTTTTCAGTTAATAATTGGTTTATCAGACCTTATTTTGTTTAAACGCAAGAATTTTAACCATGTGAAAAGTGATACGGGTAGGTATGTGTTGGGTAACGAACGACAGTGGTATACAGGTGTTCGGTGACAACAATTTCTTTTTATCCGATTATAATTTTATTTTAATTGTTCATTACCGACCGAGCATAGTTAAATCAGCGTTTTTCGAATTAGCGAGTAATTCGATTAAGCAGCGGAATTATATCGATTTAATTACCAAAACGCGTAAACCATAAAGTGTCGTTATCGTGTCAAACAGGATCATCACGATCACCAAATCACACAAACACCTTGATCGCGTTAAAACTAAACCTGATCATATTTAACGACAAAACAATTCAAATAAATAATTAAATAATTAAATCTAAAGCGAGTTTAGATATACCTGAGCGGTGTTTTAACAAACGTTAAAAGACACCGAGGAACAACGAGCAAGTCGCTAGGGTTTCACAGAAGAACGATCCGACCGTTCGGATCCAATCGTCTCGCGGATCGCGAAACTTCTCCGATCGATTCGTTGTGGTACGCGACGAATCGAATGATGGCAGTTACGACTAGCGCCTGTCGAAGACGAAACGGTGGCAGTGGCACGGCTGCGGTGGCACGACTGCGGTGGTTCACGGCAGCAACGGCAACGGGACGACGTGAGAGCTGCAGTTGCGGCGGCTACGAATGTGGTCGCTTGCGGCTGCGGTTGCGCTGCCTGCGGCTCGGCGGCTTGCGGCTGCTGCTACGACTTGGTTCGAAGACGGCGGTGGTTCGATGATCAGCCAGACGACGGGTTGCGGTGGTCGCCGACGGCTAGGTCGCGGGAGAGAGAGGATAGCCGACGAGGGGTAGGACGCGAGAGAGAGGGAGCGCGACGGCAGGGATTTCGAGATTAGGGTTTCCTAATCTCTAATCACCTGCTTAGGTCCCTCGTCAATCCTTTTAACCAAAACGAACCACTAATTCTGATTAATTAATAAAACGAGTTTATTAATATATTAGTCGCAATTCCGAGAACCGACGAACTCAAATAACCATTTATTTGATCCGTTTAATTTGCCGTAAACGTAAACCTGTACCGTTGCGTTGCGCATATTTATCGTTTAAGATAAATGTGTAATTAGTCGCATGTTTAATTATCGAGAATAAAAAATGATTAGTTACTAATTTCCATGATATACCGGGTCATAACCGGGTCGGGTTCTTGATGTTGTCGGGTCTAGACACATAATATCCAACAGTATGTTCAAAACCGGATATCTGAAAATTCGGATATTCGAAATTTCAAATAGTTAATTTTAACTATCGGATCTGTATCCAAAATTTCGGATATCTGAATTTTCGAATACATCTTTAGATAGTTTACCAGATACTGAATTTTCAATAAAAAAAACAAGTCAAATAAAATACATTGAATCCAAAATTACTAAAATAAGTCAAATAAAATACATTGAATCCAAAATTACTAGTGATAAATATTCAAATGAGCAAATAGTCTAATAGAAATATATTAAATAGCAAAACATAAAAAAAAAAATAAAACAATCAAGAAATGTCTGCATCTTCAAATCTTCATTCCTTCATAAAATGTGCACATGTTTCGATTAATAGTCCTCGAATACAATTGTATATATATACAAAGGAGAAACGGGTTTATGGTTTTTTGCCTATTTTGTCTTTTCTAAAAAAAATTAATAATATATATATATACACATTAGGAAAAATTTAACAAAACATTATCTACCCCAACTGGTTTGGACTCTCACCCTTTTAATCCAAGACCCAAGTTCTAATCCTTCAAACACCTTTTTTTTTAATATAGCTACCTTTTCTGTTTTGATTTTTATTTTGTTATTTAATATTAATATCTGATTTTTAAACATGTTAGGATTTTTACTTTTAGTTTCTTTTAATTTATAGATCGTTACTTTTAATATTTTATGTTTTCTATTTTTATTTTTTATTTTATTATAAACTATTAATATTAATATTTACTTTTAAATATGTTAAGCTTTTTATTTTTATTCTCAGTTCGGATAGTTCGTTACCGTTATCATTTTTATGTATGTTTGTGTATAATATTTATTAGAAAAAACGTTTGCAATGTTGTTGGAGTGGTTACTTTTTTGGATTTGTAGGGTCTTTGTTTTGGTTTGGCGTAAGTTCGAACCTTCCTACTTTAAATTTGGCCCATATTTTTTTCACTAGAACATAACCTTATTTTATGATATAGGTTTTTAAGTGTATTAGGTAGTACATTTTTTTTTTCAATTCGGATTGTTTGTTACCGTTATCATTGTTTATGTATGTTTGTGTATAATATTTATTAAAAAATAAACCGTTTGCAATGTTGTCGGAGTGGTTACTTTTTGGATTTGTAGGGTCTTTGTTTTGGTTTAGTGCAAGTTCGAACCTTCCAACTTTAAATTTGACCCATATTTTTTTCACTAGAACATAACCTTATAGGTTTTTAAGTGTATTAGGTAGCACATATTTAACACGAATCAAGGAAAGGGTCAATACATAGGCTGTTTTACACACACACACACAAAAATGATACTGAAAGTGCCTGGATATAGAGAGCTTTATTCGAAATGATGCGTGATATTATGCCGCTGAGTAAGAGTTTGTAGAAAGAAAATATAGGTTTAAAACTTATAAACTAGATTTTAAATATGTCATGTAATGCAGATATTAAGTGCACTGATATGAACAATTAAAGGTTAAAAATATGGAATGTAATATCTGGAATTTATGAGAGATGTGTTTATACAAAAATTATATAACATGAAATAAGAGGTAAATAAAATTTTCAAAACTGCCTAATACACTTATAAACCTATATATTCTCTACTTTATATATTTTTTTCCTGTATTTTCCACGAACCAAATAAATGGTCAATACATAGGATATTTTACCAAAAAAATATTATTATACTGAAAGTGCTTCGATACGGAGAGTTTTATTCCTAACGACGCGTTGATTTTAAATATGGAATGTAATACAGATATTAAGTGCACCGATATGAACAATTAAAGATTGAAGATATGAAACGTAACAACTGAATTTATGGGAGAGGCGTTTATACAAAAGTTATATAACATGGAATAAGAGGTAAATGAGATTTTTAGAATTGCTTAATAGAGTTATTAACCTATATTTTTTTTATTTTATTCACTTTTTTTAATCTTCCACAACTACCGCAGCAAAGCGCGGTCGATATCTAGTTAGTAACAAAGCACAAACTGAATGTATGTATATGATATTTGAAAAAACTTTGTAAATGAGCAAAACATATACCAAGTTATGAAATTAATATCAATTGCCATATGAGTCCCAAACGGACAGGGGTTAAATATGGACCTGCAGTCCAAAATCTTAACTTTATAAGGTCCAGAAGGTAAAATATATATAAAAAAAAACCACATTTCATTCACCTTTGAAAATACAAGGATTTTAAGACCTTTTGAACTTTGACACACCGTTGCTTTAGTGATTTCTTGAAAGATTTTTTAAAGGCACCTACTATTTATACCATCTGTTGTCTATTTGTACAGTTAAAAATGCCACATATATGAAAAAGTGAGGCATTTTGGATACAAACAAAATAATAAAACGCTGCATATTGGAAGAAACGTGGTGTTTTACTTTCAAACACATATGTACTTTAAAGGTGCTAACCGTCTGTACGAGGAAGATGCTTCGGAATGCTGCATTTTGTCATATATGCCGCATTTTGACGTTTTTTGTCATGTTGTTAAATGCCCTATCTATTTATATATATCGCATTTTAAGGTCTATAAATAGTTGAGTGCTCATTGATTTTTTATTGCAATATCAATACATACGAATACGGACCATTTTCGTTTGTATCATCTTTGTCTAACTTGTAAAGACAAATATTAGCAGTTAAGATGTCCTATGGGGACTTCATTTTTCATGATGATTTTATTGACAAGTCTTCTTCTGACCCGATGTGGTTTCCAGAATCAAACCGGGTAACTATTTAGTTTCTTCAACTATTTTATTTATTTATTGATCTTAAAATAGTAATGTTTTGTGTTTCTTGAGCAGTATGATGCCTTTCAATCGTCTAACCAATCGGTTCCAGAAATTAAGGAGCGCTTGTTTGATTTCAACCACGTGAGACATTTAATTAATTTTATTGGGATAATTTCATATATATCCTTATAAATTTTTAAAATGTCATATATATTCACCGCAAATAAAATATCATATATATCCTTCTTTAAATGAAATTTTTGTCTATGGCAATTTTACCCTTTTAAATATTGATAGTTGTTTATTATTTTATAATCCATTGGCTCTATATTATAAAATTTGTAATCTTTTATGTTTTTATTTCATTTACTTTAAACATATTTAGAACTATTTTAATCAATTATATACTTTTATGTTATTCACCCACTTATTTAATTGAACAATGTAATCCTGATAAAAAACAAAATTATATATTCAGGATTTATTAATTATTAAAATTTCACTATTTTTTTCTAAGAATTAAAAAATCAATATAACACTTACTACATGTCAAAAATTACTATAGTTATTGAAATGCAAAAAATCAGTGTAACAATCACTTGTCCGTCACCTACATAAATGTTGTATGTATGTTGTAAAATCAAATTATAAGAAATTCTAAAAAGAAATTTCATGAAAATGACTTTTTGTAATGAAATGGTTTGTTACTGGTTAAATATTGAAATTTAAGATTAAAAGTGGATATATATGATTTTTAAAGTTTTGAGAAAATAAGGATAGAATAGTCATAATCTAAATTGTTTTTAGGAAAATGGGTAAATATGATATTTTAGTTAGTTTGTATGGATATATATATATGATAGTTTAAATTTGGATTGATTGGATAAACATGATATTTTTTAAGTTTGTAGGGATACAAGTTGCAAATTGGCGCGCGTTGCGCCCGGGGTCTTGTTTGTGTCTGTTGTTGTGTCGTTTGCTTTGTTTCTTTTTTGTCTGCGCGCGAGGCCCCGTTTATGTTTGTCGCTAAATTGTATCCTTCCTACTTGCTTATTAGTACTTTTAAGCTAATAAACCAATGTAACAGCCTTCAACTTATTATACAGGCCATAGACAGTTCACCGGCATCACCAATCCAATAATAACGGTGGCGACGACCTAGAGTCTTGCCATCAAATTTGTGCATGTTGCGCGAGAGGCCCCGTTTGTGTCCTCTTTGAAGAATTAATGGTGTTTGGTGTGATTCGCTATGCGGCCACCGGATTCTCTTTTGTGTTGACCATAGGCATCACATCAAGATCACCACAAACAAAAGATCAGGGCCACCATATAAGCTTTTCGCCTTTTCTATATATTACCATAGAAGTTCAGTGTGTTCCTTTCTATAATAAGCCTCACCAAAATAAATTGTTTGTTCTTGTTTCCATGCAAATACAAACATGCTCCAACTCCAAGCTATCCAATGCCCATAACTACATATATGCAGCACTTTCAACCTACCTTTTAAAACCCACGAATCATCTACATAGATGTGCAAACAAAACAAAAAAGGAGGTTATATTTCAGAATATAAACAATGAAACAACCACATGACCATGCATCCACAAATTTCAATTAACAAATCTGGACTAAGAATACAGAACTATAAACTAAAACATTCATAGCATACTCAAAAACATTCATAACGAATAATATGATAAGTTATCTTAAATTTGATCAGTTTGAGCCTAATTTATGAGAAAACTAAAATCAATATTCAGTTGACAAAAAAAAAATTTAATTGATAACTGAAGTTACAATAATCAATTTAAGAGAGATACGCCTACCCTTCTTTTCTCGTAGATGATTTGATTATATCCATGGTTCTCGCTGATGTTGGAAACAGATTTAAAGAAGCGTAAATTAATTTTAGTAACCAACTCTACATGTTAGATTAAAAGTATCCCATTTAAAAAAATGTGAATAACATACAACAATAAAGAAAACTTACAGTAACCAAAATCAAATTACACTCGCATTGGCTTTTCTACCATATTACGAAATTAATAACTTATAAGACTTGGTATTGCAAATATGCAAGTATGATATTAATATCTAAATTCCAATGAGTTTTGGTCATTATTAGTTTCATTTGGTGATAAATGTAGTCTAATCTAAATGAAGTGATCAAATAACTAAATTGCCTTACATAAACCTATTATTAAAACTAACGCATATCAGAACTGAGTTAAAAATCAGAACATCAACAATAATTTTATAAGAATTCATAAGCCAGTTATAGACACTCACCCTGAACCTAAAGATGACTGCTCAGAACAAACCTGATCACTCTGCAAAAATAAAAAAGAAAATTCAGTTATAAAATTTTTTATATCTTTAAACAGAAATTAATAGAATAATCAACCATCAACTCAAAAGACTATAATAAATAAGAACTATATAATCAACAAACAAAAAAACTAATAAAAATAACTTTCCTATAAGCAACATGAACTAATTAACTGGGCTTAAGCTTCGTATCTTGAACACTACCAATTTTAAAGTGCTGGGTTTTGTTTCATATCTTTTGGAACAGGAATTAAGTGGACTTAAGCATGATTCATTTTGATCCATTCTGCAAAATTATCTATCTCAAATAATCTTATTTTGAACCACCATTTGAAGCATTTGAAATCAGCATAGGAATAGAAATAGAGATGGTTAAACCTAAACTCAAGATATGAAAGGGCATTTTTCGTTACACAGCTCAGATCCTTAAGCAGAGCAGCTCAAATCAAAGATCATCATAGCCTATAAAACCATGAAACTGAGCCAAAATTTTAACCATCGCCAACTATAGAAATCAGAAAGAATATCGACATCAGACTCCCAAAAAACCTTCATCAGGATCATTTCAAGGCTCGGATATTATACTTGTTAACAATGTCATCCGAGCTCCCCTTCTGAAATTCATAAAATAAGCCAGGCTCAGATTAGGGCTATGCAAACCCTAATGTAAATCATCATCACCGATGGCATCAGGATCGAACAAAAATGCGACCACATCTGAAAATGAGGCTCAGACCAAAGTCATCATCGGCGCCGTCTCTGTCACACCCCCAAATTAACCACTAACGGAGTTTATACCGTTAAGGGGTGCGACCAGACCAGGACCACAACCATTAGTTACAAATACTAAACGAATCAGAGTTAGTCCAAAGATATATCATAAAAAAAAAAAACAATCTCAAGTTACGCAGCGGAACAAAATATCATCTTAGCACTAACCACGTGCTTTACAAATCAGTGTATTAAATTCCCAATTAGTTTAATTAAAATAAAAGTCTTCATGTGCCATGCCAACCCGCTCCGGATACTCCTTAGCGATCTGCAAAAGTTTAAACCACGCAAGTGTCAACCTAACGGTTGGTGAGTTCACAGTGGGCTTGTCACGCAGTGGCCCGGTCTCATAATCATAAACGTATCAACATATACTTTAAGTAATATTTATTTGTGAAAAGCAATGCTTGTGATAACCAAAAATAATAGTATCGTGGTTTAGTAAAAGTATTGTCCGTAACCTACGTTATCGGGTATGTACTAGTTTTGTATAGTTAAAGTGCTCAACCGATATCGCGGGTAGCTAATCCGTTGTTCCATGCACTAAGGAAGTTTGTACCAAAGCTGACCATAAATTATTGTAGTGGCCGTGCCATCAGTTCTGCGGACCTACGTCATCGCGGTTTTGCCTCCCCCGTGTCCTCTCGGGATCACGGTCAGATAGGCTGATATTGTACCTCCGTGCACTCCCCGTGCCACGGGGCGTAGTTTGTCCAACTCCAGTAGATCTACCCAACATCCCCTCGCTTTACAATTAATGGTACAATTTAGTTGAGGACTTTTAAGTTTCAAGGCATCCTTAGAAATCATGTGATATCATGTGGTTTAGACTTTAACCTACACTAGCCATATTAAAACGGTTTTCCGGATTCTCATGAATCTCAAAAGTGTTTTCAGTTTTCGTTTCAGAAAAAGTCGTTTAAGTATTTCACAAGTGCTTCCCATAAAGCACTTCATGTTCATCAAGTGGGTGCCGCGCACTCCAGGTTTTCAAGTTCATCAGGGAGGTGCATAGCACTCTCGAGGTTGTCAGCATTGTTTTACTTTTAGTTATTCGGTGTGACCCAATCGGGTTCACGGGGATCGGGTTAGTGACACTCACCTTGGGTTGCACTGCTACACTTGCTATATAATCCAATTTTGCTTAACGAAGACCTATGAACACGTTTAGGTCTTAAGTATTAGTGTTGTGTCTAATCTTTACTTAACATCACTATGGCCCATAACATAGCACGTTGGAACTATGACTCGACATACAGACACACGACACCGATGGTTGATCATAAATAAGGGTTCACATATTACAGAAATCATAGCATGTTTCATCATAGCATAATCATGTAAGTCATGGTATAACATTCAAGTAAATTGCACAAGTTTGGATTCTGGTCTCAGTTTCGCTAGCAGTTTCGCTAGTCAGTTTCGCTGTGTGCACGGGCAGCACTTTCGCTAGGCAATACCCGATGACACAGTTTCGCTAGGCTAGTTTCGCTCGAAACTGTTGACACAGTTTCGCTAGCCTAGTTTCGCCCGAAACTGGTTTGAACTTTCGTTCAGGAAATTTCGCTCGGTAGATTCGCTCGAGCTGGTCTGGTTGGTTTACCCGGCGACACTACAGTTTCGCTCCATAGTGTCGCTGGATGAAGATATACTTAGTTTCGCTACATAGTTTCGCCCAGAGAACAGTATAGTTTCGCTGGTCGCGAAAAACTCACAAATCAGCCTAAAAATCAATCTAACAGCTTTCATATTACATGCAATTCATTATCTAGCATACATAATCATTTACCAACATAAATCAGTAAGCTTTAACACCTTAAACATGGGTATTCATCATCAAATCACCAAAATACACATAAAACCCTAAAATGACTAAAATGGCATAAATCTTCATCATTGATGGATTTCACACGTAAAGTTGTAAACTTTATAACAGATCTAGCAATCCTAAGCAACATATCAGAAGATCAAGTGATTCCATGGAGGTTTGGTCATGCTTTAAAGTAAAACACCAAGAAAACACATATAAATGCATAAGGAATGGTTTTGGGGACTCACGATTCGATCTAGGGCCAAATGGATGAGATGAGATGATGGTTCCTTGATGGTTCTTGGCTGGAATCAGCTGGTCCAGAATATCTCAGGAGAGTGTGTGTGTGTTTTGTATGAAATGAGGCAAGAATGTGATATCTAGGGTTTTATGTCATTATATATCTGGGCCTAGTTTCGCTGGCTAGTTTCGCTGGCCAAGCGAAACTGGCTCTGGTAGTCAGAGGGTAGACTAGCCGGGCGACACTATAGTTTCGCCCGGTGGTTTCGCTGGAAACCCAAAAGTGACCAGTTTACATTTTAAGCAAGATAAGTACAGTTCATGGGTTGTCGTGCTATTCATAATACTAAATCATGTATTTAAATCACATTGCACATAATAACTATAAGTAAATGAACACATAACACATATGGGCGGGTTTGGTGATCAACCAAAGGTCGTGGACGTATTCGGCCTAGTTAAGCATTAGTTACTAAGTTAACACTTATAACGTAACTAACGGAATTTGTCTAACGGAAGTTAACCTTGGAATTCTCGGATGTCACATCATCCCCATGTAATTGGAATTTTCGTCCCGAAAATTATTCTTGCGTCGTGGCATTCGCAGCCTCAGCTGTCGTCGCTGGGGAAAGAAAGCAAAAGTTTTAGGGTTGTCACATCCTCCTCTCGTTAAGAAATTTTGGTCCCCAAAATTAAATCATACCTTGAGTTTCTGTGGACGTTTGCTCGAACAGGTGAGGATACTTTTTCTTCATCTGATCCTCACGTTCCCAAGTATATTCAGGTCCACGCTTTGAGTTCCATCGCACCTTGACGATCGGAATCTTGCTACGTTTGAGGGCTTTCTCCTTGCGTCCCATGATTTCTACTGGTTGCTCAATAAATCTCAAGTGTTCATCAATTTCCAATTCCTCCAAAGGAATTATTTCGATGTCTTCAGCCAGACATTTCTTTAGGTTCGAGACGTGGAACACGTTGTGAACTCCATCGAGTTCTGCAGGAAGTCGTAAACGGTAGGCCACCGGGCCTACTTCCCCAATGATTTCAAATGGACCAATATAGCGAGGATTCAACTTTCCACGCTTTCCGAAGCATATCACACCTTTCCAGGGAGATACCTTCAATAGTACCTTGTCGCCTACCTCGAACTTCAAAGGTTTACGGCGTTTGTCGGCATAGCTCTTTTGTCTGTCACGTGCTGCGGCTATCCGCTTTCTGATTTGAATAATGCGTTCAGTTGTATCATGAATGATTTCTGGTCCAGTGAGTCCTTTCTCACCTGTTTCGGCCCAACACACGGGCGATCTACATTTTCTGCCATAAAGAGCTTCGAAAGGTGCAGCACCGATACTTGAATGATAATTGTTGTTGTAGGAGAACTCCACCAACGGAAGATGAGCCTCCCAGTCTTTACCAAAGTCGAGAACGCAAGCTCGGAGCATGTCTTCTAGAGTCTGAATAGTTCGCTCCGTCTGACCGTCGGTCTGCGGGTGATAAGCTGTACTCATATCCAGTCTGGTTCCGAGTGCTTCTTGCATAGATTGCCACAATCGGGAAGTAAATCGAGGATCTCGATCAGAGATAATAGTCTTAGGCACTCCATGACGTGCCACAATTCGGTCAATATACATCTTTGTCAACTTATCCATATTGTCGTTTTCCTTCATCGGGATAAAATGTGCAGATTTGGTTAATCGATCAATGATAACCCAAATCGCATCCGGTCGATTCGATCGATGAGGTAATCCTGTCACGAAGTCCATGGAGATGTCCTCCCATTTCCATTCTGGGATCTTTGGTTGCTGCAATAGCCCCGAAGGCTTTTGATACTCAATCTTAACCCTTGAGCATGTTAAACACTTAGCCACATATCGCGCGATGTCAGCTTTCATACTCGGCCACCAATACAAGTTCTTCAAATCTTGATACATTTTATCCGATCCAGGGTGCACCGAATACCTTGACTTGTGAGCCTCGTCCATCACGAGCTCACGAAGATTTCCAAGTAAAGGAACCCAAATTCTATCATTATAATACCTGAGTCCGTCGGACTTAATTTCAGAGTTACCATCTACCCCTCGCAGTGCTTCAGCTGCGAAGTTTTCTTCTTTTAGGGCTTCTTGTTGGGCATCGCGGATCCGATCCGGCAATCCCGTGTGGATGGTAAGTTGCAGCGCTCGTACCCGTCGAGGCTTTTCATACTCTTTCCGACTTAATGCATCAGCCACAACATTGGCTTTTCCCGGGTGATATTTGATTGCTAAGTCATAATCATTCAGTAGTTCGACCCACCGTCGCTGTCGCATGTTGAGATCCTTCTGATCAAAGAAGTGTTGTAAGCTCTTGTGGTCAGTAAATATTGTGCACTTTGTTCCATAGAGGTAATGTCTCCAAATCTTGAGTGCATGAACAACGGCTCCCAGTTCCAAATCATGCGTTGTATAATTCTTCTCAGTGTCCTTCAGTTGCCTGGACCCATAGGCAATCACTTTGTTCCGTTGCATCAACACACAACCGAGTCCTTGAATGGATGCATCACAGTAGACTACAAAGTCGTCAACCCCATCGGGTAACGCGAGAATTGGAGCTGAGCATAGCATGTCTTTAAGAGTTTGAAACGCGCGTTCTTCTTTTTCACCCCATCTATATTGCACTCCTTTGTGCGTTAAAGCTGTTAAAGGTTGAGCCAATTGCGAGAAACCCTTAATGAACCTTCGGTAATATCCGGCAAGTCCCAAAAATTGTCGGATTTCGGTCGGCGCTCTTGGAGTAGGCCAATTCTTGATAGCTTCCACTTTAGCTGGGTCGACATGAATTCCATTCTGATCAACAATGTGTCCAAGAAACTGGACTTCCCGAATCCAAAAATCGCACTTTGAAAACTTAGCATAAAGCTGTTCCTTGCGGAGTAAATCCAAGATAAGTCGCAGATGCTCCTGGTGTTCCTCCTTTGTCTTGGAATAGATTAGAATATCGTCGATGAAAACTATCACAAACTTATCGAGGTACGACTTGCACACTCGATTCATCAGATCCATAAATACAGCAGGCGCATTAGTTAGCCCAAACGGCATAACTAGAAATTCGTAATGACCATAACGAGTTCTGAAAGCAGTCTTGGGGACATCCTCATTTCGGACACGAAGTTGGTGATATCCAGATCGTAGATCAATTTTTAAGAAGTAGCTCGAACCTTGCAGCTGGTCGAAAAGATCGTCGATTCGAGGAAGTGGGTACCGATTCTTGATAGTAACCTTGTTAAGCTCTCGGTAGTCAATACACATTCGGAACGTTCCATCCTTCTTCTTAACATAATACTGGTGCTCCCCATGGAGATGAACTCGGACGAATAAACCCTTTGTCAAGTAACTCTTGAAGTTGTGCGGAGAGTTCGTTGAGCTCACTTACCGCCAAACGGTAAGGTGCGCGTGCAATCGGAGACGCTCCAGGAACTAGGTCGATTCCAAACTCTACTTGTCGAAATGGAGGCAAACCAGGCAGATCTTCAGGAAATACATCTTGGAAGTCGCGGACTATCGGATAGTCGTCGATTCTACGTTCGGGAAGTGTCGAATCGGTGACGTTTGCAAGAATCGCGAAGTGACCTTTACGAAGGCACTTTTGAGCTTTGAGAAACGAGATAATACCGGTTACTGTTCCACCTTTTTCACCTTGAACTGTTAACACTTCACCGTCCTTGAGTGGAATACGAACCACTTTTTCTTGGCATAAAATTTCAGCTCGGTTTTCAGATAACCAGTCCATTCCTACTATAACATCAAAACTACCAATCGGGAAAGGCATAAGGTTGATTCCTAATGTATGGCCAGCTAGTTCTAACTTACAGTCCTTAACTATCTGAGTCGTATCATGAAGTTTACCATTAGCTAGCTCTACCACATACTTAGCATCTAAGGCAACAGGTTTAGCATTAATCAACTTAGCAAATTTAGTGGAAATAAAGCTTCTTTCAGCACCAGAATCAAACAATACGGTAGCAAAGAAACCATTAAGGATGAATTTACCGTTAATCACGTTGGCATCATTGCGAGCTTCACCTTGACCCATAACAAAAGCCCTTCCTCTGCCATTTCCACCATTCCCATTGTTATTCCCATTGCCATTACCTCCACCATTACCATTCCCACCGTTGTTTCCTGGGTTACCGTTTCCCTGTCTTCTCAGCTGTGGGCAGTCCCTCTTAATGTGGCCTTGGGCACCACATTCAAAACAACCACGGGCTCCACCATTGTTGTTGTGATTGTTTCCTTGCCCGTTGCGGTTGTTCCCATAGTTGTTGTTGCCATGATTGTTGTTGTGTTGCCTTTGGCGGTTTTGCTGCTCAGGTAGAGTTGCCCAACAGTCTTTTGCTTCGTGGCCTTTCTTTCCACACCTTTCACAGTTCAAATTCTTTCTGCAAACACCAGCATGATGTTTCCCACACTTGTTACACAAAGGCAGGTTACCCCTGTAGTTGCTTTGCCCATTACCGCCCTGGCGGTAGTTACCACTGTTGTTCCCAGACCTCTTGCTTTGACCTTGGGAGTTATAGGACCTCCCAGTGCTGTTTCCAACACTCTGATTGTTCATGGAGTTTTCAGGAGCTTCATCATCAGCTTTTCTCTTGCCACTAAGGGCAGTCTTCTCAGTGGCCTTGGCAGGAAGTGTACCCTTCTCGACCTCCTGATCAGTAAGCTTGTGAGCCAAAAGAATGGCTTGCTGCACGGTTGTTGGGTTGCTAGCGGTTACCAAACTCTTGATTTGAGGCGCGAGGCCTTCCAGATAACGCTCAATGCGTTTGAACTCAGCATCAACCATTGTGGGGCACAAGACCGCGTACTCATGGTAACGCGCAGTATATTGTTCGACTTCAGACCCAATCATCTTCAGATTCAAGAATTCGCCCTCTAACTTCTTTACTTGGTCACGGGGACAGTATTCCTCCATAATCAGTTCTTTAAATGCTTCCCATTGCATGTTATTAGCCGCATCAATCCCAATCATCTGGATTTCGACATTCCACCAGGAGAGAGCTGCTCCCTCAAAGGTACCAGTAGCAAACTTCACCTTGCTTTCAGCCGGGCAATTACACATGGAGAAAACCTTCTCGGACTTCTCGATCCACCTGAGGAGTCCTACCGCTCCTTCTTTGCCGGAAAACGTTATCGGCTTTCAGTCCATGAAAGACTTAAACGTGCAGTGGTGGTTTCCTGATGCAATAGCAGTTCGGGTTTCAAATTTAAACAGGTCAAAATATAATTCATTTTGTGCCTTAACCGGCATAATAATTACCCTGAGCGGCATATGCAGCTTGGACGGCTGCCACCGCGGCTTGCACGTGTTCGTTAATCATCGCTTGCAGCTGTGCAGGCGTCATGTTAATGTTGTTCCTTCCGTGTCCTCTTCCAGACATCTTGCTGGACAGTTAAAGTAGCCAGTGTTCAGTCACAATTATACTTTATACATATCCCATAATATGCATAATAACAATTTCCCGTTATCCGACTATTAGTCCAGAAAAATTTTTGTGCAAAATTGAGGCGTCGTCGAGGAACGTCGTAAATCGTGAGTAGCTATCGCCGAAAGTCGGCTTTCCCATAAAAGTCACCGTCGGCGTAGTCATCGTAGTAGAAATCAGGACGTAGCGTGTAGCATCGTTTCGTTATCGCTTTCCCCCGGCATAGTGCGCGCATTAGCGTTCGCGTTTCGTATTCGTGTGTGAAAATTTTCCTAAGGCTTTCCGTTAGACTTCCTAGACACGGTCTATATATATATATATTTATATATATATATACATATACATACGTACTAAGCTTTTACTTACACAGCAGAGCGAGTATCCCAGGTTGGCACGTAAAAATTTTGTTTTGGGAATTTGTTTATTCGTTTGTAACTAAGGTTTCAAGTTGCAGTTTCCAAATCGTTTTCAAAATTGATTCCAGTTCTCTGCAACTCATGGCTCTGATACCAATCTGTCACACCCCCAAATTAACCACTAACGGAGTTTATACCGTTAAGGGGTGCGACCAGACCAGGACCACAACCATTAGTTACAAATACTAAACGAATCAGAGTTAGTCCAAAGATATATCATAAAAAAAAAACAATCTCAAGTTACGCAGCGGAACAAAATATCATCTTAGCACTAACCACGTGCTTTACAAATCAGTGTATTAAATTCCCAATTAGTTTAATTAAAATAAAAGTCTTCATGTGCCATGCCAACCCGCTCCGGATACTCCTTAGCGATCTGCAAAAGTTTAAACCACGCAAGTGTCAACCTAACGGTTGGTGAGTTCACAGTGGGCTTGTCACGCAGTGGCCCGGTCTCATAATCATAAACGTATCAACATATACTTTAAGTAATATTTATTTGTGAAAAGCAATGCTTGTGATAACCAAAAATAATAGTATCGTGGTTTAGTAAAAGTATTGTCCGTAACCTACGTTATCGGGTATGTACTAGTTTTGTATAGTTAAAGTGCTCAACCGATATCGCGGGTAGCTAATCCGTTGTTCCATGCACTAAGGAAGTTTGTACCAAAGCTGACCATAAATTATTGTAGTGGTCGTGCCATCAGTTCTGTGGACCTACGTCATCGCGGTTTTGCCTCCCCCGTGTCCTCTCGGGATCACGGTCAGATAGGCTGATATTGTACCTCCGTGCACTCCCCGTGCCACGGGGCGGAGTTTGTCAAACTCCAGTAGATCTACCCAACATCCCCTCGCTTTACAATTAATGGTACAATTTAGTTGAGGACTTTTAAGTTTCAAGGCATCCTTAGAAATCATGTGATATCATGTGGTTTAGACTTTAACCTACACTAGCCATATTAAAACGGTTTTCCGGATTCTCATGAATCTCAAAAGTGTTTTCAGTTTTCGTTTCAGAAAAAGTCGTTTAAGTATTTCACAAGTGCTTCCCATAAAGCACTTCATGTTCATCAAGTGGGTGCCGCGCACTCCAGGTTTTCAAGTTCATCAGGGAGGTGCATAGCACTCTCGAGGTTGTCAGCATTGTTTTACTTTTAGTTATTCGGTGTGACCCAATCGGGTTCACGGTGATCGGGTTAGTGACACTCACCTTGGGTTGCACTGCTACACTTGCTATATAATCCAATTTTGCTTAACGAAGACCTATGAACACGTTTAGGTCTTAAGTATTAGTGTTGTGTCTAATCTTTACTTAACATCACTATGGCCCATAACATAGCACGTTGGAACTATGACTCGACATACAGACACACGACACCGATGGTTGATCATAAATAAGGGTTCACATATTACAGAAATCATAGCATGTTTCATCATAGCATAATCATGTAAGTCATGGTATAACATTCAAGTAAATTGCACAAGTTTGGATTCTGGTCTCAGTTTCGCTAGCAGTTTCGCTAGTCAGTTTCGCTGTGTGCACGGGCAGCATTTTCGCTAGGCAATACCCGATGACACAGTTTCGTTAGGCTAGTTTCGCTCGAAACTGTTGACACAGTTTCGTTAGCCTAGTTTCGCCCGAAACTGGTTTGAACTTTCGTTCAGGAAATTTCGCTCGGTAGATTCGCTCGAGCTGGTCTGGTTGGTTTACCCGGCGACACTACAGTTTCGCTCCATAGTGTCGCTGGATGAAGATATACTTAGTTTCGCTACATAGTTTCACCCAGAGAACAGTACAGTTTCGCTGGTCGCGAAAAACTCACAAATCAGCCTAAAAATCAATCTAACAGCTTTCATATTACATGCAATTCATTATCTAGCATACATAATCATTTACCAACATAAATCAGTAAGCTTTAACACCTCAAACATGGGTTTTCATCATCAAATCACCAAAATACACATAAAACCCTAAAATGACTAAAATGGCATAAATCTTCATCATGGATGGATTTCACACGTAAAGTTGTAAACTTTATAACAGATCTAACAATCCTAAGCAATATATCAGAAGATCAAGTGATTCCATGGAGGTTTGGTCATGCTTTAAAGTAAAACACCAAGAAAACACATATAAATGCATAAGGAATGGTTTTGGGGACTCACGATTCGATCTAGGGCCAAATGGATGAGATGAGATGATGGTTCCTTGATGGTTCTTGGCTGGAATCAGCTGGTCCAGAATATCTCAGGAGAGTGTGTGTGTGTTTTGTATGAAATGAGGCAAGAATGTGATATCTAGGGTTTTATGTCATTATATATCTGGGCCTAGTTTCGCTGGCTAGTTTCGCTGGCCAAGCGAAACTGGCTCTGGTAGTCAGAGGGTAGACTAGCCGGGCGACACTATAGTTTCGCCCGGTAGTTTCGCTGGAAACCCAAAAGTGACCAGTTTACATTTTAAGCAAGATAAGTACAGTTCATGGGTTATCGTGCTATTCACAATACTAAATCATGTATTTAAATCACATTGCACATAATAACTATAAGTAAATGAACACATAACACATATGGGCGGGTTTGGTGATCAACCAAAGGTCGTGGACGTATTCGGCCTAGTTAAGCATTAGTTACTAAGTTAACACTTATAACGTAACTAACAGAATTTGTCTAACGGAAGTTAACCTTGGAATTCTCGGATGTCACAGTCTCAAACCCTAAACCCACGATAGAAACCATCCGGCATCAGAACTGAAGAAAATGCGACCACATCGGAAAAGGGGGCTCAGAAGAAAGTCATCATTGCCCTCATCATCCCACAGCAGAAACCATTACGGCATAAGAAGCGGGAAAGAATGCGACCAGATCTGAAAAATGTATCATCGACATCGTCTCAAACCCTAAACTCCAGCCGCCGCCGTCGTATAACCTCAAGAAACCACTACACACGCAACGACCTCGACGCCGTGCGATGGCGGCACGCCAGTGTCACCAGCCGTTGGCAACGGCGGCGACAACAGATACCGGCGGCCACCATCGGCGTACGCCTCTGAAATACAAATATAGAGCAAGGTTAGTCTGCGGCGGGGTTCATTTAGAGAGCGAAAGAACCGGCGAAGGCACCGAGGAAGTGTTCATTTAGAGAGAGAAAGCACCGAGGAAGTCTCGTAGATAGAGAGAGAGAGAGAGAGAGAGAGAGAGAGAAGAGAGATCGGCGGTGATAGATAGAGAGAAGAGAGGGATGACCATTTAATACACTCAATCAAGACCATTCCCCAGCTTTTCCTGTTTGACATTCTCCACACGCCAACTAAAGTCTTGATATGCTATAGAAGCTCACAGTAACATGGACTTGTACAACATGCACCGACATGAGCAATGGCCACCAAATCAAATGCTTCATGAGCTTGTACGAAAGGCTTTAAGTGTTGCAAATTTTTACAATCTTTTGAAGAGTTGTACCAAGCACGCTTTAGGAGGTTGTACAACATGCTACTTGGGTTGTAAACTTAACTTCCAATTGTTTGTATGTTAAATATATGAAATTCACCCAATTTTATTTGATTAATTAAGTTGTTACCATGAAAAAAAAAACTTAATAATTGTTTTTCTTTTAGAACGTCTACGGTTCACAATCATCGGATTGGAGTCAGCCTCAATCCAACCAGGCATCACAATCTTCATGGGCCCCTAATGTCGGTTATGATTATGTCTCTCAACCGCAATCAAATGAGCAGTATTCGTATGGCCAGGGAACACATTGTTCGTGGGCCCCTCATATCGGTTCTGATTACCACGTTATCCTTTGATCTTCAGCGGATCATGTTGTTGAACGTTATCACCCGCGCCAACCAATTAGAAACGCGTCTCTGCCGATAGCAATTCAGCAGACCCCCCGGACTCTGGTGATTATATCCGCCCACCGGGCGTGGATTATAGTACTGACCAGGTAAGAAAAATGATCTAAATTGAGTAAACAGGTACTCTTGTTTCTGCCGTCTAAGTACTTTTGTACCGTTATTGTAGATTTTCAGGTATTATGAACAGCTGGAAGTCTGGGTGTGAAACTAGGACATGACAACGGCTAGGCCATCGTCACGGGCGCGAAGTAATAAGATTAAAATATCTGATTATAAGAAGAAGGTATTGCTCAGGTGTGATCGTACTGTAACATTTGTATCAACCGCTACAGTTCGAAAATCCGCTAGCAAAAAGATAAACTGTCCTCTCAAGTTGATGGTGTTGTACGACCAACGTTCTAGGCCTTTTCAGTTGGACCAAACCTTTCCAAGACATAATCATTCTCCAGCAAGGTATTTGTAGGGCCATTCACATGTGAGGAAGTTAACTACGGATGAATTTTGTTTGGTTAAAGAGCTTACGGAGCGAAACATGACAGCCCGTAACATACGATCTACCCTAAAGAAGCATTTTTCGGGTAATGTTTCTATCCTAATAGACATATATAATGCTCAAGATAAAATTAAGAGTAGAAAGAGAATGGGAGCATCCCCAATGGAAGCTCTGGAGAACATGTTGTGGGAGAGGAACTATGTTTTTCATATTTGCGAAGATCCCAAGACCAACATCACCCAAGAGATATTCTTCATTAACCCTAAATCCTACGACGCATGGCGTGCGTTCCCACACGTGTTTATAATTGGCGCAACCTACAAAACGAACGCGTACAAACTCCCGTTCGTTCAAATGGTTGACATGACCTCGATAAGCCAGTCGTTTCTCATTGCACATGTATTTGTTACATACGAACGTGAGGACAACTTTGTGTGGGTCTTACAGAGGCTAAAAGCAATATTGACAGGTTGCTACGAGCCACAGGTAATAATAACAGACATAGATATTTCACTTGTTAATGCACGTACCAAGGCATTTTCGGGTGCTTCTCATCAGCTGTGTAGGTGGCATATTTACCAGAATATCAAGAAACATTGCAGACCATCTTTCGGCAAAGACACCGTGTATAGCTGGGACGATTTTAAGAAAGTGTGGAACCGTTTGTGTAATTCTGCAACCCCGGAGATGTACGAGTACAACTGCAACCAAATCTTTATAGGACTTGTTGCTCCAAAACGAATGAGTAGGTTCCCTTAAATGAATAAGTAGTATATACATATATATTTATATACCAATCGTAAGTATTTATATTATCTTGGAAGATGTACAAAACGCCCCATCTAAACCAAAACGTCCCATCTTAATCGTGTATTTGATATCAATTTTGTAAATGCATATTCATCTTATTTGTGTATTCTGACCTTTTTTGTATAATGGAATGCAATGGTTGTTTACAAGTCAGTTTTTTGTATAATGGAACGCGTTGTCCGGGATGAAAATCCTGGGCAAATTCAGGCCTCGTGGTGCCTATTACTACAATTTGAGTACCGTGAAGGGAGTGATATATGTGCTGGAACCAACGACGATGCAGGGGGTGCAAGAGGTATAGGTGATGATGAGATGGATGACTTGGCGGATATGATATACGACGATGAGGACCATGGGGAGGTGCACGGAGGGGAACAGTATGTCAATGCAGCCGCCGATGTGGGGGGAGAGGAGCCGGTACAACCACAGCTACAACCGGAGAGAGGACATCTGCGTCGTATGTTCAGGACTGTGAGGCTACCTGGATCCATGATCCTCACTTTACATCAATTGTGTCAGAGCTCCCGCGATACAGCTCAGGCCCTTTGCGCCCTGTCACGTCGTCTAGATCGATAGGACAATATTCAGGATTGGCTAGTCTAGACATAGTACATGCGTCTGCAGAGGGATGGACTGGACACTCCTCCTTTTCCAGCTCCTCGAGATTATCCAAACGACGATTAGTTGGTGTAGGTTATGTTATTTTGTTTTCAATTGTACTGTTCTGAACCTATTGACATCTTTTAAAATATACTGAAACTTATTGTATAGTGCAAATGAATGTCTAGTAAGAATGTCTTGTATGGTTTTCTTGTCTTTTGAAATGAATTGGTATATTGACATCGTTGGTTTGTATATTTGATTGAATCATATACGTGGTTGTTTGTTTCGATTGGTTACTTTCTTTCGTACGTTGCATTGTAATATAGGTTCATTTACATAAACAAAAACAATAATATGGACAATAAAATATGACATAAACTAAAAGGGTCAATAAAATATTCCTTGTTAACATTGCAAATAACCCGATTCTAAGAAAACACAGTGACATAACACGCATATTAATTTAGGTCTCTACCGTTTGAACTGTCTATAATTCAAAATGCCACATTTAGGACAAGATGTCATGTTTTAGTTACAAACAAATAAGAACCTTTGTACTTTCTGCACGCTTAATAAGATAAAATAATTAAAATGCCCCATTTAGGACAAGATGCTGCATTTTAGTTCCGTTAAGTACTACCACTTTGACTTTCGTACGATTTACTTTTTGTTTTGTTTGGAACCAAAATGCCCCATCTAAAACAAGATGCTGCGTTTTAGGGTGTGTTGATAGAATATGGGGGTGGGTGGATAGAATATCTGTTTTTAAACACAAGTCTGCTTCCAATCCTAGTTCAAAACTGAAATATCATTTTGCTAAGCCAAAAACTAAATTACAGTATAAATCACAGTCTCAAAAAAATTGGACCAGGTTATCACTAAGTGTTTTAATAAATGAAGGCAGTAAGACAATCACTAGACATGTTTATCAAAAAAATTAATTTCATATGGCAATTCATAATTTCAAAGCCCTAAACACTGATGGATCCAGAAAATTTATTCAGTGGGTGTCAAAATAAATTCAATAAAAATAACCTAGTTATTTTTATTCAAGAATTTTATAACTTAGGATGCCTTGGGTGCCAAAAACTGTAGGATCGTCATTAGTTAGAGTTAAACTAAAACAAAGCCCTTTACTTGCAAATATAACCCTGCGGAATTAAAGTTATATTTCACTTTACTTAAGCGATATTTAGTTCTTGTGTATAATGTAAATGCTTAATT
>JBCNJP010000003.1:83356041-83635029 GCA_039602395.1 Deinandra increscens subsp. villosa
CGTAATATTCCTTACAAAAACAACTAAAAAGAAGTTACTTTCACAAACTATGGATGTCAAAAACAGCTAAAAAGATATCATTTTCATAAATTTTGGGTGTCTTTGGTGCCTCATGTCACGTCCTTCTTAAATTCAAGTCTCAAGTACTAAGATTCTAGAAAGTTCCGGACATCTCCACATTCTTCCTCCTTGGTAGAATCTAGAAAAGTCCATAAAAATATCATGGATATCAAGCATGGAGAATTCTAGAATTATCTAGATTATATGAGAAAGTTCCTACAAAATATCCTAAGAAGTTTATGGAATAATCTAGAACGTAAATCATGTAAATATCATAGATATATACTTAGAAGTCTCTAGATTATTGTAGAAACTCGAGATTAATCTTAGCACTATTATAAATAGGTGGAGGTGTTCATTTGCAAATCACCTCACAATCTTGTGATCAAAGCTTCCTTTCTAAAAAGCATTCTCGTGTAATACAAAGTGTTCCTTTGTGTAAACAATCTTGTGTTCCTTTCCTAGCCGTTTGAATCATCATTATTGACTTGGTTATAAGGTTGGTCTTAGTAGGAGATTAAGAGCCGCACGAGAGTTGGAGAAATTACTTTGTGACAGTTGGTATTAGAGCAACGTCGGTTCACTGGAGTTGGAGAAATCACTCCGTGACAGCTAGTATAAGAGCAACGTCGATTCACTAGATGGTGACTGATTCACACAAGGTTGTACACACAAACATTGTTGGAGGAGATGATACTCATGGTCAGAATACCAAATACCACTACTCCTATTGGAAGAAAGAAAGTTCGAGGTGTATCCATGGATAGGACCATAAAAAAACTTGTCACTGATATGAAGAACGCAGTGCTCGAGATCAGGACTCAAGTTGACATGTGTTTTAACCGTTTGGAAACGTTGGAAACTGATTTTGTCAAACTACGAGAAGGGTCAAAAGTTGTTGCTGAGCTGCTACGTGGTGAGATCAAACTTATGATTGGTGATTTATCTAAGGGTTCCATTAGAGAGGCAAGCATAAAACTACACAAAGACATTGATGACATGTCCGCTAACATGCATCAAAGTCTTTTTGGTTTGGAAACTAAAGTCAATATTGTAAATCAATGGTCACCATTGGTGCAAGCATCATAAACATCACACTAAGGTTCCACATCCCAAAGCATATTCCATTCGAATGTAAACAAGAAGGCAAGGTTATCGACAACTTCTTATGGGAGATGGGACGATAATTTAATGGCGTAGACATTATAGACGATCCCACAAAGATCAACATGGCAACACAATACTTAAAGGATACCGCAACATTATGGTGGCATCGAAAGGAAGTAGATACTAAACGTGGTACATGTATCGTTCAAACTTGGGCTGATTTTGTCAAGGAAATAAAGTAACAATTTTATCCAGTAAATGTTGAGCATGAAGCTAGAAGTCGCTTACAAAAGCTTAAGAAACCGAAACCATCAAAGATTTTGTGAAGGAATTCACAACCCTTGTCCTTGGGATCCCGGATCTAACCGCCAAGGGGTCTCTCTTCTATTTTCTTAATGGCCTACAATCATTAGCTAAAATTGAATTAGAGCGAAGAAGGATAAAAATCTTGCTTCAGCAATTTTCGTGGCTGAAAGCTTGATTGATTTTAAAGAGAAACGACCATACAAGCCCACGAATGACGAAACTGATGATGAAAAAGGTGGGGGAGAAAAACACATTAAGAATAATCAATTCCGGAAAGATGTTACCCAAAAATCAACATACTATTACGACAAATAGAAAGTCGTAAACAAAAGATGTTTCCTTTGTGATGGGCCATATAATGTTTGAGATTGCCCAAAGAAATCAAGGTTAATAGACTTGATATGGAACAATGAAGAATCCCATGAAACCGAGGAGGTTCACTTGGGAGCAATTCAACTTCAAATCCTCAATGCCTTGAACGTATGCGAAAGGAAGTCCTTAAATGGTTGAGGGCAAGGCAAACCAAATATGCTATACGAAGGCGGAGAGGAAAGGAATTCAGTTCATAAACATTGAAGTAAATGGTCAACTTTTCAGGTTGTTAGTTGACACAGGAGCAAGTCATAATTTCATCACTAAAGATGAAGCCAAACGACTCGGCTTAAGGAAATGCCAAGCCAATCAAAGGGGTGTCATGGAAATGCTGCCAATGGAAATGCCAAGCCAATTGAAGGGATGTCATGGAAATGCTGCCAAACGACACGGGAGCAAGTCATAATTTCACTACAATAGATGGACTACTCAAAGCTACCAATGGAAATGCCAAGCCAATCGAAGGGATGTCATGGAGCAACAAGACCAAGATTAGAACATGAAAAGGCAAGTTAAATTTCTCATTCGTACCCTAGATGACTATAAGATCGTGTTTGGGATGGAGTTCTTCATAAACGCAAAAGTTGTTCCAGCAACATTTCTAAACATTTTATACATCATCATAGGTGATTAAATATATACCACACCCAATGGAGGTGATGCAAGGAAACGGAGCAAGATCGCGACCGTAATACAACTCTTGAGACCAAGACGAAGAGTCAAACAAGAGACACGGTGAGGATGTCATCGATTTAGGGGGGGGGGGGGGAATGTGACGTCCCTCTAAAATTTAAGCTTTAAGTATCGGGATTCTAGAAAATTCTGGACATCTCCACATTCTTCTTACTTGGTAGAATCTAAAAGAGTCCATAAAATATATCATGGATATCAAGCATAAAGAAATTCTAGAATGATTTAGATTATATGAAAGAACTACTATAAACTATCCTAAGAAGTTTAGTGTAGAAAACTCGATATTAATCCTAGCACTACTATAGTTAGGTGGAGGTGGTCATTTTGCAAATCACCTTACAAACTTGTGATCAAAGCTTCCTTTGTAAGAGCATTCTCGTGTAATACAAAGTGTTCCTTTGTGTAAACAATCTTGTGTTTCTTTCCCAGTCATTTGAATCATCGTTCTTGACTTGGTTATAAGGCTGATCTTAGTAGGAGAGTAAGAGTCGCACGAGAGTTGTAGAAATCACTCCGTGACACTGGGAACTGATGTGCAAAAAACTATACATGTTTTTATATCAAATATTCCTCACTTATAGGTTATTTTCTGATTAATTATTTATAAAACAGTGAGAAATTATTTCATTTATAGTATTTTCAAAATAATCCAAGTCAAAATCACAAAATAACTCAATTATGCTGAAAAACGAAGAAAAACTGAAGACTTGGTGATTTTTGGGTCAAGACACAAGCTGTGTCTCACTAAGCACACCCCATGCCCTTGCAGAAAGGATAAAAATGCACTCATACACGTCTCTCTCGAGTCAAGACAAGGTGGTATCCCCTAAACTCAACCACGGATCAGAGCACAATAGCTAGAAGACAATAGTGCGGTCAGAAAAGGCCTAAAACTTCACGGAAGCATATCTTGGGCTAGAAAATGAGTTATGGGGCCCATAATTAGTGAATTTTGAGTATCTCGAGGAAAATAAAGCTGATTTTGTAGTTGAAATGACCCGTTCCCAACACTACATAGGTGGTGTTATACTTTGAAATGGGCCGTGTCGAACTGAAAGTTGACTTTCGCCCCCTGACAAGCACATACCGTGTCTTTAGTCAACACGACTCGTGTGAACTTAAAAGCGTGACCCATGTCACTATCGAGAATGACGTGTGTCAGTAAGAATGAAGATTCTTGTAGATCGTCTGACAAGCACGGCCCCCCCTGACAGGCATGACTTGTGCATAATTCCCAAAATCGCTTATAAAAGCCCAACCTCCTCCCACCATTTCCTTGCTCAATTATTCCTCCCCTTTAGCTTAGTCTCTTATTTTTATACTTTTGAGCATCTTCATTTTAGCGTTTGAAGTCTTTTCTTTCAATTTTGTAAGAACATTAATTAAATAGATTTTGATTTGAGTTTGTCTATAAACCTTTCATCATCTTTTAAGCAAATTATTAAAGCCATGCTTGGCTAAACTCTTACCCTCACTTGGGGGAAAACAACTCTATTGTGGGTTGGTAAAATGAGTTTTTAAACTAACGTTAAGGTGTGGATGAATGACTTTGGGTAATGTTTTTATATTAAAAGATTATTATTGGTCTTTTCGAACAAACGTGCGGTGTGTATTGTAGACCATTTAATACGTCAAAAAGTTAGTAGTTAGTGAGTGACACCCGACTAAGGGGCAATGCAGGATCCAGAAAAATTGGAGACTCACACCCCATGCAAAGCAATACATTCGTGTGTTTTATGTCTATGTAAACAAACACGGAATTCACGCGAGAGCGGTATTGTTAGGAATAGAACAATCTAATGTAATCGTGATAAGTATTAGAAGAAACATAACCAAAAGGTAGATGAAGAAAAGGAAAGATAGAATCTATGAAATTCACAGATTCTTAGTGTTCGGCGTTCAAAGCTTAAATTTAAGCTTCAGAGAGCGATTTCACAAAGCGACTGTGAAATCCACAATCGGTTACATAGAGCTCTGTGAACCTTTATGTGAAATCCTTTTCTACAAAGTTACTGAACACTGAATCCCAACGCTTCTAATGGGAAGTATGAAAAGTGTGACGCCCACTCCCAGACTTGGCCCTAGGAGCGGTCACGCATCGGATTTACTCATGAACACAAGGTACAACAGAGGTAACTAAAGTAGCGGAAATAAAAACTTTTATTCATATGCCAATCATTACATAGTAAGAGAGACAAATACAAAAGAGAAAAATATCTCCATGCCAGTCTTTGAAAATGTCTTCTCTTGATAGTTTGACATTGTCTTGATAGTGTACGCCCCTTAGTTCCTACTCACATCTCAGCTTTCCCTTTTCGATCCGATGGTCCAGCCTCATCTGACATACATAACTTAATAAGTCAGCTTACGCTGGTGAGTTCTAAGTTTAAAGCATTTAAGCAATATAAAACAGGGCTCACAGAACTCACCTTAGGTTGCGAAGTAGTTACTTGACTTATTCCTTCGTGAATCTAACTTGCTTTAACGTGATGTCCCTAGAAAGACATCCTAGAGATTACAAATGGTCATTAAGACTAACCCTTTAACCCAAACCCAGCCACTTGTTGGTTTAACATTCATTTGTCAAAAATGACCGTTTTGCCCTTTATGGGAAAAAAATATATTATTTTAGTGATACTTATGAAGAGGTGCATTCCTATAAGTAAACGCTCACTCCGGGATCGCCTAGTGAAGCGTATGCCATGTCCCAGTTGGAATTTATGCGACAAAGCCACTATGCCAGAAACCCCAGTGTACAGGCGCCACCCTTCCAGTTCGCACCAACTTCTAGATATCCGAGTAACTCGGTACATTCAATACTTTATCAAAACCCATGTTTTAACTTATATATATACTTAGTACATATATATAATTATGTTCTTTTGTTGAATATCATTACCCTTGCCCAAGCCTTTATGTCCTTGATGAGTGATTCTCATGACCGACCGTATAGGCTTTATCACGACCAGGAGGCGGGATTACTATGAGATATCACCCATATTTGTGTTTTAGTTTGGTGATGATCATGACCGACCGTATAGGCGTTATCACGACCAGGAGGCGGAATTACTATGATCAAAACACCAATGTTTATGTTCTTGTTCTTGGTTTACTTGTTCTTGATACACCAACATGGTGAAACCATACCAAACCTTCTTTAAACATGAAATTAACTTAAGGATTTCTTAAAACATGTTATTCTAAGGCTTCATACCAAATTTCAACCCATGATTCCCACTAGAACTCCCAATCTCAACAAAACATGTTCAAGAACCTTAATCTTGCATTATTCTTAAAAGGAATATCTAAGTGTTATGAATCATGAAACTAATTGAAGGCTTATGTTAAACATACCTTAAATTGATCTATTCCAGAAGATGGGCTCCTAATTCCCTTTGAATCTTCAAAAATGCAAGCTAGAGTGTTCTTGGTGTTCTTGAGGTTTCTTATAGGTTTTAGGTTTATTTTAGGTGAATTAGCAAGGAAAAATGGATGGATCCATGGTCTATTTATAGCTAAGAGTGTCTCACATGCTTCTTACAAGTGTTTCACATGCTTCTTACAAGTGTCCTAGTGACTAAGCATGAGAATTGACACCTAGCATGGTGACTAATCATGAGAATTGACACCTAGCATGGTGACTAATCATGAGAACTGACACCTAGCATGGTGACTAATCCTTCAAATAACATATATTTTTATAAACATGTAATTTTTCTTAATAATCTAACCCGATTAACACTTACCTTATGCATAGTTTATTGTTACGCATTTCTTAACATATTAACATGTTAATCACATAAACACATATACGACACATATTCTCACATATAAAAAAAATATATAAAAACATATATATTTATTACCTTTAGATTTTGGGGTGTTACAAAAAGTCTTCAAGAAGAAAATATTGAAGGAGTATGAAAAGTCTTCAAGAAGAAAATATTGAAGGAGTTCGAAATAATTAGAAGATAAGAAGGAGAAGATATTTAAAATCAACAAAATGAATAAATGATCAATGACTTTCTATACAAGGTAAGGGCCACCAACTTTATATAAGTGGTTGAAAGTGCAGTGAATTGAATACTTCATTTAATTCAGTCACCCACTTTTATATCTTTTTAGGCTATAAATAGAAAGTAATTGTCTTCTACTAAACTAAGACAAACACAACAAAATATCTGAATCTTCTTCAAACGAACTAGATCATTACTCTTGTAGAAAGATATTTGTGATTTACACATACACATCATAAACTCCTGTAACCATTCTTTACAAAGAGATATACAGAAAATCTTTATATGAATTGTGTGTCCTCCTATTGATTTACTTTCCGTAAAGTTATATTATATTCGTTTAAAATCAATAGTGCCAACTCTGTTTAGAGCTCCTGTCGGGACCTAACAATTGGTAATAGATCAGATTGAATAAACCCATATTCAAGATCTTGCTCTCAAGTTTTCTTAATTCTGTTTCCTTTATTCAACTTTAAAATCTTAAAATGTCTGGAAGCAACTGAACAGTGCCAAATTCTTGGGGTCTTTATCTAATCCTTCCATGCTTGCAAGAACACCCAGACCAGCCATCTCAATCTCATCACATTTCAACACACCTTCTCAACCATCAAAATCAGATGAAGACAATAGAAGAAAGGTGATCGACTAGGAGTATAATAAAGAAATAGGAAAGTATCACTTTTCACCAGTGACCATGCCCAGACAATTAAAAGCTTCACTGGTGCTCTAAATGGGTGTTCTGAAGATGAGATACGAGATATTATCAAAATTGGTGATAGCAGAGCAATGACACGGACTTATAATGATAATCAAATTTCAGTTACAAAATATTGTAGAGAAGAAGAAAAACATGGAAACCGGATGAACTTGAGAGAAGAAGAAGAAGAGAACTGAATGTTGACATTTGAGACAAGTGTTTGACTTGCATGGTGGACTAAGATTATTTTATAAACAGGTTAAATTTGAGTATGTTCTTCAGTATATTAGAAGTAGAAGAAGAGAACTGGATGAACTACAATTCTTCAGGAAGAAGAGTTAATCCGGAATGAGTGACACCTCATTGCATATACGCACATCTCCTTGGAACATAACTTTGCCATTGACATCAATTCACAATAAAATCTATTTGCACTGAATCCCTTTAATCAAATTTAAAATCAAATCAACCAAAAACAAAATTAAGATTCATATAATTAACAAAAACTTACATATAATATATATATATATATATGTATATTAATCATATATCTAAAATTGATCATAATTTAGTACAATGGTTAACTAATTACCCTATACAAAAAATCTAAGACCTAACATCAGACTCGTAATCGGATTCAGAGCAGTCAAAGTTGCTAGTGGTGGTGGTCGTGTAGGCAGGAGGGTCGGGACGCTCGCGTAGTACCAATCTCCTCCCAAACAGAGCATCGGAGGTGAGCTGGAGTCCTCAGCCCTGATCAGGTATAGGGAGATTTCAGATACTTTATCTAGAAAAAATGTAAGTGGCCAGAACCTCGATGTCCTTATTATCAAACTCCATTAGAACAACCCCTAATTAAAGGGACATGAATGGGAGTCTCAAGAAGACGGTTAAATAGTGTACCATTGTATGACCCAAATATCTGACCATATGGTCAGGCTTGTTGAGTGAGAAGGTGTCAATGTTAACATAGTCAACATAGGCCACTGGCCCCTCATATTCTTCTCCCGTCGATGTATGTACAAATTTACCATTATGATGGATTTTGAGAGTAAACATCTTACCACCTGTAAAAAAAACTCAAAAGCGCATGGCGATCATTACCAGAGAAGAAGAAATTACACAAATGGGGGTCATTAGAAGAGAATACCTACGCGGATAATGGCCGTATTTTGGGACTTCTTCATTAGCACCCCTAATTCTCCATTGTCGAGGAGCCGCTTTTTAGAAAATAATGATTGATACAACAATCCCCTTTCACTGAGACGCAAACCCTCTTTTACGATTACTGAAAGGAAGGGGTGCGAGAGGTGGGGTTGAACACTATTTACATAGGAGATTTGATTTTGGTGGCAGTAGTGGAAAGGTCATAATCGTTACCTTGGCCACAATAACCGTGTATATTAATTACCTTTAGCCATGTAAATTATGTTTTTACCGTGTCTATTTATTACCTTAGCCAAACAGTTATTGTCACACCCCGGTTTTCGCAACCGAGATGCGACCGACTGGCATCAAATTCAAAGCAGCGGAATGTCATCAGATCAACTACATAAGGACCATTTTTATTTAAATAGATCAGGCAAGAGACGTAACCCTTGCATGTCATCAGAGTTAATACAAGTTTTTAGGAAATACAAATACATCGCGAAACATAAAGAAACATAAGTCGTTTATTAATAGCGTTGTGGTCTTCTAGGAAAGAGGGTAGGTCTTCTAAGCGGTACTTTAGCATCCATATTTAGAAAAGCCATCTAAAATCCTTAGCAATCAACATCCTGAAACACATGCTCAAAATAATACGTTAGCTATAAAGCTAGTGAGTCCATAACTTGACACAATAATAGCCGGCATCAAAAGTAGTAGGTGTATATATAAACATGTCACATTTGTATCCACCAATCAATCCGTCTCAAGGCCGCAGCCCCAAGGTGAGCAAATGTCTAAATGCAAACCCCGTTTACATTACACTTACTCGGCATACATACATGATGCAAAAACGTGGTGTAAGCGACGAGTTAACCAATGTTAACTGAGTAGCCAAAAATTGGCCGTGGTCGAGTATTCCCCAATTCACCTTAGGGGAAAGCACCGTGCAGAGGTGGGATTTTCCATGGTCCCAATGTCAAGTAGTACTACCCACATATGTATGTGGCTCAAAGAGTTAATGATTGCACAAAGTACACGTTAATATACACCATAAAAATAGTTTGACTCGTAAGCATGTATTTCACACCAAAAGTTTAAGTAAAAAGGGGGAGTTTAGAGTTATGAACTCACCAAAGTCTTGAAGCGTAAGTGGCTAGATGTGGTCACCCTCTAAAACGCCTCCTAGTTTACAGAACATAACACTATTAAATATAACTATGCTTATACGAGATGCGTCCTACCCGTACGTGTGAGTGAATTAATTAAGTCGTGGTTTAGAGTGTGATCTTAAAATTAGTTATATGTGAGCATAACCATTCGTTATAGTTTGTAGTTTTATGATTCTTTTCTTACTTGAATTAATATGACTTTATTATTAGGACATATGTGTTCTATTAAAAAAATAAATTTACTTAATAATTTTAAGTATAACAAAAATGAATCAAAGTTTCCTCCAAATATGCTCAGGCAGCTTAGTGGTTCGAAGAGGTGTAAAGAACCAAAATATATTATTTACAGTTAGTCCTTGGGTTTGTAGTTTTATGTAAAAAAAATAACCACTTCATTTTAAATATAATAAAATAATAAAACTCAAAATTTAAGTAATCCTGCCCCATGAACAGAATTCGCAGAGACTACTTTTGTCAAAATTTGGTATTTACAATTCAAGTCCCTGGTTATATAATTTATGTTTAAAATGATAACTAAATGAATAATTAAATAAATAAATATAAAAATAAATAGCAAAATGGCTAAGAATGTGGTGATAACGGACTCGCATTAGTTTTGCTTCTCTTGTTACCATCACACTTTTATCATTCTAGAATTAAGGTGTTTTTACATTAAGGTGTGTTAGATAGAAGTAAAACATTAATAGGTGATATAGTGTGGCTACATGGAGTTTTGAGGATGAGTGGTTGTACCGTGACTTCAGAGAATGCAATATAAAATAAAATGGTGGTGGAGATGGTGGGTTTTAATCTTCAGACTCTGGCTGTCATCAAGCTTAAAATGCTAGATATAGTGAGGAGGTTGTTTCTTTGTGAGTTTTGAGTAGAGTAGAAGATGGGGTTTAAATAGAGTGTAAGGGTAGAGAGAGAGATTGGAAATATGAGATTCAAAATCTCTGCAAGATTTGAGAAGATCCATAAAATATTTTAGATGGATTTTGGAAAGATATGCATGTTCATGGATAGGCTGCTCAAAGTTTTCATATTTCTCCAGATCCTTAGGTTCATGAATCCTCAAAAAGTATGAAGTAAAAATGAAAAGAAATTAAGAAAAGGAAAAAAAATTAAAGTGCATACGAGGAAAACGTTTTGTCAGGCGAATGGTTGGGGATAATTTCATACAATCTTTTGAGATGATCTCCATATTTCGTAATTAATAATGCATTTACATATTCTTCTTTTATTTTACCTTAATTAGCTCATATATTTCTAATAAGTTAAATGTATATTCTATTTTAGTTAGATTGAATAAATTATGAGCGTTATATATTCTTTTTTTTTATATAGAGAATGCCACATTACGTAGTAACTTTGAGATGGTATTATAATGTTTATTTATACACTAGGTAGTGTAAGATCGTGTGTCCATTAATCGGGTCATAAGCTTTTTATGAATCGGGTGTTTTTCTACCTAAGCCGACTAGGCTAGTGCTTATGGGTGTAATTAATGAATCCATTCCCAAGTCTTAACTCATGTAGGTCTTTGACACGGGTCCAAGGCGGTAGTTTAGACGAGGAGCGAAAGATCATGAAAAAAAGAAAAAAAATTAACCTGAAAATTCGGGGTTGTGACATTCTCCCCTACTTATTTAAATTTCGTCCTCGAAATTTGTTTATTGATCTACGCAGGCTACATCCTAGCCTCATCGGCATTCATAACAAATGCCCTTCCTTTTGCTCTAGTGGTGGTGTCGGCTTTGTCCCCCTTTAACTTTGGGCAATCAAACCTAAGGTGTCCGGTTTAGCCACACTCAAAGCATTTTGGAGAGGCGGTACATTCCTTTGACAGGTGCCCATGTTTACCACACTTGAAGCATTCCTTTGACGAGTGTCCTCTCTTTTCACAATGCCTTTCGTGGTGCCTGTTACACTCTGTACATAGTGGGTGCTTACCCTTGTAGCCGCGCATACTCGATTCATTAGTCGGATTCACGTCAGATTTGTAGTCGTCGTATTTCCTCTTTGAGATATTTGAGCTAGATCCTTTTAGGGCTCCACTTCTCATGGCTTCGTCAGTTAAAGCTCCAGAAATGTCGACAGCATCTTGGAAAGTAGCAGGCCTGGCGGATCGAACCATGCCTCGAATTTGAGGAACTAATCCCCATATATATCGTCCAATTCGTTTTGACTCGGGGGTGACGAGATGAGGCACAAGCCTAGATATTTTCTCATACCGATTCGTGTACTCTAAATGTGCAGCTCCAAGCTTAAAATTTCTGCTTCCAACTTCTCTATCTCGTTGATGGGGCAAAACTTCTCCATGATCAACTCCTTGAACTCTTCCCAACGCATCCGGTACACGGCATTCTTGCCTCTAGTTTTTAGAACCATATTCCACCAGGCTAACGCTTCCGCCTTCAGAGAATGAGCAGCAAATCTTACTCTGTCTTTAGGTGCACAATCGCTGATGTCGAGAGTAGCCTCCATTTCTTCCAACCAAGTTATTGCACCAGTTGCTCCTTCTTTACCGTAGAAACTGTTAGGCTTGCAAGACATGAAGGTTTTGTAATTACAGCCCTTCCTTAGTTCACCGTTATCATCATCAAAGTTGGAGTTGTTGTGGTGATTGATGCTATGCTCTTCGGTGTGTTCCACACCTTGCTTAGACCTTCCGGTGCCTTCCACCCTTTTTAGTTGGGCAACAATCTCGGGCATTGCTTTGGTGATACCTTCGGCAATTATTTGTTCTAGGCTATTCTTGGGTACGTCATTTTCCTTAGTCCTCGGGTGGATGTATTCTTGAGTTATGGTGCGTTCATCCCCGTCGGGTGTGTGTTCAGATCGCGTCCCTTTTCCTTTTACTTTGGAAGAAGGTCCGATATTTCCCGTTCGTCGAGTGTTCACCATTATATGATTAGTGGCTGTTAGAATTGTAAGAGTTTCACCATATAAGTGTAGGGGTAGACATAACAAAGTTTCATAATTATAACAGTCAATTAAAGATAGATTAAACCAAAATTGTACTAGTGGTCTAGTACTAGTAGGATAGTTAATGATAAACGAAAAAGAGCATGCAAAAAGTCTAAAGTGCGGTGCTAATAATGTGAATACAAAAAGTCAAGGGAAAAATCAATGTCTTCGTCTTCTTTTGTAAACGTTCTTCACTTCTGGCTTGGTTTCCTTCAGGGCACCATGAGGCTCGTTTTCGCGAGTCTGGTTCTCCAGGAGTTCTTGTCGCGCCTCTGACGCCTCATGGAGGGTTCGAGGGGTATAGTCTATTGAAGTATCTGTGACAACGGGTCCTGCATGAAAGTACGGGTCTTGTTTAATCGGAAAGTCAGAAAAGTTTGACCTAGAGCTTCCAAAGGCGTAGGGGTCCTCAAAATGGGCCGAGTACCCCGTGTGTACACAATGGCGTGCCACTGCATCCCAATCCGTGTTGTCAAGTGGCAGGTGTTGTGTCGTTGGAGCGAGAGTCATAGGTGCTCGGGGTGTAGTGGGTGTTGGTGGTGTCGGCGATGAAAGGCTCCTTACTTTCGCAGCAGGAGGCCTTACTCTTATTCTCGCGGTACGTTTAAACCTTTTAACAGGAGGGTGTTGAGAAGCACTGTTGCTCTGAGTGGTGGGATCCGTGGGCGAATTTTTCTCATTTCCTAAGTTGATGTACTCGAGAATATCCCTGCGAGCACTTGGGCGAGATGACCCCACCTCAACCAAAACTCCCTTTCCTTTATCTTGGATTCCTGCCATTTTCTACACAACAAGAAGCTTAACACATAGGTAGGTATGAATATACATGTATAAGTTTTCTAGGAAATATTAATCTTAGTTAAGGCATGGGTTTAAGTTCCCAAATCATCTTATATTTAGGAAGGTCTTCCTAGGTCAAGGGCCTTAGTAGTTCACGGTTAGAGCTTAGGAGAAAGTTGATCCTAATTCGCGCTAACCTGGCTCTGATACCACTCTGTCACACCCCGGTTTTCGCAACCGAGATGCGACCGACTGGCATCAAATTCAAAGCAGCGGAATGTCATCAGATCAACTACATAAGGACCATTTTTATCTAAATAGATCAGGCAAGAGACGTAACCCTTGCATGTCATCAGAGTTAATACAAGTTTTTAGGAAATACAAATACATCGCGAAACATAAAGAAACATAAGTCGTTTATTAATAGCGTTGTGGTCTTCTAGGAAAGAGGGTAGGTCTTCTAAGCGGTACTTTAGCATCCATATTTAGAAAAGCCATCTAAAATCCTTAGCAATCAACATCCTGAAACACATGCTCAAAATAATACGTTAGCTATAAAGCTAGTGAGTCCATAACTTGACACAATAATAGCCGGCATCAAAAGTAGTAGGTGTATATATAATCATGTCACATTTGTATCCACCAATCAATCCGTCTCAAGGCCGCAGCCCCAAGGTGAGCAAATGTCTAAATGCAAACCCCGTTTACATTACACTTACTCGGCATACATACATGATGCAAAAACGTGGTGTAAGCGACGAGTTAACCAATGTTAACTGAGTAGCCAAAAATTGGCCGTGGTCGAGTATTCCCTAAATATCAAAATCATAAAATACTTGCTAGTGTCATCGGACTTCTCTTGGTAAACTTCAATTTTTATTATTATTATACTTAAAATGATAGGTGGTTATTTCTAGCTACAAATACAAGAACAAAAACTGTAAATATTGAGGAAGGTGTTTTGGGAATCGTGGATGAGCTCGAGAAAGGAAATGATGGTATTTTGAGGTTCAACAACAAAATTTGGGTCCCAAACCAAAAAGAATTAAGAAACACGATATTGGATGAGGCTCATAAATCGAGATATTCAATCCATCCAGGGAATGACAAAATGTACCAGGATTTAAAGAACAACTATTGGTGGCCGGGATTGAAGAAGAGTGTAGCAACCTACGTTAAAAGGTGCTTGACCTGTGCGAAGGTCAAGGCAGAATACCAAAAGCCGTCTGGATTTCTGCAACAACCCGGAGTTCCAGTCTGGAAATGGGAACAAATCACCATGGACTTCGTCACCAAGTTACCTCGCACCTTTCGAAAGCACGATGCAATTTGGGTTATCGTCGACCGATTAACTAAGTCCGCACACTTCCTTCCTATTGGAGAAGACTACAGCATGGAGCAGCTAGCAAAATTGTACATTGACGAAATAGTTTCACGACATGGCGTGCCAGTTTCTATCATATCTGACAGGGATGGTCGTTTCACCTCAAAGTTTTGGGAATCCTTACAACAAGCCTTGGGAAGTAAGATAAAGTTGAGTACTGCGTATCACCCGCAAACCAACGGTCAAAGTGAACGCACGATTCAGACAATTGAAGACATGTTAAGAGCTTGTGTGATTGATTTTGGCGGCAACTGGGATACTCACCTACGACTCGTGGAGTTTTCGTACAATAATAGCTACCATTCCAGTATAAAGGCTGCCCCATTTGAGGCCCTCTATGGTCGCAAATGTAGGTCACCGTTATGTTGGAATGAGGTGGGCGACAGCCAACTAACGGGACCAGAAATTATCCAGGAGACAACAGACAGAATTGTCCAGATTAAAGAAAGATTAAAGGCCGCAATGGACAGACAAAAGAGCTATGCCGATCGGAGGCGGAAACCCTTGGAGTTCAAGGAGGGAGATAAAGTAATGCTAAAGGTATCCCCATGGAAAGGGGTCATTCGATTTGGAAAAAGAGGAAAGTTGAGCCCACGGTACATAGGCCCGTTCAAGATCGTGGAACGAATTGGTTCAGCGGCCTACCGCTTGGAATTACCAGAAGACTTGAAGGGAATACACGACACATTCCATGTGTCCAATCTAAGGAAATGTTTGGCCGATGAAGCATTGATAATCCCTCGCGAAGAAATCCAAATTAATGACAAGTTGCAGTTCGTCGAGGAGCCAATAGAGGTCATGGACCGAAAGACCAAGACCTTGAGAAGAAGCAAGATCCCTATAGTAAAGGTTCGATGGAACTCCAAAAGGGGTCCGGAGTTTACTTGGGAGCGCGAGGATGAAATGAGAAAGAAGTATCCAAATTTATTTAAAGGTAACTAAACTAATTTCGAGGACGAAATTTAAATAAGTGGGGGAGAATGTAACAACCCCGAATTTCTGGTTATTTTTTTTTTCAGCATTACCATTTGTTTATTACCCGACCGTTTGGTCACCGTCTAAATTACCACCGCGGGCCCATAGGAACGGCTAGCATGAGTCAAGACCATTAACATATATGATTATCAACTACTAAAACATTATACTAGTAACTATTATTTACTAAGTATTAATTATACATATATAAATTACGTAAGGTTGAATAAAAATTTAAATTATTGATTAATAGTATTAAATTTCTAGACTAATAAATTTCTTTAATTAATGTCCCCAAGCCAACCCCCACCCCCCCCCCCCCCAACGACCTGCACATTTCCTATATTCATTTATTTATTATTTACTTCCTTTTCTTCAAACTAACTACACAAAGCATGAACCATGAACCTAGGAAAATGTTGAAATCTTTAAACCACCAATCTCTTATTATTCAGATCTTTCAAGAATCTGTCCATAATATTTTTTGAATCTTCTCAAGATTTCACACAGATTTTCTTATTTCTCTCTTTATAATCTCCCATTCTATTTAAACCCCACCTCCCTCTTCACTCAAAACCCACCAAGAAACAATCTACTCACCTTTAGAGACCTAGTACTGAAAGCTTTCTGGCAATGAGGATCTGAAGAGCAAGACCCACCATCTCCATCTCCATCTCCATTCTTGACCTTGCATTTTTCAAGCCACGGGTACAAAACACTCACCCTCAAAAGTCTATAAATATGTTTATCTGTTTATGCCATAATAAGCACACACCACATATTATATGGATATTGCTAATAATAAGAAAGGGACATAGCCAGAAGGCACCAAACGCCACCTTAGATACCCTCCATGTTTCTTTAACTTCATTCTGCATGTACCATTTCTTAACAAATTAATTTGAAGTGTTATATCAGTACTTCATCAAACTAAAAGCTGACAACTTTATGTCATTTAATATGGACGATGGGTATGAGCTATATATGACACCCTACAATTTTAAAGTATTTAATAAAATTATTTCTGTGGTTAAGCGATTATTTTTAGTCATAAAATCAAGGACCTAAATTGTTGTACCATATTATAACACTCTGTTAACCCATGCTCATATGTAGGCTTATTGATTAAACCCTGACCCTCATTATTTTGCTAAAATATTAAAGTATCATTTTTACATAAAACACAAAAGAGTAAATACTGCAATTATGGTATTGCTGACATAAAGTAAATTGTCATGAACAACAGTCGTTCACAACTTGTATATTTAGTATGATGTATAAATCTCTTTCATTATTATTATTAAATTGTATTTTTGAAATAAACTACAAGTCCAGGGGTTAATTGGTAAATATTGAGTTGGACAATGTGATCATCTGCGAACTCTGCTTTGTTGCAGACTCAACTTGATTCTTTTATTATTATTTCGATATATATTTATATGTATTAATGGTAACTTCATTACACACTCAAAAAGTAAAGTATAACTATATATATATTTGTTGGTGTAATTTCTTTGTCCATATGTTAGCATTAAGAAAATAAATTATATTATGCATTTACTTTACTAAAATATTAAGCTACGATCTTAGTCATAATTTGTGAATTAAGAGCTTAAAATGGTAATCATGGAATTCCTATAAGTCTCGACCTTCTGCTATATTTGTAGGATAATTAAATGATAATTTTTTTTTCTTTAATAAGTTTAATTAAAGATTATAAACCCATATGTGTCCGAATTAAAACTTACAAAGAATTAGTGTAAATAATTAGTTAGTCATATCCTTAATCACAACTTAATTAATCCACTCATGTGCACCGACAGAACATATCTCGTACAAGTCTAGTTATACTTAATAGTAATGTGTTGTGTGAACTAGGAGGCTTTAGAGGGTGACCGCATCTAGCCGCCTCACTTCAAGACTTTGGTGAGTCTCATAACTCTAAACTCCCCATTTTTACTTAAACTTTTGGGGCGAAATACATGCTCACGAGTCAAACTATTTTTATGGTGTATATTAACGTGTACTTTGTGCAATCATTAACTCTTTGAGCCACATACATATGTGGGTAGTACTACTTGACATTGGGACCATGGAAAATCCCACCTCTGCACGGTGCTTTCCCCTAAGGTGAATTGGGGAATACTCGACCATCGGCCAATTTTTGGCTACTCAGTTAGCATTGGTTAACTCGTCGCTTACACCACGTTTTTGCATCATGTATGTATGCCGAGTAAGTGTAATGTAAACGAGGTTTGCATTTAGACATTTGCTCACCTTGAGGCTGCGGCCTTGAGACGGATTGATTGGTGGATACAAATGTAACATGTTTATATATGCACCTACCTTTTTATGGCGTCAACTATTATTGTGTCATGTTATGAACTCACTAGCTTTATAGCTAACGTATTATTTTTGAGCATGTGTTTCAGGACGTTGATTGCTAAGGACATTAGGTGGAATGTCTAGATATGGATGCTAGAGTGCCCGCTTAGAAGACCTACCCTCCTTACTAGAAGACCTCTACGCTATTAATAAACGATTTATGTTTCTTTATGTTTCGTGATGTATTTGTATTTCCTAAGAACTTGTATTAACTCTGATGACATGCAAGGGTTACGTCTCTTGCCTTATCTATTTAAATAAGAATGGTCCTTACGTAGTTGATCCGATGACTTCCGCTGCTCTAAATATGATGCCAATAGGTCGCATCTCGGTTGGAAAAACCGGGGTGTGACAGATATGCATATGAGATATGTTTTTGCAAGTGTACGTACGGTTGGGGTGGGGTTTTTTTTTTTTTTTTTTTTCTACCAACTTAATTTTATAATTCATACAATCATACCATATGTAGTTCATTACTCATAAATGTAGTTATGTTATTAATAATAAAATTTGTACATTAAATTATTACATACATAATTATATTATACTTAGTTAACTTAAATAATTAGTTGAGTTATTTAGATAGAAAATATTATGTAGTAATTTAAAATGGTATTAGGATGTTTTTCTTTATACACTAGGTAGTGTAGGATCGCGTGTCTATTAACTAAGTCTTAAGCTTTTTATGAACCGGGTGTCTTTCTTACCTAAGCCGACTAATTTCAACATTTTCCTAGGTTCATGGTTCATGCTTTGTGTAGTTAGTTTGAAGAAAAGGAAGTAAATAATAAATAAATGAATATAGGAAATGTGCAGGTCGTTCGGGGGGGGGGGGGGTGGGGGTGGGGGTTGGCTTGGGGACATTAATTAAAGAAATTTATTAGTCTAGAAATTTAATACTACTCTGTCACACCCCGGTTTTCCCAACCAAGATGCAACTAACTGGCATCATATTCAGAGCAGCGGAAGTCATCGGATCAACTACATAAGGACCATTTTTATTTAAATAGATAAGGCAATGGGTGGAACCCTTGCATGTCATCAGAGTTAATACAAGTTTTTAGGAAATACAAATACATCACGAAACATAAAGAAACATAAGTCGTTTATTAATAGCGTTGAGGTCTTCTAGGAAAGAGGGTAGGTCTTCTAAGCGGTACTTTAGCATCCATATTTAGAAAAGCCATCTAGAGTCCTTAGCAATCAACATCCTGAAACACATGCTCAAAATAATACGTTAGCTATAAAGCTAGTGAGTCCATAACTTGACACAATAATAGCCGGCATCAAAAGTAGTAGGTGTATATATAAACATGTCACATTTGTATCCACCAATCAATCCGTCTCAAGGCCGCAACCCCAAGGTGAGCAAATGTCTAAATGCAAACCCCGTTTACATTACACTTACTCGGCATACATACATGATGCAAAAACGTGGTGTAAGCGACGAGTTAACCAATGTTAACTGAGTAGCCAAAAATTGGCCGTGGTCGAGTATTCCCCAATTCACCTTAGGGGAAAGCACCGTGCAGAGGTGGGATTTTCCATGGTCTCAATGTCAAGTAGTACTACCCACATATGTATGTGGCTCAAAGAGTTAATGATTGCACAAAGTACACGTTAATATACACCATAAAAATAGTTTGACTCGTGAGCATGTATTTCGCCCCAAAAGTTTAAGTAAAAATGGGGAGTTTAGAGTTATGAGACTCACCGAGGTCCTGAAGTGAAATGGCTAAATGTGGTCACCCTCTAAAACGCCTCCTAGTTTACACAACATAACACTATTAATTATAACTATGCTTATACGAGATGCGTCCTACCCGTGCGTGTGAGTGGATTAATTAAGTCGTGGTTTAAAAGCGTGATTAACTAATTATTTTAAAACTAGAATGAAATTGTGTTTAATTATTTACGCATGCATATATGTGTATACATTTAAACTAAATGTATATATACATTTAAAAGGAAACTTTGATTAGTTACGTGTACATGAATTTTTGTTTAATTTTATTTATTTATTATAACTTGAGAACTTAAGTAAAAATAATCATGATAACATTAACAATTAAGTTGAAGTCAAATATTATGTACATGAGCAGAATGTCGCAGACATATATGTGTGCCAGAATTCCATTACTATTTTAGTCCCCGATTTTATAATTTATGATAGAAAATGACAGTTTAATAAATCTTTTATTCATCATACTAATATTCAGAATGTCGCATATAGCTTCATTCCCACGATCCCATAACTACACTTTTAGTTGCTAGACTTGTAACTTATGACAACAAGTGACAAAACTTGATATTTTAAATATAGAAGAAAAATATAGTATCCTGAAAGAAAGTCAAGTGTTATATGATTAAAAGATTGAGGGACCATACGCTAGATTTTAATATTTACAGTTTTTGTTCTTGTATTTGTAGCTAGAAATAACCACCTATCATTTTAAGTATAATAATAATAAAAATTGAAGTTTACCAAGAGAAGTCCGATGACACTAGCAAGTATTTTATGATTTTGATATTTACAGTTCAACTCTCAAGTTTTTCAAAAATGCTAGCTTAGTATATTATATAAATCACATATTAAAATGTACACCGTTAGAGAATTTGGTGACCACATAATTTTCATTAGTCTTGCTACTATTGTTATTGCTATGGTTTTAGTGTAAAGAAGCGTTTTATATCATAGTGTTTTTACGTTAGGGTGTTTCTACATTAAGGTGTGTTGGGTGATATAGTGTGACTACATGGAATTGAGGATGAGTGGTTATACCCGTAACTTGAGAGAATGCAAAATCAAAAACGGTGGTGGAGATGGTGGATTGCTACTTGGTCACCAATAAGCTTTCATTACTTCGACTGATTTTTCTTGTAGTGAGTAGGTTGTTTTTGGTGAGTTTTGAGTAGAGTAGAAGATGGGGTTTAAATAGAGTGGAGAAGATAGAGAGAGATATGCCAAAATCTCTACAAGATCTTGAGAAGATCCACCAAATATTATGGAAGGATTTAGGGAGGATACAAACATTAGAGGATTGGTGGTTTAAGATTATGGAGAATTTCCCTAGATTCATGAATCTTGAATAAGAAATAAATAAATAAATAAATAAATAAATAAAAATGAGAAAAAATATGCATATGAGATATGTTTTTGCAAGTGTACGTACGGTTGGGGTGGGGGGTTGGGATGTTTTTTTTTTTTTCTTCTACCAACTTAATTTTATAATTCATACAATCATACCATATGTAGTTCATTACTCATAAATGTAGTTATGTTATTAATAATAAAATTTGTACATTAAATTATTACATACATAATTATATTATACTTAGTTAACTTAAATAATTAGTTGAGTTATTTAGATAGAAAATATTATGTAGTAATTTAAAATGGTATTAGGATGTTTTTCTTTATACACTAGGTAGTGTAGGATCGCGTGTCTATTAACTAAGTCTTAAGCTTTTTATGAACCGGGTGTCTTTCTTACCTAAGCCGACTAGGCTAGTGCTCACGGATGAAAATAATAAATCTATTCCAAAGAAAAAGTCTTAACTCATGTTGGTATTGATACGGATCGAAGGCGGTAGTTTAGACGGCAATCAAACGGTCATGAAATAAATAAAATAAAAAAATTTGACCTGAAAATTTGGGGTTGTGACATTCTCCCCTACTTATTTAAATTCCGTCCTCGAAATTTGTGACTACATCATTTCCTCATCGGCATTCATAACAAATGCCCTTCCCTTTGCTCAAGCGGTGGTGTCGGCCTTTTCGCCTTCTAGTTTTGGGCAATCAAATCTCAGGTGCCCAGTTTCGCCACACTCAAAGCATTTTGGAGATGCGGTACATTCCCTTGGCGAGTGCCCGGGTTTTCCACACTTGAAGCATACATTTGGCGAGTGTCCTCTCTTTTCACATTGCCCTTCATGGTGCCTGTTGCACTTCGTACAGAGTGGGTGCTTACCCTTGTAGCCGCGCATACTAGATTCATTAGTCGGCCTCATGTCAGATTTGTAGTCATCAAGCTTTCTCTTTAAGTTATTTAAGCTAGGTCCTTTTAAGGCTCCGCTCCGTACGGCTTCATCGGTTAAAGCTCCAGAAATGTCAACAGCATCTTGGAAAGTAGCAGGCCTGGCGGATCGAACCATGCCTCGAATTTGTGGAGCTAATCCCCATATATAGCGTCCAATCCGCTTCGATTCGGGTGTGACGAGATGGGGCACAAGCCTAGATATTTTCTCATACCGATTCGTATACTCCAAATGTGCGGCTCCGACCATTTCCAAGCTTAAGAATTCTGCTTCTAGCTTCTCAATCTCGTTAATGGGACAAAACTTCTCCATAATCAACTCCTTGAATTCTTCCCAACGCATCCGGTATACGGCATTCTTGCCTCTAGTTTTTAGAACCATATTCCACCAAGCTAATGCTTCCGCCTTCAGAGAATGAGCAACAAACCTTACTCTGTCTTTAGGTGCACAATCGCTGATGTCGAGAGTAGCCTCCATTTCTTCCAACCAAGTTATCGCACCAGTTGCTCCTTCTTTACCGTAGAAACTGTTAGGTTTGCAAGACATGAAGGTTTTGTAATTACAGCCCTTCCTTAGTTCACCGTTATCATCATCAAAGTTGGAGTTGTTGTGGTGATTGATGCTATGCTTTTCGGTGTGTTCCACACCTTGCTTAGACCTTCCGGTGCCTTCCACCCTTTTTAGTTGGGCAACAATCTCGGGCATTGCTTTGGTGATACCTTCGGCAATCATTTGTTCTAGGCTATTCTTGGGTACGTCATTTTCCTTAGTCCTCGGGTGGGTGTATTCCTGAGTTATGGTGCGTTCATCCCCGTCAGGTGTGTGTTCAGATCGCGTCCCTTTTCCTTTTTCTTTGGAAGAAGGTCCGATATTTCCCGTTCGTCGAGTGTTCACCATTATATGATTAGTGGCTGTTAGAATTGTAAAAGTTTCACCATATAAGTGTAGGGGTAGACATAACAAAGTTTCATAATTATAACAGTCAATTAAAGATAGATTAAACCAAAATTGTACTAGTGGTCTAGTACTAGTAGGATAGTTAATGATAAACGAAAAAGAGCATGCAAAAAGTCTAAAGTGCGGTGCTAATAACGTGAATACAAAAAGACAAGGAAAAAATCAATGTCTTCGTCTTTTGTAAACGTTCTTCACTTCTGGCTTGGTTTCCTTCAGGGCACCATGAGGCTCGTTTTCACGAGTCTGGCTCTCCAGGAGTTCTTGTCGCGCCTTTGACGCCTCATGGAGGGTTCGAGGGGTATAGTCTATTGAAGTCTTTATGACAACGGGTCCTGCATGAAAGTACGGGTCTTGTTCAACCGAAAAGTTCGACCTAGAGCTTCCAAAGGCGTAGGGGTCCTCAAAACGGGCCGAGTACCCCCCCGTGTACACTATGGCGTGCCACTGCATCCCAATCCGTGTTGTCTAGTGCCAGGTGTTGTGTCGTTGGAGTGAGAGTCATAGGTGCTCGGGGTGTAGTGGGTGTTGGTGGTGCCGGTGATGAAAGGCTCCTTACTTTCGCAGCAGGAGGCCTTACACTTATTCTCGCGATACGTTTAAACCTTTTAATGGGAGGGTGTTGAGAACCACTGCTTCTTTGAGTGGTGGGATCCGTGGGCGAATTTTTCTCATTTCCTAAGTTGATGTACTCGAGAATATCCTTGCGAGCACTTGGGCGAGATGACCCCGCCTCAACCAAAACTCCCTTTCCTTTATCTTGGTTTCCTGCCATTTTCTACACAACAAGAAGCTCAACACATAGGTAGATATGAATATGCATGTATAAATTATGTGGTCACCAAATTCTCTAACGGTGTACATTTTAATATGTGATTTATATAATATACTAAGCTAGCATTTTTGAAAAACTTGAGAGTTGAACTGTAAATATCAAAATCATAAAATACTTGCTAGTGTCATCGGACTTCTCTTGGTAAACTTCAATTTTTATTATTATTATACTTAAAATGATAGGTGGTTGTTTCTAGCTACAAATACAAGAACAAAAACTGTAAATACTAAAATCTAGCGTATGGTCCCTCAATCTTTTAATCATATAACACTTGACTTTCTTTCAGGATACTATATTTTTCTTCTATATTTAAAATATCAAGTTTTGTCACTTGTTGTCATAAGTTACAAGTCTATCAACTAAAAGTGTAGTTATGGGATCGTGGGAATGAAGCCATATGCGACATTCTGAATATTAGTATGATGAATAAAAGATTTATTAAACTGTCATTTTCTATCATAAATTATAAAATCGGGGACTAAAATAGTAATGGAATTCTGGTACACATATATGTCTGCGACATTCTGCTCATGTACATAATATTTGACTTCAACTTAATTGTTAATGTTATCATGATTATTTTTACTTAAGTTATCAAGTTATAATAAATAAATAAAATTAAACAAAAATTCATGTACACGTAACTAATCAAAGTTTCCTTTTAAATGTATATATACATTTACTTTAAATGTATACACATATATGCATGCGTAAATAATTAAACACAATTTCATTCTAGTTTTAAAATAATTAGTTAATCACGCTTTTAAACCACGACTTAATTAATCCACTCACACGCACGGGTAGGACGCATCTCGTATAAGCATAGTTATAATTAATAGTGTTATGTTGTGTAAACTAGGAGGCGTTTTAGAGGGTGACCACATTTAGCCATTTCACTTCAGGACCTCGGTGAGTCTCATAACTCTAAACTCCCCATTTTTACTTAAACTTTTGGGGCGAAATACATGCTCACGAGTTAAACTATTTTTATGGTGTATATTAACGTGTACTTTGTGCAATCATTAACTCTTTGAGCCACATACATATGTGGGTAGTACTACTTGACATTGGGACCATGGAAAATCCCACCTCTGCACGGTGCTTTCCCCTAAGGTGAATGGGGGAATACTCGACCACGGCCAATTTTTGGCTACTCAGTTAACATTGGTTAACTCGTCGCTTACACCACGTTTTTTCATCATGTATGTATGCCGAGTAAGTGTAATGTAAACGGGGTTTGCATTTAGACATTTGCTCACCTTGGGGTTGCGGCCTTGAGACGGATTGATTGGTGGATACAAATGTGACATGTTTATATATACACCTACTACTTTTGATGCCGGCTATTATTGTGTCAAGTTATGGACTCACTAGCTTTATAGCTAACGTATTATTTTGAGCATGTGTTTCAGGATGTTGATTGCTAAGGACTCTAGATGGCTTTTCTAAATATGGATGCTAAAGTACCGCTTAGAAGACCTACCCTCTTTCCTAGAAGACCTCAAAGCTATTAATAAACGACTTATGTTTCTTTATGTTTCGTGATGTATTTGTATTTCCTAAAAACTTGTATTAACTCTGATGACATGCAAGGGTTCCACCCATTGCCTTATCTATTTAAATAAAAATGGTCCTTATGTAGTTGATCCGATGACTTCCGCTGCTCTGAATATGATGCCAGTTAGTTGCATCTTGGTTGGGAAAACCGGGGTGTGACAGAGTGGTATCAGAGCCGAAGGTTAGCGCGAATTAGGATCAACTTCCTCCTAAGCCCTAACCGTGAACTACTAAGGTCCCTGACCTAGGAAGACCTTCCTAAAACACAAGATGACTTATGAACTTAAACCATGCCTTAGCTAAGATTAATATTTCCAATATTTCAAACAAAAAAAAAAACAACAACAAAACTTATACATGCATATTCATATCTACCTATGTGTTGAGCTTCTTGTTGTGTAGAAAATGGCAGGAAACCAAGATAAAGGAAAGGGAGTTTTGGTTGAGGCGGGGTCATCTCGCCCAAGTGCTCGCAAGGATATTCTCGAGTACATCAACTTAGGAAATGAGAAAAATTCGCCCACGGATCCCACCACTCAAAGCAGCAGTGGTTCTCAACACCCTCCCGTTAAAAGGTTTAAACGTATCGCGAGAATAAGTGTAAGGCCTCCTGCTGCGAAAGTAAGGAGCCTTTCATCACCGGCACCACCAACACCCACTACACCCCGAGCACCTATGACTCTCGCTCCAACGACACAACACCTGCCACTAGACAACACGGATTGGGATGCAGTGGCACGCCATAGTGTACACGGGGGGTACTCGGCCCGTTTTGAGGACCCCTACGCCTTTGGAAGCTCTAGGTCGAACTTTTCGGTTGAACAAGACCCGTACTTTCATGCAGGACCCGTTGTCATAAAGACTTCAATAGACTCTACCCCTCGAACCCTCCATGAGGCGTCAAAGGCGCGACAAGAACTCCTGGAGAGCCAGACTCGTGAAAACGAGCCTCATGGTGCCCTGAAGGAAACCAAGCCAGAAGTGAAGAACGTTTACAAAAGACGAAGACATTGATTTTTTCCTTGTCTTTTTGTATTCACGTTATTAGCACCGCACTTTAGACTTTTTGCATGCTCTTTTTCGTTTATCATTAACTATCCTACTAGTACTAGACCACTAGTACAATTTTGGTTTAATCTATCTTTAATTGACTGTTATAATTATGAAACTTTGTTATGTCTACCCCTACACTTATATGGTGAAACTTTTACAATTCTAACAGCCACTAATCATATAATGGTGAACACTCGACGAACGGGAAATATCGGACCTTCTTCCAAAGAAAAAGGAAAAGGGACGCGATCTGAACACACACCTGACGGGGATGAACGCACCATAACTCAGGAATACACCCACCCGAGGACTAAGGAAAATGACGTACCCAAGAATAGCCTAGAACAAATGATTGCCGAAGGTATCACCAAAGCAATGCCCGAGATTGTTGCCCAACTAAAAAGGGTGGAAGGCACCGGAAGGTCTAAGCAAGGTGTGGAACACACCGAAAAGCATAGCATCAATCACCACAACAACTCCAACTTTGATGATGATAACGGTGAACTAAGGAAGGGCTGTAATTACAAAACCTTCATGTCTTGCAAGCCTAACAGTTTCTACGGTAAAGAAGGAGCAACTGATGCAATAACTTGGTTGGAAGAAATGGAGGCTACTCTCGACATCAGCGATTGTGCACCTAAAGACAGAGTAAGATTTGCTGCTCATTCTCTGAAGGCGGAAGCGTTAGCCTGGTGGAATATGGTTCTAAAAACTAGAGGCAAGAATGCCGTGTACCGGATGCGTTGGGAAGAGTTCAAGGAGTTGATCATGGAGAAGTTTTGCCCCATCAACGAGATAGAGAAGTTGGAAGCAGAATTTTTAAGCTTGGAGATGGTCGGGGCTGCACATTTAGAGTACACGAACCGGTATGAGAAAATATCTAGGCTTGTGCCCCATCTCGTCACACCCGAATCAAAGCGGATTGGACGCTATATATGGGGATTAGCTCCACAAATTCGAGGCATGGTTCGATCCGCCAGGCCTGCTACTTTCCAAGATGCTGTTGACATTTCTGGAGCTTTAACCGATGAAGCCGTACGGAGCGGAGCCTTAAAAGGACCTAGCTTAAATAACTCAAAGAGAAAGCTTGATGACTACAAATCTGACATGAGGCCGACTAATGAATCGAGTATGCGCGGCTACAAGGGTAAGCACCCACTCTGTACGAAGTGCAACAGGCACCATGAAGGGCAATGTGAAAAGAGAGGACACTCGCCAAATGAATGCTTCAAGTGTGGAAAACCCGGGCACTCGCCAAGGGAATGTACCGCATCTCCAAAATGCTTTGAGTGTGGCGAAACTGGGCACCTGAGATTTGATTGCCCAAAACTAGAAGGCGAAAAGGCCGACACCACCGCTTGAGCAAAGGGAAGGGCATTTGTTATGAATGCCGATGAGGAAATGATGTAGTCACAAATTTCGAGGACGGAATTTAAATAAGTAGGGGAGAATGTCACAACCCCAAATTTTCAGGTCAAATTTTTTTATTTTATTTATTTCATGACCGTTTGATCGCCGTCTAAACTACCGCCTTCGATCCGTATCAATACCAACATGAGTTAAGACTTTTTCTTTGGAATAGATTTATTATTTTCATCCGTGAGCACTAGCCTAGTCGGCTTAGGTAAGAAAGACACCCGGTTCATAAAAAGCTTAAGACTTAGTTAATAGACACGCGATCCTACACTACCTAGTGTATAAAGAAAAACATCCTAATACCATTTTAAATTACTACATAATATTTTCTATCTAAATAACTCAACTAATTATTTAAGTTAACTAAGTATAATATAATTATGTATGTAATAATTTAATGTACAAATTTTATTATTAATAACATAACTACATTTATGAGTAATGAACTACATATGGTATGATTGTATGAATTATAAAATTAAGTTGGTAGAAAAAAAAAAAAACATCCCAAACCCCCCACCCCAACCGTACGTACACTTGCAAAAACATATCTCATATGCATATTTTTTCTCATTTTTATTTATTTATTTATTTATTTATTTATTTCTTATTCAAGATTCATGAATCTAGGGAAATTCTCCATAATCTTAAACCACCAATCCTTTAATGTTTGTATCCTCCCTAAATCCTTCCATAATATTTGGTGGATCTTCTCAAGATCTTGTAGAGATTTTGGCATATCTCTCTCTATCTTCTCCACTCTATTTAAACCCCATCTTCTACTCTACTCAAAACTCACCAAAAACAACCTACTCACTACAAGAAAAATCAGTCGAAGTAATGAAAGCTTATTGGTGACCAAGTAGCAAGAATCCACCATCTCCGCTACCGTTTTCGATTTTGCATTCTCTCAAGTTACGGGTATAACCACTCATCCTCAATTCCATGTAGTCACACTATATCACCTATTAATATTTTACTTCTACTCAACACACCTTAATGTAGAAACACCCTAACGTAAAAACACTATGATATAAAACGCTTCTTTACACTAAAACCATAGCAATAACAATAGTAGCAAGACTAATGAAAATTATGTGGTCACCAAATTCTCTAACGGTGTACATTTTAATATGTGATTTATATAATATACTAAGCTAGCATTTTTGAAAAACTTGAGAGTTGAACTGTAAATATCAAAATCATAAAATACTTGCTAGTGTCATCGGACTTCTCTTGGTAAACTTCAATTTTTATTATTATTATACTTAAAATGATAGGTGGTTATTTCTAGCTACAAATACAAGAACAAAAACTGTAAATATTAAAATCTAGCGTATGGTCCCTCAATCTTTTAATCATATAACACTTGACTTTCTTTCAGGATACTATATTTTTCTTCTATATTTAAAATATCAAGTTTTGTCACTTGTTGTCATAAGTTACAAGTCTAGCAACTAAAAGTGTAGTTATGGGATCGTGGGAATGAAGCTATATGCGACATTCTAAATATTAGTATGATGAATAAAAGATTTATTAAACTGTCATTTTCTATCATAAATTATAAAATCGGGGACTAAAATAGTAATGGAATTCTGGTACACATATATGTCTGCGACATTCTGCTCATGTACATAATATTTGACTTCAACTTAATTGTTAATGTTATCATGATTATTTTTACTTAAGTTATCAAGTTATAATAAATAAATAAAATTAAACAAAAATTTATGTACACGTAACTAATCAAAGTTTCCTTTTAAATGTATATATACATTTAGTTTAAATGTATACACATATATGCATGCGTAAATAATTAAACACAATTTCATTCTAGTTTTAAAATAATTAGTTAATCGCGCTTTTAAACCACGACTTAATTAATCCACTCATACGCACGGGTAGGACGCATCTCGTATAAGCATAGTTATAATTAATAGTGTTATGTTGTGTAAACTAGGAGGCGTTTTAGAGGGTGACCACATTTAGCCATTTCACTTCAGGACCTCGGTGAGTCTCATAACTCTAAACTCCCCATTTTTACTTAAACTTTTGGGGCGAAATACATGCTCACGAGTCAAACTATTTTTATGGTGTATATTAACGTGTACTTTGTGCAATCATTAACTCTTTGAGCCACATACATATGTGGGTAGTACTACTTGACATTGGGACCATGGAAAATCCCACCTCTGCACGGTGCTTTCCCCTAAGGTGAATGGGGGAATACTCGACCACGGCCAATTTTTGGCTACTCAGTTAACATTGGTTAACTCGTCGCTTACACCACGTTTTTGCATCATGTATGTATGCCGAGTAAGTGTAATGTAAACGGGGTTTGCATTTAGACATTTGCTCACCTTGGGGTTGCGGCCTTGAGACGGATTGATTGGTGGATACAAATGTGACATGTTTATATATACACCTACTACTTTTGATGCCGGCTATTATTGTGTCAAGTTATGGACTCACTAAAATCTATCTTTAATTGACTGTTATAATTATGAAACTTTGTTATGTCTACCCCTACACTTATATGGTGAAACTTTTACAATTCTAACAGCCACTAATCATATAATGGTGAACACTCGACGAACGGGAAATATCGGACCTTCTTCCAAAGAAAAAGGAAAAGGGACGCGATCTGAACACACACCTGACGGGGATGAACGCACCATAACTCAGTAATACACCCACCCGAGGACTAAGGAAAATGACGTACCCAAGAATAGCCTAGAACAAATGATTGCACAAAGTACACGTTACTCTGTCACACCCCGGTTTTCGCAACCGAGATGCGACCGACTGGCATCAAATTCAAAGCAGCGGAATGTCATCAGATCAACTACATAAGGACCATTTTTATTTAAATAGATCAGGCAAGAGACGTAACCCTTGCATGTCATCAGAGTTAATACAAGTTTTTAGGAAATACAAATACATCGCGAAACATAAAGAAACATAAGTCGTTTATTAATAGCGTTGTGGTCTTCTAGGAAAGAGGGTAGGTCTTCTAAGCGGTACTTTAGCATCCATATTTAGAAAAGCCATCTAAAATCCTTAGCAATCAACATCCTGAAACACATGCTCAAAATAATACGTTAGCTATAAAGCTAGTGAGTCCATAACTTGACACAATAATAGCCGGCATCAAAAGTAGTAGGTGTATATATAAACATGTCACATTTGTATCCACCAATCAATCCGTCTCAAGGCCGCAGCCCCAAGGTGAGCAAATGTCTAAATGCAAACCCCGTTTACATTACACTTACTCGGCATACATACATGATGCAAAAACGTGGTGTAAGCGACGAGTTAACCAATGTTAACTGAGTAGCCAAAAATTGGCCGTGGTCGAGTATTCCCCAATTCACCTTAGGGGAAAGCACCGTGCAGAGGTGGGATTTTCCATGGTCCCAATGTCAAGTAGTACTACCCACATATGTATGTGGCTCAAAGAGTTAATGATTGCACAAAGTACACGTTAATATACACCATAAAAATAGTTTGACTCGTAAGCATGTATTTCGCCCCAAAAGTTTAAGTAAAAAGGGGGAGTTTAGAGTTATGAACTCACCAAAGTCTTGAAGCGTAAGTGGCTAGATGTGGTCACCCTCTAAAACGCCTCCTAGTTTACAGAACATAACACTATTAAATATAACTATGCTTATACGAGATGCGTCCTACCAGTACGTGTGAGTGAATTAATTAAGTCGTGGTTTAGAGTGTGATCTTAAAATTAGTTATATGTGAGCATAACCATTCGTTATAGTTTGTAGTTTTATGATTCTTTTCTTACTTGAATTAATATGACTTTATTATTAGGACATATGTGTTCTATTAAAAAAATAAATTTACTTAATAATTTTAAGTATAACAAAAATGAATCAAAGTTTCCTCCAAATATGCTCAGGCAGCTTAGTGGTTCGAAGAGGTGTAAAGAACCAAAATATATTATTTACAGTTAGTCCTTGGGTTTGTAGTTTTATGTAAAAAAAATAACCACTTCATTTTAAATATAATAAAATAATAAAACTCAAAATTTAAGTAATCCTGCCCCATGAACAGAATTCGCAGAGACTACTTTTGTCAAAATTCGGTATTTACAATTCAAGTCCCTGGTTATATAATTTATGTTTAAAATGATAACTAAATGAATAATTAAATAAATAAATATAAAAATAAATAGCAAAATGGCTAAGAATGTGGTGATAACGGACTCGCATTAGTTTTGCTTCTCTTGTTACCATCACACTTTTATCATTCTAGAATTAAGGTGTTTTTACATTAAGGTGTGTTAGATAGAAGTAAAACATTAATAGGTGATATAGTGTGGCTACATGGAGTTTTGAGGATGAGTGGTTGTACCGTGACTTCAGAGAATGCAATATAAAATAAAATGGTGGTGGAGATGGTGGGTTTTAATCTTCAGACTCTGGCTGTCATCAAGCTTAAAATGCTAGATATAGTGAGGAGGTTGTTTCTTTGTGAGTTTTGAGTAGAGTAGAAGATGGGGTTTAAATAGAGTGTAAGGGTAGAGAGAGAGATTGGAAATATGAGATTCAAAATCTCTGCAAGATTTGAGAAGATCCATAAAATATTTTAGATGGATTTTGGAAAGATATGCATGTTCATGGATAGGCTGCTCAAAGTTTTCATATTTCTCCAGATCCTTAGGTTCATGAATCCTCAAAAAGTATGAAGTAAAAATGAAAAGAAATTAAGAAAAGGAAAAAAAATTAAAGTGCATACGAGGAAAACGTTTTGTCAGGCGAATGGTTGGGGATAATTTCATACAATCTTTTGAGATGATCTCCATATTTCGTAATTAATAATGCATTTACATATTCTTCTTTTATTTTACCTTAATTAGCTCATATATTTCTAATAAGTTAAATGTATATTCTATTTTAGTTAGATTGAATAAATTATGAGCGTTATATATTCTTTTTTTTTATATAGAAAATGCCACATTACGTAGTAACTTTGAGATGGTATTATAATGTTTATTTATACACTAGGTAGTGTAAGATCGTGTGTCCATTAATCGGGTCATAAGCTTTTTATGAATCGGGTGTTTTTCTACCTAAGCCGACTGGGCTAGTGCTTATGGGTGTAATTAATGAATCCATTCCCAAGTCTTAACTCATGTTGGTCTTTGACACGGGTCCAAGGCGGTAGTTTAGACGAGGAGCGAAAGATCATGAAAAAAAGAAAAAAAATTAACCTGAAAATTCGGGGTTGTGACATTCTCCCCTACTTATTTAAATTTCGTCCTCGAAATTTGTTTATTGATCTACGCAGGCTACATCCTAGCCTCATCGGCATTCATAACAAATGCCCTTCCTTTTGCTCTAGTGGTGGTGTCGGCTTTGTCTCCCTTTAACTTTGGGCAATCAAACCTAAGGTGTCCGGTTTAGCCACACTCAAAGCATTTTGGAGAGGCGGTACATTCCTTTGACAGGTGCCCATGTTTACCACACTTGAAGCATTCCTTTGACGAGTGTCCTCTCTTTTCACAATGCCTTTCGTGGTGCCTGTTACACTTCGTACATTGTGGGTGCTTACCCTTGTAGCCGCGCATACTCGATTCATTAGTCGGATTCACGTCAGATTTGTAGTCGTCGTATTTCCTCTTTGAGATATTTGAGCTAGATCCTTTTAGGGCTCCACTTCTCATGGCTTCGTCAGTTAAAGCTCCAGAAATGTCGACAGCATCTTGGAAAGTAGCAGGCCTGGCGGATCGAACCATGCCTCGAATTTGAGGAACTAATCCCCATATATATCGTCCAATTCGTTTTGACTCGGGGGTGACGAGATGAGGCACAAGCCTAGATATTTTCTCATACCGATTCGTGTACTCTAAATGTGCAGCTCCAAGCTTAAAAATTCTGCTTCCAACTTCTCTATCTCGTTGATGGGGCAAAACTTCTCCATGATCAACTCCTTGAACTCTTCCCAACGCATCCGGTACACGGCATTCTTGCCTCTAGTTTTTAGAACCATATTCCACCAGGCTAACGCTTCCGCCTTCAGAGAATGAGCAGCAAATCTTACTCTGTCTTTAGGTGCACAATCGCTGATGTCGAGAGTAGCCTCCATTTCTTCCAACCAAGTTATTGCACCAGTTGCTCCTTCTTTACCGTAGAAACTGTTAGGCTTGCAAGACATGAAGGTTTTGTAATTACAGCCCTTCCTTAGTTCACCGTTATCATCATCAAAGTTGGAGTTGTTGTGGTGATTGATTCTATGCTCTTCGGTGTGTTCCACACCTTGCTTAGACCTTCCGGTGCCTTCCACCCTTTTTAGTTGGGCAACAATCTCGGGCATTGCTTTGGTGATACCTTCGGCAATTATTTGTTCTAGGCTATTCTTGGGTACGTCATTTTCCTTATCCCTCGGGTGGGTGTATTCCTGAGTTATGGTGCGTTCATCCCCGTCGGGTGTGTGTTCAGATCGCGTCCCTTTTCCTTTTTCTTTGGAAGAAGGTCCGATATTTCCCGTTCGTCGAGTGTTCACCATTATATGATTAGTGGCTGTTAGAATTGTAAGAGTTTCACCATATAAGTGTAGGGGTAGACATAACAAAGTTTCATAATTATAACAGTCAATTAAAGATAGATTAAACCAAAATTGTACTAGTGGTCTAGTACTAGTAGGATAGTTAATGATAAACGAAAAAGAGCATGCAAAAAGTCTAAAGTGCGGTGCTAATAATGTGAATACAAAAAGTCAAGGGAAAAATCAATGTCTTCGTCTTCTTTTGTAAACGTTCTTCACTTCTGGCTTGGTTTCCTTCAGGGCACCATGAGGCTCGTTTTCGCGAGTCTGGTTCTCCAGGAGTTCTTGTCGCGCCTCTGACGCCTCATGGAGGGTTCGAGGGGTATAGTCTATTGAAGTATCTGTGACAACGGGTCCTGCATGAAAGTACGGGTCTTGTTTAATCGGAAAGTCAGAAAAGTTTGACCTAGAGCTTCCAAAGGCGTAGGGGTCCTCAAAATGGGCCGAGTACCCCGTGTGTACACAATGGCATGCCACTGCATCCCAATCCGTGTTGTCAAGTGGCAGGTGTTGTGTCATTGGAGCGAGAGTCATAGGTGCTCGGGGTGTAGTGGGTGTTGGTGGTGTCGGCGATGAAAGGCTCCTTACTTTCGCAGCAGGAGGCCTTACTCTTATTCTCGCGGTACGTTTAAACCTTTTAACAGGAGGGTGTTGAGAAGCACTGTTGCTCTGAGTGGTGGGATCTGTGGGCGAATTTTTCTCATTTCCTAAGTTGATGTACTCGAGAATATCCCTGCGAGCACTTGGGCGAGATGACCCCACCTCAACCAAAACTCCCTTTCCTTTATCTTGGATTCCTGCCATTTTCTACACAACAAGAAGCTTAACACATAGGTAGGTATGAATATACATGTATAAGTTTTCTAGGAAATATTAATCTTAGTTAAGGCATGGGTTTAAGTTCCCAAATCATCTTATATTTAGGAAGGTCTTCCTAGGTCAAGGGCGCCTTAGTAGTTCACGGTTAGAGCTTAGGAGAAAGTTGATCCTAATTCGCGCTAACCTGGCTCTGATACCACCCTGTCACACCCCGGTTTTCGCAACCGAGATGCGACCGACTGGCATCAAATTCAAAGCAGCGGAATGTCATCAGATCAACTACATAAGGACCATTTTTATTTAAATAGATCAGGCAAGAGACGTAACCCTTGCATGTCATCAGAGTTAATACAAGTTTTTAGGAAATACAAATACATCGCGAAACATAAAGAAACATAAGTCGTTTATTAATAGCGTTGTGGTCTTCTAGGAAAGAGGGTAGGTCTTCTAAGCGGTACTTTAGCATCCATATTTAGAAAAGCCATCTAAAATCCTTAGCAATCAACATCCTGAAACACATGCTCAAAATAATACGTTAGCTATAAAGCTAGTGAGTCCATAACTTGACACAATAATAGCCGGCATCAAAAGTAGTAGGTGTATATATAAACATGTCACATTTGTATCCACCAATCAATCCGTCTCAAGGCCGCAGCCCCAAGGTGAGCAAATGTCTAAATGCAAACCCCGTTTACATTACACTTACTCGGCATACATACATGATGCAAAAACGTGGTGTAAGCGACGAGTTAACCAATGTTAACTGAGTAGCCAAAAATTGGCCGTGGTCGAGTATTCCCCAATTCACCTTAGGGGAAAGCACCGTGCAGAGGTGGGATTTTCCATGGTCCCAATGTCAAGTAGTACTACCCACATATGTATGTGGCTCAAAGAGTTAATGATTGCACAAAGTACACGTTAATATACACCATAAAAATAGTTTGACTCGTAAGCATGTATTTCGCCCCAAAAGTTTAAGTAAAAAGGGGGAGTTTAGAGTTATGAACTCACCAAAGTCTTGAAGCGTAAGTGGCTAGATGTGGTCACCCTCTAAAACGCCTCCTAGTTTACAGAACATAACACTATTAAATATAACTATGCTTATACGAGATGCGTCCTACCCGTACGTGTGAGTGAATTAATTAAGTCGTGGTTTAGAGTGTGATCTTAAAATTAGTTATATGTGAGCATAACCATTCGTTATAGTTTGTAGTTTTATGATTCTTTTCTTACTTGAATTAATATGACTTTATTATTAGGACATATGTGTTCTATTAAAAAAATAAATTTACTTAATAATTTTAAGTATAACAAAAATGAATCAAAGTTTCCTCCAAATATGCTCAGGCAGCTTAGTGGTTCGAAGAGGTGTAAAGAACCAAAATATATTATTTACAGTTAGTCCATGGGTTTGTAGTTTTATGTAAAAAAAATAACCACTTCATTTTAAATATAATAAAATAATAAAACTCAAAATTTAAGTAATCCTGCCCCATGAACAGAATTCGCAGAGACTACTTTTGTCAAAATTCGGTATTTACAATTCAAGTCCCTGGTTATATAATTTATGTTTAAAATGATAACTAAATGAATAATTAAATAAATAAATATAAAAATAAATAGCAAAATGGCTAAGAATGTGGTGATAACGGACTCGCATTAGTTTTGCTTCTCTTGTTACCATCACACTTTTATCATTCTAGAATTAAGGTGTTTTTACATTAAGGTGTGTTAGATAGAAGTAAAACATTAATAGGTGATATAGTGTGGCTACATGGAGTTTTGAGGATGAGTGGTTGTACCGTGACTTCAGAGAATGCAATATAAAATAAAATGGTGGTGGAGATGGTGGGTTTTAATCTTCAGACTCTGGCTGTCATCAAGCTTAAAATGCTAGATATAGTGAGGAGGTTGTTTCTTTGTGAGTTTTGAGTAGAGTAGAAGATGGGGTTTAAATAGAGTGTAAGGGTAGAGAGAGAGATTGGAAATATGAGATTCAAAATCTCTGCAAGATTTGAGAAGATCCATAAAATATTTTAGATGGATTTTGGAAAGATATGCATGTTCATGGATAGGCTGCTCAAAGTTTTCATATTTCTCCAGATCCTTAGGTTCATGAATCCTCAAAAAGTATGAAGTAAAAATGAAAAGAAATTAAGAAAAGGAAAAAAAAATTAAAGTGCATACGAGGAAAACGTTTTGTCAGGCGAATGGTTGGGGATAATTTCATACAATCTTTTGAGATGATCTCCATATTTCGTAATTAATAATGCATTTACATATTCTTCTTTTATTTTACCTTAATTAGCTCATATATTTCTAATAAGTTAAATGTATATTCTATTTTAGTTAGATTGAATAAATTATGAGCGTTATATATTCTTTTTTTTTATATAGAGAATGCCACATTACGTAGTAACTTTGAGATGGAATTATAATGTTTATTTATACACTAGGTAGTGTAAGATCGTGTGTCCATTAATCGGGTCATAAGCTTTTTATGAATCGGGTGTTTTTCTACCTAAGCCGACTAGGCTAGTGCTTATGGGTGTAATTAATGAATCCATTCCCAAGTCTTAACTCATGTTGGTCTTTGACACGGGTCCAAGGCGGTAGTTTAGACGAGGAGCGAAAGATCATGAAAAAAAGAAAAAAAATTAACCTGAAAATTCGGGGTTGTGACATTTCTGGCGCCTTAGACCAACTCGGCCAATCACATATTAATGATTGCACAAAGTACACGTTAATATACACCATAAAAATAGTTTGACTCGTAAGCATGTATTTCGCACCAAAAGTTTAAGTAAAAAGGGGGAGTTTAGAGTTATGAACTCACCAAAGTCTTGAAGCGTAAGTGGCTAGATGTGGTCACCCTCTAAAACGCCTCCTAGTTTACAGAACATAACACTATTAAATATAACTATGCTTATACGAGATGCGTCCTACCCGTACATGTGAGTGAATTAATTAAGTCGTGGTTTAGAGTGTGATCTTAAAATTAGTTATATGTGAGCATAACCATTCGTTATAGTTTGTAGTTTTATGATTCTTTTCTTACTTGAATTAATATGACTTTATTATTAGGACATATGTGTTCTATTAAAAAAATAAATTTACTTAATAATTTTAAGTATAACAAAAATGAATCAAAGTTTCCTCCAAATATGCTCAGGCAGCTTAGTGGTTCGAAGAGGTGTAAAGAACCAAAATATATTATTTACAGTTAGTCCTTGGGTTTGTAGTTTTATGTAAAAAAAATAACCACTTCATTTTAAATATAATAAAATAATAAAACTCAAAATTTAAGTAATCCTGCCCCATGAACAGAATTCGCAGAGACTACTTTTGTCAAAATTCGGTATTTACAATTCAAGTCCCTGGTTATATAATTTATGTTTAAAATGATAACTAAATGAATAATTAAATAAATAAATATAAAAATAAATAGCAAAATGGCTAAGAATGTGGTGATAACGGACTCGCATTAGTTTTGCTTCTCTTGTTACCATCACACTTTTATCATTCTAGAATTAAGGTGTTTTTACATTAAGGTGTGTTAGATAGAAGTAAAACATTAATAGGTGATATAGTGTGGCTACATGGAGTTTTGAGGATGAGTGGTTGTACCGTGACTTCAGAGAATGCAATATAAAATAAAATGGTGGTGGAGATGGTGGGTTTTAATCTTCAGACTCTGGCTGTCATCAAGCTTAAAATGCTAGATATAGTGAGGAGGTTGTTTCTTTGTGAGTTTTGAGTAGAGTAGAAGATGGGGTTTAAATAGAGTGTAAGGGTAGAGAGAGAGATTGGAAATATGAGATTCAAAATCTCTGCAAGATTTGAGAAGATCCATAAAATATTTTAGATGGATTTTGGAAAGATATGCATGTTCATGGATAGGCTGCTCAAAGTTTTCATATTTCTCCAGATCCTTAGGTTCATGAATCCTCAAAAAGTATGAAGTAAAAATGAAAAGAAATTAAGAAAAGGAAAAAAAATTAAAGTGCATACGAGGAAAACGTTTTGTCAGGCGAATGGTTGGGGATAATTTCATACAATCTTTTGAGATGATCTCCATATTTCGTAATTAATAATGCATTTACATATTCTTCTTTTATTTTACCTTAATTAGCTCATATATTTCTAATAAGTTAAATGTATATTCTATTTTAGTTAGATTGAATAAATTATGAGCGTTATATATTCTTTTTTTTTATATATAGAGAATGCCACATTACGTAGTAACTTTGAGATGGTATTATAATGTTTATTTATACACTAGGTAGTGTAAGATCGTGTGTCCATTAATCGGGTCATAAGCTTTTTATGAATCGGGTGTTTTTCTACCTAAGCCGACTAGGCTAGTGCTTATGGGTGTAATTAATGAATCCATTCCCAAGTCTTAACTCATGTTGGTCTTTGACACGGGTCCAAGGCGGTAGTTTAGACGAGGAGCGAAAGATCATGAAAAAAAGAAAAAAAATTAACCTGAAAATTCGGGGTTGTGACAGTTATATATGTATTACATTTAACTGTCACCGTAAATATTTTCTTTCTTATAAATAACTTCTATTACACTCTAGCTTTTAGCCACATCAATAAATAAAACAGTGGTCGTTCTTTACATTTAGCCATACATACTAGATAGTTACTAGTTTTGTTTCTTTTAATTTACTAATTACTAAAGCCTACTCTTTGACCACACAACATAATATAAGTGGCCATCATACGACAAAGGGGAGTTTGTTAGTAAATAGTGTCTACGTGTCATATGATGTATCAAGTCTTGTTGTAACAGTTGCTAGAGCGTTCTGAGTGAGTCACTAGACGGTATTAACGTAGCAATTGCGGTATTAACGTAGCAATTCGGCGGGAATTTCATTCGATGGACATGTTGTCTATAAATAGCAACCTCATTCGAAGCATTTACAACTTTTGCCAGTTGAGTGTTCATTCGGTGAACTGTGTCTGTCCAGATTTCATTCGGTGAAATAAATCTCAACATTATATTTAGTGTTTTTGTTATTCTCCATACTTGAAACACTGAACAAGATCTGCTCAGCGTAATTACAAGTGGTATCAGAGCTTTTGGTTGCTCATTTCAGTGAAAAACATCAAGTTTTGGAGATTTTTCAAAAATTAGTTTTGCAAAAGTCACATTTTTCAAATTCTGATCTGCCCAAACTGTTCTAAATCAGTTTAAAATCATTTTTTATAAAAGCAGTTTCTTCAAATTCGCAAAAATCAGAAAGTTATGGTCAAAGATATTTCACCGAATGAAAAGTTAGTTTAATTCGCTAGTCATTCGGCATTCATTTTCTGGTCATTCGGTTAGCTTAAATCTTCATTCACTCAGTTATTCTTTGATTTCATTCGTCAAAAAAATTGTTCATTCGGCGAATCACTTTCATTCGGCTATTACACTTCATTCGGTGTATTCAATTTCTGATGTTCATTCGCTGAATATATTCATTCGGCGAATCAATACATTTGGAAATTAATCTTCATTCGGCGACCGTAACTAGTTTTCACTAAAACAAGTGTAACTTGAGATCCGTCTGGAGTTAGAAGTTCTATCACTAGCCAAAACGGCCGTCTCGACGATATCTACACTTTTACTTGCCTTACAGCTAGTATCGTCCGTTTCGACCCCCAAATTCCACTTCTATGACCTCCTCTTTTGCATTTCAAGTTTTTGTTACCCGATTCAAGATGTTTAATGATATTCGAGCATATGCTGCGATGCAGAATTCGGTCTAAGCTATGTTAAACCACGACAATGAAATAGGGATAAGTTAGAAGGTTCCTAAATTACTGAAGCTTGAAGATTACCATAGTTGGGTCAAACAATTTGATGCTTACGTTGGTACAAATGATATTGATATGTGGTTACCGATTCATGATAGATATGACTATCCTACGGTTAATGGAAGGCCGGTTTTGCAAAGGAGTTTGTCAACAGAAGAAAAGAAGGCTTATCAAGTAGAACAAAAACTTTACAGGTACTCTTACCAAGGCATTACCAAAGGAATTGTTACATCAATTCTCAACTTGTCTTACATCTAAAGAATTATGGGATGCTTTGGAGAAACGATGTAAGGGTAATGATCAATATAAGAAGAGTAAGCAGAAGTTGTTGAGGAAGGAATTCGATAATTCAAACATTAACCAGATGAGACTATTTCAAACCTGATTACAAGGTTTTCTCATTTGTTAAGTGAAATTTTATTGGTAAACATCAAGAAGGATGTTGCTGAGTTGAAGGAGAAGTTACAAGAGGCTTTACCGGAAAAATGGGAAAATTATGTTCGTTTGATTACTCATGATAAAGAATATTCTGGCTGGACGTTCAATGATTTGGTTGAAAGAATACAAGCACGAGACCTAGAAACGAATGTTTCAAAGTCAATGCCTGCACAGATTCAAAATCCTACAATGTATTATGGTAAAAATACTCTCGGTGCTAAGAAGGCAAACATTTCTAGTCAATCACCTTCCACAGCTTTTCTAGTTGGGAATAATTCTGGATATTCTGACAATGGAGGAGAATCTCGAGGTTGAATGTTTTTGTTCTAGCTCAAGGTGTTCAAAGTGCATTATCGGATAAAACAACTAACTATATGGCCTTGATGTCTGCATTGGTTTCATCATATTTTGGGGTAATAACTGGAAGTGTGAACAATGTAGAGCTTGTGGAAGAAGATTATGACCAATTAGATCCAGAATGAAAGAACGTACGATAGTGGATCGTGATCAACTCATATCATTCGTGTAAACAAAACAAGCAAACGCAATGTAAATAAACCTTAATCTTTGATTTCACTCAAGAACAGAGGTATAAAGACTCAGAGAATTACACTTTCGATTACACACACATAAGTAACAGGGTTACAAAATTTCTAGCGTATCAACCTATATATAGATACTTGACCATCCGAACTGGGGCTCAGCCGAACTGTGAGTTCGGCTGCCAGTTCGCCCATAGTTCGGATGGGGTTCGGCTAGTTAGGGTTTTGCTTGAATTCTTGATTTATTCAAAGTCTTTGTCTGATCCAACATCTTACCATCTGCATGTATCAACAAACTCCCCCTTGGCAAATGCTGGTCAGTTATCAATCATTCTTGAGCTCCAGCCTCCATCCCAACCCATGTCTTCTGGTGATTATGCCCGGCATATATGTTGAATTCAAAGCATATCCGGATCACCCTCTGAAATTGCAAAGCATGTTCCATCTAATCCGGATGAAACAAAATCTGATTATGGTACAGCTCATCTATGTCAGCCCTGGATAAGTTGATCAGCCACATCAGATCAAACACCTTCACAACCTTGTTATTATCCTCCAACACAATCATAGCTTCTCCGGTCTTTTCATTGTAGTACACCCACTTCAAGTTTTTGATAAAATCCAACTCCATCTTCATCAATGGAATCTTCTTCATAACTTTGGGCTTCTTCTTGAAAATCAGTACTATCAAGTATCAACTTCTTTCCAGTTTTTTCATGTATCTTGGTTGGATGTTCATGCCTCTTTGGTCTTTAAGGCTTCAGATATTTAAATCCCTTATCACATTCTTTCTCAACTTGAGTCTTGAAGTATAAACCCCTCCAGTCATCACCATAGTTGCAGAAAGGTTTCCTTATAAGCTCCCAAACATCCCAAACTAGTAAAGTACCAAAGTCTGTTGCATGCTTGAAGTATTGGATACCATGCTGGCGTTTAATCCCATAACACTTCAAACTTTCAGCATACATCCAACTGATAATCTCACCTGATACTTGACCCTTGAACCTTACATGCCTTCTTTGTTTGATTGGTTTTGGAGGAGGAACATAGTTGGCATGAAATTCCTTCATATACTCATTGAAGTCTCTTCGTTGTTTTTGTTCCTTGACCTCCTTGGCAACTGGGCCTTGAGGTTGTGCAGCTTCTTTCTTTTTTAACTCTGCCTCAGCTTCATCACCCTTTTCCTCTGGAAAAACTTCAAAATCATCATCAGTTGAGTTATTGTTGTTGAAGTTTGAATACAGATCTGGATACTCCTCCTCTGTTATGTCTTCAACGTCAATCTCCTCATCAAATATATATTCTTCAACCTCTGATTCTGATGATTCATAAATTTCGGGTTTAGCCTTGGCAGCTTTCTTCATCTCCTCGTCGTTTAAATCAAAGATTGCTTGTAACTAATCTGGATTAAGTTCACAAACGAACTCACCATCTTCAAGAATTCTGCTGATCTCATGTATAATCTTTGCAGCTTGATTCGACGGGACTGAAGTAACTGACACTACATCTCTAGAATCTGACTCCCCCTGGGCTGTAAAAGTACCAGCACCCGAGCTAGATGCTCCAGTTGGGCCTGGACCTCCACCAGTATTGCCTTTTGGATCATTATCAGGTTCGTTATTTAAATATTGCAGCCCATCATATTTGCATCCTGAACCAGAACCTATCTCCCCCTGAGCATTAAACTTTTCTAGCAAGAGTTTAATCTGCTCATTCATCTGTGCCATAAGAGCATCCTAGTTCAGACTGGCCGTTTTCAAGCGTGTTATCTCTTGAGCTTTGGCCGCTTCTCCACTTTTTAATTAAAGATAATCTCTCTGCAAAGTAGTTATCAATTTGCTCTGAGATTCATCTCTTGCTTTCAATTCTGTAATCAGCTGGGTTTTCTCTTCATCCCTTCTCTTTAACACTTCAATGACTTGTGATTTTTCAGCAACGTTAGTCTTTAACTCTTTAATTTTTGTTTGACAATCCAGAAGAGCAGTGTTGAGTAAATCCATTTGAGTAAAGGATATCGACCCTTGAGAAACATTGAAATTAACATTTGGTGTTGAAGGAGTTCATGTTGTTGTAGTTGCAGCTGTAAACTTTGGTGTAAATGTGGTTCCCATAGGCTGTTGAACATATTGAGCACCAACACCTGTTGAAGCTGTTGTGCTGGCTGTTGTAGTACTTCAGGTAAAGACACATTGGGACCATCAGATGAAGATGCATCGGGACGACGTTTGAATAGAAACTGTGAACTTTTATGCTTCTTTCCACATCCACCGGCAGTAATCGACTTCCTCCTTTTTGATGGTGTCAAGGAAGACGAAGAGGTTGTCGACTGCTTACCCTTGCCATGATCAACATCAGCATCCGGGTTGTAGTCTTCATCTGATTCAGATGAGGCTTTATCATCATACACATGATCCTTGTATCGATCGTTGCTTTTGTTCAGACTGGTTCTGTAAGCTAAATGTTCTTCACTGCCTTTTCTTATACGAACATTCTTGGATTTGACCTTGATGTACACAAACAGATTGTTTGTATCAGAAACATCTTCAGAGTTACCTAAATCATCAAACTCATCATCATCATCATCTGATTCTTCTTCATCTGTCAGAGTGTTAACTGCTAGTGTCTCAGTCATGCTAATAGTCGCATGGACTTCGGATGCTGAGACAACTAGTTCTGTGACAGCAGGTTATGATGCAGCAGGTTCAGTAGCAACCGGTGATGATACTACCGGTTCCTGTACAACGGGTGGTGTCTGTGTCTGTCTTCTTGGCCTTTTAACTTTTGGTTGATCTGGTTGCTGATTTCTTTCTTCTATCCAACTGTAATCGTGTTCATCAGACGAACTCCCCTCTACATGACGAGGTGCACCATCGGCTGGTACAACATAGCTAACCGTACTCAGGTGACCAATCAATCTCTTCAAATTTGGATGATCAGCTGGTTTCTTTTTCTGATAAGTCGTCAAGGCACCAGTACTTGCCTCGGTCATGTGTTTCAAATCCATCTTCTGATCCACATTCTATACCAGTGTCGGATACAGATTATTTGAGATCATTTGTGTGAATCTTGGATACATCAATGCTTTCTTGTGCCTCTGGGGTCAAGTTGTCTCTCATATAGTAAAAAATCAACTCAGCACAGTTGTATGGACGATTTAGAATTAAGGCATTCATCAAAGACAACATCTTCGGTCCGATCTCGTCATGCCCAGAAATTCTGTTTCCCAAACTTTGCAGCAACACATGAACCAAAAATTTGTAAGGAACAGAGAACTCTGACTTGTAAATCCAATCTCGACTTGGATCATCAGCATACCATATCCTCTTCAATAAAGCAACATTATCAGCTTGATCAAATTCTAACGGAACGGTTTTTGTATCATCAGTAAACTTTAAAACTCTTCTGATATCTGCTTCGGTAAATTCAACAGTTTGTTTTTGAACACTAGCAAATAATCTGATCGTTCCATTGGTTAGACATCTAGCAGTGGTCCAGAACTCGGTTAAGATGTCACGATACGCATCACACTCGTGTGTAACCGCGTAGTGAATCCTTGATCGTCTTAGAAAATCGAATATTCCGGAACCCTCAAACTTCGATAACTTTGTTCTTACAACGCCCAGATGTTCACATACATTGTGTTTGTCGCCAACGTTTAAATCAACGGCCATTTCTGAAAACACATAACATGAAAAGTTCATTAAATTCAATCTGATTATAAAAAAATGTTCACCAAATACGTCAATTATTTATCATTTTCGTAAGCGGTTGACTTTTTGTTCAAAAATCAATTTTACCCGAACTGGATCCGAACTGAATATACTCATCCGAACTCGATCCGAACTGGCATTTGTTGTCCGAACCTGATCCGAACTAGACTCAGTCAACGATTAACCTTGACTTTTGGTCAACGTCCGAACTGGAATTGGTCAACGTCTGAACCCAAACGAACTGGGTCTGAACTCCAGTTCGGCTGATGAACTTTCAGTTCGGCTATTCGTTCAACCGAAAGATTTAATTCTTCTAAAATTCAAACCAGACGCAATCAGACCATAATTTTTAACACCTAAACGCGGTTTGACAAGGCGAAACCACTAATACCAGTTTTAACATCTAAAATCAACTTTAAGTTGGGTAATATTTAGATCTAAAACTCGAAACAAAACACGATAACAATTACACAGATTTTAACCATTTTCATTTGTCAATAATAACAAATAGACACACCCCTGTACTCGGAATTTCATAACCTACCTTAATCTGGTCACAAAACACAAAGATAAGCAGTTAATCGGAAATTCGAAATTCGGGCAGAAGTTCAGTTATAGTTCGGAAGTTCGAGAACAGTGAATGAGTATCCGAACTCTCTCTTCAGCCTTATATAGGCTATCCAGTTTGGCTGTTCGAACTGAAGTTCGGCTCAACCGAACCTATCCGAACTTGTCCGAATTCAACCTTTGGAACAAGCCGAACCCTTTCCGAACTCAACTTCGGATCATCCGAACTCGCAGTTCGGTCGTCCAAACTTGCAGTTTGGCAAATTTCTAAAACTTTCAGATTCAACCCTGATTTTTGAAGAATTTTTCAAATTGAACACAAAGATTTCAAATTTTATCAATTTGATACAAACCTTTGATCAATTCATGATGAGTCTTATGATTTCAAGACTGTTTGGTTGTTTCTGGCATAAATTTGATACTTTTCATCGGTTGATCGAAAATAGAATAGAAACAAAATTTTGTTGATTTTTATAACATTTTCAAACACACCGAAAATCTTTTTGAATTTTTACAAGATTATGCTAAAACACACCTAATATCTTTTTGGATTTTTTTAGTAAGTAGTAAACCAAACAAAATCTTGAAATGCAAATAACTAAATTTTTTGTGAGAAAGATTCCAGACGCGAGATCATATCAGACATAATGCATCAGACACATTTTAATTTCGGTTTTAATCACAATGCAAGCCAAGCGGGTAGACCATAGAACTTTGCAGTTTGTTTCAGTTTAGGCAAATCAAATTCTATAACTTTTTGATATGATTTAAGTATGATTAATCAAGCATAGATAATGTGAAAGCTCACACAATCGGGAATACTGGCGATCTGACTTATTCTATTTTTGTGTTTTTATACAGAATTTGATATTCAACACAGACTTATCGTTCGTGGTGTTTCATGCAAAAATAAATCAGAACCCTAAACAAACAACAATCAGGTCGGCCTTGTGAGCACGTAGAGAAGGTCCGATTGTTTAGGAAAACAAGAAATAGAAAATAAAGCAGAAGTTGTATAATCCAACAACAATCAGGTCAGTACTCACGTACATGCAGAGAAACTCCGATAGATTATATGAAACACCAAGAAAATAAAGCAGAACGTCAAACGAACAACAATCAGGTCGATCTTTCGATACGCAAAGAAAGTTTGATCGTTTGACCAAATAAAGAAAATCAAACAAGTTTAAATCTTTGCAAAATGAAAGCAATTATACATCAGAACATCTCTTATTCTGTTTTTGTTGTTTTAATTTTTTTTACTGTCAAGATTACACAACATCCATCATGATGTAACATCACAATTATCAAGCAGGTATTTAGGTTTATATCATACTAGCAAATATCAGATTTGCCTTAACGCATTCAACAAACCTAACAAGTACCTACAGCCTTTATTCCTACTTTATCCATGGTTGATAACGTATATGCTAATGTAATATCATTTCTCGCTAGGTCGGATCAATTTCTCATATTTGATTTTTCATTTTTTTTAATTTTGGCATTTTTCAATTTTTTTATGCTTTTCTGATTATTTTCTCCCCCAAAATTCAAAAACTCGAACTTTGGATTTTTCAAATGAAGAAAAAGAAAAAAAATAACATGAAAAATTTAACCCAAAAACAAAATTGATCAACCGACAATTACTTAGCGGGTAATTGTTGTATGCCATTGATTTGCAAAAGGAATTTGAAGCGGGTTTTATCAAAAGCCTTAGTAAAAAGATCCGCTCGTTGGAAGTCAGTGTGTATCTTTTGCAAATCAATCAGATTTTTCTCATAGCAATCACTGATAAAATGATATCTAATCTCAATGTGCTTCGTCTTAGAATGGTGCACGGGATTCTTAGTTATGCAAATAGCAGTAGAATTATCAATGTATATAGGAGTAGTAAGAAATTGCAAACCGTAGTCTCTCAATTGTTGTTGTATCCACAACACCTGAGAGCAGCAGTGTGTATCTTTTGCAAATCAATTAGATTTTTCTCATAGCAATCACGGATAAAATGATATCTAATCTCAATGTGCTTCGTCTTAGATAGGTGCACGGGATTCTTAGTTATGCAAATAGCAGCAGAATTATCTATGTATATAGGAGTAGTACGAAATCGCAAACAGTAGTCTCTCAATTGTTGTTATATCCACAACACCTGAGAGCAGCAGCTCGCAGCCATAACATACCTAGCTTCTTGAAATTAATCTTGCAGCCGCCGTAATCAGAATCCGAGTAGGCAGATAAGTCAAACTTATCATCATGAGGATACTAGATCCCGAGATCTATATTACCCTTCAGATAAGCTAGAATTCTTCGCACTGCGTTCAAATGTGAAATCCTTGGCACATGAACAAACCGCAAACATATATCAGGTCTGCTAGCTGTTAAGTACATTAAAGATCCTATCATAGCGCGATAAAGAGTGGCATCAATTTCTTCACCATCTTCATCTGGACACAGACCATGAGACACTTGGATTGGAGTACTCGGAAAATGAACGTCGTCTATCTTGAATCGATTAAGCACGTCATGCATATATTTCGTCTGGTTATGAAAATACCCTTCTCAGACTTATTTACTTGCAATCCCAAAAAGAACGACATCTCGCCCATGGAACTCATCTCAAACTTTGTTTGCATTAACTTCTCAAAATCCTTTGAGAGTTGTTTGTTTGAAGTGCCAAAGATAATATCATCAATATATATCTGCACCAAAAGCAATTCTCCTCCCATCATTTTGCAAAATAAGGTACAGTCTACCAACCCACACTTGAATCCGTTCTCTAGTAAATAAGTAGACAAGGTTTCGTACCAAGCTTGAGGAGCTTGATGTAGACCATACAGTGCTTTGTCCAGCTTATAGACCTTCTCCGGATAATCATGATCGTAAAAACCCAAAGGTTGTTTCACATAGACTTCTTCTTCGACCTTACCATACAAAAATGCACCTTTAACATCCATTTGATAGACTTTAAACCCACAATGTGTTGTGAGGGAATAATTTGTGGCTTGTGTATTAAATCACCTATTGGCGGACCATTTGAAGGCCTATGTGATAAAATAGGTGAAAATTAGTTGGGTTATGGGTATATTGGGTCATTAGGCCAATTTATACATGTTTGGGCTCATTTAGAAAGAGTTTAGATGGAGTTTAGTGGGCTTATGTGGTCCATTACGGGAATTCTAGGTAAATTAGGGTTAGGAAAATGACTTGTTCACCAAGTTTGTCATCTCCTATATATTGAACCCTTTAGTTACTAGAATAGGTTGTTGATTCTAGGGGCAAGGTTCAAGGGTGTAATCGAAATTCTCTAGAGGAGAATTTCGAATCTCTCAAGGTGTATTGTAACCGGTTATATTCAAGTGATCTTTTCATCGGTTTGTGTTTTCTTATTGTTTTAATCGTTATTTGATTATATTATTCATCGTTTCTTGAATCACCAATCAAACCGGATTCCGCACGGTCTTGATTGGATTAGATATCGCGTGAGGACCGCTTTCGGGACTTACATGTGCAACATTTACCAGAAAGATATGGATAGCTTCAATTCGGGCAACCGGTGCATACACTTCGTTAAAATATATACCTTCTTCCTGAGAAAAACCTTGAACAACCAAACGAGCCTTGTTAAGAATGATAACTCCTCGGTCGTCCCTCTTACACTTAACAACCCATCGCGTTCCGCATGGTTCTTTACTGTTTTCCGGTAAATCCACCAGGTGCCACACTCTGAGTTTTTTGAAATTGTAATAAGTCTTCCTGCATTGCTTCAACCCACGAGCCATCTTTTAATGCTTGGTTTACGTCTGTTGGCTCGATCTGGGATAAGAAACATGAGTGGAACACCTCATCTTGAATGCTAGATTCCCGTATTGTAAGTAATGCACTATTGTCGATTTGTCTTCACGTACGCACTCCATCATCTAAATCACCAATATTATTGTCTTGTGAATGGTAGGTATTTATCCAGAGTGTCGGATGAATCGGAACAACGATACTTTCATCCAAATTAAAACATGATCTTCCTCCTCCACAGTGTTAGTTGTACTAGCTTCAGGTTGTAAAGCAGGTTGAACAGTATCAGCCTCACCAACACTGGTATCACTTGTAATTATTTCAGCTTGTGGGACAGGATTATCAACTGGTTCTGAATTGGCTTCATGAAACTCGTGTTCATCATCAGAAGACATTTCCTCAGCTTCTACGACAGAATCAATGGTAGTTTCAGTCTGATAATCATCAGCAACGGGCACAGATCAAGCAGCAGACGGAGACGGAATATTTAAGACTGGACTATCATCTTGTAGATTGATGTAAACATTGGTAAGATGATCATCAGCTTCATCTCTTCTGGATTCAAGTGACTCAAAGATACTCTTATAGTCAAACATCCAGTCTGGACCAACACCTCTGGGTGGTAATGTATATGATTGAAAATCCACATGTAAATACTCTTCCACTACACCGGTCTTTTTGTTAAAAATACGCTTCATTTGGTTCGAGTAACCAACAAAGATACCCTCAAGTACCTTGTCATCGAACTTTCCCGCAGACTTCGAAACCGTGCAGGGACACCCAACAGGCTCCAGATGCTTGAGAGTTGGCTTGTGATTTTTCAACAACTCATAGCAAGTTTTGCCAAGTCGTTTCACAGTGAGAACCCTATTCAGCACATAGCATGCTGTGTTGACTGCTTCTGTCTAGAAAATCATTGGAAGACAAGCATCTGCCAACATGGTTCCAACCGTCTCAATGAGTGTTCTATTTTCCTATTCCACGACACCATTCTGTTTAGGTGTATAAGGAGTACTAAATTCGTGTACGATATGCTTCTCCAAACAGAACACTTTCATGTCGATATTCTTGAACTCCGTGCCGTTATCACTTTGAATTCTGTGAACTTTCAACTTGTAAAATGTGGCGACCCTAAAACTTTTGCTTTCTTTCCCAGCAACTACAGCAACGACGACAGCCGAGGCTGCGAACGCTACAACGCAAGAATAATTTTCGGGACGAAAATTCCATTTACAAGGGGATGATGTGACATCCGAGAATTCCAAGGTTAACTTCCGTTAGACAATCTCCGTTAGTTACGTTATAAGTGTTAACTTAGTAACTAATGCTAAACTAGGCCGAATACGTCCACGACCTTTGGTTGATCACCGAACCCGTCCATATGTGTTATGTGTTTATTTATTTATTGTCATTATGTGCAATGTGATTTAAACGCATGATTTAGTATTGATAATAGAATGTAAATTGGCCACTTTTGGTTTCCAGCGAAACTACCGGGCGAAACTCTTTCAGAAGCCTTTGATATGAAACACTGACCCACCACGTTAGCCTTAGCTGAATTCATATCCAACACATATAAGTTGGACAATCTCGGTGCACGCATTACAATACAATCGTCAGGAATCCTATAACCCGGCTTCAAGATCAGACATTCGGTCCCCGTGAAAGCTGTTGTGTATTGCTTGTTGCAGATCTGGAACACACTCAGCTGATTGTATTCCAATTCTTGTACGTATTCAACTCGATCAAAAGTGATTGCACCATTGCTTAATTTACCAATGCCAGTAATTGTTCCACCTTTGTTACCAGCAAACGTAACATTCCCTTCGTTAAAAGATTGAACATCGTGTAGAAGAGAGATGTCATCGGTCATGTGCATGGATGCTCCACTATCAACAACCCATAAATTGTTCATAGATTGCCGTGAAGATCCCTGCACACATGAAACAGATTAATTAGATCGGGAAGAACCCAAGCTCGAAGCTTTGGGTCGACCGTCATCTTCAACAAAATTGTTTCCAGCCGTGGATGTACCCTTCTGCTTCCACTTGTTACTCTGCTGATTTGTCAATCCATCGAAAGTTTTTAAAATTGATTTTACTAGTTTACCATCATGTGTTTTATCATGTTTTTCAGTTTTGGAATCGGATGGTTTCAAATCAGTGTGAATGAATCCTTTTGAATCAACAAATTTCACATGTTTCTGTGAACTAGCAGATGCTTGTTTATCTGATTGATAGCCATCAGATGTATTACCAGACTTTTCAGTTTTATCATTCTTGAAAGGACAATTTCTATATGTATGACCATGGTTTTTACACTTGAAGCATCGACATCGATCGATAACGATTTCTTCAACCGTGTCATCATCCACAATGGCCTCTATGACCGGTTTTGATTTTTTGGATTTGGAAAATCTCTTTTGAGTTTGAAAACCACGATGATCACTAAAATCATCACAAAAACCAGCATCATAGCCATTGTCACATTCTTGATAAAATCCATCGTGAAAGTATCCATCATTAAAATGCATATTTCTTTCAAAAACACCATTACCAATATTTGAATAACCACCCTAACGATCACCATGTCCAGATGGACCAGCACCACCCCTAAACCATTCTCAAACCATTAAGGACCCCTCCCATATGCTTAAGGATGTAGCCCGTAGCCAAAATCATCATAGAATCCCTCATCATGATATTGAGATTTGTTAAAAAATTGATTTGGCCTTCTAAAATTTGATTTTGAAAAACTTGGTTTCTGTGCTTTTGGTGATTGGGGAAAAATCGGTGATTTCTTAACTGATTTCTTGACAAAATTAACCAAACCGTTGTCAGAATGATGATTTACTTTCTCAGAATCAGGTTTAGAAGTTAATGTGCCCTTTGGAATTATGACTTTCCCATTTCCCCTCCTAATGGGCACACTAACATTGTTCGGGTCGTAGTTAGGACCAAACCCTCCCGTAAAGATCTTATCATTCAAATTTGGATTCACCATATCCGACGGAAAGTCCTTATCGCTGTATATTTTATCTGAACCCTTTAAGCGATAAGTGGTCCATTTTTAAGACCTATCAAAAACAGCAGATTTGTTCTTGACATCTGATTTTTTAGTTTGACACTGTGATGGTTTTGAAGTGGAACCCTTGTCAAAATGTTTAACCGGTTTAGAACCAACGTTCACTTCAAAACCAACCCCACTATTCTTGGGTTTCTTTCCACTAACTGATTTTTCTCGAGCAATTGTTTTCTGCTCATAAGCACTCATCTTTTTAATTTCAGATTTGATTTCCCCAAATTTATATTTAGAAATAAGCTAATCCTGAGTGTTTTGTTTGAAACAACTTTTAACAACTCAGTTTCGTTGTCAGAAATTAAATCATCAATTTTGTCAAAATCAGACACATTGTAGAAAAGATCATCGACTTCAAGATCGAGAGCCGGTTTTTCTTTTGAGTGCTTACCAGTGGTGTTTGAATTTGATGAAACAGATACATCCTTCTTATAGGAAGTATAATCACATTTGTCATCAATTGCAACACTAGATGGACTGTTTGTAATGACCACTGGGGCAGGAACTTGGCGAAGATTTTTCGACTCATTTTCCTTTTCATTATTGTAAAGAAAATTTATGAGTAACAAATGAATTTTAAAAGTTTCAATCTTGTTTTGTCAATTCAAAAATTTCAATGTTTAAGTCAGAAACAATCTTTTAGTGATTCGCCAAGTCCTTTTGAGCTGACACGAGCATTTCCGACTGCTTAGTAAAATCATACTTTTGAATACCCAGTTTCTCGTGTACCGACATCAATTCTTTGGTTGTTTCCTCCCGTTGGGTCTTATAGAGTTCCATTTCGGCTTTGGTAACAGCCACTTGGTCAAAGATTTTAGACTTCTCATCTAAGAGATCACTCTTAGGTTTTGCAAATTGGACATAGGTTTCACACTAAGAAGAAGAATTTGCTACCTTTGACAAATCAGCCATTAAAGCCAAACAAAATCCTTCAAATTGTTTCTTCTTAGAGCTCCATTCTCTGATTTGAGATTGTTGTTTTCATTAGATAGCTTTCTCAATTCTTCTTGCAATGAAATTATTTTGTCAGCTGCATCCATTGCATTCTTGTGTGCTTTCTCATACTTTTGTTGCAAAGGATAATTTCTTTGAAACAGCGCTTCAAAATCATTGGCCGTATCTTGAGCCTCAGCTTTTTCTGCTTCGCAATCTTTAATCAAAGTCTCCTTTTCTTTTATGAGAACTTCTATTTCCTTTTTCAACAGCAGAATTTCATCAGAATCATCATGCTCAGATATATTATTTGCCATGAAAGCAAATTTTTCCTTCAATAATGTTTGAACATCTTGAGCTGATTCCATGATATCATTTGTTTCATCTCCTTCAAATATAGATTCAGTCATAGCATCGTCATCCTGCACATGTTTCACAATCAATGCAGATGAGTTAGGAAATTGGTTACCCCAATTATACGTCTTGTCTTTCTTGAGACACAAGAGCTTTATTATTTTCAGATTTAGGGTTTGAGTTAGAAGTTTCCATGAACTTGATGTGTTATATTTAGCATTACTGTTTGAAGATTCAGATGTCTTCAGAGTGTATTTATGATACTCTTGCTTCTTGGGTTGAGAGCATTCTCTCACGAAGTGACCAAAATTAGAACAGTTGTAGCACCTCACTTTGGATTTATCAAAACCGAGGCGACCACCAGAATTGAGATCTTTTCTGCCAGTTTTCTTGAGAAACCTCTTCACCCGTCGAGCTAACATTGCAAACTGCCAATTTATATCCATAAGATCCAAGTCATCCGGGTCGACTTGATCGTAGTCTTCTTTGGTTAGTTCTGCATTACTAACTTTCCCCGTAATGACCCCATAGTAGGATGAAATAAATGCAGACACCAGTGCCATATAGTCTCCTGTTGTTATAACAGAGAGAGCCATCTTGCTAGCATTCGTGGTGTTGCTTACTGGGATTGAAACATTGCAACCATGTGACTCATAGCTTTCAGAATTTGAGACATTTCCAAAATGAGAGACACCACCAGCCACAAAAGCAGTTGCTGGTGCAGAACTTGCATGTTTTCCAGATTTTCCTGATATAGTTGCAGCATTAGAACAATAGTAGACATCAGTATTTTGAACCTCAGCTGGAGTATTGTTTACATTTTTCATCTCCAAATCCCGAACTTGCAACTTTCCCAATAACTTCAAGAAAGTCAAATTTGAATATTCCTTGTCATTTGTAAGCATCAAGACATATGGTTCCCACTTTTGTGGTAGTCCTTTGAGTAACTTTTCTTTTAATTCTTCATCTTTCTTTTTTATTTGAACTGTATCCATCTCGGACAGAAGATGACAAAACCTTGAAATCAACTCTGGTACTCCCTCACCATCAAAGTGTTTAAAATTATCGAATTCCTTTTTCAGAACCTTCTTTTTGCTTTTCTTATACTGATCATTTCCCTCACATCATTCTTTCAAAGCCGTCCACATATCATGAGAATGTTTACACATTTTGAATTGATGTAACAGTTCCTTTGGTAAAGCTTGTGTAAGAATTCCATAAGCTTTATGTTCCCTTGTGTAATCAGCTTTTTGAATCAAATTCAGATTCCTTTTCATGACCGGGACATTATTATTATCAACCGGATAGACATACGGTGCATCCATTGAAATCCAAATATCACAATCCGTAGTCCCAACATATGCTTCAAATCTTTTCTTCCAGTTATGGTAGTCTTCAAGTTTGAACAACTTGGGAACCTTTTGACTAGTCCCAATCTCATTATCATAGTTCAAAAGAGTTTGCATCTGCGATTGGATCGCTGCAAAGGCTTGCAATTCCGAAATTTTCAAAATCTTGATTTTCTAGTTATCCGAACTGCACAAGAACTAAAAACAGTTGTCCGAACTTCTACCGAACTAGAGACGAACTTTCAAATTCAACCAAACTACAACCAAACAGAATGCGAACCAAGAGCTTCCAAACCTTATCCAAACTATGTCCGAACTGAACTTTCAACTGAACTTGTCCGAACTACAACCGAACTAACTAGTCTCAAATCTATCCAAACCCTATCCTAACACAAACCGAACTTCAGATGAACTCAATCCGAACTGCAACCGAACTTGATCCGAATAGAGTTTTTTACCGAATTTGATACGAACTAGTATCCGAACTAGTGGTTCGGAGCGGTTACTCAGGCGAACTTCAGGTTCGGATGTTGATTATTTTACAGACTCACGAGCTCTCAAAAAATGGAATTTTTGAACGAAAAAGTGATCAAACAACACAGTAGGACACGAATATGATCATTTTGAAGTGTAAAAATGCGTAAAAGTGATTGGAATTTCGAGAATGAACGTTTTTAAAGATGAAAATGAGATGAAAAACTCCAAAAATGCTTTGTTTATCAACACAAACGACAGATATCGAGCTGAGCAATCACCAGAAAGCTCCGATACCACTTGAAAGAATGTACGGTGGTGGATCGTGATCAACTCATGTCATTCGTGTATACAAAACAAGCAAACGTAATGTTAATAAACTTAATCTTTGATTTCACTCAAGAACAGAGGTACAAAGACTCAGAGCATTACACTTTCGATTACACACACATAAGCAACAGCGTTACAAAATTTCTAGCCTATCAACCTATATATAGATACTCGACCATCCGAACTAGGGCTCAGCCAAACTGTGAGTTCGGATGCCAGTTCGCCCATAGTTCGAATAGGGTTCGGCTAGTTAGGTTTTACTTGAATTCTTGATTTTTTCAAAGTTTTTGTTTGATCCAGCATCTTGCCATCTACATGTATCAACACAGATAATTTAGAGGAAATGGATCTAAATTGGTAATTTGCAATGCTAGTGAGAAGAAATAAAAGGTTTTTGAATAAAACTGGGAAGAAAGGTCTGAATTCTAGAGACAAAAGTGGGCTTGATACATCGAAAGTTAAATGTTTCAATTGTTCAAAGTTGGGGCATTTTTCTAGGGAATGCAATCAACAAAAGAATGGTTCATCTAATTAGGCTAACAATGCTCAATCATCTAAGGTTTCTGGTAGTACTACACAAACAACACAAAATTCAGGACCCAAAGCCTTAGTGTCCAAAGTGACGAAGGTTATGATTGGGGAAACATGTTTGGTAACAAATCGGCTCTTATGGTTAAGTGTAAATCTGTTGATGAAAGTTGTACTGATAGTGATTTTGATTCAAGTAGTTGTGGAATGTTTGTGGATGGAAGTACTGAGTTTGTGATAGAAATTCCAACGGTTACTACTTTTAAGTGTGAAGCTTGTGATACTTTAATCAGTATGAATGTCGCATTATTGGAAGAAAAGAGTTTGTTGGCTGATGAACTGAAAGGAAAAAAGAATGTTTGGAGATTTCAAAGAAAGATTGTGATGAATTTGCTAAAGTCAAGGAAGTTTTATTGAAAGAAAAGGAGGTGTTAGTTGAAGAATGTAACAAAGCAAAGGCTGATCAAATAGATGCTGAGAAAGTTATAAGTCTTTTAGAAGAACTCTTGAAATTACATGATGAAATTGTTTTGTTAAAAGATCAAAATAGAGTTCTGAAGGTTGATGCTTCCGATTATCAGAAGAAAATTGAGAAGGTTACCGAGGAGGTTCTAGCAGAATGTGACTTGAGAAGAAGACACAAATTTGAATATGATGTCTTGTCTGAGGAGCTCATAGGTTCTCAAACGCAATTAAAAGATGCTAATACCAAGATTTTCGAGCTCGAAATAGAAATTTTGGAACTACAAAGATAATTGAAAAAGTATAACAATTCTCCGACGTTTCTGAGTTATCTGTTTAAACTAGAGAAAAGTGAAGCAAGTTCTAAAGATTTAAGTCTTCATTAGGTTCCGCTCCAGTGTTTATGAATGCTTCTTCATCTGGTGCTTTACCAACTTCTGTGTAGGTTCAAAATCGGTCCAAACACAAAATCTATGATCCATCACGAGTGCGGAATCCATGTGATTGATTGATTCAAGAACGGAGATGGAGAAATCAATTAAGCACAATATCAAACAAAATACTTAAACCTGGAATTCAGAAAATACGATAAACACGGATCCTTGGATTCGTCTGGTACACAATTTCTAGGGAGATATCGTAATCTCTCTTTGCTCTCCCTAGCCTCACGAATTCTCTGCCTCTCTTGAATGGCCAGCCCTACACAAGGAAGCTTATGTGTGTTTATATAGACACACACATAAGCTTACAAGGCTTCCCAAGCCCAAGCCCAGTAAATCCTAATTAATTTGTTTCAACCCACTAAGCCCAGCCCAACTTATTTAATATTACAAACCTCATATTTCAAGCCTCTACAATCTTCCCCTAGGCTTCTGAGATTAAACGTCTTTGACTTTCAGTCTTCAGCTTTGCTATCTTCTTTTGGCTTGAGCTTGTGTTGGTGAAGATCCTTCCTTCATTGGGCAGCAACGAGAGACTTTAGATGACTCTTTCTCTTTATCAGCATCAGCTTGGACTTCTAAGGATAAACAAGTAATGAGAGGTGGATACTTAAACACTTGCTTCTTCTTGAATGATCTTTGAGTCCTGGCTGAAAGAATGGTAACTGTCTTGACTTTCCTTTGTCTTCCGAGTATAAAATTTTAAAAACCTCTATCTTTGCAATCTTGATTGTAGTTCTTGAACTGTCTGCATTTAGCTTCCCCTCAACTTGTGAACAATTTCATCTTGATCTTTGGAAGCTTCACTACCAACAAACTTCCCCTAAGCATTAGATTCTTCAGTAGGGTAAATCGTTTTCCGCTGGTTCATCAATCATGTGCAAGAACAATCTTTAATCAACAGATTCCGTCTTTCTTCCTTTCCATTTAACCTGTCATGCACAACATGGAACAAACACTAACCAGACACATGATGACTGGTTACTGGGTTAGCAGGTGAACAACATTATTTAACATAAACCCTAACATTGATTATGGGTTTCCTTAAATATTTCCCCTGAACCCAATGACTCTTCTAACTTTCCCTGAGATAATACATATTATCTCCTTATATTCCCTTCTCCCCCTTAAAACCGGGTCACTTTTGGGAGGGGACATAATTTCTTGCATAAAACCCACAAAAACATATTAAAACCTTTAAGCTAACATGGCCATGGTTGAAAATAAACAATAAAAACTTAAGCAGACTCAAAAGAAAAATAAAAATAAAACAAACATATCAAATTACTAAAGAGAAGGTTTTATTCGGGATCAAACCGTCTTTGTCTGAACTGAGGAATCTTTTTTAGCATTTATTACTCGAACACGTCCAGGTGATTGCCAATATTTTGATCCTCTTTAAACCCATGTTCCTCTTTTCTAGGTTGTTTGTCACTTATTTATCTTTTAGGTACATTAATTACGAACATGTGACAGTCACACACAAATCCTAGGTAATTAATATGTGCAGTCTATCAAGCTTGATCATTCCCTACCACATATTTTCACATACTCGTATCCAGAGTTTTGAATCTTTTCTCGAGACTTGGTTGAGAAGAGAAAGAACAGATCATAGGAGAAGGTGTAATATACAGAGACTTTTATTATTTTAACTCAGAGGCGTTTTTCAGTCAGGCTAACTTTTCATCAAACACATAAGCCTAGTCACAAAGTCAGGGCTAAAGGATTTTGGATGCTAGAGGGTCTCTATTGTTGTGCACATTGGCATCTTTTGGGGTTTAAATTATATACAGTCATCTGCAAGCACGTTAGTATAGACTAACCAGTTCTTTGCTCATGCAAAACAGAGGAAAGTCTGGCTAACACGTCAGTACAGTCTACACCAGGTCTTTTCTCATGCAAAACAGAGGCGAGACTGACTAACAGCTTTGACATCCGTAGGTCTTTGCTCACACAAAACAGATGGGATGCCGGCTTTTTGAGATTTTTGATTCAACACTATGGAGTCCGGCGTGTGTATCAGGAACAATTTGGCAATCAAATAGAACATGCAACTTAACCTAAGTGTGTGTTTCCCGTCAAATGTCATACTTTTTTCTTTAAGTGTTGTGACACATACCTTTGTTTTTTTGGAACTGACGCCTACCGAGCACATCACCTTGGATCATGTCTTTCACGTTTGCCTTACGCGTGTCAGTGATTCTTAGAACGGAAGTTTATTTCACTCCCCTCCTTCTCAAACTCACAAACAAAGGATTTAAAAAAATTGAAAAGAACACTCTGAAATGAGGGGTCAACTTTCTTCTCATTTTCTATTCTTCCCCTTGCTTTTTGATTTTTAATAAGAAATCTTTTCTTTTTTCTATATTTTTTTTATTATTTAATAATAACACACTGACACAAAACTAAAGATCAAATAACTAAGGAATATGGCCAAGCTAACTTTCAAAGTTTATTCTTTGAACAATCTTAGAAACGGGTTATGTTTGAAGCATATCATATGAGGCCATTCAAGAAGAAAACAATTTAAACAGTACCTTGCTGATTTTTCAGTTTTACCTCTCACAAGAAAACATATCCTCCATTGAGAATCTGAAAGTCATGAAGTGGAGAAATGTTTCCTAGCCTGTTCCTGGAATATCACAAACAAAATGTTAATGAAAGTCCTCATTTACTGTTCCTACACAAGGTGAGAGATCAGTTAGCCATTGGTACCCAGGCCATTGTTGTTCTGGGTAGACCTGAAGAATCAATAAACAAAACTTCTTTTAAAAACATTCCCTTTGTAAGATCAAAAATTGGGGAAGTTGTTGCCTTGACTTTTTGTTTCCAAATTTCAGGTGAGTTAAGAGTTGTTTTAGTCACCTTTCGAGTAGTGACTTTAGGCATTTCAACCTATTTCTTTTTAAAATCATATTCCAAAACTATTTTAGTTGCCTTTGGAGTGACAACTTTAGGTTTATCAACCTTTTCCTGTTTTAGTTTGCTCACCCTTTTATGAAAATTATCATAGTTTGGAAAAACCTACTTTTGATTTGAGAGCTTTCTTTGATCTTTGGCAGCCCCCCAATTGCCATCAGAAGGTTTAACCCTAGGATTTACATTCTTCATTGCCTTAGGTGGTTGCACCTTCATAGTCTTAGAATGATGGTAATCTGAGATGAAAGCTTCTGGTTACCAGGATAATCAGGTCCATACACTACGTCAAAAAGTGGCTTTGGCCACGGTTTTTTTGATATCGCATAGCCACTGTTTTATAAAAAACGTGACCAAAGGTAAGAAATTCTCGTTTTAGCCACATATATTTTGTACCCGTGGCCAAATATATAGCCTTTGGACACTTTTAGCCACGTATTTTTTTTTTACGTGACAACAACAATCAGTTGCAGTGGCTTTAGCCACTGTTTTACAAAAACATGTGGCACTTATTTGTCACACTTAAAAAAGAGTGGCGAAATGCACCAAACGGCGACGGAATTTTTATGATTTTTTATTCGTGTGAGCAAAAAGGAATGTATGGCCACGCTTAAATAATGTTGTGTGACGAAAGAGTAGATTTTATTACTTAGTAAATTAAAATAAAACAAAACTATTAAGTATATATTATGTGTGGCTAAATGTGAGCAATGGCCACGCTTTTTACTTAGTTATGTGGCTAAAAGCTAGTACATATGGCCACTGTTATTAGGTTGTGTCTTCAGCCGCTTCTTTTCCCTTTAAGTTAGTAGTTTTAAAGTTGTAATTTTATAGATCAATGTATTAATGGAATCATACCCCCTTTGGATTATGTGTATGTAATTGTGTTTGTTAAAGCAACCATGTGAGAAAGCAAAGAGGGATTTGTCTTCAGCCGCTTCTTTTCCCTTTTATGTAATGAATTGATTTTTAATTTAATATAATGTATTTTCATCCGTTTCTGTTCATCTTCTCTCAATCCGGATGAAATCTTCTCCCTAAGGTTATAGTCTTCTACATATATATATATTAGGTTGTGTGACTAAATATTAGTGTATAGAGAATTGTATTCAACCAGAATGATTTTAATTCACTAGATAATGGGTTTAAATACATGGGAATATCCAATAGACTACGAACAGAAATAACAACTATAGTATATATAGTTCATCCTGAAGAACTCTAGTTTATCCGGTTCATCCTGAAGAACTGTAGTTCATCCTGTTCTATTACTGAATAATTACTCTTGATCCTGAAGAACTCTAGTTCATCCGGTTCTATTCTTCCTGTTCTTCCTGAGGAATTATAGTTCATACGGTTCTGTTCTTGTTAGTTCATACGGTTTTGTTCTTGTTCCAATTTATTGAAGAATTAAAATCTAGCCAGTTTATAAATCCTGTCATCCACTATTAGACAATCAAAAATTATAAATTGTAGCAAACAAGGCTTGAACCTTCATACGGTTCTGTTCTTGTTAGTTCATACAGTTTTGTTCTTGTTCCAATTTATTGAAGAATTAAAATCTAGCCAGTTTATAAATCCTGTCATTGTACACAAATACAGGGATCAACTCTTCTTCCAGCCAAGTTCATCCGGTTCCCATCTTGTTCTCCTCTTCAATAGCTTGTAACCGAAATTTGGCCTTCTTACATAGGAGACTTTCATGAAAGGTCCGTGTCATTATTCTGCTCTCAGTATCACCAATCCTGACAATATCTCGTATCTCATCTTCAGAAAGCCCATTTAGAGCATCCTGTAAGCTTCTAATTGTCTCACCTTCACTGGTGAAAATGTGATACATGTTTGTGTCTTTCTTATACTCCCAGTTGGTCACCCTTTTTCTCTGAATAAAAACCTGATGAAGCCTTTTACTTGTCATTATTAAATGGATTCGGTCTTTGTCATCCTGGCTCCATTCTGGATCTGGGACTGTACTATGCGTTGTGAATGACCCATCAGCTCTATAGACTACCAAATTTCCATCCTTATCAACTTCAAGTGTCGAAACAGGATTGTCAATGCTGCGTTGTGTGGCTTCGTCTACTTCCCCGTATAACTCATCCAAATACATCCTTATCCTCAGCATTAAGGATTCCTCTTGTGAACACGCACCCTTCATATCAACACGTGACTGTCTAATATCACCCAACTCATGGTCAGTGAGGTTGCACATAGCTTCTTCAGCTATAAACTTTAGTACCTCACATGAACTGGTTGTGAACAGGTATACTTTCGCTTCATCATCATACCTCCAGGAGATGATTCTTCTCCTTTCAGCATGGACATCTCTGTATTCATCCTCCTCATTGATCACTTTTCCTTTTCCCTTCCTAGCCATTGACTTCATTCTCTTGGTGGGTGGTTTTTCTGGTGACTTGGGTGGAGATGAGGGTTTTCGGGGTCTGTTTAGGTGAGGATGTGGTACAATGGGTGTGAAGTTATCTGCTCTAAACTTTGGTGGAATAGGCTTTAATTTTACAGGTTTAGGATTTTTTTCTGGTCTACTAGTTCTAGCAGCAGGGTTTTTTCTGGGTTGCTGTGAGGCTAGAGTTCTGTTCAGACCAGAAAATGCACCTGGTAATGAGGGAGCAGTCGGTTGTGAGGCTGTGATGGAGGGTTGAGATGATGAGAGATGAGGATCAGAGACAGTGTCAAACATTTCCTTGATAATGTTGATCTTTGGCTTCTTTTGCCGAGTAGTTTGCACATGAGCTTTACTCTTCTTTTCTTTGAGGTAGCTGATACCTTCAGGATGTATGGAGTCAAACAGAGCATGCATACCTGGTGGCCTTTTCACACCAGTAACTCTTTCCTTTTCAATTTGGCTCTTCCTGATAGCATCATAGTCTTTTCTCAGCCTTGGCAATTTGCAAGAGTTGATTATTTTTGGGTCCTCCATCATGATTTCCTTGAAGTACCATTTATGAATCAGCAAGTCATCCTCCTCAGATAGAGTTTGATATCTAGTACCTTGCTTCTCTTGTTGATCCTGTTCTAAAGAGCTATCAACAAATCTATTTACATTCATCTCCTTGGCTTTATCAGCTCTGATGACTAGGATCATGTACATCCACTTGATCAAGTCATCACCCTTCATATCATCAACCCATGCATCAGTGAAACACTCCTTGCTTTTGAGCATTACACTGAACTGACCTAGGAAAATTTTGTTATCTTCATTTCTCTTCATCCGAATGATCCTATACTCATTACATAAGAGCTTTCTGTACATCTCAACTCTGTCTGAAAGACCTTTCTTTTCGGCTTTGGCAATTCTTTCTTCTATGTACAAATCAGATCTTCTCCTTGCTTCATTGATGAAGAACATTAGGTCTGCATTGTTGATGACATACTCATAAATACCTTCTTCTAAGAGTAATCGTTTCTGTTCTTCAAACTCTGCAATTTCCTTCTGTTCTTGGAACTTCTTTCGTATCTCAGCATTCTCCTTTTCATACTGATCCAACAGAGCCTTTGTAACAGGGTCCATGTCTTCTCTCTGACCTCCTGTGCTCAGATTATCATCATCCTCCATGTCAGTGAAACCAGAGATACTTCTCTCATCAAGAGAATCATCATCAGCAGGTTTTGGAGACCCATGAAGTGAAGTTGCAGCATTGGGACTGGCTTCCGAGATAACTTGCTCAGGAATTTCCTCAGCAGTGATTGGCTTTAAAACAGGAATGATGGGCAGAGATGGAGCACTAGGCTTTAAAAGAGGAATGGTGGGCAGAGATGGAGCACTCCTAAACCAAGTGCAGTTAAGAGTATTCCTAATCATCATTTTTCTCATGAAAGATAGAGCTTCAGGAGCTATATCCACATTTGTGGTTTGCAGATCACTCATCACGCTTGTGATAATCTGATTATCAGCAGTCACTTGCACCTGATGAAGTTGTTCAACCGGATCAACTAGTTCAACCTGATCAACATGGCCTTCTTCCTCCGGATGAAGTTGTTCAACCGGATCAACCAGTTCAACCTGATCAACATGGCCTTCCTCCGGATGAATTTGTTCAACCGGATCAACCTGTTCAACCGGATCAACATGGCCTTCTTCCTCCGGATGAAGTTGTTCAACCGGATCAACATGGCCTTCTTCCTCCGGATGAAGTTGTTCCACCGGATCAACTTGTTCAACTTCATCAACATCTGAGGAAGACACCCTGTGCAAGATCCTATTTTGAATTAAATCTAGTTTTGCATGTGAATTTCATTTCAACGTATGCATGGTTGACAACTTTACCTATCAGTGGCTTTCACAGATTGTCCTGCCTTCAACCGTTCAATTTCTTCTCCTTGAGCTCTCACAATTGCACGGAGAGCTGCCAATTCATTTTCAAGTTTTGTACATCGAACCGTCAATTCAGTATGTGTCATGCTGCTCTCAACTGGTGTGTTGCCAGTATCTTTGAGCAAAGAAGAGCAAACAAGCCGACCTTGTTCATGCTCAGCACCCATGGTTTCTTGGCACCTGGGATTCCTGTTGTCAATCAAAGGTTCCTGAATAGGTTCCCTGACAGAAACAGTTGCCGTGGATTGGGTCTTAATGATGTTGGCACTGTCCTCAGGGTCCAGTGGGACTTCATGAGTAGTGTCAGCCCTTTCCACCTGACTTGCTTCATCACTACTGCAAGTCACCTTATCACTAGAATGTCGGTTGGGTGATTGAACCAAGTCCAGCAGTATATTCCCTGCAATAAGGGTTGGGGAATCTACTTCACGTGGCCTAGGTGATATACCACCCTCATTCTGAGGTAGTCCTGTGGAGGGTCTAGGTAAAGGAGACCTAGTCCTCTTCCTTCTGGGTGATTGTGGAGTGCGTGTGGTATTTTTGGGTGTGGTTTTTGATATAGACATCCTCTTCCTTTTGGTGGGAATGGTGGGAATTTGTATATCAGTGGAAGAGGATGGTCGGTCTGGTGTGGGCTCAACACTTGTTGGTGTAACAATGTTGTCACCAGGAGCAGTTTGCTCAGGAGCAGTCCTGGCCTTAGGAATAGGGTGTGATGTGTCTTTAATTACCAAGGAAAACAGTTTTGTTCACTTGCATGTTAGAAAATGTTTTACTTGTAAAAGATTTTAGTTCAAGATGTTGATCAGAGATTTGCAGATTTGGAAATTCACAATTGAGAATGTGTTGGATGAATCTGGGGTACATGTAAAAGATCCTTTTAGGTTTTAGATTTTCCAACATTCCATCAAATATCATTTTTGAAAAGTTAAAATTGAGGCCATTTACCAATCCATGAAAAGCGGATGATTGAGGTGCAGCAAGTTCATCCCACGCAGTTTTCTTGTGAGACAGGCAGTGGAGAATGGTATGAGCAAGATATCGCCAAACATAGGGTAGTTGTCCCCTTTTGATGGTCCCACAAGTTAAGTCACCCCCATACCCAATTGCTTCGTACGTCTTCAAGTACAATTCAGACTTGTAATCAGGATCACCTCCTGCATCATTGAATTTCAGATGCTTCCGTATCATTTCTTCAGTCAAACTAATCTCATTCCCATTGACTCTAGAGTCAATTTTACCAACCCCGTTGCTATCAACAGATTTTTTGGCTGAGTCCCAAAATTCAGCAATTCTCTGCTTGCATATTACAGGATTCACAGTTAAAGCAAAATGAGTGTTGGATTTCTCGAGGAAATCGTTCATTTCATCAAATAGCTTTGACTTATCAGACTTCTCGAAGTACGCTACAACATTGTGTTCGGCGAAGAACAGTTGAGTAGCCTTTGATGCAGGCTTTCGATTCAATTTGGGTGCCATTTGGTAGAAATTAGAGAGTAAGGTTTAGGTTTAAATCGCCAATTAGAAACCTGGAGAGAAAATAGAGGGTAACTGTTTTTTGAAAATGCAGTTTTACACTAACGGCAGTTCTTCTGGATCACAATGAACCCTAAGAGTTGATACAGGGGAAGTTATTGGAGTTTGCCCATTTAGTTGAAGTTATTTAAGTTTAGAAATTTTAAAAGATTTGAAGTTTCATTACATTAATTAGAAATTTAAATTTTATTAAATGTAAGGTTCAATTTTATATTTATAAAGTTGAAATAATATATTGAATTTATTTTAAAATTTATATATTAATTTAATCTAGTGTTGACATGTGGACATGATGATGTGGAGGCCCTAGAAAAAGGCCATGTGGCAATCATTTTATTGCTTTATTAGGATTAAAGATTTATTTTAATTGAATCCACATCAATTAGGGTCGATTAAGACCGATGAGGACAAATGAAGATAAAGTAGGACCAATTAGGACCAACGAAGCCACGAGGCCCAATTAGGGTAAATTGGGGTCAATTTGGGTCAATGAGGATCAATCAGGGTCACTGATGAAGACCAGTTATAACTAATTAACGAGGGTCGATTTTGCTCAATGTCGACCCCTTATGAGGACCAAATATGACCAATTAGGGTCTATTAGGCCGATTGAGGGCCAAATTACGCTCAATGAGGACCAGTAGACTGAATTAAGGTCGACCATGGTCATTTATGACAAATGAGTACCAATGAGGGCCAGTGAACACTCAGTTAGGATGAATTAGGGCCAATGAAGGTCAATTATAGTCTATTCGGCTCGGTTAGGTTCAATGAAGATCACTTACGGTCAATTACGATTAATTAGGCTCATTTAGGACCAATTATAATCAATTGGGGTCAATTGGGCCTAATTGACTCAAATTTGTTGTACTACAAAGTAAATGGTAAACGATAAGTCTAGTAGGTCCTTATTGAGGTTAACTGACACTAATTGGTCCTTATTGGTCCATTTTGTTCAAATTGCTCCTCATTAACCCGAATTGAGCCATATTGGTACTTATTCTGTCTAATTGGCCCTCATCGGTCCTAACTGGCCCTAATAAGTCATAATTCATCCTTATTGGTCCTAATTGGTCCTCATTGACCCTAATTGAACCTAATTGGTCTTAATCGACGATCACTAACCCTGATTTACCCTTATTGGTATCATTGGTCCTCATTTTAACTAATTGGCCCCAATTAGTCCTAATTGGTCATACTTGATTATCAATCCTCATTAGTCACTTCCTTCATGCTCCGTCCTTATCGGTCCTATGAGCATAATCGACCTTCTCATTGAACTGGTCCTAATTCGTATTCATTGACCATATTAATTGACCATAACTGGTCTTCACTAAAGTATCTTTATAAATGACGCTAATTGTCAGTATTTAGTCCTCATTGAGTCTAGTTGGTCCTAATTGCTCCTCAACATCCTAATTGGACGTCGTTTAATATTTTTGGAAACAAAATTATTATACATGAGAAATTCACAACATGGCGGTACGTCTTTTGGTATTTTTGTTCTGAATTGCATAGTAATTTATCATTTTCATTTTTGAGTTGTGTTTTAGTAATGTATCCGTTTTTTGTAGTTGCGTTATCACGGCCACAAGGCACGTGTTATTAAAATCTTGTTTATTATATCTAAAATAAAATAATAAAGTTAATATATATTAAAACATTATTTTGTTAATTAGGGCTTTTAACTCCGATCGTCATCCAGATCTGCTTAGAGGATCACAGTTATGAATTTCATCTTCAAGAAGAACCCGCTGGAAGAGCCACGTGGAGACATTTAATTAATTAATTAATTATGTTTATGTTTAATTTTAGGTTTAATTATGTTTAATATACATATTGTTTATATTAATTTTGGGTTTTTTTATCAGTTTGAACAATTCCCCCCCCCCCCCCTTTTAGTTAAAAATTTTCACCAAAAAAATTGAATTTCCCACCATTAGTTCAAACTACACCCAAAATTTCGAACTAAATTTACTTATTATCGATTCATCAGATACTTTTCCCTCTCACTTTATCATAAAATTTCCAATTAAAAACCTCCAGCGAATAACTAGGTCTTCTTTCTCATCCATATCATTCACATCTTCCATGGAGCTTCAACAACGAATAGCTTCAACAGCCAGCGCTAGCGATTCTTCAGAAGTGGGATGTGATTTGGGAGACCATTCAGTCCAGAAAACGGTAATTGTCAAGTTATTCCGTTTCATTACTTACAATCTGTTTTCATAAAATTGTTTCTTTTGTTTATTATTGATACACGTTTAACTTGGGATCCCTGAATTTGTGTACAGTTACAGTTACAGATCGATAAAATTTCGTTTCATACAGAATTGATTAGGAAGGGGTATATATTGCAGATATCCTCTCCATTCATTTCAACCCATTCATTTTATGCTAAATTAGTTATTTACCTTCTTAAATGACTGGGGGAGCATGCTAAATTAGTTATTTTTATGCTAGGAATGTTGAGGTCAAGCATATGCACATGTTTGTAGATTCATGTTACTGGTGAACCTCCTTTCTTCTTTATGTACACTGCTAGAAATGGTGAACTGTTTGTTTAATTATATCCACTGAAGACATGATGTGTTCTGCTCTTCCCTTTGGATGTCTTAAATTTGTGTATAACATATCAAATAATTAGTCAATAGGGTCTTTATGTGATGTATTAATAACTAAGAACTAATTTACGTTACTCTGGTCATTACTAGCTAGGAAATGATCCTAGAGGACATATATAGGAATGTTTCCAACATTTTTTGTAGGTTCATGTTAGAGGGGTAAAAAATAAAGAAATAGTTTAAATCCCCTGTAGAAGAATAGAAGAATGTTGATGTCATGCATCTGCTACTCTGCTAGAAATGGTGAACTGTTTGTTTATATCCACTGAAGACATGATGTGTTCCACTCTTCCCTTTAGATGTCTTTAATTTGTGTATAACATATCAAATAATCAATCAATAGGGTCTTTATGTGATATATTAATAATTAAGAACTAACTAAGAGATAATGAATCAATAGGGTCTGCATGCTTTCCTATTTATGTACTTTGTTAAAAAGCATCTAACTACATTCTGTTAATTGTACAAAATTCAAGGATCGATCCAACAACACTGATGGTCAATTGGAAAAACTTGAGTTCGAACTTAAAGAGGAGAGACTTCTTAGGGATGAAAAAAATGAACAGATTAAGGCCCTCTTCTTGAAGATTCAAGAATCGGAGAAAAAACTTGATCTACTTATAGCTCATCTATCTGCAATTGGACCACCGTTACCACACAAACTTAATGCTCCGGCATCTACAGAGGTGAATTCTTTACATCACAACTTAATTAATCATACTATTTTTCAAGTGCCTTATAATCACATACACTCTTGTTCATGAAGAACACAATCCGGATGAACTCTTGTTCCTGAAGAACACAAATAGATGCAAGTTCCTGGTACATAAGAATATATACTTCATGTAAGAACAAAGATATGAGTTAAATGGGGCCCTGCTATTATTCATTGAAAATGTATGTTAATATGAAAAAATAGAGTATATACATAATCTGTATGAATAAAACTGGAACAACTTATGTTAGATTAAAAAAACAGAATAAATACTTTCATGATAGGTCTGCGTCATTATTCTGGTCTAACTTTTTACCAATTCAAAAACATTGTTCTAGGAAAATTCTAAGGAGATTTTTGTTGGATCTAGCCACAGCACTTGTCACACCCCCAAATCAACCACAAACGGAGTTTATACCGTTAAGGGGTGCGACCAGACCAGGACCACAACCATTAGTTACAAATACTAAACGAATCAGAGTAAAGTCCAAATGTTCATAATCAAAACAGTTTTCAAAGGTACGCAGCAGAAAATAAACATAAGTATCTTAGCACTAACCACGTGCTTAAATTATAAAACATGAATTGTTATTAAATTCCCGAGTTTGAGTTTAAAAAAAGAAATCTTCAAGTGCCATGCCAACCTCCAGCGGATACTCCTCAGCGATCTGCAAAAGTTTAAACCACGCAAGTGTCAACCTAACGGTTGGTGAGTTCACGGTGGGCATGACATGCATTGGCCCGGTCTCATAATCGTATTCATTAACATGTAATAAGTATTAGTTTTATAAACATTTCCAAGTGATGTATTACCTAATATGCACTAGTTAAGTAAAGTTAAAGCGGTCAACCGATATCGCGGGTAGCTAATCCGTTGTTCCATGCACTAAGGAAGTTTGTACCAAAGCTGACCATAAATCATTGTAGTGGCCGTGCCATCAGTACTGCGGACCTACGTCATCGCGGATTTGCCTCCCTCGTGTCCTCCCCGGGATCACGGTCAAATAGGCTGATATTGTACCTCCGTGCACTCCCCGTGCCACGGGGCGGAGTTTGTCAAACTCCAGTAGATCTACCCAACATCCCCTCGCTTTACAATTAATGGTACAATTTAGTTGAGGACTTTTAAGTTTTCAAGGTATCCTTAGAAATCATGTGATATCATTGGTTTAGAATTTAACCTACACTAGTCATATTAAAACGGTTTACTTTGGGGTTCTTATGAATCCCGAAAATATTTTTCAGTTTCGTTTTAGAATTAGTTGTTTAAGTATTTCACAAGTGCTTCCCATAAAGCACTTCAAGTTCATCAAGTGGGTGCCAAGCATTCCCGGATTCAAGTTCATCAAGTGGGTGCCAAGCATTCCCGAATTCAAGTTCATCAGAGAGGTGCATAGCTCTCATAAGGTTGTCAGCATTGTTTTTCATTAAGTCATTCAGCGTGACCCAAACGGGTTCACGGTAAACGGGTTAGTGACACTCACCTTGGGTTGCACTGCTACACTTGCTATATAATCCAAGTATTGCTTATCGAAGACCTATGAACACGTTTAGGTCTTAAGTATTAGTTTTGTGTCTAATCTTTACTTAACGTCACTATGGCCCATAACATAGCACGTTGGAACTATGACTCGACATATAGACACACGACACCGATGGTTGATCATAAACAAGGGTTCATATACATCAGAAATCAAAGCATGTATCATCATGGCATAATCATGTAAGTCATGGCATAACATTCAAGCAAATTGTACAAGTTTGGATTCTGGTCTCAGTTTCGCTAGCAGTTTCGCTAGTCAGTTTCGCTGTGTGCACGGGCAGCACTTTCGCTAGGCAATACCCGATGACACAGTTTCGCTAGGCTAGTTTCGCTCGAAACTGTTGGCACAGTTTCGCTAGCCTAGTTTCGCCCGAAACTGGTTTGAACTTTCGTTCAGGGAATTTCGCTCGGTAGATTCGCTCGAGCTGGTCTGGTTGGTTTACCCGGCGACACTGCAGTTTCGCTGCATAGTGTCGCTGGTTGAAGATATGCATAATTTCGCTGGACAGTTTCGCCCAGAGAACATGACAGTTTTGCTGGTCGCGAAAAACATACGGATCAGCCTAAAAATCAACCTAACAGCTTCCATACTTCATGCAATTCATTGTTTAGCATACATAGGCATTTACCAACATCAAACAACAAGTTTTAACACCTTATTCATGCATATTCATCATCAAATCACCAAAATGCATTTAAAACCCTAAAGTGACCTAAATAGCATAAATCTCTATCATGGTTGGATTTCAAACGTAAAGTTGCAAACTTTATGATAGATCTAGCATTACTAAGCATTCCTACAGAAGATCTAACAATATCATGAAGGTTTAAGCATGCTTTATGAAGAAACACATAGAAAACACATAGAAATGGCATAAAGGAAGGTTTTGGGACTCACGATTCGATCAAGGAATCGAATGGATGTTGTCTTGAGGCTGAGATCTTGGTTTTCTTGATGGTTTTCAGCTGACCAGATCTCCAGAGAAGAGTGTGTGTGTTTTTGTGTAAATGAGGCAAAATGGGAGAACTAGGGTTTATTAAGATTATTTATATCAGAGGCTAGTTTCGCTGGCAGTTTCGCTGGCCAGGCGAAACTGGCTCTGGTCACGTTTAACTGATTAGCTTAGCTGGCTACCGGGCGACACTACAGTTTCGCCCGGTAGTTTCGCTGGCTGCACAACTTAGGCAATTTTCACATAATCAAGGATTTACAATTTATCATGCTATTCATAATATTAAATCATGCGTTTAAATCACATTGCACATAATGACATTAATAAATGAACACATAACACATATGGGCGGGTTCGGTGATCAACCAAAGGACGTGGACGTATTCGGCCTAGTTAAGCATTAGTTACTAAGTTAACACTTATATCGTAACTAACGGAATTTGTCTAACGGAAGTTAACCTTGGAATTCTCGGATGTCACAGCACTAATCATGCTGACATACACACAACGGTTAGTATTTGTCAAACTCATTATAGGTTTGATTGCTCATTTACATAAAGTAATTAATTGAACTGTAGGGCGTGAAATCGGTGGTCGATCAACCTCGTCTGAAGCGGTTGAAAAGAAAAAGGTAAATATTTGCCAGTCAAGTTTCATTCCGTTCTATATTTTCACAGTAATCTGTTTGGTAATGTCATGTAGTCCCATTTTAAATGTTATTTGGTACCTCAAACACTTGGGCCAGCTAGGGATTGTTGGAACAAATGGTGAGATGTGTAGCAAACAAAGTTCAACTGACTTTGAAGTTGATCTGGAACTTAATTAATGTGATCTTCATCCGGATGTTTTAAGTTCATCTGGATATCTAATGTTCATCTGGAAATCAATTGAACTGTAGGACCTGATGACCCATACTACTTGCAATAAAATGGCACTCCTCAGTCCATATCTATCATGGTGGTAAGTATTTCAAAATTGCTATATATATTATGATCAATTTCCATAACCTAATTATCAATTATATGTTTTGGTATAGGAAGGAATACAATAAAAAATGGTCCTAATTAAGCTCAAATCTGGACAGTTGAAGATGAAGACCACTTACGCGGTAGTGTTGTTGACTTGTAATTGAATTAGATTGAGAATAATGCTTGTATGCAGAGTAATTTTCTTTAATTTTTTATTTGTATTTCATTTGTATTGACTTGTAATTGAATTTTATTTTATTTGTAATTAAATATATGTGTTAAATTTTATTTGATTTGTAATTAAATTTTATTTGATTTGTAATTAAATATAGGGTTCATTGAGATAAAATGTATGATTTCAACTACCCTTTGGCCACTTTCTTTTTCCAAATATATGTGGCTAAAACACAAATATACGTGACCATATAATACCAAAGGTCACGCTTTTTATATCTTAACGTGGCCGTTGCCACCATTTGGCCACGCGTATTGAGACAAAATGTATGATTTCAACTACCCTTTGGCCACTTTCTTTTTCCAAATATATGTGGCTAAAACACAAATATACGTGACCATATAATACCAAAGGTCACGCTTTTTATATCTTAACGTGGCCGTTGCCACCATTTGGCCACGCGTATTGAGACAAAATGTATGATTTCAACTACCCTTTAGCCACTTTTTTTTCCAAATATATGTGCCTAAAACACAAATATACGTGACCATATAATACCAAAGGCCACCCTTATTATATCTTAACGTGGCCGTTGCCACCATTTGGCCACGCGTATTGAGACAAAATGTATGATTTCAACTACCCTTTAGCCACTTTTTTTCCAAATATATGTGGCTAAAACACAAATATACGTGACCATATAATACCAAAGGCCACCCTTATTATATTTTAATGTGGCCGTTGCCACCCTTTGGCCACGCGTATTGGGACAAAATTTATTATTTCAGCAACCCATTTGGCCACGTTATTTCATATCATATGTGGCTAAAACACAAATATACGTGACCATATAATACCAAAGGCCACGCTATTCATATTTTGACGTGGCGGTTGCCAACCTTTGGCCACGCGTATTGGGACAAAAATTATAATTTCAGGCAACCCATTTGGCCACGTTTTTTTATTACATATGTGGCTAAAACACAAATATACGTGACCATATAATACCAAAGGCCACGCCATTCATATTTTAACGTGGCCGTTGCCACCCTTTGGCCACGTATTTTTATAATGTATGTGGCTAAAACACGAATATACGTGACCATAAAATACCAAAGGCCACGTTAACCAAACACATGTGGCCGTTGGGACCCTTTGGCCACGCTTTTCTGAAGAATTGTTTGATTACAACAACAAATATTAGTACCCTTTAGCCACGCTTATAGGTGGCTTCATCCACTGATATTGTAACGTGGCCGTAGGGTACATATGGTCACGGCACCTATAGTGTCGGTTGGAATGGAAAAAAAAACATGACAAAACACCTTTTGTCATGGTTTTTTTCCGTGGCCAAAGGTTAGTTTTGACGTAGTGATAGGGGTGATAAAGATAGTTTCTTGCAATGTGACCAGGAACTTCATAGTTGAAACAAGTCTGCTTCTTTGGGTAGCAGTCAGATGTGTATCCATTTCCAGCTTGGAGTTGCTTCTGTTGCTGAAGTCTTAGCACCGTTGGTTTGTTAGGTGCTGGATTGACATTGTGAACATCAGCCTGGAAAGTTAAGTCTTTGATCTGCAGATGTTTCTTTGGATAATATGGTTGATATGGTCTATGCAAACAATTTTGGGCCAAGTGTCCAGGCTTTCCACAAGTGTGACAGGACTGTTTCTTTGGAAAAGCGGGAGGCTGAAAATATTGTCGCTAGTGGATTGCCATTTTGGTTTTGCAGCATTTTTGTGAATCCAATATGTTTTGCCATTAGGACGAGTGGACAAAACATACTCACGCTTTATTCGCTGGTGTTGGTCATAAGCACTGTAAACTTCAGGATACGGGACAAATTCTTGGGGTATAGATTCCCTTTCATGTTTCACATTCATCACATTATTAGGTTTCCCAAACACAAACACACCAGGGGTTGGGGAACCAGCAACCTATGGTTCCTTCTCCTTTTTCAAATATTTCACCTGAGCATCATTCTTTCCAATAGAAAACACGCCAAATGATGTTTGTTTACCAAAAACATTTGATCCAGTAAGTTTTGATGCGGACTTGGACACTTCAGTATTAAACTTAGGAAATTCAACTCTGTCAGATTTAGAGTCATTCAAAATACTAGAGTTATGGTTATTATGAAAAGCAATGCATTCACTGTCCTTATCAATAGTTATATTATCTGCGCATGAAGTAGCTTTGTTGGTATGACTAGGAGGTGTAGAGATTTTGACTGGACATGAAGCAAGTTTGCTTTCAATATAGGCACTTTCATTTTTGCCATATGTTGCAGTTGCTTCAAATGAAGATAATTTTCCTTTTCCTCAACAATAACAGGCACATAAATTATGTCACACATTAAAGGGGGGGGAACAGTGTGAGTGGATGGTTCAATGTTTTCTTCAGAGTAAAGTCCTAGCCCTGATTGTGCTTTCACATGCCTAATTCTTTCATTAGAATTATAATTTTATTGATTAGCTTCCATCATTTTTGAATGAATAGTCTGATGTTTGTCCAAGGTAGATTGGGCAGTGCTAAGTTTACTTCTAAGTTCTAGAACTTCTCTTATTTGAATCTTGTACCTTAGTTTCACATATTCTAAAAAGACTTTGTAATCACTTAGTTGGCCTTCAATATATTTACGTTCTGGTTGCTTCATATTTTTCTCTAAAAATCCTAGTCCAATCCTTATATTCTCTAACTTCTTGTTGAGTTTTCTCATGGTTCAAACATTCATAAGTAAACTTAGATTCCCAATCTTTAATTAAAATTTGGCATGCCGTGTTTGAACATTCCTGAGTTTGCGTTGCCATTTCTGCAAAAATGACAAAATTGGCAACAATTGTGAACGGTATTGAAAACTTCAAACGTGAAAACGGAGGCCTTAGAAGTAGATTTTGGGGGTCGAAACAGAAGACACTAGCTGTTATGCGTGTGAAAGTGTAGATCTCATTGTGACGGTCGTTTTGGCTAGTACTAGGCTTTCTAACTCCAAACGGTTCTCACGATACGTCCGTTTTAGTGAACGTTGGTCAAAAATGCCCATTTGCTGCAAAATGGAGACCGAACCGAGAACTCTCCTTGTGACCCAAAACTATGAGTTCAGTGCGAAACCTGCAATTCTTGCGGAAAAACATGACTACAGACCTGAAAAACTCGTTAAACACTTGAATCCGGATATCCTGTGAGCCTCGAAACACACGTTTCCTGGCTCTGATACCAATTGTAGGATTGAAATCGATCCAAACATGAAATCTATGATCAATCACGAGTGCGGAATCCAAGTGATTGATTGATTCAAGAACAGAGATGGAGAAATCAATTAAACACAATATCAAACAAAATTCTTAAACCCGGAATTCAGAAAATACGATGCACACGGGTCCTTGGATTCGTCTGGTACACGATTTCTAGAGAGAAATCGTAATTTCTCTTTGATCTCCCTAGCCTCACGAATTCTCTGCCTATCTTGAATGGCCAACCCTACACAAGGAGGCTTATATGTGTTTATATAGACACACACATAAGCTTACAAGGCTTCCCAAGCCCAAGCCCACTAAATCCTAATTAATCTGTTTCAACCCACTAAGCCCGGCCCAACTTATTTAATATTACAAGCCTCATATTTCAAGCCTCTACATTCTGACGTTCATGATTATTCTAAATTTGTTGATTATGTTTCTGACAAGAAGAAGTCAAAGTCTAAGAAACAAGATGAAGAACCATTTGATCTGAGTAAAGCACCCAAATTTGATTCAAATCCTATTTTCTTGGAGAAGGAGAAGGTGCTTGATGGCAGTGAAGGACAAATACCTACTCAATAGTTTTCAACAATTGAAGTTGATGAATCTTTGCTTGCTTAGAAAAATGACCTTACGGCAATCAAGTCTGAAATTACTAAGCTTTCTAAGCAAGGTCATGAACCATCTTCTTCTTCTAGGAAGGATAAATCTAATCTGAAAAATGGTGGTCTGGGATATGAATATCTAGAAGTTCTGGATGGTGAAATCAAGAACAAATCAAAGCAAAAGAAGAAGTCTGTTGCCAAGAAGGTTAATAAGAAAGTTGATAAAAAGGTTGTCAAGAATGATTCTGCTGAAGAAAAGGGTGTTGATGCAAATGTTGACCAGCTGTATCGATTTGCAAAAGTATTTGTTGCTGAGTTTGCAAGTCAGTTTGGTTCAAAGTCTACTAAAGGAATTCAAGGTTCAAAGCAGGTGACAAAGACCTTGACATATTCTCCAAAGACTAGTTCTTATTCGTCTGGAGGTTCTTCATTTTATTCTTATGATAGTTTTAGAAATCCAACATCACACTGGGTCTCCACAAGCAGGTTACCTTGTGATGGCTTTTATGATGATTTTGATTCTTATACTTTTCAGGATTCCAGGAAGAAAAGGACACATAAACGATTTGTTAAGACTAATTATGATGGTAGATCGACAGATGAATTTACTGTTCGTCGTCGATGCTATCAGTGTCATAAAAGGGGTCATATTCAAAGGTTTTGTCCTGAGACTGACAAGTCTTCATCTGATGGTAAATTTGCCTAAGTAATTGATCTATTTGGCAGAATTGTTAATGAGCCAAAACCACACATTTTCCAAGAAAATATTTTTCTAAATTTGATTAAAATATGGGTAATACATCATTGATGGTAGCTCTTTAACAAGTGATACACCTCAGATGCAGTGGCGGCCAAAACAAGGTTGTACGGCCAAAGATACTAGACGATCGAACGCTATGCGCTTCGGGTCTTTTGCAAGGTAATCATTTATGTCCAGTGAATGCAGGTACTTCAAGAAGACCTATTAGGAGCTGCAAAGTTGCTGATAGTGAAGTATCGAGCTTAACTTAAATTACAAAGATTCAAAATCTCAACTTGATTTTCCAATCTCAAATTGCAAGGTATCGGTGTCGATTAATCAATTTTATTTCTTCTTGGAACCCGTTTTGGTTGTTGGCAACACAAATCATTCACCGTTGAGTATTGCTGGTGAAGACCTATTGATGATCTAACTGGAATTGATACTTTGCTTTTGTAATAGATTTTAAGTTTGTACTTAGTAAAATTCTGTTTCTGTTTTAGCGAACTTGTTTTACAACTTAGCGAACTTGTTTTACTACTTAGCGAACTTCTGGACTTGTACTTAGCAGACTTGTTTTGTATTTAAGGTACTTGTTGATTTTTCTATATACATGTCTTAGCGAACTTGATTTATTCCTAGCGGACTTGTTTACTTAGCAGATTTATTCTTGCTCTTAGCAAACTTGTTTGTGCTTAGCGAACTTGTTAGCAGACTTGTTTGTTCTTAGCGAACTTGTTAGCGAACTTGATAATACTTAGCGAACTTGGTTAGCAGACTTGTTTGTTCTTAGCAAACTTTTTAACGAACTTGGTATTACTTAGCGAACTTGTTTAGCAGACTTGTTAATTCCTAGCGAACTTGAATTTATGCTTAGCGAACTTGTCTGTCTGAAGGAATATTCATTGCTGAATTCTATGTAATGATTGTTGTGTCAAACATTGCTTTTTGTCCTATGCTCTCTAGTAGTATAAATACAATTGAGAAAACCCTATTGGGCACGCCACTCCTGGGTTATTCTACAGAGAGCATTTTGTGTGTGTGTTATTGGTGTAGTGTGTGTTCTTGAGCTTTAGAAATCATCAATGGGAAAACATTGATGCAGATTTACCGAAAACGACCATCACACATGATTCCGCACTTGTGTGATGAATCAAATGAGATACTTGTGCTCAAATTTGGTCCTGACAATTGGTATCAGAGCCATGTTCTTCATTTTTTTAGGTTTTTCTCAAAAAGAAGAAATTCTCATATGAGTTGTCGATTTTGGTTGGTTTTGCTAGTTGTTTAAGTTAATTCTTGGTAGAAATCACTCAAGGAACACAATGCAATACTCAGATTTTTGTAAATCTCAGGCTAATTAATCGATTTCTAAGGTTTTAGCCAAGAACAGTCGCATTTTTTCAAAGGTTCTGTACTTGAGAAATTTTTTCAAATTCATTTTTGTGTTGATTCTCTGTTAAAATTGATGGATTACGAGCATTTTACCCCTAAAACCGAACTAGTAGGCACTAATTTCACTCAAAAACATCAAGTTTTGAAGATTTTAGAGGCTAAAAGTCGTCGTTTTTAGTGTTCTTCACATAATCTCACTATTCCATCAAATTATGTCATTTAGAGTAGTTTTTGGAGTTTGTGTCAGTTGAATTAAATGATCCTACATAAATTCGAGAGTATTGATGTCCTAAAACACATATTTCGTTAACTTTGATTTTTGAAGTTTGAATTTTCTCAAGAACAAGCTGTTCAAAATTTGGCTAAGTCTGGAAATTTGACTTTTATAATTTTTTGCTGAAATCTCACTTGCTAATGACTAATTATGTTTGTTATTGTTTGTGAATGTAGGATTTGTGTGAATTCAAGCATTCTACAAGCATTCGAACATTTTGAACCAAGCGTTCAATCCGTCTGAACCGTTCGTCAATTTAGCAAGTTTGTGCTAAGTTTTTGTGTTTCTCACTTCCAATGGCTGAAGGCACCCAGTTTACTCCTGTCATGCAGAGTAACAACCGTCAACCAAAACTAATGGGTGCGAGTGACTTCGATGATTGGAAAGGAAAGGTTATGTTATTTCTGGAGTATGTTGACTATGATCTATTGACTTCAATCGTTGAAGGTCCAGCTGTGTTTGAAATTGAAGAAGCTACTACTACTGGTGCTACTGTCACTGTTGTTGACCCTCTAACAACCAAGAAGAAGATAATTCCAAAACCTTTGGATAAGCTGACTTTTGCTGAACGTGCACAGAGGAAGATTGATATGCGTGCATTGGGTTGCATCAAGATGGCACTCAATGATGATCTGCTACATCAGTTTCATGAGCCCACCTCAAGCCATGAGATATGGGTTGGTTTGGAGAAAAGTATGAAGGCAATCCGGCTACCAAGGAAAGAAGACTTGAAAAGTTGAAATTGGCTTTCAACACTTTCGCTCACAGACCTGGAGAGTCGTTTGAAACCCATGTCAATCGCTTCTGCAGAATCATTACTGAAATGACTACCAAGAAAATTCGTCTTGATTCTAGAGATATCATCAGGAAGATCTAGCATTCTTTTCCTCAGGAATTTGCCTCCTATGTCACGTATCTGATTGAAAGCACTTATCTGACAAAGGCTGATTATCTGGATATGATTGACAAGGTTCGATACTATGAAGTAAGTGCAGTTGAACGTAGTGGTAAGTCGCTCATGGGCAATGTGACTTCTAGGAGCCCATCTACCTCAGCTCCTAATGCTGCTTTTGCTGCGTCAGCTTGTGAGGAGAATTATCAGTTTTCCAACTCTTCTGGTTCATCACTGCCTACAATTGCTCCATCTCATGTACCAGCTCCTGTTCAAACTGAAGTATTTGTGTCACATGCCACTCATCAGCCTTCAAATGTGACTTATGTTCAACAGCCACCATCTGGGTACATGGTTCAAGAGTCGGCACCAACTTTAACTAACAACGCTAACATGGATCAAGATTTGTGCAATGCTTTCCGGGCTTGCATGAACTCATCAATGTCAGGAAACATTGAGACAATGAATGTATGTCAAGAAGATCTTGACCAAATATCTGCTGACGATCTTGAAGAGATTGATATTAAATGGCAGATGGGTATGATTGCAGCCAGGACAAGAAAATTTTTCAGGAAGACTGGAAGTAAGTTATTTCAACCACCATTTAATGCCAACATCAGGTTTGATAAGTCAAAGGCCCAGTGTTACAATTTCCAGGAGCTCGGTCACTTTGCTCGTGAATGTCCCAAACTGAGAACTTGGAACGTTCCTGTCAGCTTTGGTGGTAGTAGCCAATCTTATCAAAAGCATGGAGGAAATGGTAACCAGTCTTACCAGAAACCTGGTGGCTCGTCCTTCCAGAAGCCTCTTGATGGAAATTCAAATGTCTCTCCTCAAGCACCATCAAGCTCACAACCTACTCAAAGGGTTGACAACTCTCGCAAGGCATTGGTTTCACTAGACGGTGGAAACTACAACTGGACTAGTTCCTCACCATCTCAATCTTCAAGCTATTCAGACTACGCACTAATGGTTAACTCTGACGAAGAAGAGAATTTTGTGTCAATTGAATTTGACCCTCTTTTGCCAACTAACTTCTGTTTGATGGCTGGAATCGATGAGATACTTGAAGAATCCTCACTTGCGGTTGGAAAGGCTACTACTGTGACTCCCTCAGAGGTTGAGACTGAAGCTGGCAAGCGTTTTCTTGAAATGCATAAAGGAGAGATTCCAGATGAGGTAAAATCACAACTATGTTCAGAAAAATGTCTTGAAACTGTCGCTCGCTACCGCGCATAAAACTTAGAGTTGCATGCTAAGGCGGCAGAGAGCGAAAGTAAAGTTGAGCTTCTTCAAGCAAATGAAAAAGATTTTTTGGTCAAAATTAAATCTCTCCAGGATGACATTAAGGTCATGAAGCACACGGAATCTAATTTAAAAATCCAAATTGCTGATCTTTTAAACAAACTGACTTCTTTGAGAAACAACTAAGCTGAAGCTCGAGAAACCATTGATTTGATGAAACTGAATCCTGAAACTTTGGGAAGTGCTGTAGCAAAGGACATAATGTCGCGACTTAGAACTGGTTTAGGTCTAACTAGTGAGATATTTGATAGTGCTGCTGAGCACCCGCTCAATCATAACTATTACTGTGTCCCCGAATTGACCAAAATCAATTCAAAGAGCCATATTAAGTTCATTGGCCCCAGCATGATTCCAAGTGCTTCTGAACTCAAATCGTTGGAAGACCAATTGGCTAACGCCAAAACTGGTTCTGGTCTCCCACCGATTGATGAAACACTAAAATTTAGGGATTTCGATGCAATTTCTTTGAATTCTGTTAATACCAGCATTTCTGAAGCTTGTGTGCAAAAGGCTGCTGAAACCGAGTTTCTCAATTTGTGTACCCAAAATGCAACTGAAGGTCAAACATTTTTATTTAATGAAAACTATGAAGTTTTTAACTCAAACGAAAATCTGAAAAGGACTAAAACCGTTCGGAGGCGTAAGCCAAAGAAGAAAGTTGTAACTGAGAAACTCGAGAGTCAGCAGGATATCAATGATGATGAGTTTAGTCGTGCGTTTGCCGAAATGGCCTTGAAGCATGGTAAGACAGTTATGCACACACAAGCTGGTCTTACAATCACCGATGGTAAGGTGATCACTATTCCTGTTGCATCTCTAAACACTCCAACGATGCTTGCTCAAGCAACTTCTGCATCCGTGTTTGTCAAACCAAGTGAAGCATCTGTCAGCATAGCTCCCAATGAGGGTGGAAAATCCATAATTGTTCTATTCAAAGCAAATGATTCTAAGAAAAAGAGAACTCAAAGTGAACCTGTTTTAACTGGTCAACCAAGTGTTGAAGATCAGCCTGTTGTAGTCGAGCTAGATGCTACAATTGTTGATGCTCCTGAAACTGAGAACACCCCCAAGAAAAAGAAACAAACTGAGAGGAGAATGAAGAAGACAATCACTGAAACTGATAAGGCTGAAAGTACAACGTCCAATGAGCCACAACCAACGGCTCTCCAAGGTGCTGAACTACCTCTTGTGGTTAATCCTAGTGGAACAGTTAAGACTTTGGGATGTTCAGTATGCGGGAATCCACACCATGATGCAAGGGTGTGTGTGTACAACACGGGTTATCCTACTTACAATAATGCTCCAATACTTCCTGTGCACTTCTACTAGCAACAGCAAGTGGTACCTCAAGGAAATCAATTGGCCCCGATGTATTATGGGAATTATGGTGAGGACTACATGGATCAACGACTTGATACCATGTTTCAGCAATCTTACCCAAATCAACCTTATATTCCAAATCAAGCCCCGTATATCCCTCGAGGTTTGGGAAGGAATACAAATACTTTTAGGCCAAAAGTTCAACAACCAGTGAGGATGACTGCACCAAATCCTATTCCAGTAAGATCTTGGACGCCTCGACCAAGGCCTGCTTTTCTACCAAGGCCTGTCATGGTTCAACAAACTGTCCTGGCTCCAGGACCAAGTGTTATAGCTTCATCAGCTCCTCTTGCTGTAGTTTTAGCACCAACTGCTCCGCCAACAAAGAAGACACCCAAGAAGAAGGCCCCAGGTCAATCTAGCCAGGGTCCATCTCAAAACTAATCACTTTCTTTTTTATGTACAGGGACTGGCCCATAGTGCTGCCAACACGTGGTACTTAGATAGTGGTTGTTCCAGGCACATGACGGGGAACAAGGACCTGCTATATGATATCAAAACAATATCACATGGTGGTCCTGTTGCCTTTGGAGGTGATGTTCAGGGTGGTAGAATAGTCGAAACGGTCTCTTGACCAATGGAGAAATTTCATTTGACAAGGTTAATCTGGTGTCCAATCTGAAATTCAACCTGCTAAGTGTATCACAAATCTGCGACAACAAGATGCCAATGTTCTTCGATGACTGTGAATGCTATATTCTGAAGCCTGGATTCAAGATTCCCGAAGATCAGATTCTATTTCGTGCAAAACGGAAAGGGAACAGGTATGCTTTGGACTGCTGCAAGGCCGACTGGTTCTATAGCATGCTTCTTGGCGAAGGCATCAGAAGATGATTCTACTTTATGGCATAGGCGGATGGGGCATGTGAACTTTCAGAACATGGACCGCCTTGTTAGGGGAAAACACGTTGGCGGTGTGTTGGAGAAGGAATTCATCCACATCGACAATTGTGTAGTGTGTCTGAAGGGTAAACAACACAAGACGTCCCACAAGCCAAAGCCACCGGGTAGAACGACAACAATACTTCAGCAACTCCATCTTGACCTCTTCGGGCCTGTGAGCATCAAGAGTTTAGGGGGAAAGTCATACTGCCTGGTTATCACAGACAATTACTCTAGATACTCGTGGGTGTTTTTCCTGAAAGAAAAGTCTGAGACAGCTGAGAATCCTGAGATTTTGAAGGATTTTTTCACAAGAATCAAGAACAGATGCAGAGAGCGGGTTAAAAACATCAGATCAGACAATGGGTCTGAATTCAAAATCAGACATTTGACGCGTTTTGTATTGATAAAGGCATAACTCGACAGTTCAGTTCACCTTATACACCGCAACAAAATGGAGTGGCTGAACGGAAGAATAGAACTATCATCGAGGCTGCTAGGATAATGCTTGCTGATTCTAACTTAAAATTGTCTTTCTGGGAGGAAGCTGTCAATACAGCCTGCTATGTTCTGAACAGAACACTCTTGGTCAAACATGCTAAGAAGACGCCATTTGAACTGTTTCCAAAGTAAAACCGAACTTAAAATGATTAAAATCGTTCGGATGCGCTTATACTGTTTTAATTCAGCCGGATCAGTTAACCAAATTTGCTCCTCGGGCGGATGGCAGTTATTTTGTTGGATACTCGACGACCTCTGCTGCCTATCGAGTGTTCAATAGAAGAACTCAAGTTGTTATTAAGTCGTGCAACGTTACCTGTAATGAGCACACTCAGAACACTAGAGATCATGCTCCAGATAGTATGTATGACCTTGAGTTGTTTTCTTCTACTTTTAATATGTTCCAATCTGATGATGCAGGTACTTCATCTACGGTAGTTGATCAAGGAAATGAAGCAGCCAATCCTATTGTTGATATGCTTGCTCCTATTACTTCGTCGATCCTGAATACCATTTATTAAGTCGATTCAGCACTTGAACAACCAACCATTCAGATTACTAAACCTGTAATTATGGAAACAGAACTGGTACAAACAATAGCTGAGGCAGACAACACTGTAGAAATTGATGTTGTAACGCATGATTCTAACTCAGATGACGTAACAGAGATTGATACCGGAGAGACTCTTGGCAATGATCTACAAATTGGAAATCTGGACTCGTCTATTCCAGCATCTGCTGTTGAAGAGACTCTAATTCACAAGATACATCCTAACAGACAGATTATCGGTCCGGTTGACAAACGCCTCACCCGGAGTCAATCAAAGGATTTGCATACGTGTTTATTCACGTGATTTATCTCACAAGAAGAGCCTCCTTTTGTTGATGCTTCTCTATTAGATGATAACTGGATCGAAGCAATGCAAACATAGTTACTTCAATTTAAGATGCTCAATGTCTGGTGATTGGTAGATCCTCCGGAAGGGGTTAAACCTATACCTGTCAAATGGATTTTCAAAAATAAGAGAGATAACCGTGGTATCATTGTTAGAAATAAAGCTCGTTTAGTTGTGAAAGGGTACATGCAAATTGACGGCATTGATTACGAAGATGTCTACGCACATGTCGCTCGTCTGGAGGCAATACGGATCTTTCTGGCATATGCCACATCAATGAATATCACTGTTTATCAACTTGATGTAAAGACCGCGTTCCTTTACGGAGAGCTGGACGAAGATGTGTATGTACAACAACCTCCAGGGTTTGTTAACAAGTCCTTTCCGAAGAAATGTTACAAGCTGGATAAGGCCCTTTATGGTCTACACCAAGCCCCAAGGAAGTGGTACGAGACGTTATCGACATATCTGTTGTCAAATGGTTACAAGCGAGGGGTAATAGATCAGACACCATTCATTCGACATGTTGGTGAAGATATGCTGTTAGTGCAAGTATATGTCGACGACATCATCTTTGGTTCAACCAACATCGGCCTGTGTCATGCATTTGAGGAACTAATGAAGAAGAAATTTGAGATGAGTGCAATGGGTGAACTGACATTTTTCCTTGGAATTCAAGTGAAACAGAAGCCTGATGGCATTTTAATCAGCCAAGGGAAATATGTGAAAGAGATCCTGAAGAAGTTTGGATTTCAAGATTCTAAAGGTTTCTCTACGCCCGTGGTCACTCGTCACAAGATAAATCAGGATCCGGAAGGTGTTTGTGTAGATGAGCACCTCTACAGGTCCATGATTGGCTCTCTCATGTATCTGACAGCAATTCGTCCCGACATCATGTTTGGAGTCTGCCTATGTTCCCGTTTCCAGAGTAAGCCGACAGAATCGCACTTAGTGGCCGTGAAGAGGATTTTCCGATACTTGAAGTCAAATCCGAACAGAGGACTTTGGTATCCTAAAGATCCGCTATTTGACCTTCGAGCCTTCTCAGATAGTGACTACGCCGGTTGTGAACTCAACCGTAAGTCTACGATAGGAGGAGCTCAGTTCTTAGGGAACCGTCTGGTCTCATGGCAATGCAAGAAGCAGACAACAGTGTCAGTCTCAACGGCTGAAGCGGAGTACATTGCTGCTGCCTCCTGCTGCTGCCTCCTGCTGCTCTCAAGTGCTTTGGATTCAGAATCAGTTGCTGGATTACGGTTTGGATTTCATGGGTGCCCCTATTCATATAGATAATACTGCTGCTGTTTCTATTGTTAAAAATCCCATTCAACATTTAAAGACTAAACATATTGAGATTAGATATAATTTCATTAGGGATTGTGTCGAGAAGAAGCTAGTCACTTTAGTCCATGTTAGTTCAGATGATCAGTTAGCAGACCTATTTACTAAGCCATTTGATATGTCTAGGTTTAACTTTCTAATTAGTGTTGTAGGCATGATCAATTATGACTGAGCTTTCTCCATTCCCTCGTATGTTAGTATCTTGATCACATAGGTTTAGTAACTTAGGAGTGTTATCTGTTTTCCTTTTATGCTTGTTTACTTTTGCTTATATTTAATTCTTAAAAATTCAAAATTTCCTGCTCTTTTGACTCCTTGAGTCACTTTCCATGCTTTGTTTGACCTTGATTTGACTTAAACACCTTTGTTTGTGGTTGTCATGTGTCAAATTTCAATTAAAAAGACCAAAAAGATTTTTCTTGTTTATTTTTGTTATTTGTGTCTATTTGTCGTGCCTGCAATGTGGAAGATAAACCAAATACATTGAAAAACTGTCAAAAACAACAAAAATAAAGTCTAATTTGTAAGTCAATAAGTGTTTTTAAACACATGTACGAATTACTTTGAGAAAAGTCAAAAAAAAACAATGGAAAATCAAAAATCTTTGGTCTATGGTCGGACAAAATGTGAGGAACATGATATGATTCTGGTCTTGTAGATCTAACCATAGGATATGATCCAATCGACCGGTAATTCTATAATTTGATGTGTCGGCAGGCTCAACATACTTAGAAGTAGACTGTTTCTGTGATTACATATTAATTTGCTTGAAAATGTGAACCTTTAAGTCTACCAGTGCAAAATTCTTTAAATTTGCCTAAGTCTGAGCTAAGTACGATATGCCAACACACACGAATATTTCTTTAGCATTAAGTCCCTGATTTCACTCATCAGCACACAATCTGTTTTGCTTACGCAAAGACCTTGGTGCTGCTTCATTCATCAATAAATCAGTGGCACATCTGCTTTGCGAAAGCAATGACCATGTGACCATGCGATCCCATCATCACATTCATCATTATCCGTGACACATCTGCTTTGCGAAAGCAATGACCTTGTGTTCACGCGATCCATCATAATATCCATTCAAGAAATCAGCTACTTAACACTAAAGAAATAGGGAGAAATAATATAAGTTTTCATATGTTGAAGAAATTCCATATGTTCCATTTTTAATTTCTTATGTGTGTGGGATGTATTCGAAGTGCAAAAAATGTCCCATGGTAGAATTCTGGTGACTTAAGTTGTATATAAGGTTAATTACATCTTTCTCTAATCGGACAAAACATGATAAACTTATCACAGAAATAAGTTGAAAATTACCTTGTTTGAGCTTAAGTGGATAAACAATACCGACAATCTCACTTAGGGTACTGGATCCGAAAGGTGATTTGAATTATTAGTGTTATTGATCATGTAATTGACCGGTATGATTCTAAACATGTCTGACCACGGTCATACAAAAATAGGTGAATTTTCAAAGTCAAAGTGCTCAATTTCCAAGTTTGATGTAGAATTGACCAACTGGTGCTAAAATCAATCTTTGCATTGGTTTGAAGTTAATCAACTTGAAAGAAAATGAATTCTTGAGTTAGGGTGGAAAATTGACCCAACTCGGATGAAAATGAAAATTTTGAGTTCGGGTGGAATTTTGACCAATTAAAGTCAAATTTAGGTACTAGAAGTGTCCTTGTCAAATTTGTTCAAATTAACAAGTTCTTGGCTTATTAATACAAAATTTATCTTCCTGGTAGGTTACTGGTAGTAGGCATGCACTTCTGGTTTTTAGTTTTGTGGTTAAACTGCAAATTTTTAAATTTTTTAGTAAATTTTAAGACTTGGAATTTTTCCTTGTGTTTTTTTTCAAAATTCTAGTCTTAGCGGACTTGTTTTTGCCTTAGCGAATTTTATTATAAGGCAAGTCCGCTAAGAACAATCCATAGGTTTGATAACTTGTTTGCCTTTAGCGAACTTGTTTTTGAACTTGTAAAAAAAAATTCATTTCATGAAGTCCGCTAAGAACAAAGTTGTTCTTAGCGAACTTACCTGTTAGTCCTGTTTATTATCTTCTCTGGTGAGAAGTCCGCTAAGTTGATACAGTGCTTAGTGAACTTCTCCCTTTCTTTCATTTTTAAAGTTGTCTAAGTCTTGAGAAGTCCGCTAAACAGTTATTGTTAGCGAACTTCTCTTCTATACTTAGAATATTTTTTTTTTGGGATTTGAAGTCCGCTAAGTTGATATTGTCCTTAGCGAACTTCTCCACTAGTCTGTGAGTCTGCTGAGGTTGTGTTAGTTCTTAGCGAACTTGTTTACATCATAGCGGACTTCATACTTTACTTGGTAAATTTCTTTCCTCAAGTTCTGTTTGGCCTTAGCGTACTTGACTCAAAGCCTTAGCGAACTTCCTTAGGCTTAGCGAACTTTCCTAGCCTTAGCGAACTTCTTTTAGGCTTAGCATACGTCTATTAGGCCTTAGCGAACTTGTTCAAATTTGCTGCCTTTCCCTTTAGCGTACTTGTCTTAGGCTCCTTAGTTCTTAGCGAACTTAAGACAAGGTTACCGAACTTGTTTAAATCTTAAAGATATTTACAAGTCCGCTTAACATAAGAGTATAAAAGGGGGAACATGTTCGACTTTTTCATTCACTTGTTCAAACTCTCTCACCCGCCTCTCATACTCTCGAACCGGCGACCCAAAACCTTCACTGTGCGATCGAAAATCTCACAACCTCTCTCGAATCTATGAAATTTCTTGCATCTAGGGTTGATTTACTCACTCTCGTTGCTTTTACAGGTTCAGTTTTACATTTACTTTGGTCAATTTTTTGATCTCGGTGATATTGTTGAGCCGTAGGTGCGATTGACAAAATCTAGGGTTCTAATAAACGGTTTTGATGACTATACAGATTCACTCGTCTTAATTTGTTCCGAATTTACTTGTGATCATCAAAAAGAAACTGTTGTGAAAAGTGATCAAGATCATTGCATCTCTTTATTGTGATCTTAACACAAATTAGATCCTCAAAGAGGTATGTTGTTCTAAATTTTGGCAATTTGAGTCAAACCTCAAACTTAGCTACACAGGGGCAAATCTCTATTGTATTTAGTTTATTTGAAGCTTATCTGATTTCTAATATAAATTGCTTAATCCCAGCAGATTATTCACTGAGTCAATTGAGAATTCTCTACATCTTAGATTAGATCTTAGTCATTCATAGATCTTCACAAAGGTATGTGTTTCTCAATACAAGCATTTGGATTATTAATCAGGTAGAACATCATCTTTTCCATTATTACTTGCATATATGTCTTTCCTTGTGTTAATAAACATCCAATTAAGCCCAACACTAGTGGTTTAGTCTGGTTAGGATCCACTTGGGTCTGGAACTAGTCAATAACTTAGGTGAAGGGACCTTAGACACAAATTTGAAATTGTTTGACTGTTTTGACCTATCTAAGTTAATTTGATCATCTCTGTGATCATTAGTGAGCCTAAATACTTAGGATGTGATCTATGATACCTTTAAGGTTCATATGAACTATCTTAGGTGATTAAGCTCTGTTTGAACACTTACTTGGTCATTTTGACTTTAATAAGTCAAATTTTGCATGAAATTGACTTTATGAGACTTATGTGGCTATCTTGCTTGAATGTGAATTTGGTGACTTGATTATGTGCTTCTTGATCCTTATGTGCATAAGTTTGTATGTTCGGATTGAATTTAACTTGTTAAAGCAACCATCTAATCTGTTAAGCAAAGGTCACCACATTCTGTCCTTTAATGCTCAAAATTGAACTTTTTTGACCCATTAGAACTTTTGGCATGTTCATGTGAGTTAAATTGAATATGTTGCTTCTAAACAATCCATGTTACTGTAGTAATGTGATTTAGGCACTTCATGATAAATTCTAAGTGTGTGGATCTGCATGAAAATTCACATTGATCTTAGCGGACTTGTCACTATCCTTACCAGACTTCATTTAGTCTTAGCGAACTTCTTTTCTTCTTAGAGGACTTAAAGCCTGCTTAGCGGACTTGAGTCATGCTTCCATGCTATAGGATCAGTGTTGGAATTTCTAACAAACTAGGATTGTTCTGATTGCTTGATAAATCATTGTTATATTCATTGCATGCATCTAATCAGCCTTTGAGATAGGTTAGACCCGTTATATACTAACGTGCTTGTCCTATACCAAAATGTGCTGATTTTGACTTAGTTGTTTACTTTCTCAATTTTGATTTACCAAGTCAAGGAATTCATAAGTTTGGGTGGAATCAAGTAACAATGTGACTTTTCCTGAGCTGATCTGACAAACTGGGATCTTAAAACCTCATTTTATACCAAATGAACTTAAAGTCCTTGGTTTTTATCCCAGATTGTCAAAACTTCCTCAATTTGGTACGACTGACTGTTGTTGAGCCTAAGTAGTAGACTTTTTCACAAATTTCTCCTTGACTCAACAACAAATCAAAATTTGATTGATTTAGAATAAGTTTTTGGGTTATTTGTAGTTCTCATGCAAACTTTCAGTCAAGTTAAAATTTATGGAGATTTAGATTTGGCTCCTTGTTTTCCAAATTTTAATTTATCACACACAACATCTATTTTTTCTTAAGATACTTACTATTGTTAATCATGATTTTCCGGTTGCTTTTGATCATTTTGGAGTATATGCACTATGTGATTTAGTTTATGTCATTGATACTCATATGAAAAGCTCTGTCACTATCACGAGTCTAGTGTGACATGACATTCATCTAGTGTCAACTCATATATAATCTTGTAATTCTATATGTGCAGATACCTCCCAGACAAGCTGTAGAAGCTTTGGAGTATGGTCGCTTGCACAACGGAAGGTGCATTTTTAACAAAAACTGGGAAGCTGCTGATGAGCAAGCCATTGACCTGTTGCAACAGTCAACATGGGTAACGGAAATGCAGATAAACCCTGTCATCTACAACGGTATCATTCAAGCCTTCTGAAACAATGCTCAATCTGAACAGCTTGATGATGATACAAGTGTAATAAGGTCCATGATCCAGAACACTGACGTTAAAAATACCGAGGAGAAAATCAGAGTTGTCCTAGACTTACAAGATGCTGACAAGCCCAAGACTTTTACAAGGACTCAGTGGCAATCAACAATTACGAGAATGGGATATTCTAGAAACTTTCTCCCAAATGTCAGCAACAAGATCTTCAAGACCTTATTCCCAACTAACTGGAGGTTCATAATCAGTTTCTTCATTTCTGCCTTTGGGCACAGAAAGGCGGCTCCAGATGATTTTGTTGAAAAAACCGTGTGCGCTCTACACGGGTTTGTCACTTGTGAGGGTTTCAATATGTCCCACCAACTTCTCAAGTGGATGATTGCTAACCTACAACCGACTAGAAGAGCCAAGAAGTTTCTGATGTATCCCCGTTCATTCAAGTTATTCTAGATCACTATTACCCAACCTTGACCAAGCAAGGAGAAACCTTCTCCACAAGCTCAATGAACGTTGGCTCTTACAGCAAGTACCATCGAGGTAAATATCAAGGAGTTGATGTACCTTTCTTTTCCGAGATGATCGCTCGGATAGCTCCTGCTGGTGCTGAAGGAGATGTCCAAATGGGTGAAGCTGATGTCGAAGTATAAGTAGGAAATGCTGAAGCCGCTCAAGTCCACCCTGAGTTGGATTTGAATGCACCTGTAACTTCTGATGCTGCTAAAGACCTTGGGAATCTCCAGGGTACAAGTGCTGAAACTTCTAAGCCTATTGAACGTACCTCAAGTCATGTACTAGTAGACTTGTCTGAAAAAGAAGAAGGGGATGACAATGATAATGATGAAGGGTCTGATTCCTCAAACTCTGATGACAGTCCTGCACAACCTGAGGGCATTCATCCTCGGAAAACATAGAGGACTGGAGATTATTCCAGGGCCTCTACTGTTCAGACACAACAATCGTCCTCTGATGAAAGCTACAGTCCGTCACAGGATGAACAAGATGATGATGAGACTTCAGTGTCTCTCGATCAAATCGATCTTACTTATGATCTCGATGAGCCTGACATCCCTCCTCAGATTCCTCCTAACACAAGTTTAGAAAATCTAGCGAGAACTGCTTAATATAGAGATTTATCCTCTGAGTTCATAATGATCAGAGCTCAGCGAAGCAAGTCCTGCACAGAAAAACTCAAAGCAGGAGAAAGCCCGGTTCACAAAATGATTATGAAGTTGTGAGTTCATCTGGCACTCAATCTGATACAGCCTTAGCTACAAAAAATGTCTCTCCATCTACTGCTGAACAAATTGAGAGGATTGATATGGATATGAGACCACTGGAGAAGCTAGTTGAAGTTGTTGTTACCACCACTGACGCAACTGGTGTTGTTGCTACCAGCCCAACAGTTTCTGAATCTGAAAAGGTAATGGAACTTTAAGCTAAAATTGTCAATCTTCAGAGTCAGAATGATCAACTCAATTGTTCTCTACAAGTGGCAAATCAAAAGATTAATGACCAGTCACAAGTAATTGCTGAACAAGCAGCAGAAATTCTGAGACTCAAAGACTTGTTAGCCAAATCAAATGAAGACAAACAATCAAGCAACAAATTAGATGATAATACTGGTGATCAAGAGACTGTGCTACCAGAAGAACAACCTCAAATTGATCAAAGAAGTGAAGGAGGGAATTCTCAAGATCCTATATCTTCTACAACTGTTCCTGCTAGCAAAGACTCATCGGGTGTTCAAGATACTTCAAGCCCTATGAATTACAGCGACTTTGAGGTTGATGCTGATACTGTCATTGAAGGAGATGAGCTGAACTTCTCAAATGACGAAGAATCTTTCATCAACAGCCTCTTTCATGACGAACCTGTTGATGAAACATTGGACTCGATCAAGAAGCTTGCCCCGGTACCTGAAAATCTGAAACTTCCAAGATTTGCACAGGCAACCAAAGCTCTTGCTATTGAGGGATCCACAAGTGTGGAGTCTGAAGCTGAACCTGACAGCTCACTTCAACTATCCATTATTCCCATCGTTCATGCTGCAATATCTAAATCTTTCGCTATTGTTCCTGTAACTGAAGGTGTCCATCATATGCACATCGACTCGGCCTTCCTAGATTTTGAAATGAAAAATTTCCGGGAATGCTATGCAGAGAAAATCTACTCAAGAAGGAACTCCTGTGGAATTCTCATTGAGACTCTTGAATATGGTGATGATACAGCATATGAAGAACATCCATACATTGTAGACTTTGGTGATGAAGACGACATGAATGAGCTTGAACAGAGAATGAATGTGCTCATGAATGATGCAAATCCATTGAACTACATTGACCTGGATACAATTGATAGTGAAGATGATGATGAAGAGGAACCTCTTTTTCCTACTCCTCTTCAAGTAAAGATGGAAGTAGATGATGGATATGTAAGTGTTCCTCTATCAAATATTATGTCTACTGGAGAGACTCTTGCTTTGGATATCACCCCACATGTTCCAGGTTCTATACCAACAGATGTTGCAGTCATTAACCTTGAAACGAGTGCTGGTCACGAATTTCAAAGTCAAACTGATCCTGCAGTATCTACTGAGCAAGCTCAACAAGAACAAATATTTGAAGCCTCCTTTATGCATTTCTCATTTGATCCTGAAAAAGAGGAAGTTGATGCTAATTTGATGGCACCTCAAGAACCTGCTGTCACTGAGCAACCAGGACCCTCTGAAAAAAGATAAGGGAAAGAGGAATGACTCCTGAGGAAATAGCAGAGGAGCAACTGAGAAAGGAAGCTGAAAAGGATAGATCTCATCGAGCACTCATTGAAGAAACACTCAGTGAACAGAACAGACTAATTGAAGAAAAGGCAAATGCCCTAAAAAGGTATGAATCAGGACATCCTCCTGCTGTCATATACGGAAGGGGCTCAAGTACTTTACCAGATCGATCTGAGTCAGCCAAAACAGATGAACCGAGAATCCGCATTGTCACTAACTTAGAGGGCACTGATGTAAATGAAGCAGATACGTCTGAAACAGCTTGTATGGTGAGATCTCTAATGAGTGACAACTTCACATTGGAGTATCTTATGAGTCTTACCGATACTGAGTTAACCAAGCTGTACACTGACGAGGAAAGATTAAATTCTCACCTTTCTCAAAATTAAAATGTTGAAGTTGAAGCTAATACCCTGATGGATGTCTTTGCTAACACCAACAAAATGGTTGTATTTACTCCTATCCGCGACCATCTCTCTGATCTTGTACTCAAAATTGGCAAAACATATCTTCCTCCTCTTGAAAACCCATCTGATGAAGTTCCTGATACTGAAGAGTATATCATATCCACTACCAACAGGATGACTTTCGATGACCTCGGCAACTACTATAGATTCAAAAATGTGGATAAAAAGGCTTACAACCGGAAGAGACTCAAGGGTCAACGAGAATTTGTGTGTGAGTACCGAAATATTGAACGTTTGGCGAAGTTGGAACAGGAATGAGCTGAGGCTCTCAAAAGGAAAGACAATCCTCCTATCTATGACGACTGGGCAAAGATGGCTCCAAATCTGAAGGCTATGCTACAGTTCACTGCCAAAAACCTAAGAAAGATGCCTGCCAACCCACATATCAATTATGGGATGAAAATACTTGGATGGAAGTATGATGAAGCCTTTGACGCATTTCTGGTGAAGAGGCGGAACTGATATGATCAAATCTTCGCAGACTTTAGAGCTCTCCGTAGCCTATTCTCATGGGAGCTCAAACAGCTAAAGTACCTTGATCTAGTGAACCACGCCAACCATGAAAAGGGTTTGAAAGCTGTTTCATTGATCGGTGCTGCTTATGAGTACAAGAAGAACAAGCAAACTCCTGAAGAAGAGAGGAAAGCTCAGATACTTACAGAGAAAAGGCGTCTCCGTGCCCCTCATCGCGGAATGATCAAAGACATTGGACGGGAGGTGAAAGTGAAGACAATACCAGGGAATCATAAAAAATTCTCCTATGATCAGTTGGTACTACAACGGGAAGACGCATGAATTGGTGATTGAGAGAGTTAGTGTTGATACTATCAGACTGTTTGCAGCAATTGAACTCAGACTTCTCTCAAGATCCTATTTAAAGCAGATCTATTATGAGAAGATGCGGACCATTCCTATTCAACTAAGACCATACGAATACTACAATGCCAATTACTTTTTAATGTTTTTGAATTGGTGGTGTACTAAACTTGCAGGTATTGGTAAACTTACAATTGATAAGGAAGTCTTAAGAACAGCAAACTGCTGGTTGGTAGAAGATAATGGATCAAGTGTCGTCCTTGATAAGTCAAAGAGGTTGATAGAGCTGAACAATTACAATGACCTGAAGAAGCTTGTATGGCAAGATCTCTGGAGGCTGTACGATCTTGGAGTTACTGTATTTTCAGATAAGGACAAGGAAACCGCAAGAGAAAACTGGAGATTTCTGCTCAAGCTGCTCAGTCAGGTGGCTTAAAGCTCAAGTGTTTGCATTGCCAACAAGGGTATAAATTGTTGGAACCCGTTTCGGTTGTTGGCAACACAAACCGTTCACCGTTGAGTATTGTTGGTGAAGACCTCTTGATGATCTAACTGGAATTGATCCTTTGCTTTTATAATAGATTTCAAGTTTATACTTAGTAAAACTATGTTTCTGTTTAGTGAACTTGTTTTACTACTTAGCGAACTTATTTTACTACTTAGCGAACTTCTGGACTTGTACTTAGCGGACTTGTTTTGTATTTAGCGTACTTGCTGATTTTTCTATATACATGTCTTAGCGAACTTGGTTTGTTCCTAGCAGACTTGTTTACTTAGCAGATTTGTTCTTGCTCTTAGCGAACTTGTTTGTGCTTAGCGAACTTGTTAGCAGACTTATTTGTTCTTAGCGAATTTCGTAATACTTAGCGAACTTGGTTAGCAGACTTGTTTGTTCTTAGCGAACTTGGTATTGCTTAGCGAACTTGTTTAGCAGACTTCTTAATTCCTAGTGAACTTGAACTTATGCTTAGCGAACTTGTCTATCTGAAGGAATATTCATTGTTGAATTCTATGTAATGATTGTTGTGTCAAAAATTCATTTTTGTCCTATGCTTTATAGTAGTATAAATACAATTGAGAAAACCCTATTGGGCACGCCACTCCTGGATTATTCTAGAGAGAGCATTTTGTGTGTGTGTTCTTGGTGTAGTGTGTGTTCTTGAGCTTTAGAAATCATCAATGGGAAAGCATTGATGCAGATTCAACCGAAATCGACCATCACACATGATATTTGCACTTGTGTGATGAATCAAATGAGATACATGTGCTTAAATCTGGTCCTGACATTTCTTTACATTTCAATTATAGTTTTAGGGAAGAAAAGAAAATACCAAAAATAGTGTCTTTGTATTTGAAAAATGAAAAATCCAAAAATAGAGTTTTTCATTTTAGGGGGGAGAAAAAGTCATGAAAAATACAAAAACATTGAAAAATACAAAATTGAAAAATTGATCATTGGGAAATGATGGTACATTGGCTAATGTATCTGACTCATGGATAGAGTAGATGAAAAGGCCATAAGATCATTGTTTGATGTGCTACGTGGGCCTGGCAAATCAGAAAATATACAAATGTGATATACATTTGTAGGTCCGGAAATCTCCCAAACACACGATATCTAATCTAATACAAGTGCGGAATCCTTGTATAAGATTGATTCAAGAGAAATAGTAGAAGAATAGACTAGATCTATGATAAAGATGAAGTCTTGAATGATAAATCTCTACTAGAAGCTGATCGTAAATAGCAATATAAGAAGGAAATCGTAAACTGCTTTGAATAGATTGAAAAGCTTAATCATAAACACAAACAAATGAGGCTTATATAGTCCTCACATAAAATCGTAAACCTAGTTAGAAGCCCACATGGCCCAATCATAATCACTAACTAGCCCACTAACTAATCTTAAACAAGCCCAAAACAAAGACTAACAAGCCCAATAACAAATGTTCATGCCTCATATAAATATAGCCCAACAATCTTCCCCTAGGCATGAAGCATTTGATCTTCTTACGGCAGCAGTAGATCGAATCTGAATGTGTTCTGAACGTTGTTCGACCACCATCTGTTCGCAACAATCCGACCTGCAGTTCCATGAAAGATTCCCACCCTCACAGCATTCTCCATATCATTTTCATCTCCAAGTATAGGCTGTGAGGCGAGTAGTTTTATATCTCTTTCTCCAAATCGCAGCAGGTCAACTGGATCGTAGAAGCGAAACTGCCTCATACTTTTGCACAGAACCACCACCTCGTGAGTCGTCGGATCATAACACCAGCAGTCAAAGTTTTTGACCAGTGTACCATCTTCGATTTCATCCAACATGTTAATCACTCGTGTGCGCTTGGTGGGTGGTCTTCTAGCTTCTCCAATTGGTTCTCCAGTAACTGGGTCAGTTCCCGTCTCTACCCATCTCACCTGCTTCAGGTCAAAGTCAGCAAAATTGTTTTCCAGATGGCTTAATAAGTTGTTTCTGATAAGATCCCCATCGGAGCTGTTCCACCTGTTGATGAATGGAGCTCGGAGCAAACTTCTGATCTCAGGCTCAGTCCATGAGTGGAATTGTTCACGAGTTCTGTAATACTCAACTGGACTGTAGCCGTCACGGATCACAGCAAACAGTTTCTTCTCCGTGTCATAGTGCCAGCACAAGATGGCCTCACGACTCCCCCTTTTGTCAATGGAGCTTTCACCAACATCAAGGGCATATTTGGTGGGGGCTGGTCCTTGATAGAACTCACGGAACCAGTTGTCGTGACCCGCAGGCGCTTTAGAGATGACTCTGCCACTTCGGGCGTAATCAGGCATCTCTATGTTTTCATCTCCATCATCCTCAGCTGCTTCACTCGTACCTTGAGCTGACGAGCTTTGACCTGTGACACCTGTAGTATTCCCTTCTACAGAACTTTTGAAGGCATTGAACCTCTTCTTCAAATCCATCAGAGCTTCATACAAATATTTCATTCTTGCCTTGTCAGCCTCCTCTCTCTCTCTCATCTTTCTGTTATCAGCCACCTCTTTATCTTTCATTCTTCTGACTTCAGCATTCAACGCCTTAATTTCAGTTTCCCTGATCCTGTTCTGAGAAACCAGGAAATTGATGTGAGGATCTGTGCTTATCCTCAGATCAATTGGTAACTCAGCAGCTTGAAACGGCCTAAAGCCAGGAATAGTTGTAGGCTGAGATACCACAGGTACTGCACTAATTCTTACTGGGCTTGGAGCAATGAAGGTGTGATCAACCTCCAGAAATTGAGTTTCTTCCCGAGCTGGGCTATGTTCGGTCAGAACTGGAGTTTCAGTATGCACAGGGGCAGGTTGAACATGCACATCTTCTGTCTGTGTAGCAGAAGGTTGCTCTTGAATGACTTCATTAGTTGTTTCTTCTCGACCACTGGGTCCCTCAGAACTGGGTCCAGATGGTTCTACAATCATTAAGCTCGAGCTAGTCTTGGTGAATTTGAACCGTATGCTCCTTGGATCTGATTTCTTTCGTGGAGATGGTTCACGAGCAGGGACGGGTTCTTCTTCGAGAACTTCATCAACGTTTAAATTCAGCTCAGGAGGTGTATCATCACTGCCAGATGACCCAATCATATCTTCTCTTGACCTTTTATGGGTTAGTGGCTCCAAGTCCCCATAAATATCATCTTCAGTCATGTCCTGGCCAGTCAAGAATGTCATCCATCATATTTTCTTCATCTGAGGGAATGACATCATCCTCTTGAACATTGACAGCTGGAATTGCTGTTACATCTTGTTCTTCTGCAATGGATGCATTAACTTCAGGAACATCTGCCTCTGGCTCAGAGTCATCCATCACTTGTTCCCGTGCAACTTCTGGGAACGCACCTCTCTTAACCCATTCCAATCTTCCTTCAAATGATTGCTTACCTGCTCTATCTTGGGTTTGCAACCCAAATACTCCAATATCCATAACCTTCACATCAAGCTTCTCAATTCTCTCCTCTATCATCGGATACTTCTTCATTACCACCATTTGCACAAACCTAGGTGTCATCAAAAACTGCTCTCTGGCGCTCAGCACTGGCATTGCCTACCCAGTCTTGCAACATCATCTTTGAAAAGTTAAACTTCCAATCTAATGCCAGTGCTACGAGATGCAGTTCCATGAATGTGATTCAATTGATCGAAACTTGTTCTCTTCCCTAGGAAAGACTTCTGCATGTAATGCGCCAGACACCTCCAGTAGTGCGGCAGAAGCTTTTTGAAGATTGGTGGAAACTTTCCTTCGTACCCCATTAACTGAGCACCCGCCAGAACTACCTCCTTTGGGTATGAGATAGGATCAGAAGCTTCATCTGTAATGTTCAGTCCCTGCCTTATATCTTCTTCTTCAATGACAACTTGCCTGTTCTGGACTGTTGCGGTAATCCTTGTCTTGTCTGAATTAACTCTAGCAGACCCCCAAAACTCTCTGACCAACATCTCGTCGATGAGCACATTCGTCCTTAGAGCATAGTTAATCTTGCACGTGTTCATCCCTGCCACCAGTGAGTAGAATAACTCCATGTGTTTTTCTGGCGGATCCTCCAGATAAGCCGGCATACAGTGATCTGGTTCATATTTTATATCTCCAATCAGCATCTCTTCAGCCATCTGAGAAAGACAAGACACATGCATCAGATTTGTTCATTAAGGAGCAATTATGATTATCTTATTTGATTTGATTTTGAATCACATGTTTCACAAACATTTAAATTATCTCAAAACGATTAAGTTTCATGAAAATTAAAACGAAAATTAGGAGTTTATGACTTTATGAAGAGATTACGATCCATAAACAGAGATTGCGATTTTTAAAATGGGTTTACGATTGGATAATTGGGTTTACGATCCATTAATTTGAAATTGATTTGGCCCAGTCGTAAACACCACAAGTCCGATCGTAAACAAGAATTGTCGCAATCGATAATCGTAAACGCAAATCGGACACATGGATCGTAATCTCGGATCGGAATCAACGATCGCAAACTCAGATCGTAAATCCGAACCGTCGTCTTCTACACCGAGCCAATCGTAAACGCCAGATCTGCCATTGTTAAGACCTGCAACCACTCGTAAACCTGTTAAAACTTATCAAGATCATAAAACAATGGGTTATCAGTACCTTTTAACTGAATAGAACACAGAAATGACTTCAAATCTCGCAAATGCAACACGAAACCAGAAAGAACAAAATGTAAACCCGAGTTAGGGTTTCAACCGTAAAAACTGAGAAAGAATCTATGAAATCTCGTGGAATCAGTTGATAGAGATGGGGCTTTTGATCGGAATCTGATTACAAACACGATTGTGTGCTTGGAAGTGACGGAGGAGGGTCGGAAATGGTCTGGATCAAAGTTTTCCGGCGAGCTCTGCGTGGCGGTTAGGGTTTTCTCCGGTGAAATCGTAATCGGAAAGAGAAAGTGAAAGTGTGGAGATCGTAAACCGTAAATGGTTTTTATACCCTCTTTTAAAAAAAATTCATTTTGACCCCTTGAGATTTTAAAATATTTAAAACACCTCCCAAACCTTTTTAAAAAACCAACAATTCTCTTAAAAAGAATAACTTTGAGGAAACTGAGAATTTTAACGAAGCTTCCCCTCAAACTTAGCCCCGAGTATCTGATCTTGATCAAAATTAAGAAAAACTAAAAAAAATTTAAAAACTTAAAAATTGACAGAACACAAACTTAAGATACTTTATAAACAGGATAAAAACGTACTTACCTTGAGTTTGATATTTTTCATGGATCAAACCAGACAGATCATTAACTGAAGAACCCTTTTCAGCTTTCGTTACTCGACGCTCTTAGACGAATGCTTCAACAATTTTGAAATCACAAAAACTCACATCCAGTTAAAAGTTTTATAGTGCTTAAGTTATGGTACATAATTACCGTCATGTTTAACCGTCCCCACACCCAATTGTTCATAGCAAAACCTACCCAACCTCAGAGTTTATTGAGGATTCACAAACCCCCAACTTGAGGAACCGTGCAACACCGTCATGACAAACACTTTATTTTCTTAATTATCAGTTGGTGATCAGGTCGGCCGTACAAGCACGCAAAGAATACCAAACCAAATAATTACTTTATTGATTGTTCAATTTTCTTTTTCTTTTCATTTTTCTTTTTCTTTTCATTTTTCTTTTTCTTTTTGACTGCGGTGTTGTCATAACAGCAAAGCATGGCGTGTGAGAGAGTGAATACTAGGTAAAAACCACTCTCAACCCATTTTTGCTGGGACTCAGTCTTTTAAACTATGTAAACCAGGATGGAAAAACTAAACATATGTAAGAGTTAAGATTACTGCACTGTACAATGGATGATCATTGTTTTTGATTTAGCTTACCGAACATCATCTTTGAGACGTCTTTCACTTCTGCCTTACGCGTGTCAGTCTCCGATCGTCATGGAAATTTATATCACTTCCTACAAACTCAAGGCAAAACAAAAGACATCATAAAAACCTCAAACAGATATTTTTGTATTTTCTGAGACGATTATATTTCTTCCCCTGTTTTTATGAGGCTTTTGAAAAATAAACACTATTTTTGTGAATTTTCTATATATTTTTTTTTTAATTAATTTTCTTAAAAAAAACAAATATCTTCAAACAAAAAAAATGATCAGATCATTCCTCGAAGGCAATCATCCGAAGGCCTTCGACACACATTTCAAAATTTGGTCGTGGGAGGGGTTTTGTGAAGATATCAGACACGTTTTGGTCCGAGCTTACCTTCTGAAGCTGAATCAACTCCCGATCATAACAATCACGAATAAAATGTACCTTGATGTCTATGTGCTTCGTTTTAGAGTGATGAACGGGGTTTTTCACAATTTCCAGAGCAGCAGCGTTATCACAGAATATTGGAGTGTTAACGAATTCCATACCGTAATCCGTAAGCTGATTCTGGATCCATACTACCTGTGAGCATCCAGCGGATGCTGCCACGTATTCAGCTTCGGCAGTTGATTTGGATACGGTATGCTGCTTCTTGCTCTGCCATGAAATGAGACGATCGCCAAGATATTGACATCCTCCCGTTGTTGACTTCCGGTCCAAGTCACTACCTCCATAGTCACTGTCAGTATAAGCATACAATTGAAAGTCAGTGTTCTTTGGGTACCAAAGACCAAGCCGAGGCCTGCCCTTTAGATACCTAAATATACGTTTAACAGCATTCAAATGAGAAAGTTTAGGGTTAGCCTGATAGCGGGCACACAAGCAAACTGCATGCATAATATCTGGCCGACTGGCTGTTAGGTACATCAGAGAACCAATCATTGAGCGATACATGAACTCGCTCACTGACTCCCCGTCTGCATCTGCTGACAAAAGAGGTCGGGATGCCATTGGAGTTGAAATCGGCTTTGAGTCTTGCATCTTGAATTTCTCTAGGATCTCATTCACATACTTGGCTTGATGAATAAGAATCCCAGATTCATCTTGTTTAACTTGCAAGGCTAGGAAGAAACTCATCTCCCCCTGATCGCTCATCTCAAACTTCTTCCTCATAATCTCTTCAAACTCGGTGCACAGATCTTCATTTGTTGACCCGTAGATGATGTCATCCACATATACTTGCACCATGATTATGTCATCGTTCACCCTTTTTCTGAACAACGTCTGATCCACCACCCCTCTTGTATACCCATTTTCCACCAGGTGTGTTGACAACGTCTCATACCACGTTCTTGGAGCTTGATGTAAACCATACAAAGCCTTATCCAGCAGATACACATGATCTGGATGCTCCTCATCTATGAACCCCGGTGGTTGAGTCACGTACACCTCTTCATTCATCTCAGCATACAAAAATGTTGTCTTCACGTCCATCTGGTGCACCGTAAAATTCAGATAAGATGCAACCGCAAGAAATATTCGAATGGCTTCCAATCTTGCTACAGGTGCATACACCTCATCATAATCAATTCCATGTATTTGACGGTGACCTTGGACTATTAACCTTGCCTTGTTTCGAACGATTACACCCGTGTCATCCTTTTTGTTCTTGTACAACCAACGAGTGGGTATAACCTTCTTGTTGTCTGGCCTCTTGACTAGCCGCCACACTCCCAGCTTTGAGAATTGATTCAGTTCGTTGTGCATGGCCTCGATCCAACTCGGATCTCTGAGAGCAACCATCACATTCGGAGGCTCAATCTGGGAGATAAAGCACGAGTACATGCAGACATTGATATCTCCTGTGCGGCTTCTAGTTCTGACTCCTGAAGACACTGGTCCAAGAATGTTGCTGACCGGATGGTCCTTGTTGATTCTTGAAACCTGAATATCTGGCACAGACACTGAAACAGGCAGATTAGAATTCACAAGATTATCATTTATATCACTAATACCTGAACTTTGTTGCATTTCTGAATCAATATCACACGTTCCTGAAGTTCCCGAAGCATCTGTGTTGACATCTGCGGTGACATTCGTGGGAACTGGAACTGGTGCCTTTTCACTAACTCTTTCCACAGAAGGTCTTGATTCAGAAGGCTGTGTGATAATCTCTTCTTCTTCACCCAAATTATGAAGATCATTCGAAAACTTGAACCCTTCAAACAGAGACCCGTAGTTAAAAATCCAATCTGGTCCAGTCCCTGCATCCGTCGGATTGTCTTCAAGCCAGTCCACATTGAAGGCTTCAATAATCAAACCGGTGGTCTTGTTATAGACTCGATAAGCACTATTTCCTGAATAACCAACGAAATAACACTCATCCGCTTTCGCCTCGAATTTCCCTACGTCGGACTGAATCAGCACCGTGCACGGACACCCGAAAGTCTTGAAATAACCCACTGTCGGCTTCTCTTTGTAGACAATCTGATATGGAGTTTTCTCATGACGTTTGTTCAACAGAACGCGATTTTGCACATAACATGCTGTGTTGACTGCCTCAGCCCAGAAGAAGATTGGTAGTTTTGCTTCACACATCATTGTCCTTGCAGCTTCAATGAGTGTCCTATTCCTTCTCTCGGCTACTCCATTCTGTTGTGGAGTGTAGGGAGCACTGAACTGTCTGTCTATGCCTTTAGCCCCACAAAACATATTCAACTCAGCATTCTTGAATTCCGTTCCGTTATCCGATCTGATAGCTTTGACCTTCTTGTTCAGCTGGTTTTCTATGAGTGTGACAAACTGTTTCACTAGGGCTGGAGTTTCATACTTGTTAGACAAGAAGAAGACCCAAGTAAAACGTGAATAGTCGTCCACAATCACAAGACAATAGGAGAACTTGCTGATGCTCTGAACTTGCATAGGCCCAAATAAGTCCATGTGTAAGAAGTTGTAGAACAGATGACACAGAGTTTGCTATCTTCGGACGATGTGGCAACTTGTGCTGCTTCCCCTTCGCACATGCCACACATTTTTCAATAGATGAGAAGTCTTTAATCGGCAGCTTTCTGACATGCTCTCCCTTCGCGAGCTTGGTCAAATTCTTCATATTAGCATGCCCTAGTCGTCGATGCCACAACATAGCCAAATTTTCATTCTGTTTTGATATGAGGCATGCTTCTTCTGACGTTGGAGGTTTGCCCATGTTTAGAAGATATGAATTTGATCGTCTTGGAGTACGCATCAGTACGCACTCCTCGGGAATCTTCACACCAGGCTTCAATATAATACATTCCTTTCGATTGAACATCACAGAATAGTCCTTGTCACAGATCTGAGACACACTCAGCAAACTGTGCGACAGTTCCTCCACATAATGAACATCAGAAAAAGACAAGTTTCCACTCCTCACCACACCTTTCTTACTAATTCTACCACCCACACCACCTGCAAATGAAACTCCTCCACCATCGAAATCTTCTACATCTTCCAAAAGGGACAGATCTCCGGTCATGTGTCGGGAGCAACCACTATCAACGTACCAGAGATTGCTGATAGATCTTCTTGGCTGTCCCTACAAGAATAAGAAATTAATGAGATCCAGGTACCCAGGCCATAACAGATCTGGGCACACCTTTTGCATCCATGTAGTTAACTAATTGGAAAATCATCTCAGACTTTGATCCAGACACATTCTCATTTTGAATGTTGACTTTTGGTTTCCATGTGGTGGTTTTCTCTGGTTTCAACACAGTTGTTGAATTGTTGACAATCACAGGTTTCTTTTGTGGTGAAATGACCTTTTTACCAGTTGGCTTTTTAACCGGTGTCCACTCAAGTTTCAGTTTAGTATACACAAGTTGTTTTGTTTGAGCGACACCTTTTTGTTTCAAAACCTGTTGCTCGGCTTTCGCTTTGCCATTAGGTTGATTAGCTCTTTTTACTTTAGCCACTTGTTTTTCAACGAATTCTGGTTTTATCTTGTGGGAAACTCCTTTAGATACATAAGTTTGTTTTGGAGTTCCGGTCACTTTCCACTTATCAACAACAGGCTTTGTCACAGGTGCCTTTGCGTTTGAAACCTTAGACTGTTCAGTCTTCATTGGTTCAGACACACTGCTTCCCCTGAAACACAGCTTGTTGCTTCTGCTTTTGTTTTTGTTTTTCACCTGTCATCATTTTCTCCAACATACTAGTCCGTGGGTTTTGCGGATAGTATGGTTGGTAAGGTCTATTCACACAGTTAGCTGCAAAATGTCCTGGCTTTCCACATTGAAAGCAATTCATGAGTCTAGGCCCATTGACATGACTACAGAGGTATGAACGTCTTGGGTAAGACGACTTCCACTCTGGCTTATCATCCCATTTGTGTATAACACGTTGTTTATCCTTATCAGATTGTGTAATTAAACAAAATTGTTCCGATTTAGATTTGTTTGTTCTATTAAAAGCTGACACAACCTGGGGATAAGCAACAAAGTCTTTGGGCTTAGTCTCACGACCGATTTTTGTGTTAGGCACACGAATTTTAAAACCAGACACTTTTTCATTAGATTCTGAAACATTTTTTAATAACGATACAGCTACTTGTTTTGACTTGGATGTTTCTAGTTCTGACACAAGTGCCATTACATCATCCTTAGGTAAACATAAACTAGAACTACTAGAACTACTAGACGCATGACTCTCATCCACTCTCTGACACTCTGCATCCTTCTCAGAAATGTCTTTGATTTCTACTTCATCTGCACAACAAACAGATACATTAGAAGCGCTCACACAGTTATTCAGTGAAGTATTGGATGGACCTGCTTCACATGGGTCTGTCATCACTCTGTCCATTTTACCCAACCCATAAGTCATGTGTTTTTCATTCTCAATTTCCTCCTCAGTCAAAGGCTTCACTCCAACCAAGACACTATCTAAGGGAGGTCCTTCCTCATGCATTTCCGATGCAGATCTATCTATCTGATCCTCCTCTAAGATCATTCCTATAACATCTCTAGTTTTGTCTTGAGGAACAACGTTCTTGCTTGCAAAGCTAATTCCTATTCCACCTTTGTCCTTTCCCATTCTAACCTCAGTTATGCAAGTGTCTAAAGATTTACTAGCCTGCAACATCCTTTTGCTTCTCATAAGGTTGATATCAAGCTTAACCTGCATCTCATTGTTCTTATGCTTAAGGTCTTCTATCTGTTTACTTAGCTCAGCTATTTCTAACTTAGCATTGTCATACAAATAGGCATTCTCAGTTGCAAGGTTCTTATATTTTGTTATATCTAATTTCTGGGCTTTAACCTTTTCTTCGTTCTTTTGCCATCTACCCTTAAATGAACTCTTTTCACATTTTACTTCAAACAATTCAGATTCAAAGTTTTTGCAATATTGTCTAAGAGTAGTAATTATACGATCACAAACAGGATTAGAACATACCTTGGTGTGGTCTGCTGCCATAGCTTCATTCTCCTCAGGTTCTTCTTCAGTAACCACAAAAGCATGCTCCTCCTCATCATCATCATCCATAGTTGTCATCATAGCATGTGTCAGACTAAGATCCTTCAGCTGGGGGGTCAGATCTTTCAGCTGGGGGGTCCAGTCATAACCTCCACCTCCCTGCACTATCAAGGCACTTGTTTCGGCCTTAGCCTTCCCATCAGCTGGCTTCTTCATCTCTGCTTTCTCCTTCCTCGGTTTGCTGCACTCCCTAGCAAAATGTCCATATTCATCACAATTGTAGCACCTGAGCTTTGTCTTATCAAACCCCATTCTGATCTTGTCTTGATCCTTCCAAACATTTCGCCCTGTAGTAGCCATGAACTTCTTAGCCCTGAACACTGCCATAGCCATTTGCCAAGAGACGTCCAGCATCTCCACATCCTCTGGATTAATCTGATTAAGCTCCCCTGATAGAATCTCAGAGGGAATTAGGGTTCCGGCCATTAAGGCATGGTAACTGTTCATGAATCCCATACCCAGAGCAAAATTGGGATCGTTGTTGGCCTCAGAATTGTCACCTCCACTTGAACTAGATTGGGGTTGTGCCACAAATGCCTTCGTTTGAGTCACTGAACTTGATCCACCTCCACCAGACTTTCCTTTCTGCTTCTCATCAACCTCTTCCGACAACAAAGCTTGATTCAGCTTCCCAGCCAAACTAAGTGAGCTTATATGATTCAACTCACGCTGCTTATCATCAATCAGCTTGGACTTCAACTTGTTGATCATTTCATCCAGAGACAGCTCACTCAATTTGTTGTTGTCCTTAATAATTGATATATTGGTGTTCCATGACTTTGGCAAACTGTTTAGCAGCTTCAAATTCTTATCTTCCAATTCCGGTTCCACACCATAACTTGACATTTCTGCCATCAGAGAGACAAATCTTTGCACTTGTGCTTCGAAAGATTCACCTTGGATGTGATTAAACAAATTGAATTTCTGCTTCAACATCTGCTTTCGACTTGCCTTGATGTCTGGATTTCCCTCATAAGCAACGATCAATGCATTCCACAGTTCCTTTGCCGTCTTGCAATGCTTAAAGCCTTGAGCAATATCTGGTGTCAATGCCATGGTCATAATCGCAAATGCCCTCTCTGCCTTGTTGCACCTTTCCCAGTCCTCATCTTCAAACTCATCCTCAGTCTTAGCCTTTCCTGCTTTAGCTCCCGCTCCATGCATTGGTATGTGTGGTCCATTCAACACTGCTCTCCATAACCTTAAATCAACACTCTTCAAGTGGTTTTCGAACCTATACTTCCATTCCAAAAAATTATCTGCCGAAGTAAGTCTAGGTGGACGAGTAATAGACCCGATCTCGAAGTCCAATTTCTGATACATGCTAGGTTCAAAATCCATTTCGAAAGCTTGGGAAACTTAAACCTAAAGTCCAAATGTTCAAGAAACACTGTGATCACGATTAAAAGACCACCTGATTACGGTCCAAACACCCCGATTACGATCGTAAATAATGATTACGATCGAGAACACGTTTCCGATAACACGTCAAACCTCGTAAACACACTAACCGCCTCAATCTGTCGTAAACAACGATTCCGATTTCCGATTACGACCAACGTAGTCGTAAACAACAATTACGATCGAATTTGATCGTAAACTACGTTTCCGACCCCGCGATTTCGATTTGCACAAGTCGTAAACACCAATTACGACAAGGAAATGTCGTAAACACCAATTGTACGGATCGTAAACGCACAAAAACGCGATCTTGAAGTCGTAAACTCAAAGAACACCAGCAGGACCACTCGTAAACGCCAAAAGATGAAGATCTTCAACCAAACCCTATCGTAAACACACAGAACAACAGCAGCAGATGTCGTAATCACCTGGAACACCTTCGAATCTTCAAAACTTGAACAAAAACCCAACAGAAACCCAGAAATACACTTGAATCAATATCGTGAGAGCCTCGAATCTAAGATTCTTGGCTCTGATACCAATTGTAGGTCCGGAAATCTCCCAAACACACGATATCTAATCTAATACAAGTGCGGAATCCTTGTATAAGATTGATTCAAGAGAAATAGTAGAAGAATAGACTAGATCTATGATAAAGATGAAGTCTTGAATGATAAATCTCTACTAGAAGCTGATCGTAAATAGCAATATAAGAAGGAAATCGTAAACTGCTTTGAATCGATTGAAAAGCTTAATCATAAACACAAACAAATGAGGCTTATATAGTCCTCACATAAAATCGTAAACCTAGTTAGAAGCCCACATGGCCCAATCATAATCACTAACTAGCCCACTAACTAATCTTAAACAAGCCCAAAACAAAGACTAACAAGCCCAATAACAAATGTTCATGCCTCATATAAATATAGCCCAACAACATTAAATGTTGTGCTTGACCTAGTGGACAACATCTTGATGCGTATTTCAAGATATATAAAAAGAAATGCGTGAAAAAGAAAATGAGAAGTCACTGTGTATACATGTGTCCATTTTGCAAAGATTTAAACTTGTTTGATTTTCTTTATTTTCTTAAATGATCGGACTATCTCTGCGTATACGGGAGTATCGACCTGATAGTTGTTCATTTTAGGTTCTGCTTTCATTCTTTGGTGTTTCGTATAATTCATCGGACTTTCTCTGCATATACGTAAGTATCGACCTGATTGTTGTTGAATTATACAACTTCAACTTGTTTTGTTTTCTTATTTTGTTAAATCCGAGGCCTTATCTGCGTATCGAAAGATCGACCTTAACGTAGACGATTTAATGTTCTTATTTCTTTTTGCATGGAACACAGTTGACAATATCATGAATACAAGACACTTTGTGATGATAACAAGTGTAATCACACGAAAAGATAAGAAAAATGTCTGAATATGTCTGATAGTGGGGTTCACTGGTCAAAGAAAATTAATATGCCTTAAAATATCCAGATGTTGAGTACGATTATGCATTAGCTTAAGCTGGACATATTGTACCAGTAATCAGCATGGCTTATGTGCATTTATGTTTCCATTTCTGAAAATCCAAAAATATTTTCTATGTGTTTTAGCTTAAGTTTGAAAATCAAAAAGATTTTAGGTTTGTTTTGATATAAACTTTCTAAAAGTCAAAAAAAATTATTTCTTGTTTGTTTTCGATCGATCGTCACATGATACAAATCATTTCAAAATTAAAAAAAAAACATCTTGGTTCTTCAAAGGAGATTTTTGCCCAAGATTAAATTAATTTTGGTGAAAAAGGAAAAACGACTTCTGTCTTCTAGAGATGCAGGGTTGAAGAAATGACTCAAGCATGGTGATAAGGGGAGTATGTTACAGCATCAATTACAAGTGGTTCAGTGATGTGGTCCTCTTCAAGCCATGCAAGCTCTACTGCAACTGATTTCAAGTTTTAGAGTTGACAATCAAGTATTGTCTAAGGGGGAGTATTTGAAGATCAGCTTTCGAAGATTTAAAGATGAAGTTGACAGATACATCATACGACAAGGGAGAGTTTGTTAGTACATAGTGTCTATGTGTCATATGATGTATCGAGTCTTGTTATAACAGTTGCTAGAGCGTTCTGAGTGAGTCATTGTATTTTGTATGGGAGAATGAGAGCCACCGAATGAGTGGCGAATGACCACCAAATGAGTTCATTCGGTGGGCATCTCATTCGGTAGACAGGTTGTCTATAAATAGCAACCTCATTCGGAGCATTTACAACTTTTGCTAGTTGAGTGTTTATTCAGTGAACTATGTCTATCCAGATTTCATTCAGTGAAATAAATCTCAATATTATATTTACTGTTTTTGTCATTCTCCATACTTGAAACACTGAACAAGATCTGCTCAGGGCAATTACACTTGTACCTTAAAGAGTATTATCAACAAATCGTCCAAGTGGGAGTTTGTCGGATTATAGTGTCCGATCGTAGGATAATATTAACGTAACTATTGAGGTCCGATACAAAAGGCTTACACTTTGGGCAACGAACGAGAATGTTAATTTAATTAACAAATTCACGATTAATAATAAACGTGGTGGACGTTTTATTTATAAAGCGTAGATAAATTAATTATGAGATGATTAATTTGTTATGGATTAATTTAATTATGAGATAACTAAAATGTTAAGATATATATATATATATATATATATCAAGGTTTTCAAATATATATATATATATATATATATATATATATATATGAGATTTCGAAAATCTCATATATGATATATGTGTATTCTTTTGAATTTTAAATAACCTAAATAAATTAGTTATTTAAGTTATAAGGGATTGATTCAAATAGATTCAGCTGATATAATTATCATGTCAGCTTAATCTATAAACAGGGATCAAATCTTTTAATTCAGAATGCTAGAAAACACAACAAGAGAGAAGAGAGAGAGAGAGAGAGACCACAGAAATTTTGGCCTCCCTTTCCTCCTTTAGTCCATCGCCGCCACCACCAGGTGCTGCCACCGCCGCTGGCCACCGGTACGCTGCCACCACTGTTACCATCGGGTCTTCATGAGTTGTCGTGTATTCTCGCCATTCCTCTAGAAAGGTATACTGATTATCTTTCTAGGTTTATTATTATTAGGTTTTGTAATAATAGTTATGAGATCAAAACCCTAATCGTGAAACAGTCATCTAGCAACTCATCGTGTCTCGTTTGGTTTAAATCACGACTAGTTGTTTCTGTTTATTCGGGTTGTTTGGATCACTGGTGGGATCAATTGTGAATTGACCTTCTGTACACGCTTCCGCCACGTGACTTGTTTTACAAGTCAAGGCTCTGCAATTTTAAAAAATCGTACACAGAATCCCAACAGCTTGTTCATGCTATGATAAAATCCCATTGTTAGTTGAATTCGATTAATTGTAACGAGAAACGGTAACTCGTGGATAGATCTATTGAGTTAACGCCCCTGTCCTAATTAGTCGCTCCAATCCTGACTCCCTTTTATAGTCAAGAGGGTACATACAGTTATATTTGGATATGCCGTATTGTTGGACATAGTACCACAAGTGGGTAATTAGTTAGTTTCAGTATTCAAGGTTCATGGCAATTAATAAAACGGTATCTATACAAAATGTCAAACGATGGAATGATCCAATCAAACTTTGTTACTAAACTTTTACATGCATGTTATCTAAATATGTGAACTCACCAACTTTAAGTTGACCCGTTTTAGTATATGAATTCTCAGGTGATTGACTTCTTTGCTTGCATGCCTGGACTGTCTGCATCTTGTTAGGACCTACATTATCTATCTGGAGTCATGGTCAAATTAGCCACTTTTGGAGATTTCTCTACATAACACCTGATGGTGTAATGTTTTTAATCTTTTGAATGAAATTGTTTTGTAACAATTAAGACAAACTAACTTTCACTACCGTTGCTTTTGGAATGATACTCCAAAATTTTACTTAACTCAACTTTTCAAAACGGCTCTAGTTGTTTAATCATCCAGAGGTCGTTCTATGTAACCTTGACTGTGATCCATCACATTCGCGCTCGACACAAAATTTACAGGGTGTGACAGGTTCTTTCAATTTCTTGATTGTTCTTGGTTGTTTATGTACCCAAGGATCGGTTTAATGGGTAAATCGAGTCTAGTTTAGTTTTTGTAAAAGATTCACACGTCACATCCCTTAATTGTGAATGAGGTCGGTAATGCTCACGTTATAACCACTTAAGTTAGAACTCGTGTTATCACATGATAATCCTTTGCACCGCCATCCTTAAGGACGTCCTAGTTAAGCAATTAAGATCTGTTTGGATTATGTATACTTGAATTCTAGGTTTGATCATATCTTTAAGTTATTGTTTGCAATTTAGTTTTTTATTTAAATTTACATCTTTCACAAACAAAAATAAACTTTTACACTTTTTAGATAATTTAGTTTAAATAATCAAATAAAATATATAACACTATCCACATGCTTCTCATGGATACGACATCCGACTTACCCTAGCTATCTAGGTTAATAAGGTTTTGTGTGAACCCTAACGACAAATCATCACTTCATACCTTAGTGACCTGAGAAAAATATGCTAAAATGTGTCAACAAAAAGGTTGGTGAGTTCAAAGTTTTATTTGAAAATGGAAGTTCAAATGTTTTCATAACTGTAAATAAAGTTATATCGATAGTTAGCTAGACTATGTTCATGTCACTATGTGTTTTGCAACCGAAGCTGACTGTTTGTGTTTGTTTGCCATTCACCGCATCTAACATGAACGGCGGTGAGATGTTAGGTCAATAATACACCTGTTCAACCTCCTGTTGAATTAGTGCGACTAACGCGGGTAGGTTTTATCAAACACAGTAGTACTACTCAAGATTACCTTGCTACGTCTAAATAAACGGTCCGATATGTAAATGCCTTTTGTGCATGTTTTCTCCTCCAAAGGAAATTATGTAAGCAAAGGACAATGAACTCACCTTAGAGTGCGTGTTGAAAACCAAATGCAGAAGTGCTAGTGAAATCCTAGATACCACCTAACATGTATAAATATGTAAATGAGCGTGTTTATGTTGGTCTAAAGGTCCCATCATATCCAAACGACTCCAAGTGTCTGTGTGTTTGACCATGTCATGTATTTACCAAGAACATACTCGAATTTGACCGAAACGACCAAGTTGACCCGACGACCTGTTGGTGATTCGTTTAGTAAATTATCGACCAAATATAACTACATGGATAATATTCATTTTTCACATGAAAGAGCTAACATTTCCTAGTATAGCAATGTAGAATCATGTATAACAAATTTCATGCAAAAACTTCAAGAACATAACTTGCAATTTCCAATTTTGAGTATTCTAGCATGCATCTAAGATTAATTCAAAATATTTAACTTCACTACATTACTAGTAGCATACATGACCACCATTAAGAACATGCATATATGGCAAAGTTACTATTTATAGCAACCTATGAATCTTTATTCAAACTATACATCAAATTTATGCGTAGATGTTTCAATCAATAATTATTCACCATACTAGAAGTATAACTATAGTTATTGTGCACATTACACCACTAATCTACAAGTTCTATCGAGTGGTTCACGAATTCGATGAAGATGGAATGTCTTTTGATGGTTCTTGCTAACTCCAATCTTCAATCCTGGCTCGAATTCGAATTCCAAAGCTCCGGAATCATCCCAAAGGCCTCTCAAAATCAGGAATTGTAGGTCTTTTTTGTCGATCTTTTTCTCTCAATTGGATGCGGTTCAATCACAGTTAAGTTGCAGAATAGCTCAACAACACTCGAGGAGACGTAAAATCGGATCGCGATAGTGAAGTAACACGAACGAATTAAGAATGAACACACAAATCAATAGCAAGCTCGATAAGTCGAATGTATTGATGATTAATTGATTATGATTGCTCCTACACGAGTTTTGAATCGGGCAGAGCTTCGCCATCTATTACATTCGTTGCAGAAACTAACCTGGACCTTGCCTATTTATAGACATAATATGCGGAAAGTCTTGACAGACTTTTCACACATAATGGACTTCTTGCAGATTTTAACCCTATACATTTCACACTAGTCTACGAGAAGTCATCTACATTTCGTAGTTTACAAACAAACAGTAATAATAACATAATCTAATGTAACAACCTAAATCTAGATCCTACATATAGTGTAAAAGATCGAATGGAACCAAGAGAATTTATTTATAGTTGAAAAATAGGGTTATTGTCGTAACTGGACTCGTCGTGTGCCGCGACAAAGGCTAAGGGGGTTTGTCGCGTGTCACAGCGGACAAAATAGTCGGGTTTTCGATTTTCCTTTTTCGGGCGCCGTCGCGTGTGCGATGCCTTCTCCTCACTCTGTCGCGTGGCACGACGAGTCTGATTGACATATTTTCTTCTTTTAACTTGGCCAAGGTTCGAGACTAGTTCGAGTATTCACATACATTATCTTAATCACTAAACAATTATACTAACACGTAGGTTCACATAAACCACATAGAATAGAATAACATAAATCGCATTTGTTTTTGCATGGATCTATTTGTTTGTTTGACGTGTTACATTAACATTTTGCCAACGTTTGGGGAAAGACTTGTGTGTGGGTGTTCGTGTAGTGACTGACACATCTAAAAAACCTAATCCGATGCAATGCATGTGTGAATGTCGGGGTTTGTGTGAGTTAAAACTAGTATGAAATTACAGGGTGTCACATATATAAGTTAATAGTTTTATTAAATGTTTCGGATATCTGAATATCCAAAAAAATTTAAAACTAATATCCGAATCTGAATCCAAATTTTCAGACATTTCGGATTCGATTTTGAATTCGAATTTTTTGAATAACCCTACATACTGGTAAGTATAATTGGCAATCATAATGTGAAATTTAAACTTTAAAAACAACATGTTCATACATTTGCTTATGTTTCCTTTTTAACAAGAAATTATGTCAAAAACTAATGTTTTGCAACATGTTAACCATAATCGGAGTTAGCAATTGGAAATCCATGACAAAAAACTGAATAAAATTGGAGATAAAGCAACTGATGTTTAAATGTAACAATTTTGATCCATTCATATGAAAACAGGTCGAGTGAATTTTTTAAAAAGTATACCTTTGTGAAAGATAAATAATTAGTATGACTAAATAAGGAATCCTAATTTCACATGCATTGCTTCTAAATTCTAAATTGAATCAAAAAATGTAAATGACAATTAGTGTGAAACTTAAACTTGAAAAGAAATATGTTTATACATTTATATCTATATATCTATTTCTTTTTGAACGGGGACTTATGCTAAAAACATTTTTTTCTCAATTTCGGAGAAGATAGGCGACCTAAAAAATTGCTTCATTTACTCAATCTGTCTATGTAACCTAAAAAGCTTAAGGGTGAACCGTATCGTTCACACTGCTCCACGGTTCGATACCGACCTCCACGCCTCCAACCCTCACGGCTTCAATTCCTCCCCTCCACGGCTTCCGAAGCAGCTCAAAGCAGCGAAGAAGTTACCGTTTTTTGGGGATTTAATTTGTCTCCAACAGCTAGTAGCAACGGCTACTAGCATTTATTATTATTATTATTTTTAATTTACCTTTAAACACTATAAATATAACATCACTCCAATACATTTTTTCACACAAAAATCATCTTTATACTCTTTAAAAAACCTCTCTATAGCTATGGAAAATAAGAAGAAAAAGTCACCCGCCACAACTCGAAAATTTCGACAGGTGCGAACATCCGGTCAAACGTCTACACCTCCTCCTCCTCTTTCACAAGCCATTCCACAACCGGTTTTCTACACACAACCGCCTCATTCACAACCGGTTTTCTACACACAACCGCCTCATTCACAACCCTTTCAACCACCGGGTTTCTATCCTCAATAATCATCATTTGTTGATCTTTTATCGGGTCGTTACGGTGTTCAAGGCGAAACATATCCTCCGCACTCATCACATATACATCAATTCTCATCTACCAACCAACACCATTCTATGTACCAAAACAATCAATATCGAGAGCCAAGGGGTCTCGTTGACGAATTTGATTATGATGAAGAACTAGAAGAAATCACGGAGGATGTTAAAGAAGATGACGATGGAGACGAGATGCTAGAAAAGGATCCTCCAACATAATATTTGAAAGGTAAGAAATGTCAAAAATTTGCAAATTGATGTAAGGCTTCACCTTGGAATGCCGAACAAGAGGTGATTTTGGCGAAGGCATATTTACATATATTCGAAGATCAAGAAATTGGAGATCAACAAAAGTCGGCATCGTTTTGGGATCGGGTGCTCGTTCACAATGACGGGTTGGTAGGTCGAGCTAGCGGAGAGATACTGGTGGGAGTGCAACTTCTAGTTTGTTTTATTTTGAATAAAAATTGTTTTATGTTGGTGAAACTTTTGAAAATTTTAAATTTAATGAAATGTTTTAAATTTGTTTTGATATGTTTTAATTTAATTTTAATGATATATTTTAATTTAAGTTTAATTATATGTTTTAATTTATTTTTATATGTCTTAATTTAATTTAAATGGTTGTTTCATTTAAATAAAAGTAAAAAAAAACGGAAAGTTTGGGGAGCCGCAAGGCTTGTTTGGTGGAACCATACCCACCTAAATTGGAGACACAAGGCTTTATTTTTGTTATTTGAGTTGACAAAAGGTGAGTGGGTAATGGTTTTGAAGCCACACTACTTCAATCCAACCATACCCCCCACCCTAAGTGAAGTAGAATGACTCATTCTGAATCTAATACAAAAGATTATGTTTAATAAACATACTTTAATCTATCATTCAAGTGTTGTGAAACAAGCCTAATAGCAAAACAAATAGAAGAAGAATAGAGGGAGATTTTATTATTCAATGGTGTATATTACAATGAGATGGAAGTGAATAGTTATAGAGATGGAAAAACTTGGAGAGGAAGACGAACTATATTAGGAATCGATAACCACAATATTATATTAATAACACCCCTCCCCCCTTGGTTATCAACTTCATACGCTTTAAGTTGTTGTCTCATTAAAAACCTTGCCAGGAAAACCCTGTGGGACAAAACCATGGCTAAGGGAAAAAGAATGCAGCGCGTATTTGTCTCCCCCTCATTTTGACATGCATTTATGTGAGTAGCATCGATCTTCTGTGAAAAATTATTTAGTAATTTTGCAGTGGTTGATTGTTCCTTGGTCCCTTGATGTGTAATTCCTTAAGCTGACCAATGGTATATGATCGTCATGTAAAACTCTCAAATTTTAGAAAACCGTGTTTCAACGCTAACCCAATAGCCGTTTGGGGTAGGAAGCAACATTTCCGATGGTGGAGGATCTCATTTCTTAGCTCTGGTTATCGTTTTTTCACTAGAGTTTCAACACATCGTGAAAACGTTCACTGCCTCATGCCTCATTTTATAGATAATACCCATAAGATCAAAAAATGGCGTTGTATAAACCATGTTGTATTACCTGCATCTAAATTACTAACAAAACTTGTTTCGTTGGGTTAGTAAAATATAAACTTATATATTTATACCTTCAAATTATTTTTAACACATTCCAGCGATCACCATTGGAAATATGCAATACAAATAAATTTAAATAAATGAGGAAATAATAGTGCAACAAATGCACATAGTTTTAGTACTTTCACACCACAATTTTCTCATTCTTTAAAAACGTTCATTTGATGTATCCAAGTAATCATACAATCTTTACCATATATGATGAATGAGTATGTTTCCACATTATACCTTTTAATATAGTTTGATTTACTATACAAATGTGTGACCTCTTCATGAGATAAAATCAACATGTACCATAATAACTATAATAGTCAGGATTGTTCTTCTGGTGGATGGGCCATATTTTTGTATCCCGAGATTATCACGAGTTGAAATCAAACTTATCAAAACCATTTTTGGTCCATACACAAAACATGTTAAATTTATATAATATATTCTCAATGATTTATATAAATGCGTAAGACATATACAATCCAACACAATCCATTATGGACTATCTTCATCTTGACTAATCATACATATGCATTCACTCATGAGGAGTTTGGATACATAAACTTAATCAAATCAATTTAAAACTGAAATCATTTAATATGTTTTCAATCTATATTTTACCATTCTTATCCAAAGAATAATGGTATATCATAACCACCATATGATAAATGGTATATCATAACCACCATATGATAAATGGTATATCATAACCACCATATGATATTTACTCATGCACAAGGATTATATCCTTAATATGTTTCAAATACCTTCAAGTATTCAACTCTCTTGGGGGTTCATATGGACTTTTGATTATATTTAAGCATTCAACGTATACAGAGCACTGTTACGTATACGAATACGAATGTTTATACAACAATTATAACCTTCTCGAGAACTTACTATATATTCGTTATTATTATGGCACTTTAAACCCTCCAAAGATTTCATGTATCGTCATTAAGTGAGCCATATACCTAGGATATCATAATCTTCATAAGAAGCATATCAATTCTCTATTGTATTACCAGACTAATGAACTGTTGGAATCTCATTACAACCACCACCGGAGTATATATCTCCTCATAATCAAACTTAGGCCTTTACAAAATTCCTTATGCCACCAAGTTTCTTTGTATTGCTTAATTTCATTTTACGAATCATGCTTTTGTATAATAGACCCCGTTTATATCCAACATATTAGAGAATTTCACTCTGCCTGGTTTGCGCCTTTCTATTTTGGCCAATCATTTCGCTTTTCATCACAGACAGGTCTTTATTCTTGATCCTCAACATCATTATATTTCTAGTGCTTAGTATATCCAAAATATTATTGACGTCGATTTTGTTTCGATTCCATTCCATATATGTTTAGACATGATATAATTTATCGAGATCTCTTCATCATTTTCAGGTACCTGAGGTTCTTCTAGAACCATCACGTCTAATGTCTCTTTGAGGGACTCTTCTACCAGTATCTCGAATTGACCATCTTCATTATATGCCCTAATTTTCGAGGATACTTTATTTTATTATTGGAATCAAATAGTCTACCACGATTCAAATATGTCATAGACTCATTATTAATATTTATATGCCTTTCTATGACACCAATCTTAATTTGAGCATTAGCAGCTGGTATATGTGACTTAGTCACTTTTTAAGGCCTGGTAATTGCATCCGGTAATTGATATAATAATCTTATAAATGAATTATCCATTAAATTCTAGTTCACCATGGTTCAGTTTAAGGATCAAGATGATACATACATAATTCATTCCAACTCATTTCACTTTCCATCTGCTTTTAATCTCCCCATAATGTTGGGAATGTTGTTCCATAAATATATCACTATTGATATTTATTCATACCCAACATTTATTCCCAATCTCCTTTGAGGTCCCATCTTTGTTTATCATGGTGGAGGAATTTTAATATATATTAGACAACCAATAAACACTAGATGGGAAATATTGGTTACTGACCATAAACCGACTATAGTGGGGAGGAAGTATTATAACTTATTGGCCTGATGTGAATTAATGTTACTTCATGTAAAATCACAGTCACCCTACCTACAAACATAGACTTTTTCTCTCATGATTATTGGCTTTGCAATCAACAGTAAACGTTTGGTAACCGTACGCAACAAAAGCAATTCGTGTGTGGACTTAAACAACATGAAGTTCAACACCTATTCCAATAATCATTAGTAATCTAGGGATTAAATTCACCGCTATTACCAAAATAAGTATGATAATCTGGAAGGATGTGTTTGCTATCCCATTAGTCAAGCTATAATTCATGCAACCTTCAAGTTGCGAATTTGATAACCATTTAGATGATGCATCGATTTATAACACTAAATGGTATATAATTTGGGATATATATATATCCTTTATCACTTCCAGAGCACTTATGGATTCACACCCATATTAATCGGTAAATAATTCCCTTAAGAGCAAATTTACATGCTAGTTATAAGTTTGAAGAATCTTTTATTCTTCAATACGTTTCACATCACCATTGACTTGGTGTGGTCTAACCGGTCATGCCAATAAAATAATTATGATCTATAAACCTTCAGTTTATGATCTTATATGTTATAGTCTCATTCGTGCTTATTTAATAAACAACACGAAATATGAGAGAATAAGGTATTATAATTTCAAACATTCATGGTATGTTACATTTATCATTATCACCTTTATATTCTCATATGATCACCCTTATTTTGCCACTATGGTGGTAGATCTAATTATTATTGTGAACATCATTACCATTTCCTCAACCACGTTGTGGTTATAATCTTTACATCCATGAATATAAATTTACATTTATTTCAAGGAATGAAACAAAACAAAACATGTTTCATGATTTTTCTCTTCTCGCACATATGGATATGAAATCCATTCATATCTTTTCATAATAATGCTATTTCGTGAGCATATTTGAGGTGTGATAAATATATATCATTTTGTCCATTTTTTTTCATAAATAACTTTCTTTTTTCATATCATCAATTCAGAAGTAATCATATCTCTAATCATACGAATCATGCAAGATTTATCGGCCTTGAATCTTATGACCTTTTCATGTTGTGCCATGTCACATAAATAAATAGATCTATAACCATGATCTAAACGTGTTTAATGTAAATTATATGAGTAATAACAACCATAACTCAGGTTTAGTTATTCCTTTCATTACTTGTTGTATCATAAATTAGAGCATTTAGAATAACATCATGAGCATTTTGGGTTTTTAATTTGAACACCATAATATATAATTTCTCCACTTATTATCACATCCATGAGCACAACCATGACTTCCACTTTGGTCATTATATGCCACATTCACTTCTTGGAATGGGTTGTATCAACGAGATGAGTCTCTTAATCGTTCACTAGGAGCTCATTATTTTTGCTCAACTTCAAGTAAATATTATATTGCTCAACTTCTTGGAATGGGTTGTATCAACAAGATGAGTCTCTTGATCGTTCACTAGGAGCTCATTATTTTTGCTCAACTTCAAGTAAATATTATATTAGATCACTCTATTTAGTGAAAACTCTTTCACGCTATTATTATTGTATGGCCATATTTGAGGCGTGAAATATGGAGCCTGCTTTATTTTTCAACATCTCTTTACTAGTAATATTTTCACCACATAGAATGAATTTGTGGGGTGATTCTAAACATCTCCGAGTTATATCCACGCATTGTAGTCTTGCAATCTTAAGCGAACCCACTCATAACGAGCTTTGATGTATTACCATTCTTTAGTAGTCATACCTCTTTATCAATTTGATCTGAATGACAAGTGTGGATAGGTATTCAATTCTCAAAGTCTTCACATTTCCAAAATCATTGATATTCAAATGTAATTTTGACATAGAATCTATCTATCTATCTATCTATCTATCTATCTATCTATCTATATAATAAACATGGGTTTTTAAAGTCCATGTGGCACAATTTTAGGTGTGACACATTGGATTTTGCTTACTTGTCAATTCCTCATAATTTAGAAATAAAAAGTTACACTATATTAATTTCTTTCCATAAAAAAATTATCTATATTTTTGTTTACAATACCACAACTTTTATTCATCATATCTCCTTTATTTCTCAATAAAAATTCGATCCGTAAATTTCTTTGGATTCGTGACAGAAAACCTAAGAAAACTAGATCCATATTGCTTAGGTTTCTCAACAAAAATTCGATCCGTAAATTTTAGATAAAAATGGTCGTCAGACGAATGTAACCAAAAATATTGTATTCAAATCTTTTTTTTTAAACTTGTAAATTTAATATTATTGAATTTTATCAGCTCTTTAGCTTTATGTATTATTCGGTTCAATTTTTTTTTTCAATTTATGTTCATCTTTAATTTCGCATAATTCTTTTTATATCATAGTCTCGGATATTTACCTGGATCACTGACTAGTGACTTTAGTATGAAATAAGCTATATATTGTCCTCGCTCTAATTTAAAACATAAACAAATATCTTCATAAAGAAACATGATGTTTTAGTGACATACGATCAAATAAGCATATTTTTTTATTAAAATAAATTATGTTGCTCAAGATATGATACTATTGTTCGGATAACAATACCATTGATCTGTATCACAAAACAATATCGATCGCATAATAATACCATTGATCTGTATCAATATATTAAATATCCAAACTAATACCCTCTAATCCAAATAAATAGCATCAACTGAATTAGAACCTTACACACAACAATATGTTTAGCAACTTAGATTCGTTTAGAATATTTTTTATCTTTTGGTTATATAAGAGTTTGATGACATTAACAAATACATATTTGGGAGACACCTCTAAAATAACGATTTAATTGTCTTTAACATGTATTCATGATGGGAAGACCAATAAAATAAAAACAATACATATATAATTAAAGTTGTTAAATCAATTCAAGAGGTGCTAGATGGTGCCCATAACCCATACCTAATAGATTACCAAAAGGAGAAAGACAAAATAATTAAAATTACCAAAATGAATTAGTTAATAAAATTTGGTTATGTCGGCCCCTTTATAAAAAAAAAGTACTGGGATTCTCATTAACCCATGTTTAATTCTTTTCTTATCGATATAACAATGTAAAAATTAATCAACATGGTTACCTTACACGAAGATCGGGAATGAGTAGTCAATTTCATAAGTATCGTATACTGGTTGTAGATGTCGGCTCACAAGATGATGTTTCACCGCTTATTCCTACAGAGTCTTGTGCTGATAACGTGTTTTGAAACAAGCCTAATAGCAAAACAAAGAGAATAAGAATAGAGGAAGATTTTATTATTCGATAGTGTCTATTGCGATGCATCTATCCAAGGACTCGGTTGCGTGTTGATGCAACGAGACAAAGTGATTGCCTACGGGTCCAGGCAACTGAAGGACACTGGGAAGAATTATACAACGCATGATTTGGAAATGGGGGCCGTTGTTCATGCAGTCAAGATTTGGAGACATTACCTTTACGGAACAAAGTGCACAATATTTACCGACCACAAAAGCCTACAGCACATCTTTGATCAGAAGGATCTCAACATGCGACAACGACGATGGGTCGAGTTACTAAATGACTATGACTTAGCAATTAAGTATCATCCGGGAAAAGCCAATGTTGTGGCTGATGCATTAAGTCGAAAGGAGTACGAAAAGCCTCGACGAGTACGAGCGCTGTAACTTACCATTCACACGGGATTGCCGGATCGGATCCGCAATGCCCAACAAGAAGCTTTAAAGGAAGAAAACTTCGCAGCTGAAGCACTGCGTGGTGTAGACGGTAACTCTGAAATTAGGTCCGACGGACTCAGGTATTATAATGATAGAATTTGGGTTCCTTTACTTGGAAATCTTCGTGAGCTCGTGATGGACGAGGCTCACAAATCAAGGTATTCGGTGCACCCTGGATCGGATAAAATGTACCAAGATTTGAAGGGTTTGTATTGGTGGCCGAATATGAAAGCCGACATTGCTCGATATGTGGCTAAGTGTTTGACATGCTCAAGGGTTAAGATTGAGTACCAAAAGCCTTCTGGATTATTACAACAGCCAAAGATCCCAGAATGGAAATGGGAGGATATCTCCATGGACTTTGTAACGGGATTACCTCATCGATCGAATCGACCGGATGCGATTTGGGTTATCATTGACCGGTTAACCAAATCTGCACACTTCATTCCGATGAAGGAAACTGATAATATGGATAAGTTAACTAAGCTGTACATTGACCGAATTGTGGCACGTCATGGAGTGCCTAAGACTATTATCTCCGATCGAGATCCTCGATTTACTTCCCGATTATGGCAATCTATGCAAGAAGCACTGGGAACCAGACTGGATATGAGTACAGCCTATCACCCGCAGACCGACGGTCAGACGGAACGAACTATTCAGACCCTAGAAGACATGCTCCGAGCTTGCGTTCTCGACTTTGGTAAAGACTGGGAGGCTCATCTTCCGTTGGTGGAGTTCTCCTACAACAACAGTTATCATTCAAGTATCGGTGCTGCACCCTTTGAAGCTCTTTATGGCAGAAAATGCAGATCGCCCGTGTGTTGGGCTGAAACGGGTGAGAAAGGACTCACTGGGCCGGAAATTATTCATGATACCACAGAACGAATTATACAAATTAGAAAACGGATAGCCGCAGCACGTGACAGACAAAAGAGCTATGTCGACAAACGCCGTAAGCCTTTGAAGTTCGAGGTAGGCGACAAGGTACTGTTGAAGGTATCTCCCTGGAAAGGTGTGATACGCTTCGGAAAGCGTGGAAAGCTGAATCCTCGCTATATCGGTCCGTTTGAAATCATCGGGGAAGTAGGCCCGGTGGCCTATCGATTACAACTCCCTGCTGAACTCGATGGAGTTCACAACGTGTTTCACGTTTCGAACCTAAAGAAATGTCTGGCTGAAGACGTCGAAATAATTCCTTTGGAAGAATTGGAAATTGATGAACATCTGAGATTTATCGAGCAACCGGTAGAAATCATGGGACGCGAGGAGAAAGCCCTCAAACGTAGCAAGATTCCGATCGTCAAGGTTCGATGGAACTCAAAGCGTGGACCTGAATATACTTGGGAACGAGAGGATCAGATGAAGAAAAAGTATCCTCACTTGTTCGAGCAAACGTCCACGGAAACTCAAGGTATGATTTAATTTTGGGGACCAAAATTCCTTTAACAGGAGGAGGATGTGGCGACCCTAAAACTTTTGCTTTCTTTCCCCAGCGACGACAGCCGAGGCTGCAAACGCTACGACGCAAGAATAATTTTCGGGACGAAAATTCCAATTACAAGGGGATGATGTGACATCCGAGAATTTCAAGGTTTACTTCCGTTAGACAATTCAGTTAGTTACGTTATAAGTGTTAACTTAGTAACTAATGCTTAACTAGGCCGAATACGTCCACGTCCTTTGGTTGATCACCGAACCCGTCCATATGTGTTATGTGTTTAACTATTTATTGTCATTATGTGCAATGTGATTTAAATACATGATTTAATATTATGAATAGCATGACAAATTGTAAATCCTTGATTATGTGAAAATTGCCCTATTTTGGTAACCAACGAAACTACCGAGCGAAACTACAGATTCGCCCGGTAGCTAGCTAAACTGATTGACCTGCACGAGTTCAGGGCCAGTTTCGCTTGGCCAGCGAAACTAGCCTCTGATATAAATAATCTTAATAAACCCTAGTTCTCCTATTTGCCTCATTTACACAAAAACACACACACTCTTCTCTGGAGATCTGGTCAGCTGAAAACCATCAAGAAAACCAAGATCTCAGCCTCAAGACAACATCCATTCGATTCCTTGATCGAATCGTGAGTCCCAAAACCTTCCTTTATGCCATTTCTATGTGTTTTCTATGTGTTTCTTCATAAAGCATGCTTAAACCTTCATGATATTGTTAGATCTTCTGTAGGAATGCTTAGGAATGCTAGATCTATCATAAAGTTTGCAACTTTACGTTTGAAATCCAACCATGATAGAGATTTATGCTATTTAGGTCACTTTAGGGTTTTAAATGCATTTTGGTGATTTGATGATGAAAATGCATGAATAAGGTGTTAAAACTTGTTGTTTGATGTTGGTAAATGTCTATGTATGCTAAACAATGAATTGCATGAAGTATGGGAGCTGTTAGGTTGATTTTTAGGCTAATCCGTATGTTTTTCGCGACCAGCGAAACTGTTAAGTTCTTTGGGCGAAACTATACAGCGAAACTGTATAGATCTCCTTCCAGCGACACTATGCAGCGAAACTGCAGTGTCGCCAGGTAAACCGACCAGACCAGCTCGAGCGAATCTACCGAGCGAAATTCCCTGAACGAAAGTTCAAACCAGTTTCGGGCGAAACTAGGCTAGCGAAACTGTGCCGACAGTTTCGAGCGAAACTAGCCTAGCGAAACTGTGTCATCGGGTATTGCCTAGCGAAAGTGCTGCCCGTGCACACAGCGAAACTGACTAGCGAAACTGCTAGCGAAACTGAGACCAAAATCCAAACTTGTGCATTTTGCTTGAATGTTATGTCATGACTTACATGATTATGCCATGATGATACATGCTTTGATTTCTGATATATATGAACCCTTGTTTATGATCAACCATCGGTGTCGTGTGTTTGTATGTCGAGTCATAGTTTCAACATACTATGTTATGGGTCATAGTGACGTTAAGTAAAGATTAGACACCAAACTAATACTTAAGACCTAAACGTGTTCATAGGTCTTCGTTAAGCAAAACTTGGATTATATAACAAGTGTAGCAGTGCAACCAAAGGTGAGTGTCACTAACCCGTTTACTGTGAGCCCGTTTGGGACACACTGAATAACTTAATGGAAAACAATGCTGACAACTTTACGAGTGCTATGCACCACTTGATAAAACTGAAAACTTAGAATGCTATGCATCTACTTGATGAACTTGAAGTGTTTTATGGGAAACACTTGTGAAACTTAACAAACTATTTCTGAAACGAAAACCGTTTTAATATGGCTAGTGTAGGTTAAAGTCTAAACCACATGATATCACATGATTTCTAAGGATTGCCTTTTTAACTGAAAAAGTCCTCAACTTAATTGTGCCATTAATTGTAAAGCGAGGGGATGTTGGGTAGATCTACTGGAGTTTGACAAACTCCGCCTCGTGACACTGGAGGTGCACGGAGGTACAATATCAGCCTATCTGACCGTGATCCCGAGAGGACACGGGGGAGGCAAAGCCGCGATGACGAATGTCCGCCAAACAAAATGGCTGAAGGCTCTGCCTCTACGATACTAAATGGTCAGCTTTGGTACAAACTTCCTTAGTGCATGGAAACAACGGATTAGCTACCCGCGATATCGGTTGAGCACTTTAATTATACAAGACTAGTACATACCTGATAACTCTGTTACGGACAATAACTCTACTAAATAACAAATGTTTATGAATTGACGTATATAACTGAGCATTGCTTTTCACAAACAAATATTACGAATACATATGTTGACACGATTTTGATTATGAGACCGGGCCAATGCATGACAAGCCCACTATGAACTCACCAACCGTTAGGTTGACACTTGTGTGGTTTTCACTTTTGCAGATCGTTAAAGAGTATCCATTGAAGGTTGGCATGGCACGTGAAGACTTTTACTTTCATTAAACTAACTGGGGATTTTTGATTTGAAACAATGATTTGTAAAGCACGTGGCTAGTGCTAAGATACTATTGTTTTTTTTTATTCCGCTGCGTAACTTTTGAAACTGTTTGAAATGAATGTTTTGGACTTTACTCTGATTCGTTTAGTATTTGTAACTAATGGTTGTGGTCCTGGTCTGGTCGCACCCCTTAACGGTATAAACTCCGTTAGTGGTTAATTTGGGGGTGTGACATGGTGTTTCAGACGCTATAAAACGCTAAAATACTTATTTTAAATCCACTACGAACAACCTTATAAATAAAGAATGGGTTTGGAATACCTCACCAATAAATATATATCAATATCAATACACATCATAAAAGAAAAAGTAATATTAATTAATTAAACATGATGATCGGTGGATGCCTATTATAGAGTGTAACGGGATCAAAAAGGTGACGAATCTGGAAAGGAGTCGTCTTGTCCTTCCTTTCACAAAAGAGGAAATTAAAGCGGCCATTTGGGATTGCGGTGGTGATAAATCCCCAGGCCCGGACGGGTTTAATTTTGGGTTCATTAAGAGGTTTTGGGACCTTTTTGAGGAGGATTTTTCTAATGTTCTGGCTCACTTCTTTGTGGATAGTTCGGTGGGTAAGGGTTACGGGGCTGCTTTCATTCATTTAATTGCTAAGAAGACTGATCCGCAGTTTATTAAAGATTATAGACCCATTAGTTTGGTCGGATGCATTCCTAAAGTTATTGCGAAAATCCTTGCTAATAGATTAAAATCCTCTTTGAATTTGGTAATCTCTGAAAATCAAATGGCTTTCGTGGCGGGGAGAAACATCATTGATGGTGGCTTAATTGTTAATGAGTTGGTTACTTGGAGTAGGAATTATGAGCCCCCTATGATGTTATTTAAGTTGATTTTGAGAAAGCTTATGATACGGTGGATTGGGGGTTTACTGGATTGGGGGTTTACTGACTAAATGGCTCCCCTACTTGGGAATTCCAGTGCGGGAGGGGAGTCCGGCTAGGGGATCCGTTGTCGCCTTTTTTTGTTTGTCATGGTCATGGAGGTCTTTCATTGGATATTCGAGCAAGCGTCCTTGCTTGGGGCTTTCAAAGGTGTCCAAATTCCCAATGGGGGGCCGTTTATATCTCATGTTTTCTTTGCAGATGATGCTATTGTGGTGGGGTAATGGAGTAGGCAAAACGTGTTGAATCTTGCTAGGTTGATTCTGATCTTTGGTATGGTTTCTGGTCTCAAGGTTAATTTAAGTAAATTTTATTTATATGGAACCAATGTTAGTAACGTGGAGATTAATGATATGGCGGCTATTTTGAATTGTAACTTTGGGAGTCTGCCATTCCAGTATCTTGGGTTGGTTGTGGAAGAGAATATGAATAAAGTTAAAAGCTGGGATCCAGTCGTTACGTTCTTTGAGAAATGGTTGTCTAGATGGAAGGCTAAAACGCTATCAATTGGGGGTCGTCTTGTTCTTGCCAAAGCTGTGTTGGAAGCGCTGCCGTCTTATTTCTTTTCTATTTACAAAGCTCCCAATAAGGTGATCGAGAAGTTGGAAAGGACCCGGTTTAGATTCTTGGGGGGGGGGGGGGGCATTTCTAATAAGTGCATTCATTTGGTCAAAAGGGAGGATGTGGCGAAACCCAAGTCTCAAGGGGGTTTGGGTCTTGTCCCACTCGATGTGGTTAATCGGTGTGCGCTAGGTAAGTGGATATGGAGATACTTCAAGGAACCAAACAGTTTGTGGAGGAGGATTATTGATGGTATTCAATATAAAAGAAGGCAGGGGGGATAGTTCAGGCTAAAAGGCTGTTGGGAGGAGTTTGGGCCAACATATCTAGAAGTGTTGATTTACTGTTAAATGATAATGTTAATCTCTGCCGTTTAATCAAGGTTAACAATGACTCGGTGGTTTGGAAAGCAGATTCGACGGGGACTTTTTCTGTTAATGGGCTGAGAAATTCGGTTCTTGTTGCGAGGGATAATAATCTGGAGGTTGAGATGATTATGCCTGGAATAGTTTGGTACCTTTGAAGTTGAATATATTCTTCTGGAGAGCTTTGAAAGATCGGATTGCTACTCTCGATGCTCTTTTCAAAACGAATATTCCGGTGGGTGGTATCTGCTGTCCGGTTTGTGAAGAGGGGGTGGAGAACATCCATCATCTGCTGGTTGGTTGTAGGTTGGCGACGAGCGTGTGGCAGATGGTTATAAGTTAGTGTGTCGTCCCTCCGATGTTTATTTTTGATATTCAAGACTTCTTAATCATCGTGGATGACTCGAAATTTTGTAGAAAGAAGAAGTCGATATTCTACGTGGTTATTCTCGCGGCGTGTTGGATTTTATGGAAGAGTAGAAATGAAGTGGTGTTTGAAAAGAAGAAACCGTACCTCCCGAAGATAGTTACTAAGATTAAATGCATTAGTTATAAGTGGGAAGAATGGTGTGCCTTCAATATGTAAGCGAACTTATAAGTGGGAAGAATGGATGGATAGACATAATTGTATATTGACAAATATACCCTCCCACTTAACGGTTAATATGGATGGAGTTAGCCAGAGGGACTCAAATTGAAAGAATAATTAAGCCTAAGGGAATCAATTGATAAAAAATGAAAGTTTATATTCAAATAGTTATAAGAGTAAATTACGGATTTCGTCCCTGTGGTTTACCAAAATTTCACTTATAGTCCTAAGTTTTCAAAAATTACGAATTTCGTCCCCAACGTTTGTTAAAACGTTACGGATTTCGTCCTTCCGTCTAACCTCAGTTAAAAAATTCTGTTAACTTTTTAAAAATTCCTATTATGCCCTTACTCATTTATTTAATATTAATAAAACAAATTATAAAACCATTCCCCTCCCAACCCTAAAAATAACCACCGCCGCCTTCCAGATGCGATTCCGACGTAAACCAATTTTCCGGCGAACTTCCAGACGCAATTCCGATCAAAATACTCGTCCTTAAATCACGTTCGGCCCATCAATAAACTCGTCTCAACTAAATGAACACAATGGGACTAGGTTTGTCCACCGATATGCACCGCCGCGAAAACCCGAAATCGCCCCAAGTTGATGATCGTAAGGACGTTGGTGTTTACATCTGTTGCAGGGCGATGAAGGGATTACCGGCGCCGGAGATGGAGGGTTTATGGCCGCTTGGAAGAAGGTAGAAATCGCCCCAAACTGTCCGAAGATTATACCCCTTTCTTCATTCTCATCACTGCCACCATCTACGCTGTCCGACGGAAACCACCACCACCATCTACGCCATCTCCGGTGACCGGCCAACGCACCACCACAAACGCCACCAAGCATCCGGCCAACGCCTGGGTCATGACTGTAGCTCGAATCAGAGAGGAAAGAGGTTCATTCGATCTGGGTTTATCGCCACTCGAAAAGGATCTCCGGTGGTTGGGTTCAAACAGGGAGCAGCGCTGAGTTTCATCGGAAAAACGAAGGGGAAGGGAAAGGCCGCGTTTGCCGGAGGGGCCAGAGAAGAGGAGGTCGCCGGAGAAGAGGAGGTTCGCCGGAGAAGGGCTGGTTTGTGAAGGTTGACAGGGGAGGTCGTCCAGTCGAGGTTGTTGTGGTCATCGACAAACGAATGGCGAAGGGGATAAGAGAACTCTCCAAGGTGAATAGATTTAGGCTTTAATTAATTAATTTTTTTAATTATTTTAAAAATAAGGCTATAACTGTCTTTTAACACTCACTTAACGGAAATTTTTAACAGACATCCATGTCAGGGATGAAATCCGTAACGCTTTTGCAAACGTTGGGGACAAAATCCGTAATTTTTGAAAACTTAGGACGATAGGTGAAATTTTGACAAACCACAGGGACAAAATCCGTAATTTACTCTAGTTATAATGAGTAAACCATAGGGACTCAAAGAGAAATTAACTCTTATTTTTTTCTTTGTTTGTTTTCTCCTTGTTTGTATGTCTTTGGGGCCTGGTGTCTTATTAGAATATTAGGTCCCCTTTTCCTAATGAAGTTTGCTAAAAAAAAAAAAAAAGAATAAAAAAAAGAAGAAGAAGAGAGATATGAATTTAAAAAAAAAAGGTTTAACCCAAATAAAAGAACTGTCATGTCACCGATCAGAACACCACCTCATAATCATATCCAATCAATTGGAGGTTTAAAAGAGATCATAATGCTCTTTGGAGAAGGATCATTAAGGAAATTCATACAAGTAATGGGCCTGAGGTCTTTCTGCCTTTAAGAAAGAGAATTGTGGGTACTTGGAATAATATTTTAAAAGCCTTGGGAGAGCTGGCTGAAATGGGGGTTAAGATACAGGATCTTATCGTTTGCTCTCAAGGTGTTTGGAAATGGATGGGAGACACCTCAGGGCTGTTTTCTGTTAAATCTGTGAGACTTAATTTGTTGAATTTAAGCAGACCCAGCAGCCCCGGCAGGACGATCGATTTTCCCTGGTGCAGGTATGTCCCGAATAAAATTAACTTGTTAGTTTGGAGGGCCATTCAAGACAGATTACCAACCAGGGAGGCCTTGAAACAAAGAAATATTTTTTTGCCGAATTATGGGTGCGGGTTATGCGGGGAGGTTGCGGAAACCGTTACACACCTGTTTACGGGCTGCTCCTTCTCCGACCGGGTTTGGCAAATCGTTGCTCAGTGGTGTCGTCTTCCGGCTGTGTTCGCTTTCTCGTTTCTTGACCTCGTGAACATGCATAACAGTCTTAATCTCCCCGATTGGAAAAAGAAGGCGGTCAACATTATTTTTCTTACGTGCATATGGTGTCTATGGATCGAGCGGAACAAGGTGGTTTTTAATCTCAAAACACCATCGTTTCAACGGGTGTTAAGTGAGATTAAAAAATGGAGTTTTTTATGGTATGTAAACCGTTGTAATAACCAGTCCCCAAGTTGGGTCGACTGGTATTCCTTCTCTTTGTAATGTTTTGTTTTGGCGGCCCCTAGCGTCTTGCTAGTTGGCTTGCGTTTTTAATGAAATTGCCGTTCAAAAAAAAATTACACAAAAAAATCTCAAAAAGTGAAAACCAAACCTCCTCAATCTTCACAAGAAATCATCCGAGGGGCTTTAATCTTAGCTCCTCGAATACGACTTCACCTGATTACTCCTTCACCATCGTTGACGTTGAACATGCAATCTTTTTGTTCTTATCGTATGCGTATTCAAATTGTTTTCATCTTCGTTAAGTAATCCATCACATTTTTCTTGATTTCAATATTCATTCCACCCCCAAATCTTCACCGACCCACTTTCTCTCTCTAAACCTAAACTTACTCCACAAGGCAAAATCGCAGTTAAAAACAGACAACAGACACTTCGATACTCCCCAAAAACACCCCCAATTTTGCTCATAAAACAGATACCACTTCTCTCCTCTGTTTCTTTACTCATCAAGGTACTCTTTTTGTCCATATTTTGTGTTTCTCAAGACAATTACTCGATTGGGACTGATATTTAGTGTTGAAAGATGTAATGGGTACGTTTTGGTTCTGATGATTCGCCTGATTTCTACTTGAATTTCGAAATTCTGTTTCAGGGTTTCGTTCTTGAAACCCTAATTTTGTAACTTTTAGTGTAGTCATTATTATCTTCATTGTTATGATCATTTTGACGATGAAATGCGTCATCTTGATGCTCTGATCACCAGTTTTAATTGATGCATAACTGACTCAGCTAATTAGGTCATCAAGAATCAAATTCTTGATCTGATTTTGAAATTGTGGACTGTGATCAGGATCTTGGAGCTGCCTGCTACTTTGGTTTGGATTCTGATAAGTTATATGAAATGTTGTAAATCACCTACCTTCAGATAAAGATAGAAAGATCAAGAACTTTGCTGCTGGTTAGATACTGTTAACATGGAGAAAGTGAGAACAATTCTAACACATACATATCCTTACCCGCACGAGCATTCCCGACACGCCATTATCGCAGTTGCTATTGGTTGCCTGTTTTTTATTTCATCAGACAACATACACACCCTTGTCCAAAAGTTAGACAACAATGTAAAATGGTGGTCAATGTATGCCTGCTTGTTAGGATTTTTCTATTTCTTTTCGTCTCCTTTTGTAGGGAAGACAATTAAGCCAAGCTATTCGAATTTCAGTCGATGGTATGTTGCCTTTAAAACAAAATTTTATCTTTATTTTAGCATGAATAGTCGTTGTTTTGAGGATCTTTTTTTTTGTTATTTTGCAGGTATATAGCGTGGATATTAGTGGCGGCAGTATACCATCTTCCTAGTTTTCAGTCGATGGGAGTGGATATGAGGATGAATCTTTCGTTGTTTTTGACAATATACATTTCATCCATTTTTGTACTCCTTGTTTTCCACTTGGTTTTTTTGTGCCTTTGGTATGTGGGTCTTGTTTCTCGTGTGGCAGGAAGGAGACCCGAGATCTTGACCATTGTTCAAAATTGTGCGGTACGTCTCATAAGTTAAGTTGGATAACTTATTCGGGTCAAACATGTCAGTTATACCCATGTTACCCGTTAGAGAAAAATATAACCCAAATTGACCCATTTTGTATATCAATGATGGTTTTAGTTCTAATGGTGCGGCTATTTGTGTAGGTGTTAAGTGTGGCATGTTGTGTGTTTTATAGCCACTGTGGCAATCAAGCACTGAATGAAAAACGATTAGGCCGAAGAGATTCGGGCCTGTTTTCACTTTGGAAAAAGGGTGAACCAAGTGTATGGCTGTCGAAGTTCCTTAAAATGTATGAACTAAAAGATGAAATCTGCAAATCATGGTTTGCTCCAGTTGGGTCTGCTGGTGATTATCCACTTCTTTCTAAGTGGGTTATATATGGAGAAGTATGCCTTGCGAATATCATCTTATTCAATTTGTAATTAACCTTTTAATTGTGTGTCGACTCATTTTTTTTAATCTTTTTTCTTCATTTCAGTTTTCTTGCAGTGGCGCGTGTGAGTCATCGGATGAAATTTCTCCAATTTATTCATTATGGGCAACTTTTATAGGTCTTTATATGGCTAATTATGTGGTGGAAAGATCAACAGGGTAAGTAGTTTGCTTCTAATTTTACACCAATTTTTTAAAAACAAATTAGAGGGTTTCTAACTAAAAAATTCATTGGGCAGATGGGCTCTTACTCATCCTCTATCGGTTGAAAAAACCGAGAAGTTGAAGAACAAACAAATGAAGCCTAATTTTTTGGATATGGTTCCTTGGTATTCAGGGTATAATTTCTTTTATTCATTCCTGATATACATATCATGTATGTATTGTTATATATTTTTTATAATTTTATGTATGTATGTATGGATGTATGTTGTAGGACGTCAGCTGATTTATTCAAGACCGTGTTTGACCTCCTTGTATCCGTGACTGTATTTGTTGGAAGATTTGATATGCGAATGATGCAGGTTCAATATCTTCCTTTTTGCCTATTTACTATGTAAAAAATTAAGTTTTATGACCTTACTTTGCTTCCTGCTATAGGCAGCAATGAGTAGGGTCCACGAAGGGGCCAAAGACGACTTTTTATACGATCATCTTAGTGAAAAAGATCACCTTTGGTTTGATTTCATGGCTGATACGGGTGATGGTGGGAATTCATCTTACTCTATTGCTCGACTTCTGGCACAACCTTCACTGTATGCATTGGACAATAATTCTGTACAAAAATTACCTCGTGGGGATCTTCTTCTTATCGGTGGTGATCTTGCGTAAGTTTATTACACATTCACCCTCCAGGACATGATTATGTGATCTAAATATGATCGGTTTTCTTTCAGGTATCCTAATCCGTCAGCATTTACTTATGAAAAGCGTCTTTTTCGTCCTTTCGAGTACGCTCTTCAACCGCCATCATGGTATAAAGATGTGCATGTTGCTGTAGGAAAACCTGAATTACCAATTGGTGTATCTGAGTTAAAAGAATATGATGGGCCCCAATGCTTTGTTATCCCAGGAAACCATGATTGGTTTGATGGGCTTCAAACTTTTATGAGGTATATTTGTCACAAAAGTTGGTTAGGTGGATGGTTAATGCCTCAAAAGAAAAGCTATTTTGCTTTGGAGTTGCCAAAAGGATGGTGGGTTTTTGGTCTTGATTTAGCTCTTCATTGTGACATTGATATTTATCAGTTCAAGTTCTTTGCAGAGTTGATAAAGGAAAAGGTAAAATCCTAAAACTAAGCTTATTAATGTTTTGATGAGAGATCATGTCCACATTCTTGTCAATATGTTTTTTTTTATCAGGTTAAAGAAAATGATTCTGTGATCATAATGACACATGAACCCAATTGGATTCTGGATTGGTACTGGGATGATGTTACTGGAAAAAACGTCACATATCTTGTAAAAGATCATTTAAAAGGAAGGTGTAGACTTCGAATGGCTGGTGATTTACATCACTACATGCGTCATTCTCGTGTTCCAACCGAAAATCCCAACTCTATACAACATTTACTTGTAAATGGTTGTGGCGGGGCCTTTTTACATCCTACACACGTGTTTAGTGGTTTTGATAAAGCATATGGTACAGCTTATGAAATGAAAGCAGCTTATCCGGAAATTGAAGATTCAAGCCGGGTCTGTTCTGTTTTATTTTGTTAAGTTAAACAATATGCATGATTTATTACCGAAACATCAAATAATATGATTGTATTCGTGTTATACAGATTGCGCTTGGAAATATCTTGAAGTTCCGGAAGAAAAATTGGCAGTTCGATTTCATCGGCGGGTTCATCTACTTCATATTGACCTTTTCTATGTTTCCACAAGTACGTATGACTCGTGAGTTCTGATATAACCTGACCCGTATAACGTTTCATTAGAATAATACGTAATGTTCATTTTTACAGTGCAACCTTGGCCATATTTTACAAAATGACACATTCTCGGGCCATGTAAGGAGCTTTTTTAGCACCATATGGGACGCTTTTATGTACTTGCTCGGGCAATCTTATGTATCGTCTACGGGTGCTTTATTATTATTAGTGGCCGCAGTATCATTCGTACCTACAAAAGTCTCACGAAAAAGAAGACTAGGAATTGGGCTTTTGCATGTTTCGGCTCATCTTTCGGCTGCTTTAATTCTTATGTTATTAATGGAATTAGGGGTTGAGATATGTGTTCAACACAAGCTTCTAGCAACTTCAGGTTACCACACATTATATGAATGGTACAGATCGGTGGAAAGCGAGCATTTTCCTGACCCAACAGGTCTACGGACCCGTATAGAGCAATGGACTTTTGGCCTGTATCCTGCGTGTATCAAGTACCTAATGTCGGCATTTGATGTTCCAGAGGTGATGGCTGTGACACGAACTAATATATGCAAAAACGGGATGATCTCTCTCTCACGAGGTGGTGCAACTATATACTACGCGTCTGTGTTTCTTTATTTTTGGGTATTTTCAACACCTGTGGTTTCACTTGTCTTTGGAAGCTATTTATACATTTGTATAAACTGGCTTCACTTACACTTTGATGAAGCATTTTCCTCCCTACGAATTGCCAATTACAAATCGTTCACTCGGTTTCACATCAAGAAGGATGGCGATCTTGAAGTTTTCACTCTTGCAGTCGACAAGGTATGTCTTTATCCATTCTTTAACCTTATAATATGCTAAATAATAATCTAAACTTGTTGGTGATATGATTTACCAGGTCCCGAAGGAATGGAAGTTGGATCCCGAGTGGGATAACGAGTTGAAACAGCCGCATCAACCGAGCCATCTTAGAAAGTTTCCAAGCAAATGGAGGGCAAATGCTTTTCATCAAGATCCTGTAAATACTGTACGGATTGTTGATCATTTTGTTATTCAACCTACTCACAGATTGCAAGTAGCAGCAGTAAATGGGTCAGCGTCTGACTGACAATTTAGATCAAAATTGTATGTCTATTTCTAATAGAAAAGTTGTATCATAATCATATACAAATGACAGTTTGTTACAAGATTTTGGAAGCAATAAACTGATGAAGGTTTCCATTTACCGCATGATAATCAGACGAATTATCGTCCCCATATACATGAAACACTTGCTCGTTTCTTTTAGACATTTATTCTTTTCGTCTCGCGACCAATGCTGCCATGAAAAGATTCAATGTCAAAATGTATATAAAAGAAACAAGAAGCATTAGAATGAAACTTAAGTTAGGTGAATACCTGTCCTAATGCGTTAAGCTTATCTCGCATTCCCTTCAATAGCTCTTCAGGGTCCCCGGGCCACTTGCAAATCTCGAGTTCTCTTCCTTCTAGTAACTTTTCAGATACCTGAATCCGGTTTCAAAATTTTAACTTACAAAATTTGTAGATACGGACTGCATTTAATATAAAACCAATTTTAAGTAGAATACCACCCATACTAAGCAGATGTTTATGCAATTAAGTAGCCATTTTATGCATTACAGTTTGTGTTAAAATAATAAGTACTAGTGTTTAGGGGAGGCGGTATGGTAGCCGCCCGGCTCCCCTTGGAACCGGCCTCCGGCTCCCAACCATACCGCCTCCCCTAAGGTTTTCTTGGTTTTTATACGCAGGGGAGGGTTCTTTACGGAACATAAATATTACTAGATCTGTGATAACCAATCAAAATATTGATTTCCGTATTAATCTAAAATTCTAGTACGACTAGTAAAACAAATCATTGTTTTGTGAAGACACTTGAACTAACATATGCATATGTTAAGCATTAAGAGCAGTTTCTTCATCCCCATCTCATCCCCATCTCTGTTTCCACTATTTTAGCTAAAAAAACAAGTTTATCACTAAAATTTTAAGTTTTTATAAAAACCCTCCACATCTCATTCTCCATGTCCATCTCCATCTCTACATGCATATTATGCATATTTACCTTTAGCTTTCCGTTTATGCATAGTTTCTTTAAATTCTCCAAAAGTGAACTCTATTTGGAGAACCTGATAGCCTAAAATAATCAAAAGCATTTTTTACTTTTTCCTCCAAATTTTAGAGTTACTGCATATATGCATAATTTGATGTGAGGGCTCTTAAGTACATAACTGCATAATCCACTTATATGTAGCGTTTGGTAGATGTAACGAGAGTTAGAAAGAGAGTTGGGTAAACGCTTATATAACCATTCTCAGTCTATCTCTCACTACATTTGAATATCTTTGATGCATTATATACAAGTGCTTATGTGATTCTTTACTTATAATTGTTTTTGTACTGAATGCACCTCTATAGATACTTTTGGTTGTGTTTGGCATTGCATTTTGAAAGTGATCATTTAATCATTTCTAACACAACTGGATTGGTGAATTCTGATTATTCAGATTTCAGAATCAATTTTATTGCAAATTGCTTATTTTACCTCTAAATCAATTAATCACTGATCACCTGCAAGTTTCAAAACACTATGCCAAACACTCCCATAGATGGTAGAAGAACACACCTTACCTTTCTTGCAATCACTTGGCCACCTGCTATGTGTGAGAAGTAAATATTGTACAGATGACAGAAGAATAGAGGAGGACTCTGGGCAGCCAATTCTTCCAAATACTTGACATACTTTTTGCTTGTAAACAAAGGTTCAGGTATGGTCATGTTCTGTTGGCTAAGCCATTCTAAATCCCTTGAAAAACTCTCAGATCTTTCTAATCCAGTGTTTCTGAAGTAGGCAACTGCAAAATTTTAAGATCAAATCTACCATTAACAATTTTGAAATTTAAATTCCACTCCTATAGTCCTAAACTAATGTTCAATTAGGGTTTTACAGAAAGGGGAAAATGTCAAAATGCAGGTTAACTATGAGCACCAGAATCGAATTTCAGATCTAAGGAATCAAACAACTTACACGAAACATCTTGCGATTCATCAACCATGCGCTCAATCATGCTAAAAACGAACCTACTGTCAACCAGATACCTCAAAAATCCATCTAATTCCGGCTCCCACGTCTGATCATCGGAGTTCTCATCATCAGATCCACCTTCATCGCCATCAGAACCGTCAATTTCTCTATCACTGTTACCGTCGTTCTCATCTGATTTCTCGGTTTTAACTTTAAGTTTCTTCTCACGGAGTTTCATAGCAACGAATCTCATTTCTTCGGTAATTCCTTGCTCTTCACCAGGCCGCATCCTCCTATACACCTTTCGCTTCTTTTTCACCGGCGGAGGCAAGTTGTGCGGCGGCGCCGACGCCGGCGCGTCATCTTGTGACGATGAAATTGTTGAAGCCTCGGTGGTTGAGTTGAAACAAGAGATAACCGGAATCCTAACTGATTTGCTAGGGTATGAATTTGTTAGTGCTAATTGTGAGTTAAGGATGCTTGTTGAATAGAAAGGATAATGGACTGAGAACCGGAATGGTGATGACGGTGAAATTGCCGGTAAGTTCACCATCGCTGCCGTCATGTTTAATTTCATGGTAGTCTCCGTCCAGCTTTCCTCCGGTTAATCGGAAAATAGGTTTGCCGTAAGAATGGAAACAGGGTAACGCCGTACTCTATCCCTAAATTTATGAGAATTGCAAAATTGTTTTTATATTTACACTTTTAGTCCTTTTGGTTTTTAATTTCATAATTTTGGAAGCAAAGGGAAGAGAGTTACGCCAATGGCTTGTTGTTTGAGTGGTAAATGACTAAAGGTGTCCAAGTGATACGAGTTCTATCTTTGCTCTCAGCAATATTGTTATGATGTATGGGGCTTTAGGGTGGGGGGTATGCTTGCCTAAGGCATGGTTTAGGCATAAAATTCTGACCAATGAGGTCATGCCAACATGAAAGAGAAGATTGATGTAGATTTGATGATTTAGTAGGGGGTATGATTGCCTAATGGCATGATCTAGGCATGGATGTAAAAAAAAAGGAAAAAAAGAAACTAGCCGCAACGGTCAAAAAACGGTCCAAAAAAGCTCGGCATGGCTCGGCAATTAATTGCCGAAAAACCTTCAAACCCTTGCCGATGCCGAAGACGCCGAGGAGACGGTATGCATGCCGATTTTGGCATCGCCGATGCCGTGCCCATGCCGAGCCACTCGGCATGCACTCCGTCCATCCTTATGAATGAAGACCAGGATCTTGTAGTCTCTAGTTTGATCTCGAGAGCGACTGTGTTTTATCACTAGTGGCCTTCGGGCGGGTGGGTTTTCCGAGAAATGGAGATAACTTTGGTGTGCTAAGGGCTTCGTACAGCTGGGTTGAATCAGCTGACGATGATCTTTTGTCATTAGATCACCATACACGAAGTATCAGACAATTCTATGTTTGTTAACCGTTTAAAAAAAAAGGAAATGAAGTTACCCAAGAGTTTTAACTAAAGAGATATGATCCTTACATTAAAAAAAATAAATTATTACTAGTAATATAGTAAACATGCTAGCCGGTTGTGTCATTTAACAATAATATATATATTTTTCACGGTAAATTTGAATTACTGACGGGGGCATTAGCCATCCACTTGATCATCTTCATATCTCATCAAGAGGAAACTAACAATAGGTGAGAAAACTCCCCGGCCCAATCTGGACCTTATTTTTTTTTATCATAGGTGAAACTTAAACCTAAGACCTCTTACTTTTAATGTTTTTGAGTACTTCACCCTGATCAATTAAGTTAGAGATCATTTATAATAATATTGTTTTAGGTTTATATGCATCATTAGGATCCATAACTTCATTCCTTATTGAAACACAAAGTTTTTTTTAACCAAGACAATTTCAAAAGTGTAAATTTACAGTTTTATTAAATTGTCCCACATTAAATTCATTGGTAGTGAACTAATCTAAAAGTTGAGTGAACTAATCATGGTGGGGCTGACCCGATTAGAAAAGGGCTTAATGGCGTCTGGAGTCGGATTGTGGGGGTGGTGAAAAGTCTGGAGGAGGGAGGGGTCAAGCTGTCTGAGCTGATTTCTGAGGATCAAGGTAGATTAGTGTGGAAAGGGGACGATTCGGGGTCCTTTTTGGTGCATTCTCTCCGGTCTCTTGTCCAAGGATGGGGGTTGATGATAACCCGATCTGTTTTACATGGTGCAAACTGGTGCCTTTGAAAGTCAATGTGTTGGTGTGGAAGGCTAGCCTTCGCAGACTAGCAACCCGTGATGCTTTGGCTCGGAGAAATGTTTCTCTTCCCTCGTTATTATGTTCGTTGTGTGGGGATTTGGAGGAATCGGTTGATCACCTCTTTACGGGTTGTAAGGTGGCAACGATTTTGTGGCAAGGTGTCACACCCCAAAATTTTTAATTCAGCAGAAGTCTTACGTGGCGGTGATCAAAAGTCGGTAACCCATGAGTTTTAGTAACTAGTAACTTTAAAGAAAAGTTACACAAAACATTTCATTAGATGATGGATGTCATAGCCATCCGTTTTTAGGTCCCTTAGATTATAGTTACTAAAACATTACATAATAATAAAAAGAGATCCACACGACAACTTCGTCTCCGATACGCCAGATCCACACCACAAGCCAAGCCATCACTTACCTGAAAATGCATTATAAAGATTTGTCAACCAAAAGGTTGGTGAGTTCACCGATTTTTATGTCAAACCATTTTCTTATTTTCATATTTCCACTTTTCCAGGGGGTGTGGTTTATTTTGAAACCACCAAATCATCTCTTTTCTCATTTTTTTCAATATGAGTGGTTTATTTTGAAACCACCAATTCATCTCATTTTCTCATTTCTCAATTAAGCGGTTTATTTCGAAACCACATATTCATCTCATTATCTCATTCGAGGGTTTATTTTAAAACCACTCATTTCATCAATTTCAAGGATATATATAAGTTTATTAGACAAAGCATGGTTCATGAACTAGCTAGGAACATGATGTATAATTAGCAACATAAGCTCTAAATCGATACGTAAACCACTATTCGAAAGTATTTTCCCACCATGTTTCACGATCAGGCTACCGATCAGTGGGCTAGGGTTGGTCATTCCCGATAGATCTATCAATACTTCTCTTGTCTATTCCATAGTTAACGATTTAGACGGCCAAATTCTATTTCATTCTCTTTTATTTCTATGGCCAAGCTCATCTTTTCATGAGCATTCGTGCCCTTACTTATGTCTAATCATACCCATACATTGGTTGTCAACTCATAATATCCATATTATTTCATTATATGCATTTTCAGCCCCAAAACATTTATAAAATATTTCAGAAAAAGGGGAGTAGTGAACTCACCTTAGCTTTCTCGTGCGGTTTGTGCTTCTAATTGTGTAATTTCAAACGCCTTGGTCCTATTTCCCATTATATCAGATTAGTTAGGCCATTCTTCTTAACTCATGTGACAAATTCTGAATTTTCAAACTATTTGAGCAAAATGACGATTTTGCCCTTATTCGACTAATTCCAACACATAAAGCAAAAATAACTAATCTTTATACATGAAACTTTATTCTAAGGCTTAATATAAGTTGTTAAACTTAATTAACATTATTCCAAATATTTTAGCACTTGTTTTCTAATTTTTCTCTATTTTATGCTAAATTACCCGTTTTTACGGCTTTTTCGACTACGGTTTTTATCCAAATTTTCTTCAATACTTAAGTTTTCACCTTCATATTATTTCTATATGTTTCCTATACATTATTAACCTATTTCAAACCTTTAAGCCACTGATCTAAATTGTTTTCCTCATTTATGCCTTATTTTACAAATTTTATACGTTTTAATGCACAATTTTATCGTTTTAAGGGTTCGGGTGCCATTTTTACCTAAGTTTTCAATTATTCTTACTTATATTAGTTGTCTACTGTCAAAAATAGGTCCTTAATTTATTTTATATTATTTCTCCAATTTATCCAATTTATTCTATTTTTAAGCATTTTTAGCCATTTTTAAGCACATAATTCCATTTTAATTATTAAATAAATTCCAAAAATACTAGAATAATTTTCTAACTCATATCTACTGATCACTAACCTTTTACTACTGACCAAACTTGATTTTTCGGATTTTTGCCATATTTTTATATTTTCTACTTATTTAATGCTTTAAATACACTAAAAGTTCAATTTACAACATACCTACTCACGGGGGTTTAATTACTCCAAGTTTTTAATGCAAGATTTTATACTTTTGACATAAATATTCTGACCTTAATTTATTTTTATATAATTATATAATGTTTTTATATTTTAGTTAATAATTTACAATATTACATAAGTAGTGTGTACCGCTCGTGTTTTCTCATGACCGACCATTATAGGCGGAATTACTATGAGAAATAGTCACGGGGTTTTATCTTGGTGACAATCGTTACCGACCGTGTAGGCGTCATTGAAGACCGTGAGGCGGATTTACTACAATTGTAGCACCATATCTTGATTTTATTTAATCTTTTTATTCCAAGTTCAAGTATATATATATTTATTTACAATTTTCGGATTTTTATTTAAAATCCAAGGGTTTCATACCCTAATATTATGTATATACATATGATTAGCATATTACTAACATCAAATACTAGCAAATCATAACCACAAACACATATGATTTCACATAAAATCACATAAAATCATGATTATTATCCATGCATGTGTCATCAAAGTTACTAGTTTTCTTTCAAGATCTTAAGGTTTTATATTAGGTTATCCATTAAATCTTTAACAAGACTCATGTTTTAAGCTTGGATTTAACATGCATGTGGGTTTCTTGATGATCAAACCCTAATTTAAAGTTTAACACACACTAACACACACTTCACGATTTTTGTGTGTGTAAGTGGGGTTTTTCACACAAATCTTTGTGTGTTGGAGCTTAAACCATCCAAATCCACCATAACTTATCAATAGTTTGATGTTAGTTCTTGGATTTGAAGGTGGGTTTCGAGAGAAGAAGAAGATGAGATGAAGTTTCATGTACCTTTTTGCTAGAGAGAGAGAGTAGTAGGTTCTTGGTGTTCTTGATCTTGAAAGAGTATAGAAGAAACTTTGATTTGTGTGTGTATGTTAGTGTGAGAGAAAGTGAAAATGAGAAGAATGAGAGGGGGGGTTTCTCGGCCGTAAATAGAGGGAGGGAGAGGAAGAGGTGGTGTTTGTGTGTGTGTATTGGGTTTTAAAGATGCAATGATGACCTAGGTAAGGCTAGGTGTCATTTTCCTATGAAATCTCATGATTACACTTCACACATACACATACATATATATATATACACGACATATACATGCATACATACTACTTTTTTTTATATAAACTTTCACTAGTGTAGGTCATTTACAGGTAAAAGTCTGGTTATTACGCGATTCGCGGTATATTTTTCAGACTCATTTTGCTACAAATTTTATATCAAAATTCTTGGAATTTAATTACGCTCGGAACCGTATAATTATTTTTCAGTTTCGTCACACTTGGTTCGTGACCAAATGTAGTGACGTTTTTATTTACTCGGTTCATTTTCATAATCGCGTAATTTTCTCTATTTCATCACTAACCGAGCGTAAAACCTTCTTTTAAGGTTCTAACTTATATCAAACTCAATATTCAAACAAAACGAAATATTTTATCTGTTTCGTTGGTCGGTCCATAGTGACGAGTCTTTATATATAATATTCAAGTAATTCACAAAGTCACAGTTAATCCTAATTTATTATTCTTAATTCAAAAATTAAAGTGACAGATGTCACAGTCTCCCTCGGTTTAGAAAATTTCGTCCCGAAATTTATTGTAAAGCGTACCTGTTCGCTTTTGACGGAACAGTTGGGGATATTTCTTTTCCATCTGGTCGAGTCGTTCCCAAGTGAATTCGGGACCATACTTTGAATTCCATCATACTTTTACTAACTTTATACGGCTTCGTCTTAGCTTTTGAGTCTTCCAATCTAAGACTTCTACAGGTTCCTCACTAAATCTAAGTTTGTCATCTATCTGGATCTCACCTGGGGGTAAGATCAGTGATTCATCCGACAAACATTTCTTTAGATTTGACACATGGAATACATCGTGTACTCCATCCATCTCGGGTGGAAGTCGTAATTTATAGGCTACTTGGCCGATTCGAGCTATTATCTCGAATGGTCCAATATATCGAGGACTTAATTTGCCTCTCTTTCCGAATCTAATCATGCCTTTCCAGGGAGAAACCTTTAACATAACATGGTCTCCTTTACTAAATTCTAAAGGTCTCCTTCTGTTGTCGGCATAACTCTTCTGTCTGTCGGCTACTGCCTTAAGCCTTTCTTTAATAATCGTGATCCTATCAGTTGTTTCTTGAACAACTTCAGGTCCAGTTAGTTGCTTTTCACCAACTTCGCCCAACACAGCGGCGACCGACATTTCCTTCCATACAGAGCTTCAAATGGTGCAGCCTTAATACTCGAGTGATAACTATTATTATAGGAAAACTCAGCTAACGGTAGATGAGTATCCCAGCTACCTCCAAAGTCTATTGCACAAGCTCTTAGCATATCTTCTAGAGTTTGTATGGTCCTTTCGCTTTGACCATCTGTTTGAGGGTGATATGTTGTACTCATGTCCAATCGAGTACCCATCCTTTCTTGTAATGATTGCCAAAATCGGGCGGTGAATCTGCCATCCCTATCGGATATAATGGATACTGGCACACCGTGCCATGCCACTATCTCCTTTAGGTACATTTTGGCTAATGTTTCAACATCAGTCTTCTCTTTCATAGGTATGAAATGAGCAGACTTTGTCAAACGATCAACAACTACCCAAATAGTATCAATAAAACAAACAAGTCCAGAGTATATAGAAAGTGAAAAGTTCCTACTAAATCCAGAAACAAACTAGTAATTGATTAGAAGTACTATTATACCAAGGCATATCTTCAAGATTAATACAAACTGATATTCAAGATAAGATAAAGCTAGGTTAATCTGTTGTTCTGCTTCCCCACGATCCTTCGTGCCTTCAACAAAGCCGAACCAAGATTTCGGTGCCTCCAAGCCGCTCCAGTCGAGCCAAGCCATGTCACAAACGTCCACCATGGAGAAACTACCTCCTCCACCACCGTTGAAACCAGGAACCATTCCTGAGTCTATTGGTCGCCCCAGCCTCGTGCCACACGACGGTTCTTCTAATGCGCCGCGACACGCAACATTTTAGGGCCGACCTATTGTGGCACGAGACGCACTAGTGATAACCGTTGCGACACGTGACGGATCCTAGTTCCCAGATTCAGTTTGGGTTGATCACACCCATCGCACCACGCGATGACTTTGCGACTGCTGTCGTGATACGTGATGACTCCCAACTACATAAAGTTTCTGATGCCTCCCCAACACTAGTTGTCGCCATCGAGGGTCTATCACGACTGATGGACTCGCGTGTTTCGTTTGCTAGCACCAGCATGTCGAATCCTAGTGTCTCGAAAGGTTGTTCAGATACGACTAAGGTATATCTAACTCTGTGTTAGTTAGTTTTCGTTTTAACTGTGTTCGCGTGTATATTGGTAATATGATCCTCCTGTTGTTTTACTATTATCCACAAGTTATTTAATTTCTGTTGCGCAAACTGGTTTTGTAATTAATTAAACCGTTTAATTAAACGTAAAATTCAAATCGGGTAAACCAGATACTGCTGTAAAACTCAACAATGGTAAAACCCAATTATGAAAAAACTAAACTCGTTCATATATTCCATTGTTCATCATACCTCATAATTTTTATTAGTGGTTGTATGTATAAGAAAGAGGAAAATAAATAATAAAAAGGAATAACAAATATTATTTATTTGAAATAGTGATAAATTTGAGATATTGATGTGGAGGTTTTAAAAAGAGAAAATAACTAAAATGCCCAAGTTTAGAAAAAAAAAAGTGCCAAAATGACCATCATTTTTTATCCCACAAACTTATGACCATATGCACTTTCCATCAATAATAGACTACTACGTAGCGTTTGCCTGCTAAGGAGACACCTCCCTTGTTTGCATATGAATCATTGAAAAACTGGTGGGACCCGCTTAACCCCAGTGAGCTACAAACATGTGTTACTAATGACGCTGATCCAGCTGACGGCTACTGCTTTTCCGCCAGGCTATGACGTAACCACCGACTATGACTTTATCACCAGGCTATGACCTAGTTACCGGTTAGTGCGTTGCTGCCAAGCTATGAGAGACCTGTTAGCGACACATAACCTAAAGAAAGAAAAGGGCTTGAGCTCAATTTAATGAATTGGCAAAACCATTCGACTAATTTGGATTTTCAACATTTAGTGCGGTCAACGTTAATATAAAGTAATGAGGCAGTGAAAGGTTCACTCACATATAAGGGCATGTGGTATGGTTGGTGTTGAACATGGTGTTGAAACTGCCACGTAGGCGATGACTGGATAACACCATCTTTCAACACCATGTGTGGTATACATGGTGTGGTGTTGAAAGATTAATTTAATATTTTTTTTTTACTTTTTTTTTTAAAATTTAAATAATACTTAAACATTTTAATTAATAAAAAATAAAACATAAACAATTCCAAAGGAGTTAAAAATATTTTTATTCAACATAAAAATAAAACATTACATTTTTTGACAAAAAAAGAAAATACGAAATTACACAAACTAAAATCATTGAGAACGCTCGTAGATATCTTCGATCAAATCCGCTTTAAGTTGGATATGGATGTTTCGATCTCGTATTTCCTGACGATTAGCTCGTTTTTTCTCTTCGTTAATTTCTGGGTATGTCGCATCCAATTCCGCCTCGTTAAATTGACAAATCGCTTTGCCCTCATCCTCGAGAATCATATTATGTAAAATTAAACAAGCCCGCATAACGTTTGCTATCTTGTCTTGGTGCCAAATACGTGCGGGATTCGCAATGATGTGCCACTTACCTTTTAACCTAGAAAAAGTGCGTTCAACATCCTTTCGAGCGGCGGTTTGAGCATCGGTGAATATTTTACGTCTCTCACCAATGGGAGCTGTGAATCCTTTGACAATAGTGGAATAGTCGGGATATATCCCATCTGCCAAATAGTAACCACGTTTGTAAGTGACACCTCGTAGTTCAAAAGACGAGTCGGGTTCACGACCCTCTACGATATCATCCCAAATGGGTGACCGATCCATGACATTGATGTCGTTGTTGGATCCCGCAACTCCAAAAAATTGATGCCATATCCACATGTCATATGACGCCACAGCTTCGAGCATTATTGTAGGATGAGAATGATCACCACGCATGAATTGTGCCCTCCAAGCGTTGGGACAATTCTTCCACTCCCAGTGTGTGCAGTCAATGCTGCCGAGCATTCCACGAAAACCCCATTTGTTTTCGTGAAACTCGTAGAGTTGCCTGATGTCGCTCGCTGTTGGTCGACGTAAATATTTCCTCTGGTACAATCTATAAATACCTAATATAAATAATTAAAATAAACCATTAAAACAATTAATTAAAATAACTAATTCAAATAAATAATTAAAATAGTAATTAAAATAAATAATTAAAATAAATAACTAAAATAAATAATGATATATGATAATGAAATTTAAATAATACCTTTGGAAAACTTTTGCAAACACGACCTAAGTGTGCGATCGGACATCCTCAAATACTCGTCGAAACCATCACCCGTTGTGCCGTACGCCATCATACGTAGGGCCGCCGTGCACTTTTGCAAAGGAGTAAAACCAATCCGACCTCTTGCGTCACTCCTTTGTGGGAACCATGGATGCTCGCGCTCTAAATCGTTCACTATTCTTAAAAATAGTGAACGATTCATACGAAAACGTTGATGGAACATATGCGGTGGATAAACACAATTGTCGTTGAAATAATCTCTCATCAACATTTGTTGACCCTCTTCACGATTTCTGTTGAGACGAGCACTTCGAGTTAATACGCGGTTCGCTCGAGCGTTGAGACGACGTTGATGACGATGAACCATAATCTGAAAAAACATTTTCGCAGCACGATCGGATGATTCGTCCGAAGAAGTGTCGGGATTAGAAGAGGAGGAAATGGATGAAGACATTTTTTTTAAGATGAGAGATGGTATTTTTAAGATGAGAAATGGTGATGGTGTGAGATTTTTTGATAAATGAAGGGTTTAAATAGGTTTAAAAATTAAAAAGATTTTTTTTTTTTTTAAATAGCCAACGGCTATTTTTATGACCGTTTAACGGTCTTCTTCTCGGAACAAACAAATGAAAACGCCGTTGAGAAGTCCACGGCGATGGATCACGCAAAGCCAAAACGCGCGTGGGGGGCGGTGTTCCACGGCGTTTTGGCGTTGAACGGCCCTTCCACGCCCCCATACCGCATGCCCTAAAGATATTAAAATTCAACGGATTAGTATTCATTCAAATCACCAGCAAGATATCTAAGTTCTCGGATACTATAATAAAATGAAAGTAAAACATAGTTCTTCTCCTTTTAATTTAACTAATAATTTTATTAATGGGTTAATTAGCAGACTGTGACCGTTTCTCTTTTATTTCAACTAACTCGTTTTTTTTAAGTTTATGCATTGCTCGAGCAATTTGTGAAATATTAAATCACGTTTCTAATACTGTTCATGACGTGTAGGCCAAATTATTTAAATTATTTATTTTCTACTTTCTAGTCTATGCCACGCCAACTATTGAATATATAGTTTTAAGATGGCTTTGGAATTGCCGTTTTCTTCATGGTTTCTGTATTCAAAACCGAACCGAAACTATAAAAAAATTAAGTTATACTTAAGTATTATAGTAAGATGGCTTTCAGATTTGATCCATTATGACCCAGCATTTTTGGTTTATTTTATTTAGTATTAATTTTGTCATTTATTTTTGGTTTTTTTCATGATTGTAAAAATCTAGTCAAGCCTCCGATTAATCACCGACTAATTGCTTAGCGGCCTTTAACCGATTAATCATCGATTAATCATGTCAAGGACGATTAATTCCCTATTAATGCTGACTAATCCCTGATTAGTTGCCGATTAATTCCTTAACCAGCCGTCGACCGCCGAGTTACCGTCAAGCGTTTTTTACAACCTTACTTTTTTCTATCACTCATTCACTTGCCAATTGCCTAATTTTGTCATTTATTGTAGTATGAATTTTGTCTGTCATTTTGTCATTTATTTTGTAGGTTTTCTTTTTTTAACCTCTGACAAACAAAACCCTAACTCAAGGGAGCCAGCAATAGCTGATGCGTTGAGCTAATTCTTGGGAAAACTCATATTCGTGAATGCCTTGATGGTAAAAATTAGGGTCAAGGAACGAATTCATGACCTTTCAATCACGAGTCTTTCCTTCATCACCATACCATTCGATCAAATGATATGTTTAAATGTTTTAATTTAATTAACTAAACTCCTAATTATTGAAATTTCTTACATTTCATACTTATATAATTATTCCATAATAATATACGTTGATTTCAAAAACTAATAAAAGATAACGAAATTTTAAGCCCTATACCTATAAATGAATCATAAGTCCGGTGTGCGCACCCCACATGGCACACCCTTAAAACCGACACTTACTCTGATATTAGTCACAAGGCCATGCGGTATGTCTATTCGGGGGGGGGGGGGGGGGGCATGGAGCCGACCACGCAGCCACTACGGCGAGGAACACCGCCCCGCCCCGTCCCGTCCTGCGAATGAAAAGTGGCCATTGGAAAAAGTCAAATATTGGACCGTTTGCATGCCTTTTTAAAAGTTTTTAATTTATATACATTCTATATAAAAAACTTCGTTTTCACCATGTCTTCTACACTCTAAATCATCTTCACCTCTAATTTTTTTCTACCCATTCTCTATAAGTTATGGATATCTTCGATTCATCATCATCATCATCATCCGACTCATCCGATCAGGCAAACGACATGATGTTTCATCATCATCAATAACGGGTAATAAACACACGAGCCCAATGAAAATTGTTTCGAAGAGCTCGTCTCAACCGTGACCGTGAAGAATGTTATAATCGTCTTGCAAATGATTATTTTTCAAAAAATCCAACCTATCTCGATGAGTTGTTTCACCGACATTTTCGTATGAGCCGGATCTATTTTTAAAAATAGTGAACGATTTTGAGAGAGAGTTTCCTTGGTTCTAACAAAATGATGGATGCTAGAGGTAGGATTGGTTTTACCACTTTGTAAAGGTGCATTGGGGCCTTTTGTATGATGGCATACGGTGCTTCGGGAGATTGCTTCGACGAATATTTGAGGATGTCCGATCGAACGAGGAGGTTTTGTATGCAAAATTTTCTAAATGTATTATTTAACATGTTTTTTTCTGAATTGAAAATAAAGATTAGGTTTGAATTATAATTAAAAAATGTTTTGTTTTTGTAAAGATGTACGACAGTTGTATGCTAGAAAATATTTACAAAAGCCGACCGCTAGTAAAGATCTTGAGCGCACATTGGGTTGTTTGAAAAGTAAGTGGCATATCGTTGACCAACCAGCACGACAATGGCACTAAAACAAAATAAAAAAAAAAACGTGATACTAGCTTGTGTAATTTTACACAAAATGGTTCTCGTGGATGAGGTTTTTGTGACTTGTCAATTTAACGAGGCCGAATTAGATACGACTTACGAGTCAATTGAGGAGGATCAAAAGCGAGCTAATCGTAAGGAAATTCGAGATTGAGATGTCCATAACCAACTTAAGTATGACTTAATTGAGGGTATCTACGAACGCCTTCTTAATTTTTTGAATAATGTATGATGTAATTTTTTTTATTTAGCAATTTTAGAGGTGTGATGTTTTATGTTTTTATTTGAATAAAAATATTATATTTGATTTTTATTTAAAAAAATAATAATAATAAAAATAAAATAATACAACCATGCAAAAATGACACATGTATACACCTTTTGTTTGAAGTTACTATGTCATAGTAACTCCATAATAACTTCACACGAAAAGGTATACCCGTGTGGTTTTTGTTATATGGAGTTACTATGTCACATAGTCTATGTGAGTCCAGTCATTACTTGTATGGCAAAACCACACAAGTAATGACGGACTTAAGAAGGAGGCAGGGGTAGCGCCTGCTACCCCTGAACTTTTACAGCTATGTGTATTTTTTAAAATTTTTTTTACGTTTTCGGTATTTCGCTACCCATAAAACGATTTTTTCACTAACCCTTGAAATATTTTACGCTACCTCTCGAACACTTTTATGGTTTTTATTTAGACCGCGACATGAAAATAAGATCAAAAGCCTGTTAGTTAATTAAAACCAAACGACTAACAGCTTTGTGCAATTTGAAAATAGAAGTTGTAAGTTTAAGGAGTGAGTGAAACAAATGAACTGGATAATAAGACTACATCGACCTTTGGAAACTGACACATTTTGGCTCCTCAAATTTAACTTAATGCAATTTTTAACAGAAAATTATGATGCATTTTTAATGAAGGGACTGCCGCCCCTTGGACCCCGTTTTTTTCGAGGCGCTGCCCCCAACCCCCGTTAGTCCTGACACAATTTTTTTTAACACTACACCTAATTTTTTTCCTGAATCCGTCCTTACACACAAATATACCTCATGACCTAAGGAAAAATGATTGCATGGATATTACTATGTTATAGACATCTAAACGACTAAACGTATATAGCCTCTATATTATTGGTTTTTGATGATGTCAGACGTGTATTAGTCAAAGATACATGCATTAGCGATTCAACCTTCGGCATCATCACCAAAAACCATTTAAAGATGTTAGAAAATAAGATCGATTTTGGAAGTTTAGACAAAAGAATGAACTTGATATATAATAAATGCTTGCACTTTGTCTTAATTTGTTTCATTTACCACATGTGCTTTCAATAGACAGCCGCCATAAAAGATTAGCATAAAGTTTTAAAGTCTGGTGATGGTTAATGATATAGATTTAGAATGGATTAGATTGATATGTATTTACCTTTTTCAGAAAACTATTTTTGTTTTCAGGTGATTTTTGAACCTTAAGCACAATTTGAACTTTTGAAGATAACTTTAAAATCGAAAAACCTTGTTTTTGATTGGATATAGTTTGATGAAAAAGTTTTACAATTAGCTAGTAAAGATGGAAATAATTAACCAAGCATTATGTCACACTTGTGGACCAACTTAAAATTTTGAAATCATTCAACTAGCCGGCCGGTCTTCTATAAAAGTATCATCTGAATTTTAATATCCCACAAGTGAATACGCCGAACGACCGTTTGATTTAGAGTTTTTTTTTAAAGAAAATATGGAACATCTATCTTTATATTTTTGTAAAAAACTAAATCTTAATTTTTAAATATTAATATGGAGGCCGATATGTATGAAAAGTATTTTATTCGTTTAGTAAACTAGCATAACCCATCGTTATAAACTTACGTATCAAAAATAATTACTAACATTACGTACGTTTTTAATGTTTCATGCTACTATTTTAAGATTTAGATACACATACCTACTATGTATCAATGGCCCAAACCTTTAATATAATTCAAAAAAATAAAAAATCAAACTCTTCTCCGAATAATATATTGTTAAATGTGGTTTATCCGAACCATTGATGGTCCACCCTTTTGGACCCATAGCTCTAGATGAGTATTTGATAATTGATAGTCAGTTTAATTTAGAAAACGTACGTTGAAGGGGTCTTAAGTCTTAACGTAGAAAGTTAAGACATTTAGTTTTTAATGACAGTTTTTATTTATTTGGTGATTCATTTAGTATGTTAAGAATATTAAGAATTTGTGTCGGGAAATCAAAAAATCAAAAAAAGAAAAAATAGGCAATTAATTAGGCTGTCCGTAATGAGCCCGTTGTAGGGGTATTTTGCTCGAAAACGCATTGGAACATCGCCTCGGGATGGTGTTTTTGGCCGGGCGTTTTGCCAATTGCTCAATTCTTCTCTCTTCTTGTAAAGAGATCCATGTCTATTATTGTCCTAATCCGATCCGACTATTGACCCATGATGGAAATAACACTCCACTAGCCCCACGTTTAAATGCTCCATGTTTATCCATGATATGATATTAGGAATCCGCTATTTCCACTTTTACATGTTTATCATGATCGCACTTTTCATCCTGTTTTTGTTTGTATTCCTTGAGCAAGTACTAGCAGAAAATTGAAGAATACAAATTGCAATGAACTTATTTTACGTTTCAAAATTTTATATTACAATTCTAGTTTTGTTCTTAGTTATTTTGGGAGATTTCCGATCTTGAATTTGGTTACAACAATGGTGATTTTATTTTTGACATCTCCTTTCTACTACGAAGCTTCCTCTCAATGGGAATGGGAATTTTGGTCCCAGTTGTATTACCATGCTCCAAGTGGGTTTTATTATGACCCGGTTGTCGGATGGTATTATAACACCCATGACGGTCTCTATTACCGGTTTGAAAATAAAATCTATGTGCCATTGGAATCTCCGCTAACACCACCACCAACACCGAATGCATCACCAGTTGAATCACCAACACCAGATGCTTTTTCACCGATGATGAGCCGACCACCGACGAGCTGTTGGCTCAACTCCAACAAATCTGACTCCCAGAAAATCCGGCATTCAACAGTATGTTAACGAATTTAGCTGAGAGCCAACGTCTACAATCTCTCATTTTTGCCCGAATCGCTAGTAATCTTTCACCGCCACCATCCACTGTCCCCTCTACACCAAAACTTCACCCTTCACTCTCATCATCTCAACCGCATGCAACTTTCATACTAACACCAATGTGGAAACCTGCACCACCAAAAGTACCGTCTACTTCTCCCATGGTTTCCTTACCTATCCAAAAAAAACCAACCTCTACATAGCAAACTTGTTGTCCCAACACAATCCATTAAACCTAGCCTCTATAATTTTTTAACATATAATGCTTGGGACTTTCTCACTTCAGGAAGCATTAGTTCCAAACCTTCATGGCAAAAGTTGAATCTATGGGACTCCACAATCATGGGTTATTTGTTTAAGCACTTTGTTATATGTGATAATCATAATCTCATGCAGGCTAACTCATGTGAGTCCTTCTATGATGAATTACAACTAGACTCTGTAACAAAACAAGGCTCTAAACCAATAGCGACCGAATGTGACCGACGTGAATGGCGACCACCGTGGTGTTACGTTCTTACCCTATTGTATGTGGTTGTCCGACTCGAATGGAGACCATCTTGGAGACATCATCCCGTCCTTGAAGACAAGGACGATTTGAAGAGGCAAGGAGTTGATACGTACCCGTCAAGAATAATTGTATAAGCCTACCTCAAGATGAGTGGGAGCAACTTATACAGTACCTGCCCTTATATACAGTCTTGTAGGCAAGAGTTAATTTAGTCTTGTTTGCATGATTCAAAGCGGCTTATTCCTGTGTAATTTTGGCATTAAAATCTTGGAGATGCTTCTATATAATAAGCCTTGAGATACACCAAGATCAACCAAATGAGACATTAGTTAGTCTCATAAGGCTTAAATGTGTGTTCATACATTACAACATGCACCGTTGCTCTTAGTCTGCAACTCTAATAAGTAAAGGAGATTAATAATGGATGTTTATAGCACCCCAACCGACGGCGAAATTTACGTCGGGGCGTTAAGATTGTCCAGATGCTCACAACACTATTAAAGTTGTTATATATAATAAGAGCCAGCTTTCTCCCCCTTTTTGGTAGCAACAACTTCACTAGTTGGGTTTGATGCACTAACCTTCTCCTGCTTAAGCCTACTAATCAAGATGTCCTGCTCTTGAATAATTTGAAGCAGTGACTACATTTGTTCTTGCACTTCAGTTTGTTTGGCCGTTAATTCAACAAGTACGGCACTGTCCTCAACTGATTTCTCAGTATCCTTGGGTGAAGAAGAGCCAATAAACCTAGCTTGATCATGCTCAGCACCCTGGTTTTCTTGGCGCCTGGGATTCCCTGCAGGCACAGTTGTGGCCTCAAGTTCCATTTCTGGTTCTTGTGGTACGAAATAGCTGCTGGTTGCCATAGATTGGGTCTTAGAGATGTTACTACTGTCCAATTGTTCCAGTGGGGAACCAATTGTAGTAGCAGTCCTTTCTATATGAACACCTTTATCACTCCTGATGTTCAACTCCTTAGGTGGTGAATGGGGGTTAGGAGAAACATGATCAATATCCATCCAATCATCTTCATGAGGTGAGGTTCATGAGAAGAAATTCTCATTTGGATTTAGATCAATTTCTGCTACATTCACAGGTATATTAAGGTTTAGATCTATGGAGGTAAACAAAGGGGATGAGGGTTGTACATCCAATCTAATAGAAGATGAGGTCTCAAGTGAGAGATCATCAGCAATATGGCTAAACCCTTGGCTATGATATTGAGCAGACAGTGGGTCATGCTCAAGGTTCTCAAGTTGGGTGGGTTTGGGAGACACAGGTGGAGTAGACCCTGTTTCCCTGTCAACAGCTTTTGCTTGAGTAGGTAAGGAAGTTTTGGAGGAAGTTTGTGGGTGTTTGACCTTCTTTCTTTGATATTGTTTGGTTTGAACTTTGCTTTCATAAAGAAGATCAATTTCAGGTGTGAGTTCAACAAATGATGGTGCAGGTTCAGTGTTGTCACCTGGAGCAACATGCTCTGATGGTTCTAGGGCTTCAACTGCTTGTTCTTGCATATTTTGTGCAGGAACAATTCTTGGTTCTGGTAGTGGATGGTCATTTTCCACACCAAGACAGTTGGCAATTTCAGTTGTGGAAAGCAAGTATGAAAAGATTTTCTCAGTTAAGTGTTTTTGATTAAAAAGCAGTGCCAGCTCTTGGGACATCAGGGAATTGTGTATCCAAAATGTGTTGTAAGAACCTTGGGTACATGTTAAAGGGTTTTGTACAATTCTCCCTTAGCCCATCAAAAATCATTCTGGAAAAGTTAAAGCATTCTCCCCTGATCACAACATGAAAAGCAGTCGCTTGAATTTCACCAAGTTCTTCATGTGATCGCCTTGGGATTAGGCAAACAAGCAGAGTGTGGGCTAGAAATCTCCACACTGGTGGAAGATGGCATTTCTTCACCGTTTTGCTCCTGGGATTTCCCCCCGTAGCCTATGCCCATCAGGGTGAATTGGTAATCTTCCTTGGATACCGAGAAGATACCGTCCTCATCCTGTAACTTCAGATGACTTCTGATCATGGCTTCAGTAATGTACACATCTCTTCCGTGTACTTTGCTTTCAACTTGCATAACTTGCTCGCCGTTTTCATCACGGGCACCCATAACTGCATTAGCCCAGAACTGTGTGATTGTTTCATCATAAATAGTTGGGCTTATAGTTAAGGCGAAGCGCAGTTCCGACGTTGTAAGAAAGTCAATCATCCCGTCAAACGGAGCCGACTTCTGTGATTTCTCCAAATAAGCTCTTTGATTGTGCTCGTTGTGAAACGCGGATGCTGCCATTGCTCTGTATTGAGTGATTTCTTCAGTGAACGAGAGTAATTTTGATGAAATTGAGAAGGAAGCGAGAGCGATTGTGGGGTAATTGGGAATTTAGGTTTCCTAAGTGAAGGGTTTTCTCTGAAAGTGACAATTAAAGGGAGAGGAGAGAGGGAATTAACGGTAATGTGAAAGGTGGGGTTAGTGGGGCCAACAGTAACCGTCACTGTTAACGCATTGTGTGTTTGTACGGTGCAACAGTGAAATAACTATAAAGGGTCCCACTTGAAGTTCCCTCGGAACTTACCCAGGAATGCTCAAAACACTTAGAAAACTCCATAACTTATCAAATTTAGCAAATTTTGTGCAGTTTCAGTTATGAGCAAATTACAGTGAAATTTTCAAAGAATTATCTAGGTTTTAGAAGAAGTGGATAAAAAGACACAAAATCACTTAAGGAAACATTAAAATATGTACAAAACGCAACAATTGACAGCAAAAGTTAACCAAAGTTCATCATCCCAATATCTGTGATGAGAAAGAAAAATCTCGCCTCATCAAATGCTTTTGTGAAAAGGTCAGCTAATTGAAGATCAGTATGAACTTTGTGTAACTTAATCAATTTCTTTTCTGCACAGTCTCTAATAAAATGGTACCTTATCTCAATGTGCTTTGTCTTTGAGTTCTTCACTGGATTGTTGGTGATGGAAATGGCACTGGTGTTGTCTGCATACATAGGAGTTTCTAGAAATGTGATTCCATAATCCAGCATTTGATTTTGAATCCATAGCACTCGACCACAACAACTTGAAGAAGCAATGTACTCAGCTTCAGCAGTTGATGTAGAAACACAGGTTTGTTTCTTGCACTGCCATGATACATGCCTATTTCCTAGAAATTGACATCCTCCTGATGTTGATTTCTTATCCAAATATCAGCCACCATAGTCACTGTCAGTGTAGTCCACAAGAGAAAAATCATTATTCTTTGCATACCACAACCCCGGTTTTGGTTGTCCCTTGAGGTATTTGAATATTCTTTTCACAACCTTCATGTGGGATTCTTTGGGAGTAGACTGATATCTAGAGCATAAGCATACACTAAACGTAATATCAGACCTACTTGCTGTTAGGTACATTAGTGAACCAATCATTGCCCTGTAAGTGTGCTGATCAACAGGTTCACTTTCTGATTCTGAATTCAGATTGTGTGAAGTTGAAATAGGAGTATTTGTAGAAGAGGAAGATAGCATATCAAACCTTTTGAGCATATCTTGAATATATTTGGACTGGTTCAAGAAGATGCCCTCTGCAGTTTGCTTAAGTTGGAGACCCAGAAAGAAATTAAGTTCACCCATTGAACTCATTTCAAATTTAATTACATCAGGGTCTCAAACTCCTTACACAACTTAGGATTGGTTGACCCAAAGATGATATCATCCACATATATCTGAACAAGTAACTTGTCTTTTCCAACTTTTTTGATGAAGAGAGTTTTATCAATAGCTCCTCTCCTGTAACCATGGCCAAGCAGGTAGTTTGAGAGTGTCTCATACCATGTTCTTGGTGTTTGCTTGAGGCCATATAGAGCTTTGATCAGTTTGCACATCTTGTTAGGATGGTGTGGGTCTTCAAACCCTGGTGGCTGATAGACATAAACTTCTTCCTTCAGTTTCCCATAAAGAAAAGCACTCTTAACATCCATCTGATAAATTGTGAAGTTCTTGCAAGCTGCATAGGCAAGGAAGATTCTGATTGCCTCTAATCTTGCAACACGAGCAAAAACCTCATCATAGTCTATTCCTTCTTCTTAAGCATATCCTTGAACAACAAGCCTAGCTTTGTTCTTGATGACAATTCCCCTTTCATCCTTCTTGTTTCTAAAGACCCATTTTGTTCCAATTGGTTGAGCATCCTCAGGAAGGTCAACCAGTTCCAAACCCGCTGTTTGTTTATTTGGAACAATTCATCTTGCATAGCTTTAATCCAGTGATTGTCTTTCAGTGCTTTCTTAACATACTTTGGTTCTTCTTGGGACAGGAAGCATGCAAACAAACAGATATTTGCATCAGCAGCTGATTTGCTTCTTGTAAGAACAGGAGCAGTCACATCACCAATCACATTCTCAATTGGATGAGTTTTGCTTACATTTGTATTCTGAAAACTTGGGAATTCATGACTCTGAACTTGCCTAGTAGGTGGAATAATTGGGGCCAGGTGAATACTAAGCTCAATTCTTAGTAATCTTTGTGAAGGAGGTAAATTTGATGTAGTTGCAGCAGAACCATGTTGATCATTCATGTTGTTAGCAGAGATGATGATCTCTTCATGAGATGAGTCAGCGAAATTTGACTCATGAGAACCATCATGACCATCAAATTGGTTATCATTTGGAGAATGCTGCACACTCCCATCATCACTTGTATCTGAGACATATCCTTCACATTGTGATTGTGAATTACTTGACTCAGTTTCAACCAAGTTCACTGGAGTGGGATCAGTAACTTGTTGAATTTCAGCAGTTGGTTTGGTAGGTGGTTTGTAAGGTTGTGTGCTGACAGATGAGTAGAAATGACCATAGTTGCAGTCATTCTTCTTTGCTTTTGAGTTCTCCCCCTGAGACTGCACATACTCACTAAAGGACTTATCAACAGTAAAGTTGAAAGCATTGGTTAGTGAATCAATATCAAACAACCATGAGGGTTCAGGACTAAACCTATTTGTAGATTTTTCATTAAAAAACACATTTATTGACTCCTCAATAATTTTAGTTCTGAGATTGTACACTCTGTATACCTTAACAATACCAGAGTATCCAACCATGTAGCCATCATCTGCCTTTTCAGCAAACTTAGCTAAGTTCTCATTGGTTATTAATATTATAACAGGACAGCCAAATACTTTGAGAAAATGTATGCTAGGTTTTCTTTTTCTCCAAAGTTCATATGGTGTCTTGTTCTTACCTTTGACCACAAGCACCCTGTTCTGAACATAGCAGGAAGTGTTCACTACTTCTGCCCAGAAAGTTATAGGGAGCTTAGACTCAGCCAACATTGATCTCGCAGCCTCAATTAGTGTTCTATTTTTCCACTTAGCAACCCCATTTTGCTGAGGAGTCCTAGCAGCACTAAACTACCTAGATATCCCCTTTTCTTCACAAAAAGAATTTAAAACATGATTTTTAATTTCAGTACCATTGTCACATCTAATTGTTTTGACTTTGAAATTTGACTGATTTTCAAGTTATGTGATTAAAGCTTTTAGAGTTTCAGATGTTTCATCCTTTGTTCTTAGGAAGAAAACCCATGTGTATCTTGAAAAGTCATCAGTTATAACAAAACAATAAGATTTCTTTCCCAAACTCATTACCATTGTAGGACCAAACAGATCCATATGCAACAACTCTAAGGGTTCAGAAATTGAATTTTCAGATTTAGACTTATGAGAAGACTTGTGCTGTTTACCTTTTAAACAAGCAGTACAGTGTTCATTACAGTTAAAATGTTTCTTTGGTAAACCATTAACCAGCCCTAAATTGACAAGTTTGTTCATGGTTTTGTAATTAACGTGTACAAGTCTCCTGTGCCAAAGGTCATACTCATCAATAGAAGCTCTTGATGTTAAACAAGTATTGCCATCATGAGACTTAGCACTTGCCATATCAAGTAAGTACAAGCCATCCTGTCTTTTTGCTTTAATTAAAATCATTTCAGCAGGAATTTTGAAACCAGGCTTAAGTACTAAAGCTTCTTCATCATTAAAAAGAACATTCATGTTCTTATCACAAATTTGTGATACACTCAACATAATGAAATTCGGAACATTGACAAGACTTACTTTGTCAAGAGTAAAACTTTCATTTGATACATTACCAAGTGCTGTAATGTACCCTTCATTGCTTCCAAAAGCAACGGGACATCCATCATATCTTTTTGTATTTTCTAAAAGATTTTTATTACTTGTCATGTGACTGGAGCACCCACTATCTACAACCCAAACATTTGCTTGAGATTTATTAGGTAGCCCCTACACAGGTAAACAACATGGTTAGTTGGAGTATGGGACCCATGCCTTTGTGGTCTTGGGTCTTCCCATGGCATCATTATAAGTGTATTTTCTTAACACAAGCTGAGTAGGACCATGGTTCTCAGAAATAAGTTCATCCTGTTCTGACAGGTTAGCCCTTTTATCATTTACACTCCTGTTGTAACTTTGCCATTTGGGAAAACCGTGTTTCTTAATAAAAGCCTTCTTTTTTCAGTATTTTCTGTTGCTTCTCTGTTTTGCATTTTCAAATTTTGGTTGAGATGCAACATTGGGAATTTCAGTATGTGAGAACTGAGTTCCGTAGGAACTCACTTGTGCATGATGGTTATGCACATCATACTGTTCAAAAACTTGTTTTCTTTCACAAGGAGCAAATTTTGCTCGTGAACCACCTTGGTAAAAGGGATGAGATTGATTCAAAAACTGAGTAGGTTGAAATTCAGGTCTTTGTTTTGAAGGTTTTGCAGACCTGTTGTTGTTGAAATGTTTCGAGGGAACTGTACTTCTTCCGGAGGAATGTTCTCTCGGAAGAAATGAAGTTTCTGCGGAATTTTATTCCCTTTGAAAATTATTTCTTTTAACTTGTGAGAAGCTGCTATTCTTCTCATTTCCAACACAAACTTTCTGAGTTTTACCAAATTCCCTTTGATCACCCTGTGATCTTCTTGGTGACATTTTCTTGCTATCCTTTTGACTCTTTGAGTTGAACATATTTTGTTTTCTATTAGGAGAAATGTTAACATTGTTAATTATCTGTTTGAAAGGATTGTAGGAACAATGTTTGGCAACATGTCCCATTTCACCACAAATTATGCATTCTCTCACTGAGTTGTGAGAATTCTGGTGTTTTGGTTAGGTTTGTTTGAAAACAGGTTTTGATGTCCCAACCTTTTGAGTAGTAGAACCTGAAGAATGAGATCCTTCATGATCTAAACTCATTGTCTCAGTGACATTGAAAGTTGGTTTTGAAATTTTTAGATCTTCAACCTTAGCAGAAATGCTGGTTGATGCTTTTGTGACATCAGAAAAACCAATGTAATTTTCAAACTGTATGTCATCATTCTTTTTCACACAATCAATTTCATGGGACAGGTCCTCAATTACAGGACCATTTTCTTTTGGGTCAGTTGTCAAGGAAACGTTTGTTTCCTTGTTGGGTGGAGTTAGGAGACTAGTATAAGAATCAAGATTCTTCACTGTCCTGAATGATACCCTTCCTTTCCCATGTGTGTGTTCATGCCATAACTTTTGAGCTTTTTCACTAGCAATCTGAAACTTATCAGCATTGCTTATGGCTTCTCTCAGTTGATCTTTTAGGGTTTGAATATCTAGCACATATTCCTCATTTTGCTTCTCTGAAATTTTCAGTTGTGCTACAACATCATCCATTTGTGTTATAAAATCAGTTTGTTGATGTTTCAAAAGCCCTATAGTTTGTTTCAGTTCATCAGTTTTGGTTGAATAAGCTATATCTGCTCTTTTTGAGTACTCTTTCAACTCATTCAAATTTGTGACTTCTTCTATTAGAGACAGATTATGCTTCTTGTAACTTTTAACCAGTTCAATACACTTTGGTGTACACAACACATTTTCAAGTTTAGTTGAGGAGTTTGAGTTTACCTCTGCCATTGCAGGTGAAGAACCACTGGCCATCAAGGCATGGTTAGTTGGAGCAAACTCACTCATCACATCTTTCCAGTCAAGAAACACTGTTTGGTTTGCAACAGCAGCAGTTGCTGGTTGAAAGCAGGTTTTGGTGGATTTGGGCCTAAGGAAGAGCTTGGCTTGGTATATTCTTGTTTCTTTTCAGCATTGTACCCACCATCTCTTCTTGGCTGAGAACACTCCCTGGCAAAATGTCCTAACTGAAGACAGTTGTAACATTTGACTTTTGATTTGTCAAGCCCTATGGGAGCATTCTTGGCTCCATTGTACTTTCTTCCAGTTCTTTTATAGAACCTTTGTGCCCTCAGTGACACCATAGCAAGCTGGGTTGTGATGTCAATCTCCTCTAGATCATCTGCACTTATGCATTCAAGATCTGATCTAATGAACCCTGTATAAGAACTGTTAGCAACATTTACAAAGTTTTGATAGTATGAAACTTCATGTCCTTTAGGAGACTCAGGAAAAGATACATATGGTTCTGGTTCAGAATAATTTTCTGAGTGAGCAGTGATGAGGGCTAATGTGCCTTTGGAAGATGATGCCTGGTTAGATGATACACCAGACTTCTCATTCATCTCCAGCTCATGTGCACTTAGCATTCCATAGAGATCTCCTAATTTCAAAGTCTTGAGATCTTTGTTATACTTAATGCTAACTGTATAGACAGTCCAAACTTCAGGTAATGATCTTAAAAATTTTCTGATTATATATGTCAGCATTTTCTATTTTAACATCTACACCCTGCAGTTCATCTATCAGTCTTACATATCTTAGATATTGCCCAGACATGGTTTCACCTCTTTTGTGATAAAAGTTTTCATATATTTGTTTCAAAATGTCTTTCTTGTTCTCCTTAACCTCATCTGTCCCCTCATACATTTCAACAAGAGCTTTCCAAAGATCATGTGCAGTTTTGCATCTCTTAAAGCCAATGAGTATAGAATTAGGAAGAGCTGCCTGGAGTGCCCACAAAGCTTTGTAGTCACCTTCACAGGTCTTATGGTCATCATTAGAATAATTCTCATACGTTTTGATAAGATCAACACTTGGTTGGGTAACAGATTTGGTGGTGATGACTTGTGGTCCATTGATAATGGAAGCCCACATTTTGTGGTCAGTGTTTTTACAGAAAATCTCCATTCTAAGTTTCCAAGTATCAAAGTCATCAGGAGTGAAGGTGGGTGGTTTGTTAGTGCTGCCATTCCTTAGTTCACTCATTTTCAGAGATCAAGAATCGAAACAGTCTTATCCAACGTAAACAGAAACATCTTTAAGTAAGAAAAGTTAAAAGAAATTATTTGAAACTTTTAAACACAAGAGCCAAGGCTCTGATACCACTTGTAGGATTGAGGTTAGAACCAACTAACCAAACAAGTTACTCAAAGCTATCAAACAAGAAAGGCGGAATCAGACTTGTTTGTGTTTATGTTAAGATGCCTTTTGATCGATAACAGTAACTAATAAACAAGAAATAAAGTAGTTGAACATAAGGTGTAAATTCCAAGCACTACGATATTATTACTTCTCAATGTTTACAAGGAGTTACAGCTGATGAACTTGACAGAACCGATGAATAATAAACAAGAGAAATACAAGTAATATATATAGTGCAAGGAGGAAATAAAAAATAATCTTTTATTTCCATTTAGCTACTAGGCTAAATAAACAAATCATATCTACTCCAAAAGCTGTTGTACTAACACGCATGGGCAACGTGAACAGTTGAGCAACCCTATCGGTGAACAGTAGAAAGCATGGCGGAAAGTAAACTGCTCTCTGACAGCTTTACAACATTAAAACATGAACCAATAAGATAAGTCAAACTTCCGGAGTAACACAAGAAGAGTTCCGGATGAACTACTCAGTGTTCTGAAAGTTCCGGAGGAACTTCCCTCGGAATTCTGACTTAGAGAATTTCAGCCAAACTGAACATTCCCAACACTTAGTTAAATTATCTTAATTCCTTATCATCTTTATCTGAAATCATTCACATGTGAACCAAAACAACCTTCAACTTCTTCTTGCTTTAATAATTTAAACTCTCAACATGTAAACAATCAAGTTTAACTTCCAGAATACCCCCTACTTTTATTTGTGTACCATATAGATCTTGAATCCCTAAAAAGACTCATAGCTCTTCAACTTTAATCATCAATGTCTGTCTTGCTTTCACATTCTTCCTTTCTATTAAGTTATCGGCCGTAAGACCCTTGCTTTTGATGTACCCCAAGTTATACATATTTTGCACATTATTCATGCCTTGATTTTGATGGTTTTCATGGTAAATTCTAAGGAATTTGAACTTTATACGTTCCTGAATTTACAAGCCTTTAAGGTTCTGGATGTGAAAACAAGTGAAAAACAAAGAAACTGGACATCAGAAGCAGCAACCACATTCGTGGGGGCCCTTCCCACGGCTGTAGATCCCTTTTACCATGGTAGTAGACATAGCCCACACCCCAAAATAGAAGAAACATGATCGTGTAGGCTCTTTGTTGAAGACCATGACCGTGGCCACCCTGAACTCGATCGTTCCCTTGTCCTGTAATTTTCTGCTCTAAAAAGACTCAATTGACTAATAAGAAGACACCACAACCATGGTCCCTTAACCACGACCGTGCTTACGTATGCAGGTAAGTTTTTCAAAGTACAGAGATCAGAACACACATTAAAGAGGTGACCATGGCCATTAAGGCATTGACCACATCCGTGTAACCTGTCCTAGGCTGTCTCTAAATACCATTCACCCCACCCCATTTTCAAGATACACCATTCATATCCTTTCTCTTTACTTTTAAAACATTTCTTCTTGATTTTTTTCAATAGTTTAGAAGTATTTAAACATTTATTTTGTAGTTATAGTTAATCACAAAGGATCAAGAACTTTTCTACAACAATCATATTTTGGTTTGTGTTTTATCTATGTTTACTTTTTTCAAAGAAGGTTTTTGATATCTTTATAGTGATTCTTGGCTAGTTTACTTGTCTCACCCTCACTTAGGTGAGACGACACTTTTAATCATTCAATTATATGTTATGGAATGAGTTTCTTGTTTATGCTAATGTTTCAAGCTAGAATCATTCTCCATTGTCCCAAAGGGATAGCTTGGTGGTAAAAGTGATGGCTCTGCAAATAAGAGGTTGTGAGCTCAAATTTTACATAGTGCATGTGTGATGATTATATCCGTGCAAAAAAAAGAACAATTCTCCATTGAACGTGAGCTTTCTACTTCTTGAACTAAAGTAATTAACCTTTTTGTATGTTTTAAATTTAACATGTTAATTCTGTATTTTGAAGCATATATTCATGGTTTTATATGACTATGTATAAAATGGGTGCTACACTAGCTAGGAATAAATTAAAAGTGTCGAGAAACCTTAGTGTTTAACATTAAGATCTCTAATTAACTAATTGTCTAGATTTGTCTAGGGATTTGTTGACAGGACGCTATGGCCCTTAACATCGGTAAAAGCTTCTTTGGGTTTTGATCTTGACTTGATCATTTATTTCGGTATTGTAGCCTTGACTGGGCCGGCTCACATTATTGTATCGACATGGATTTAGTCACTAAATATGTATTCCTACTCTGCGATGTTGTGATTGTGTTTATCGTGTATGCTTTCCAATATTGTTAAGGGGTTGTGTAACACTGATTGGGAGCCATTTCACTTTATCACATTAGTGACCTTGAAAATCATCCATGTATTTCGATTTTATGATTGCGAGTGAAATCGAACCTAATGGTATCCTTAGTGATTCATAATTTTATTTTCCGTTTTCTTAGTTATTTATTTATTTAGCAGTTTTAATAAAACTATCAATTTTATTATCGGTTAGACAACACAAAAGTTTGGTATTGATAGCGACTATGTTCTTGGATCAATACTTATTATCTTACCAAAACTATATTACTATATATGCGATAGTTATACTTGCCTTTAGTATGTGTGATCAGTAGTTATCATTTATAAATACAAAACATAATTGTATGCAAAAACCTATCACCTTATATGTATATACATTTACACACACCGGTCTTTTACAGACTCACTCAAGCGTAGCATTCCATCTCCATCATGATAATCATAATCATGATCTTAATTAATACTTATCTTTCTTATTAAGCCCATGTAGCCTAGCTAGGTCGATCATATATATTGAAAACAATAGGGAAGTTTTATGGTCGCAGCCTGTGAACATATGTCATATTAGAAAGAATCACGTTAAATCTTGTGTTCTGTATTTTTATGATTTCTGCATATTTGCATGTGTGTGTTCTTCTTGAATACCTAAATCCCCAACACATCTCTTCTATCTTGAGCTCCATGCATGACCTCCTTCTTGCTCAATCACTCATAGATCGATGCATGATCTCTTTCTTACTTATTCTTTGTCTTCAATAGCCAATTCTGGTATGATCGAGTTTCACCAAAACTCTACAAAATCATTGGCAAGAAGCATTTAGGAGACAAACAAACACCAAAATTTGGGGACTAAACTCAAGCCGACAATATAATTATTATTTTGAACAAAACAACAATAAATACAATAACCCCGCCCAAACCTCTATTTATGCTTTGCTAAACCTTTATAACGAAACTATTCTCAAGAGACTCGATCGAACCAAGATTAGGAAAGCAAATCTCTATCTTAAAGATTCAAGATAAACATACCCGAATAATACTAAATATATTATAGTCATATACTCATATACGTGAAAACATTATGCATGCATAAAAATCATCTTAATTATAAGACAAATTCATATGTAAATTTACACCACACGAATTTTCAACACTAAATACAGTTGTGTTTAGTCAACAATTACTAAAAATTCCAAGTTGTAATAGAAAACTTATTTACAACAAGAATTAATTAAGAACGTTATTCCTTAGTAAAGAATATTTTTCAACTGGTATTTGGCAGGTATATAATTAAGGCAAATTTTATATGTGCTTCTAGTTTTGTAAATGATCAAGTAGCAAATTAATGATATATACTTGCCGCACGCCTTTTTTGCATTGACAATCTGACATTGACATGATGGCGATGAACATAGAACGATTCTTTTATACATGTGACTATTCTAATACGTACTCCAAATTGGACGTCTAGCTAGCTAGGATTATACTATATATAAACCTACTCAACCAAACCTTTTTAGATATAATTTTATCGAATACTTCTCTCGACACATTTTATCTACAAGCTAGCAGATCGATCGATACTCATGGAGAAAGCACCCCGCATTGAACCGGTTACTAACGGAAAACTTATCACCATTCTTAGCATTGACGGAGGCGGTATTAGAGGGATCATACCGGCTACAATACTTACCTTACTCGAATCTCAACTTCAGGTACACATCGGGTCTAGACTGTTATATACTATGCACAAAAGTATATCACTTGTAACAGCTTATACAAACTGCACTAAGATATTGTCTGCTTTGCTCCTGATTATGCGTGTCAATCGTGTCAGGTTGAAATGATGAACCTGACACGACCCGTATATATCTTCGTGTAAACATCAAGCCCCTTGCCACGTCATCTGCCACATGACGGAAAAAACCCAAGGGAGGGGCTTGACCACTACGGATAGCCTAAAAAGAACCAGAAAGTTTAATGTGATCTTTGGGTGGATATAAAGTTCTATGAAACGAAAAATGAATCAGGGCGGTCTCTATTTATTTTAATTGGAAATAAATTATTACCAAGATATTGTACGCTGTTACGAATGGTATTAGAGACAGGAGAGGGGCCGGTGTGCTAACGCGGATGCAGGGCTCCGCAAGAGGGTGGGTTTACGTCACATATTGGTTAAGGGGAGAACGAACATCTGTCTGACAAAATCTGCTCAAATGGTTGCTCGAAAATTAGTAAAAACGTGTCTCGTATGGACACGTGTTCAAAAATTAGGTTTTAATTATTTTTTGTTGCCAACTTGTGGCTATGTTGTTGGATACTTGGAATAAGTTTTTTTTTTCTTCAAAAGTTTAACTATTTTCTGGTAATGTATATAATGGAATATATGTGATGATCATGTAGGAATTAGACGGAAAGGATGCGCGAATTGCAGATTACTTCGATGTCGTTGCAGGAACAAGCACAGGTGGTCTTGTGACAGCCATGCTAACAGCCCCAGATGAAAACAACCGACCCCTCTATGCAGCTAAAGATATTGCACCTTTCTATATGAAGCATGGCCCTAAAATATTTCCACAACAATGGTTTGCATATATATTACATATTTTATATTGAATTGTCCTAATTATTCATACACCTAATATGTATGTCTTCTATGATCACAGGGGTATACTTGGATCAATCATCCAGAGCATTAAGAGTTTAATCTCACCAAAGTACAATGGAAAGTATCTTCGGAAGATAATAAGGGAGGAACTAAGAGACACTCGTTTGACGGATACCTTAACCAATGTTGTCATTCCTACATTCGATATCCAACGTCTACAGCCCACCATTTTCTCTACTTATGAGGTTTCAATCTACCCCCCACAAAATGTTTATATTTTACATGCTATAGTTGATAGGGGAACTAGAAGCGCATTAAAATTTATCATGATATGAATTAGTAAAATGATCTTAAGATGAGCATCCTGCAAAAAAAAAAAAAATTATTGTTTAAGGTGCTCTAATGACATGATTGTTGATTGTTGATATGACACCCTTTAGCTGTAGTCAATAGATCGAGAAGAAAATGACGCATCATTTGTAGTTAATATATATAGAAAAGAACCTTGTTGTAGCTCTAATGACATGATTGTTGATTGTTGATATGACATCCTTTAGCTGTAGTCAATAGATCGAGAAGAAAATGACGCATCATTTGTAGTTAATATATATAGAAAAGAACCTTGTTGTAGCTCTAATGACATGATTTATTGATTTAAAATGTCACAAAGATAACGTTTTTACATGTTGTGGAATTGGTACACTAATTGATTTGATATGAACTTATAGGCGGAAATTAATCCATCCTACAATGCTCGATTATCAGATATATGCATCTCCACCTCTGCAGCTCCAACTTATTTCCCCCCATATTACTTCAAGAACAAAGATGTTGATGGACATGATCAAGAATACAATCTTATTGATGGTGGTGTTGCTGCCAATAATCCGGTATGTACATGCATATATACCATTATATATATATAACAATTAGATGGTCAAAGACCTTTGACTCCTTGACTTTACCGCCCATCGTTTATGTTATATATATCATATTTGAACCTTTTTTTAACGGTATATTTGGATTACTGATGAAAAATTACACCACTCACCCGATCATCTCCAATCTCTATCAGAAGGAAACTCACCGCTGGTGAGAAAACCCCCTGACCCAACTTGTAACCCTTATTTTTTCTTTTATTTTTTGTTACAAGTAAGACTTGAACGCAAGACCACATGGGAAAGAGCCATATTTTACACCTTAATTCACAATATTTGTCAAGGAGTTTAAGAACTAAAGGGTGGTTTTTGAGGTTCTTCACATTAAAACTAGAATTAACATGAAATTAGTTATTTCTAATAACAAGGTTTTTTTTTCCATTTATTTTTTAACGACATGTTCTAGGATATAACTAAATTATCTGGAGGTATTTCACATAACTCTAATTTCTTTCTTTTTTAATCATGAAATACATTACTTTTACTTTTCCTTTGTTATTAAAGATGTATGAAAGTTCAAATATAAATGGTCAAAATCATGAGAAGTGTGTGAAGAAATTTTGTCCATTGATTTGACAAATCAATGGTTTAGATCTATTTAGATCTAATCCAAACGTGAAAAAAAAATAAACGTGTAAATAACCTGGAGGGGTAAATTGGGTATAACCTAAAAAAAAAGTTTCCCTCAACTTTTTTAAACATCTATAACTTTTTCATATGAAATAGGTTTTTAAAAAAAATTACACCATAAAATCAAGTATTTAATTCTCTTTAATTCGAGTATAGTATTGCTATACTTTATTTAAAAGAAAAAACTTTTTTTAGAACTCGTTTATGTATCCTCATAACCTTGCGTGATTAATAAAATAAAGCTTGCGTATTACAACAAAACTTGGTTTTTGTCACAATATATTTGGTGGCAAACGGGTGACTATTGCTCTTTTGACACCATTTTGCTATAAAAAACACAGTGGCAAAATGGTGACGATTGCCCTTTTAACACCATTTTGCTACCACAAAAATCGTGACAAGTATTGAGGGATTATTAAATATATCTTGCGTGATTACAAATATAGTTTGGTGACTATGGAATAAAGCTTGCATGATTATAATATAGCATGCGTGATTATGAAATATCACTACTACAAGTTTTTTTTTGTCATAACATATTTGGTGGCAAAATGGTGACAATTGCCTTTTTAACACCATTTTGCTACAAAAAAACACGGTGGCAAAAATGTTGGTGACACATATTTGCCACCAGCACAAATATCGACTACAAAATAAGATTTTTGTCATAACATATTTGGTGGCAAAATGGTGACAATTACCCTTTTGACACCATTTTGCTACAAAAAACCCGTGGCAAAAACCTATTTGCCACCACAAAAATCCTGGAAAATATTGCGTGATTATTAAATATATCTATGAAATCTCACTACTAGTCACAACATATTTGGTGGCAAAAATGTGACAATTACCATTTTGACACCATTTTGCTACCATTTTCACAACATATTTGGTGGCAAAATGGCGATAATTGCCCTTTTGACAGCATTTATATTTGGTGGCAAAATGGAGACAATTGCCTTTTTGACACCATTTTGCTAGAAAAAACACGGTGTCAAAAAACGTAGCTGGACAATTTTACCCTCCTTCGCCCGCCTCGCACGAAAAATCCCTTTGTACAATAACTTTCCCCAATAAAGATATAAGGAAAAAGTAAGACATCATATCTCCAGTAACTTCGGATTTTAACAATCTGATATATTAATAATACTCTTTCTTGACTACAAGGCCTTGTTTGAGTCGTCATTAGTGATGATGGAGAGACTTAAGCCTTAAAAGTCACGAGTTTGGTCCCCGGAGCCCCCATACTTTATCTGGTCGGTTAAGGAAGTGGGCTTTTCTTGGAACGAGCTCAACTAGTGGGCTTTGGTTACCCAACACTCTGCGATTTCTCAGGTGTATGGGGGTACTATTTTACCATCGTGTTACCTCGAATAGCCGGACTTCTTAGTTGGTCATTAAAAATAATAATAATATTCTTTTTGTTTTAGAGGAAATAAATGACTAAGATTATTTCAGAATATTATTCAAATTATATTGTTGATGTTCTAGAGGGAAAATAAATGAGCCCCTTTTCATTCTTATGTTTTTTAGATGCTCGTTGCAATAAGTCAAGTTACAAAACAAGTGTTTAGTGAGAATCCAGAATTCTTTCCGGTTAACCCTAGTGATTACGGGCGCTTTCTTGTGATCTCAATCGGCACGGGTGCCCAGAAAGAAACGAAACATTACAATGCTAAAAAGGCCTCGAAATGGGGTACTTTCGGTTGGCTGCTTCACAATGGTTCTAGCATCATTGATGTATACACTCAAGCAAGTGGAGATATGGTCGACAACCACATATCAGTGTTCTTTCAAGCAGTTCATTCACAAGAAAATTACATTCGAATCCAAGTAATTGTGTACATTTTTTTAAAGTTATATTAACATGAGAAATTGAATTTTAATGATCTAAAATATAAGTAGTCATCATAATAATTAATACTATCAGTTTGACAAATAAATATTCAATTTTAATTTTGTTGTTAAGAGCAACCCTAGTAGTATCACCATCATATACATAGACTTGATTTACAACTGAATTTGAACAAAACAGGAAAACACAAAAGCAAAAACAAGTTGAAATCATGTATAATCAATTGTAAATATATGATGATTATACTAGTGGGATTGCTCTTTACAACAAAAGTAAAAGTTTAGAGTATTATTAGTTAAACTCTCAGTATAGAATACTTATGCTAATGCTTCAGAATGACTGAATATTAAAATTTAGTTTGCTATTAGCTAAAACGATATTAGTTAATTACTTCATACTAATAGGAACCTAATTGATGAAATAAACCCAGGAAGATGCATTAAGTGGTGATGAAGCATTAGTGGATGTTGCAACAAAAGAGAACATGGTGAGACTCGAAGAAATTGGTAAAAATCTACTTGCAAAACCTGCTTCTAGAGTTAACCTAAAGACTGGGTTGTCTGAGCCAATAGGGAACAATGAGACTAATGCGGAAGCTCTCAAACGGTCAGTAAGTTTCAGTTTTGAGTATGTATGAAAACTATTAGTAAATTATCATATCTTAAACTAATACTAGTAAAACATCGGTGCAGATTTGCAAAATTGCTTTCAGAGGAGAAAAAGCAGCGGGATAATGGAAATTAGGCACCTTTAAAGTTATACAATGGTTCACATGGAAGCTTTTCAATCCTGTATGAAAAAAATACACCCATGTATATATAGACATTGAAGTAATAGTATGTAAATTAGGTCTTGAGTTGTCACTTCTATTTTTTCTGTTAGGAATATTTGTTCATTTTCTATGTAATAAATAAATAAATCACTTTTGGTTTGTTAACAGAGTTTACATCTTTGGTTTGTTGTATAAAACGTTCGAGTAGGGGTATTAGGTTTAAGAATATGTAGGGATATTTCCTCCTTGGTGAAATGCTTAAATTTGGCTAAGTATAGTTGATCCGGTTAGTTCTGCAGGATGAAAGTTGATCTGGATGAATGACTTGATTCCGATGAAGACTAAAGACTGATTGAAACGGATAGGTAAAGTTGATAGGGAAGATCAAGTTGTTCCAGATGAGTACATGGTCCGGATGAACTCGAGTTCTTATGGTAGAAGAGTTCTTCCAGAGTTGACTTTCACAGTGTACTTCACCCGTATGTAGACCCAACAACTTTAAAGTACATTTGTTAGTCTATTTACCAAAACCTGGACACTGTTCACTGTTGTCGCTGTAGTAGAAGCCGCTTAACTGTTTCTTCAGTAGTTTAGTCCAATATGAAATATGTTAAGTGTCTGGATAACATGTTTTTATGTTATAGATGGTGAGGATCATCTTAAAAGAAATCAATGGAACTCATTGATTTCTCTAGCTCTATATATTGTATTTCTGTTTCACTTGTAAACATGTCTAAGATTGAACAAGTTAAAGCTATTGTAGAGTTGTTGTTTATTCATACTTGTGTTCTTTACTTTCTTTGTTAACTCAAGTTCATATTACAATACAAAATATTAGGAGTTTATATTATATGGTTTCCGTCTTGTTAATATAGTGAAGTAATTCTTGTTGGATATGGTATGTCCTGACCCGACCGTTAACGTACCCAACCGATATTAACTTATAAGAGTTACACTGAGATCAACGAGCATAAAGCCCGCTTAATTAGTAACCGACAAGGTAACGAGAAATATATATATATATATATATAATATTATGGTTTAGTAATTTATATTTATTCATGAAATAAACGAGCAATCGTAATTTATTAAATCACGAGAATGACGGATGACATAATTATCACCAGTTTGACAAATATACGGTATTGGATCGGACCCCAAAGTTGTTGGGCTCAACTGATTATAATTAGGCTTGGGTTAGGGACTTGGGCTTAAGGGGTTATATAAACCCTAGATTAGGGTTAGGAGGTAATCAAGAGATCACAATTAGAAACCCCAAGTCTCTCTCTCTCTCTCTCTCTATATATATATATATATATATATATATATATATATATCTCCCTCTCTCTCCCTCGATCCATGAACCGCCGATAACTCAAAATCATTGGTATGCTTTTTCCCCCAATCGAATTTGGTGTTCTTCAGAGTTAGCGCGGTCAATGGCGAAGCTATCTTGGAGAAATCCTGGATGAATCTCCGATAATATCCGGATAAACCCAGAAAACGTCGGATCTCAGTTGGAGTCTTGGGTTGCTCCCACTTCATCACAAAGCTTCTACCTTCGCTGGATCCACTTAGATGCCGGCACCACTCACCACGTGACCCAAGAATTGCACCTCTCGTAGCCAAATTTCATACTTAGAAAATTTTGCGTAAAGTTTTTCTGCATGTAAAATTTCCGACATCTTCCTCATGTGCTCTCCACGGTCCTCTTCTGTGCATGAGTAAATTATGATATCTTATATGAAGACGATTACGAATTTTTCGAGGTAAGGTTTACACACTATATTTATCAAGTCCATGAACACTGCAGGCGCATTTGTTAACCCAAATGGTACAATGGTGAACTCGTAATGCCTATACCTTGTCCTGAATGTCGTCCTTAGGACATCTTCATCCCGAACTCGCACTTGATGGTAACCCGATCTCAAGTCAATCATAGAGAAATAGTTGGCTCCCTGTAGCTGGTCAAACAGATCATTTGACTTGGGTAGAGGGTAATCAATGCACATTCGCATTGAACCATCCTTCTTCTCCACAAAGACTACATGCTCCTATAACTGTATCCCTCTATGGCGACGAACTAGGTTTAATAAAACCTTTATCGACAAGCTCCTATAACTGGCTCTTTAAGTCTTGCATTTCGAATGGCGCAAGTCGGTAAGGTGCTTCAGCAATTGGTGATGTCCCGAGTACTAACTCGCTCAACATCATCGGAAGTAGTTCCAGGTCGAACAAAGGGTTGTTTAACCTAAAATGGAAATCCCTAACTATCTCAAAGATACTAACTTTCTGACCATTAACGGTCTCTACTATATATGGCATATCTAACTTATGCAGTGTATATTTTAATCTAGGTACACATGTAGCATAAATAAAGCTCATATTAGCTCCAGAATCATACAAGACGCTAACATAGATGTCATTCACATAAAACATAGCGGAGACGACATCGTCATTTTTATGAGCCTCCACTACAGTCATAATATAGATGCGAGGTTTACCTGTGGAAGTTCCCGCACTCTTGCCCTTGTCTTTGGTAGACTCCTTTGACTTCGGGCATTCTGGGATCTTATGCCCCTTCTCTCCGCAAGCATATCATGTGACCTGCTTGTCACACTGAGTCTGAGTGACATAATGCCCGGCCTTATCACAACGGGTACAAACAGCTACTTTCCGCCTCTTTGAATTATGTCTTCTCTACCTTCCTTGCCTCTGCCTTTTCCTCCACTATAACACCCTGGTTTTCATAAACTTGGTCAAGAACGAGGTTAAGGGTGTGTTATGGTGAATGATGAGAAGGTATAGGAATTAGGTTTATGAATCGAAAGGGGGATTTGAAATTATGAAAATTTCTAAGTAATAGAGGGATACAGTCGTATCCAGTGAAGTGGATTTGTCCGTATCCCGTAGATCGGATCCGGGCCGACAGACCCGCAAGAAGCGATACGGTCGTATTCGGCGAAGCCGATACGCCCGTATCGGATCAGAAGTATAAAAGAGTATTTGACCATTTTGGTTATTTTGCTTAGCCATTCTCGAGAACACCGACCCAAAAGCTTACCCAGAAGTGTTCTAAGGTCAATTTAAAGCTGCTGAAACGTGTGGGGATGCCAAAATCAAAGAGGTAAGGTTGGTTTTAGGAGTTATTCATGAATTGGTTATGTTTTATGAAGGAAACATGAATGTGTGGATTTTGGTCAGTTCCAGGCTAGGAGGCTAGAGATTGATCTAAAGGTGCTAGGGAGCTCCTGATCATCATAAAAGCAAGGGTTTCAGGTTAGATCATGCATGCACGAGAATTTCCTATTTTAGAAAGTTTAGGGTCTGCATATGATGATCAATGGGTATTTGCTTGTATCCAGTGGTTGGTTATAAGGGTTTATTGTTAACATGTCATGAATAAAATTCTGGTAAAGAGAACTTAAAGGTAAAACCACTGGAAATGGCCGCATTAGTAAAGTAAGGAAACCGCCCTTTTTAGCAATACGATTGTATCCAAGGAAGGGCATACGACCTTATCACAGGGTTGACAGTTCTAAAAAGTGTGAGATGCATAAATACGCTCGTATTGGGATAAGTAACGGGCATATTCATAGGATAGGCCGTATCAGAAGCCGTATTAAGGGTCGTATGCATGGGGGGATTTCATGCAAGTTAGCTTTAGGATTTAACCGTGATATTGTCGTATTGAGGAAATCAGATTCAGGCGTATCCATGCTTTGCAGTATGTAGAATGTTATGTATGTTAGAGGAATTAGCCCGTATAGTCAGGTTGGTTAGGGGGGTTAATCTGTAATCTCTATTATACCTTCTAGGGTGTCGAGAGGTGGATATTGTGATCAAAGAGGGTAGATAGTGGATTATCAAGAGATTAGCCAAGGTCGCTACGCTTAACAAGTGAGTTCTAGATGCCTTTTTTAAATGTTTTATATGTATTCGGGCTGACGTGCATACATGAATGTCTTTATTACCGGTAACTGGTTTTTATGTATGATTACCTGTTATGAAACTGTTTCTGGGATGGTTATGGTAAACGGGTAATGTAAGGAAATGATTTTTAAAATAGTTTTGGGTAAAAGAGTAAAAGGGTAAAAGGGTAAAAGGGTAAATGTAGAAATAACAGTTTGATCTAAGCTTGTTTATATGAATAAGTTTTTGGTACTTGTAGCTTTATTGGATTTGACGTGGTTAAGTGGTATCATCGTACACCGGTCTGGTAGTAGTACATGTCTGGTTGTATGAAGGGTGTGGTGGATACGTTGCGATACTTCCTATATGTAAACACCTGAGCTACAACAGGACATGATATCTGAGTCAGTCCCGTGCGGGTAGAAATCAATGATCACTATGGTTGGGCAAGACCAATAGCGTTATGTTTATGAAATACTTTTTCTGTAAATGGGTGAGGGGCTAGGGGGAAGGGTGTTTTGTCGTTAAAGTTAGAACAATGAGGCTTTGGGCATGCATGTCTAGTGTGTAAATGTTTTAGTATGGGTTAGTAAACCCAGTAGAGGAAGGAAAGGAAAAGGGAAAAAGAGGTTTTAAATGGTTAAAAGGAAAGAGGACTTCAGAAATGAGTTTTCTAAGGATAACCTGGCATTTTATAAGCAGTACTCTCTAAGGTGAGGAAGATAGAGGGGGTTATACAACTCAAAGTGGGGGATGACAATACACCCGAGGTGGCGACGATTGCTCGAGAGGAATTCGGGGGACGAAGGTCGCCCGAGATGAATTCGGGGGACGAAGGTCGCCCGAGATGAATTCGGGGGACGAAGGTCGCCCGAGGGATTAACATGGTCCTAACTAGACAATGTTTGTTAGGGGACCACCGATTATAAGAGGTTTAAGTGTTATGAATGTTTTGATTTCTATAAATGTTTTTATATTATGAATGCGATGAGGAACCTGTAATGCGTATAAACTTATCTGTTTTGTATAATTGTTTTAAGAATGGATAGAGGAATGTAAAAAGGGGGCCGGGGGGGGGGGGGGATCTTTTAGAATCAAATGCTAAAGGAACATTTTAGAAGGTTAAGGAATTTAAATGCTAGAACTTACTAGCGTAAGCTGGCAATATTAAGTATGCACTATTAGGTGAAGTCGAGGCTTCAAGATGTAAAGGAAAGGCTCATGCGTGAGTCGATCTGGCAGGCAACCTATCAGGAAGAACTCTTGGATGTGTTGGCATGGTTGTAAATTCGTGTTATATATATTTTAGAAGAATTGTTACTCTATTAACTTAGACTTGGCATATGTTAATGAAGTTTTAGTTTCCGCTACTTTGTTATATTTGTTAGTGCCTTACGTTCATGAGTAAATCTGATGAGTGAACCATCTTAGTGCGAAGTCTGGAAGGTGGCGTCACAACCATGATCCCGATTCTTACCATCAAACTTTTATTATGCCCAGATGACTCCACCTTCTTCCCAGATTGCCTAATCATTCATCAGATATGGTACCAGTCAGGATCATTGCCGAAACTAAAGTATGTGGCCTCGCACATCTCACATCTGCTCATATCTCAGGGCTCAAATCATACACAAATTGAAGGATTTTGGTTGTCTCCATCTCAGCCATATGCGGTACCAAGTTGAGCAACTCATTGAACCGACTGATGTATGTGGCGTAATAAAGTCCTTTCATCTTTAGCTAGATGAACTCATTCTCCAACTTCTCAGCTACATTCTCTGGGATGAATTTCTCCGTAACCAATTCTCGGAACCTGCTCCAATTCATGTTGTAAGCTCTTTTGCCCTCTTATTCATTTTAGTCTTCCACCAATTCAAAGTCGCTCCCTTAACTGACTAGGACGCAAACTTAATCATGTCTAGTTCAGCACACTCACTAATGACTAAAGTAGCTTCAACCTCCTCTAACCAATTGAGTGCTTTAGTCGCACTATTGTCGCCTTTGAAGAGACTTAGCATGTTTTCCATGTAGGTTTTGTATGTACAACCTCTTCGATGAGCTCTCTCCTCATCCTCCTTGTTAGAGCACAATGTAATTGTAACACAAAACAGTCAAGTATTAGAAGAAAAGATAAGATACATCCTTAAAAGAGAAAGGATACGAAAGTGTGTATGAATTACAGATTTCTGTATTCATATAGAACTACTCCGGAAATTCCGAAGTAGTTTTGTACAGACTAAAATCTACATAAATCCTCATTTCTGTAGAAAGCTTCTAATGGGAAGCATCAACAGTCTTCAAAGAAGAGTCCAGAAGGATCGGAGTTCTGGATTCAGAAGATAAATATTACGAGAAGAACAATTTCTATCTTTGTGTGAAGAACAAGCAAAATGAATGCCAACTTGGAATTAATCAAGAAGACAGTTGAAGACAGTTGAAAAAAGAGATAAATTGAATACATTCAATTTATCTCTATATACTCTGACACACTCCAACATCAACCGTCCTCAACCACCTTATCCAAATACAACTTGCTACATCTGCCTATAAATAGCAAGCTAACTTCACCAAACAAAGAAAGACATCAAGCATACAATTCAATATCTTCTCAAAGCAATTACAACATCACTCCCATAGAAAAGTTATTTCTATTGATACATAGTTATACTATAAACTCGCGTAAACCATTATTTACATTTGAGATATACAGAATAACCCTTTTTATGAATTGTTGTCTTCCAATTTGATTTACTTTCTGCAACTTATTTATCTTGTTTAATCAAATTGTGCCAACATTGTTAAAGAGCCCTTAAAGGGAATTGAGGTACTCGCCTCTCATAACAACACTCACTGAAGATGAAGAAATCACCAAAGAGGCTCTTATGAATGTCTGGTCAATAATAAGAGTAAAAACTGAAACTGTAACTAAAAAGGTATGGATTGAAGCACTCATCGAAACGAAGATCAATCCACAACAACTTTACATTTTCAGAAGAAGACTTCAGACAAGTTACTGATCTCAGAGTACCAGAAGACCCTGCTCATCCCCCAACTAAATTAGAAATTCTCAAGACCATCAATTCCTTGAACAAAGGAACAAGCTTTACCACAATCTCAGGTATAAACATCAACCAGCTAGAGAGAAAGTGGAACTGATGATGCACACTCTTATCTACGGCCTAACCACTAAAGTCGGCTCATCAGATCATGCTAGTGAATCAGTATACTCCATAATGGTCGCTATAATTTAGAATAAAAAAATAGATTATGGAGCTATGCTGTGGAGGAGTCTAGTGAAAAGAATTGAAGATAAACAAAAGGAAAAGAAAGAAATTGCCCACATTCCATTTATAAGGTTTCTTTCTCTACTCATCTTCAAAAAATGTCAGGAAGGGTCGTTGGCTATGAAGGGAGCTAAGTATAGGTCAACCACTCTGAAAATTCTGAAAAAGTTCGAATCAGGTACAACACACTCTATATCCTCTGTACCTATGTCACTACTTTTAAATATACCAGATGGTTCCCCTGTTCTGATGAAATACAAAGAAGGAATAGAACTGCAAGAACAAGATTCATCTAAACCTGAACAACCAACTCCAAAACACAGCCCACAAACATCTCACTTTTCCGAATCAGTCAATCTAAACAGAAATTCACCTGACTCTCCTATATCAAAACCACCACCTCAGCCTACAAAAAATGAACTTTAGCCCACCAAACTCACCCACTCAGATCCACATTCCTGAAATAGCCACCAAGCCCAGCCTGTTTGATGATTCTGAGAGTCATCAGCAAGCACCAACAAGTGGAGACTCAATGAGTCAAGGAAACTTGAAAAGAACCCACAGGGATTGGTTCCCTGAGGATTCGACACATGAGAATTCTGAAAAGAATTATCAAACAACACATGAGTCTGAATCATTCAGGATAAAGACAATGAATGTGGAAGACCTAGGAACATCAGATATTCCCGGCATTCTAGGCACTAACAAATCTCTCAACAGAGAAACTATTAGTAAAACTGCTGGACATATGTTGTCCACTGGTATGTTAGAAGGAGAAAGATCATCTGTTGATCCAACTCCAAGCTTACCCAGTATCCTACTCAAATCCGATCTCTTAGAGTTCTCTCAATCATTTAGAGATAAAATATTCAACTACAAAGGGATCAGAAAATTGACCTTCATGAGCTAGGAACACTCAAACACTCAAACTCAGAAAAGCTCATGAAGGTGGAAAGAAGCACAACTCAGAACACCAATTAACTAAATACTCTAGTAGATGAGCTGAAAACCTGGAAAGAAGAACGGAGCAAGGAGGCCAATAAAATTTCAGAAGACATCAGCAAAAGTCTTCAAAATTTGCAAGTTGTAGAGATAAGTGATGATGAACAAGTCGTTAAAAATTTCTCTAAAAAATTATTAAACAAGAAAAAGACTCTTGAAGATATAGGAAAAAATCAGGCAAAGAAGGAACAAGAAGAAATAAGATCAGTCAGAAGCAAACTGACAAGAAATCAACTGACCTCTGCAAACGTGGAGATCAAACACTCTTTTCAAGAAGATCAGATGAGAAAGATAGAAACAGAATGGAAACAAAAAGTAAAAGGAACAGATGAGAAAAGAAAGCCAATCGCAATCTCTGTTGAACCTCCAATGAAGAAGACAAGACTTCAAAGCAGTAATCCAAGTGAAGAAGAAGATGAAACAGAACAACTCAAGAGAAAGAACTCAAAGAAGTACAAACCTTCAACTCAAGCTTATGAAGGAATGCCACCTCCTCCACCTCCTTCTTCTTCTCCTAAGCCACCAACAAAAAATGCCCAGAAAACAACTGTCTCTCAACCTCTCTCCACCGGAACAGAAAAGAAAAACCCAGCTAAGCAAATTCAAATACAATCATCCTCATTAGCTGGATCCTTCATATCTGGATCAGCCTTTGAAGACGATTACTCTGAAAAGCAAAATATGCAAAAAGTGATTTGGGAAGAAGTTAGAGAACTGTAAGAGAAACTGCTCAAGAGTGAAGAAGACATGCCCACAATTAGTCCTCTATCAACAAAATATTTTGACAGGTCAACCGGAATACCAGTTGAGGAAGATCCAAACTACACAATGCCTTCAATCACTGAGTTCATAAAAATCAAGGCACAACCTTTAACAAAACACCTTTGGGTAGATCACTTCAACTGTTACACAGTGAAGACAAAAGATGAAAGCTTCAGGGAATTCAATAATAAAGACCTACAACAATTTAACCCAATACAGTTGGTGTCATTCATAAGGTACTTCACAAATCAACCCTAAAAAAAGAAAGGGTAAGCACTGCCTTATACCAAGGAACTGAAGCTGGTAAAAGGATGTTCAGAAGACAAGCACATGTGGATGTCGAATTAGCAAAAGAATCCAACATCCCTCTACTGCTCTTAACAAAACCAAATGAGACTATCCCTCCTGAAGTCTCATGGAGAGGATCCGACACAACATTTCTCAGCCCAATTTCTGGTATATGCTTCAGAGATCTCTCTGAAGAAAGAAGGTTCTTTAGGCTAAAACAAAAGCAGAAGTATACAAATCTGGCCTTAGAATTCTTCCTATTCATTCTAGAGAAATGCAAGACCAACAAAAACAGCACCAAGGAAATCATCAAGTCGGAAATTAATGCACTAATGAAGGAAAGAGCTGTCTTCAAAACCCTACTGGAAGAAAGTACTACACAGTACAACTTTGAAATTAACTCACTCACTGGTAGGGCAAATATCAGAAAAGACTTGTAAATCTTTAAATTATGATAGACTATACTTCTTTCATATTTCTTGAAAGGATCAACAAAAATGATCTATTTTTACTTTACTTTCTCTTTTTATTTATTTTATTCAAATACTTAGGGGGAGATTGTAAGAGCACAATGTAATTGTAACACAAAACAGTCAAGTATTAGAAGAAAAGATAAGACACATCCTTAAAAGAGAAAGGATACGAAAGTCTGTATGAATTACAGATTTCTGCATGATTTCTGTATTCATACAGAACTACTCCGGAAATTCCGAAGTAGTTCTGTACAGACTAAAATCTACAGAAATCCTCATTTTTGTAGAAAACTTCTAATGGGAAGCATCAACAGTCTTTAAAGAAGAGTCCAGAAGGAGTTCTGGATTATCAGAAGATAAATATTACGAGAATAATAATTTCTATCTTTGTGTGAAGAACAAGCAAAATGAATGCCAACTTGGCATTAATCAAGAAGGCAGTTGAAGACAGTTGAAAAAAGAGATAAATTGAATACGTTCAATTTATCTCTATATACTCTGACACACTCCAACATCAACCGTCCTCAACCACCTTATCCAAATACAACTTGCTACATCTACCTATAAATAGCAAGCTGACTTCACCAAACAAAGCAAGACATCAAGCATACAATTCAATATCTTCTCAAAGCAATTACAACATCACTCCCATAGAAAAGTTATTTCTATTGATACATAGTTATACTATAAACTCGTGTAAACCATTATTTACATTTGAGATATACAGAATAACCCTTTTTATGAATTGTTGTCTTCCAATTTGATTTACTTTCTGCAACTTATTTATCTTGTTTAAATCAAATTATGCCAACATTGTTAAAGAGCCCTTAAAGGGACCCAATACTCCTTCCTACTCACCTTACTTTCTCTCGAACCTTCGCTGCGAGTACCATGACTACGGCTGACCTTGGTCCTGCTTCTTGTACTAGCAGAAGATTCACTTTTATCATAATAGTGCCCCCAAGTCTTATCCTTTTTAGGATGATTTAATTCAGTCCTGCTTGCAGAAGTTTGGCTTGGCTTTTCAGAACCGCGTGAGTTTTGCCTTGCCTTTTCTCCTTAGCTACAAGAGTAGGGAGTGCAGATGCAATCCCTGCAACAATTTAATTTTGAAGCCTTTCTTCTTGAGCTCTCTGATGCAGTTGCTTAGAAGTTAGAGGTTCATTCACCACAACATGAATGGAGTTGTTGTCATCTTCATTCTAAACATCATCAATAGTTTGACGTGTCCTAAAACACGGCTCCTTCCCAATAGTTTTTCTAACCCCATCTTTTGGTATCGACTGAAAGATAAGCGAGACGCTATATTAGCGGGAAACATGTGTACAATTGAACATTGAGATATGCATATATGATGTGATCTCCAACATTTCCTTTTATGTTTCATGACACCTTAAGGAACACGTTTATCGGGGTTGTGGGCATTTTCCTCGAACTGCCGCATCAATACGGAATCTCAAAACAAAGTGATGTCATGAATACGAGCAAAAATCACAAACGTATGGAATCCTAAATGTATCCTAGAGTGTAGGTCATTGCTTAGATTCCTAAGTTTCACAATCTATGTATACTGCAAGAAAATCATACACAAATACATAATTCTAAACATGGAAACAAATATGACAATAAAATCCATACAATCATAAGTCTCCCAAATCATACATGGTTCAAAATACAACTTTTTAACAACATAACAATAGTACAATACAGTTACAATCCAATGGAACATACAACCAACAAGAACCACAAATACGAGTCAGAACCACATAAATTGATAAAATGAACCAACAAGTACAACAATCAAGCAAATTAAACAAACACGCTTCTACCACTTCCATCCAAGCTCTTAGCACCCCTAAGATATCAACATATGCTTAGTGTCATTTCTTCTTACCCATATCCATCCTCGCTATCTCCCTAAGGGCACTAGAGGCCTTCAACATCACCTAGGCCAAGTCTTTCTCTCATTTCTTACTAGTCGCGTTCTCCTTCGCCAAGGGGCAGTTTCCCTCCACTAACGTCGTTATTAGAGGGGAACCCCAGCTGGGCCTCGTAAGCTCAATGTATAGAGGGTAAGAATAAGGAACACTGGGTCCAAAGTAGGAGGGTCGGTGTGGCTCAACATAGGGAGCGTAAGGCAAATAAGGGTAAGGCTGCATCACATAGGGTGGTGGAGGATGAGCAAAGTACGAATCGATCAAGGGGGGATACGAAGACGCCTGAACACTAAAGGATCACTAAATATGTGGAAATGTGTAGCCATCAGAAACAAGTCCCACCTGCTGCACCTCAATCCTTTCCGCCACATATGGGTCACGTGGATCATGACCCAGTGGAGGATAAGGTAAGGGGTAGACTGTCCCGCGTAAATGGTTGTAGATGTTGCAGTCACTACTGGCACCTCCACCATCTGCTTGGATTCATCCGGGCTATCATCCACTCTCGTCGTGTAGCTGGTTGGGTCATACGCTGGAGAAGCACAAATGTAATGCTCGTGTTGGTCAAATGGGTAGCTCACATAATGGCCTGCTGAAACCTCAATCACCAAGTGGTTGCCCGAGTGTTGCGGCTGCTACTTCGGCTGTGGAGGCTGCTCAGGTTGTGTGCCCACTTCATCGACTTGCTCCCCTGCCACTTCATCATCATCAACATCTACCAAAAGTTTTGCGCCTGCGACCTCATAACCGGCCTCAATCTGCTCCTGGGTGAATCGAATCGCCTGTCCTGGACGTACTGACATCCCAAAGAGTCAAGACTAAGGGGAATAACAGGTCGATTCGGTCCTGCCTCTACCTTCTTGCCTTTGCTACTAGATGGAGAAGATGATCTGCCACATCCAAAAACCATTTTCTTATAGGTACCTATTAACGAGAAGAGTTGGCATCATATATAAAATATAATATGAGCCATGCATGCCTAGGGTACCAAACCCTAACTCACACTAAGGAAGATGCGTCCTATTACACTTATGCATATAAAAGGTTAAATACTTAAACACACAATGGAAAGACTATCAGCATCCATAGGCCTGCTAGGGTTCACCAAGTCTTAGTGCACCTACGGGTAGAAATGATAGTTTGCAAGACTAAAACTACTACCGACCTTACACTAACACACAGACTTAGCCTAACATCTAGCGTTAGCGACGTGCTTACTCTTAGAGTCAATATACGCTTAAGCTTAAGGACTATAGGAGACTCCTTATCTGCTGTAATCTCAGGCTATGATACCAACCTGTCACACCCCCTCTGCGCCCTGCCAGACGTGGGGGAGGTGTGACATTCTGGCCCGTCGGGTCGAACCCGAACCTCAAAAACAGATAAAACTGATAAAACCGGCAAACCAAAAATCACGTATATAGGCGTAGTCTGTCAATTAAGGTATTAGAGGAGTCTAGTAGCCTTAAAACACTTCCCTACAAACATTACACACAAGTTCGAGCCTTGAAACATTGGTGATTAACAGAAAACTGTTATGTGTTGTGACTTACGTGGAAAATTTTTTGCCTGAATTTAATTGTGCAATCGAAATATGTTATATGGCATGTGAATACTTAATTTTATGGGACTAATGTGATAATATTGATGGTGAATTAATAACAGGAGAAAACATAGAAAACCGGGATCAAAAACGTGAAAAACAGACAAAACGGGGACCGGTAAACAAAAGTCAACCGGAGGGACTGGTGAGACGGATGGTGGACCGCGACTTTTTCCCTGATCATTTATGACGGCCCGCAACTAGCCCAGTCGGGCAAAAGCCCTAATATTCACCTATTTAAACGTTATTAGCCGCATTTGTTGCCATTTCTTGCATCCTTAAGCCTCATTACAGCCCCTAAACTCTGTCTCAAACCCTACCATCATCTTCCTTCAAGATCCATTGAGTTTTTGCAAAGATTTAGGCTCTAAATCATCATCAAGATCATCCTTCATCACTGGTATGTTTACTTTCTTGATTTATTTGCTTTAAAGATCATCAAGATCCAATCTTTATGCTAGATCTAGTGTCGTGATGATATATTATGCTTAGATCCTTAGTCCTTGATGATAAAGTTAGAGTATTTATGAAAAAAGATTGTATTTTTATGATGATGATGATGAGATATGATAGATCTAGGGTTTTGGGTGCATGCATGATGATAAAGATTGAGTTTTGATGTGTGATTCATGTTCTAAATGCTTGATGATGATAGATCTATGCTTGTTATACAATAAATTCGCAATCTTTACGTGAATTCTTCAATAAAAGTCATTTTTATGTACATGCATGATAGTCTAGGGTGAAGGTGTTTGATTGATGCTTGATCTACGATAACGATGCAAGATCTAGGTGATAAGATGCATAATGAATGATAAAATTGCAAACTTGACATGGGGATGCATGAAAATAATATATTTAAATAAATATTTATTTTTATTGTACGAAACGTGATCATTGGTTGATGTAATGTGCATGCATGTTAATGCGAACATCTAATATGAATTGAAATATGCTAAACGTAGCTTCATGTGGCTTAACGTGTAATAACAATGTGGTTTTGACGCGAACTTAGCTTGTATGTGATAAGTATATATTTACCGAAAAAATTAATAATTATCTGACGCATATGTGTGACGCCCACTCCCAGACTTGACTCTAGAAGGGGTCACGAATCGGATTTACTCATGAACACAAGGTATCAATAGAGATAACTAAGCAGCGGAAATTTTAAACTTTTATTTATTTGCCAAGTACTACAAAGTAAGAGATAACTTACATAAGGAAATACTATCTGTCACTACGTTGTATTGCTATAACTATGCCAGCTTGCCAAAACCTTCCTTCGGTCTGATAGCTTGCCCGTCTAATCCCTTATCACCAGGGCCTTCTCATAACTAGTCGAAGCCTCACCTTGACCTGACATACATATATTTTTGGAAAAGGTCAGCTTACGCTGGTGAGTTCTATATTTTAAAAGCTTTACCTCGGTGTGAGGTTTAAAACCCTTGGACCTGCAAGATCCCTTTTTCACAGATATTTATCAAGTATAATATATATCATAACTATATAACACGTAATATTCCTTAACAGGAAGCACCCCCTATAAAACCATTTATCCCGCTATCCCTTCCTACAACCCCAACATCTATTACCAGTGTAAACCCTGCTAATATATAAGCAGAGAAATCATCTTTGCCGACTGCCGAGTTTACCCCTCTAGGGTATTCCCTATAACGGTCAGTTGCCTCGCTTTCCCTTATTTGCTAACTGTCGAGTTTACCCTTCTAGGGCATTCCCTGTAACGGACAGTTGCCCTGTTTCCCCCTATTTGCTAACTGCCGAGTTTACCCTTCTAGAGTATTCCCAATAACGGTCAGTAGCCTTTTTCCTCCTTTCTATTTGTAGTGGTCTCTAATCCCATTTAGCACTACCTCCTAACTCTCTTGTACTACTACCCGCCCTTAGTTAAATACCCGAGTGACTTAAGATTATTAGTAAACAGTGATAAGGTCTTCATATACTGCAACAAGTGGACATCCCCCAATTTACCGTTGGTGTATGTATACAGGGCGTATCCTCCACACTTCTGATATACTGGGTAACTAATATTATTATGTATATATATAGGAAGTACCAGCGACGTATCCACCACATAATAATAAAGCATATGCATCACGTGTTCTCATATAATCATACATATTCACTATAATGTTTACTAATAATTCCTTTATCACTTGACTATTTAATTTCAAAGAAATATAGCACATATCATATTTATAAAAGATTTAACATCATTTTCATAACATATCATATCTATCTATATAATATATATATATGAAAAGATTGGATGCCACGTGGCATCACCACAACCATCCTTATATTCATTTTCCCGCCTAAAGCACTCCCTATGAAATAGGCGGATCCTTTCAATTCCCATCATAACGAACCCCTCATTCCTCTCATTTAAGCACAAATCTTCTCCCTAACGATTCGTGAGCTTCGTTCGTCTTCTCTGTTCCAGTGAATCATTGAAGAACAATTGCTACGTCATCTCACACATTCCACGAAGATCGATCGCAGGTAATTTATATATGCCTCAAGATCACGAATCCTGTACGCAAAATCATCTGAAAATCAATTGTTTTTTCTATTCGATTTAACTGCTATAACGTCCTTGCAAAATCGCTACGTAAATCATCTTATAAACCCTAATTTTTTTGAGTTACATCTCTGGTTAAATCAAAGAAATCCTAAGTTTTTTACATACATATGTTCACTAAATCTGTGGTTTCATTATATTCGCTTTCTCCAGGCCTGTTCTTCTTCTTCAATTAGGGTTTTTCGTTTCATGGTCATTCGAATCCAGGTTCCTCCCCAACCCTAATTCGCTACACGGATTTGTCATTTTCGAAGAGCAACTCCAGAAGCAGAACTCGACGAGCGAAGCAGGCTTGATTCAACGTAAGAGTAAGATCCTGCATCTCGATCTAACTAATTTTCATATCGATCTAATTAATTGATAATACGTATTTTGGAATCTGCAATTTCGGATCATGGAGTGTATACTACCATCACTTGCAACATTTATTTATCCATTTTCATGAAAAGGTATTTTTTTATCTTTTAAGTTCCACGTATTCATATGTTCAATATTTTTATGTAATTCTCGCATAAGCATATCGGCTAAAGCTTCAATTTTAACCATCATCTATGAGTTATTTCTATATAATTCTCATGAGATGGTTTAGTTTCGTTTTTCTGTGTTTTACTATCTGGCTAAATTAAAGGTTTCAGTTTGTATAAGTCATGACTTTGATCTCTATTAACTTTTGCAATCTGATGTGCTGGTTTTCTAAAGCACACCATTTTGGTATTTTTTTTTTATTAATTTCACAGTCACATAAATAATTCTAGATGCGTATGACTATTGAGTTAATTGTATTATAAGCAAGATGAGTTTTTATATGCAAACATTTGATTCTAGGTTTAACTGAATTAGGACAATAATTAAATGATATCACTGATGAATAGGCTATTTATATTGTTATGTGAGGCAGAAAAGTAGATAAATGTTGTATTTCATATGTACTGTTGTTTTATCCAATAAACTTTTTCAATGTTCTGCTTCTAAGAGTTATGCCTGCACTTTGGTTGTTATGGCTACATCTGAATCGTTGTATAGTAGTATGTGTCCAATTCATGATCCTTCTTGAGGTTGTTTTAACAGGTTTGTATTTAGTTTCTCCTATTTTCTATTGACTTTTAATTGTACATTGATGAGTTTGTTAATATGTATTTGTTGCTTCAACTTACTCTCTAAAACATAAGTTTTATGATGGCATTGAGTTGAGGAAAGCATCATTTGAATGTGTCGATATGTTGCTTAATAAATGTCTTGACATCTGGTGAGTTTCTGTTTCGCATCGTTCATAACTAAACTATGGTTCCTTCTTTTACTAATATTTGGGCTAACTTTTTGTATAAAATATTAGTCAACTACAAGTATATATGGTAGGATGAAGTGTCTTTTTGCACCTGCTCCTACTCAACCCAGTTTCATATAAAGGTCTATTCTTATCTTTATTCATCTTTTATGCATATTTTTATTATTTATTTACATAGATATATTGATACTTCATTCATTCATCAACAAGAAACACAAACTCTGAATCTAAGCATACCCAATATATACGAAAAAAGACGTGTCTATCCTTACATCCAACAATGATTATTCTCTATAGACGGGTAACAAAAATAGGAAACAAAAGAACAATGTACATCCTTTATTAATATTGATACGCAATCAAAAACTTTCTTCTATAATAATCATCAAACTTATAGATATGCAACTTATCATTATAAATACCACGTTTATTTTGTTCTATGGTAACTTTTTTCACTTAAAATATGAGGAATCTCACACATTGCAAAGGCATCCATAGATAAAGCAACTGCAGTTTCACTTATAAGAAAATATTATAATTCAGATGACCTACCAAATTGAAGTACTTTGTCTATAGAAAACCCTTTCTATGAACTGTACCATATAGGAGACTGCCATTGTCATTGTACTTTAATTCATATGTACCAGTTGTGTTTATGTTTTTTTTCTAAATTATATATTGTTGCGGCTTATTTTGAAGGCTCTCATGATGTGGAGGGGAACAACATATCAACAATCAACAAACAAGTAATATCTTACTGAATAATGATATTGAAGGCCCTATAAGAACTTTCTTGCCTATGAAGCCTTGCCTCATTGAATGGGAGCTAACAAACTGCTCACAGGTACGAGAACATTGACATATTTATAGAATTTATAAATTCTTGCAAACAAGTTAAACAAGTTCTTCGAAGAACTTCAACCTCTAACTATTAAAATTACATACCCTATAAGTACACCTGTATAAGAACTATATTAAAAAAACATCTAAATAACATATTCATATAAAGATCATATTATATATGATACTAAACTTTACATGTCTTTAGACATATAAATTTAGGAACAGTGAGTACTACTTTCTGATAATCTACTTTTTTATTGTTTACTCCTTTTTTTATTTCATATATTATAGAATATAGAATGCTATTTGCATTTATAATGTATTTTTCATCAATGTGTAACAGAAAACATTGGAAAAATGTCTTAAAAAGTATTTATGATATAAGACATGATGAACCAACAAGTCGTTTTACAATGACTACGCGTCATATCTTGGTGGACCTTGATAGACTCGAGAATCAAGGTGGATATTCATACCTGCATTTTTCATTACTTAGTATATTGAATTTGACATCCTTTATGAAATAAAGTAGGAATGGTCATAAAGTAGGAATGCAATCAGAGTGATTGATATCATCATATAATTTTTTCGAATATCTTTGATAAATTTTCTGTTCCGTTTTTATTCCAAGCACTATATAAGTCACACACCTCCTTATTCATAACCACTTTATTCACAAATATACTCCAGTGTTCTTTCATCATCCTAATCAAGTACATCCATTTTGCTTTTAACACCAAATTTACTATTTTTCCTTATTGCCAAATGTAGGTTAATGGATTCCATCATAAATCCATTCTTTCTTAATTATGTAAATGTGTAATTTTATAATGTTTTGTTTGATTGTAGGTACTTTCCTCAATACAAAAGTAGTATATGAAAACAAAGAATTACAAAAACAACAAAGGTGTCAATCAAACCCAACTTCTATAAACAACTATCCTCACTTTGATGTGATTATTTTTCTTATGTTGTTAGATGTTTTCTTTTTTAGAGTTAAGGGTATTAAAAGAGAACATAACTTATTATGAACCGAATATTAGAGTACAGCGCCCTTCTTGATGCCTTTTTTGAACTTTTTTTAATTTGCCGTGTGTTATTTTATTTTATTTTTGCTCAACAGGTATCACATTTTCTTAGTGTGGCTGAAAGTTGTTCAGGTTTGTTGCCACTCTTTGCTGATTGGTCTTTGCTGAATGCACAATTTAATGAATTTAGGATTACTCTTTGTTGATTTCATAATTGCTGTCACATTGTTTAGCTAACAATTTAGGAATCTGTTGTTAATGACTGCTCATTGTTGGTTCCAAATTGGTTATACTCTATAGTAAACAAAGAACAATTTCTACGGAAAAAAGTGTAACTGATATTGGAATAAGCTGCTAAAGGAGAACTCCACAAGGAGCTGCAAAGGTGCAAGCACTTTAGTGGGTAACATGTAATTTTATTATATTATTGTAACTCTTTTATATTGCTATTAGTTGTGACTTCTTATGATTTGAGTTGAGAAGAAAAAGGTTATATAGGTTTGGAATTTTTAAGATTTGTATATACATTCTAATAATTTAAATTTTCATATTACACATAGATGGTTATTATTGTCTTTGTTTCACTATATAATTTAAATGGTTATATAGGTTTTGTTTAATTCCTACAATTCAATGAACTTTATAGAATTAAATTATTATTGTTTTTGTTTTAGCAATTTTTATAAAACTAAATTATTATTGTCTTTATTATGTTTTGGAATGACAGTTTACAAAAGTCAATGTCAGTGACTTTTAAGAGTTTGACTATATTTAAAGAATTCATGCTTTAGTCATGGTTAGTTTTACGTTGTGTTATTAAGGGTTAAGAGCAAGGATGGACTAAATTTTTTTATATTGGAAGAAGACGGAAAAGTGACAAACAAAACATCAAATGTTGTTTATAAGTTTCTATTTTAAATTTGTAACTTTTTTTCATTATCCAATGTTAATTTTTTTTTCTTTAATTTCAATTATCGAATTACATTTATTATAATATGTTATTTAAATATTAGTTTTATAAAAATCCGCCCGTGCATTGCACGGGTATCAAAAACTAGTATATATATATATATATATATATATATATATATATATATATTATCCCAAAAGCCTTTTAACAGTTTATCTATTTAAGATATTTCACGTATATGCATTTCCATAACAGTCCACGTATATATATCAATTCAATAACAATTTAACAGTTCAATCTATCCATTAACAATTAGCGCCTTAGCAATCTGATATATATCTACTCAAAGGTAATTCAACAGTTTAATACTTCAATAATTCAGATAGGCAACATTTCAGTTATAAATCATTTAGATGCATTTTATAACATTTGTATGTATATCAGCCCGAAAATATTAAAACATTTAAAACATTTAAGAGTGGGCTCATAGAACTCACCTTATCACTTTAACTCGTTTACTTGAGCCGACCTTTCGCGACGATTCCCGATTTAACCTAATTTGCGTATCGAATGGCGTTAACGCAAGGCTTTATACAATAAATACTTTCTATGTTTATTTTAACATCTTATTATCTTAATAATATTCAATTATTAAGTTTATCCTTTTTTAAAGGTCAAAATGACCAAAATGCCCTTTAGGCGGTTATCCTTTTCTTTTAACGATAATATGAAGACGCGCATTCCTATAAGTAAGCGCTCACCCCGGGATCGCTCAGGGAGGTATGCCAGGTCCCAGTTGGAATTTATGCGACATCTCTGCTTTGCCAGAAACCCCAGAGTACAGGCGCTCACCCTTCCGGTCCGCATGAACTTCTAAACATCCGATTAGCTCGGTATCTTTAATACTTTATCATTTATCTAATTTAAGCCCATATATGTTTATTATATATATAAACATGTTATCATACCAAAAATCAAGTCCCCATACCCTCCGGATTATTTTATATTAAATAATCATATTTAGAAACCTAATTTCATGAATTTCTCGTTTTATTATCAAAACTCATTTTTAATTCAAACCAACTTAGGGTATTATCCATTATAACATTTTATAATATCCTTTAAAAGCTCAAAGCTTAATTCGACATCGTTTAGTCAATTTGGGCAGAGTAACGTTATGAAAACCCTAATTTTATTTATTTATTTAATAAATATCAAAACCCTTAATAAAGTGAAATAAACTTAGGGCTTTTGTTTATAATATCATTTTATAATATTTCTCAAAATACCAAGCCCTAATATAGTCCCGATTGGTTAATTTAGCAAAATTCCCTTTTTGAAAACCCTAATTTTATATAATTTTTAAATAAATATCAAACCTTCTCCAAACATGAAATTAACTTAGGGCTTTCTTATATAACATCATTTTAAGAGTACCTACAAAAATTCAGAGCCTAACTCCCGCTAGGGATGGCAATGGGGCGGGTTTGGGGCGGGTTTGAGTAATCCCAACCCCGTACCCGGTTATAAAAGTCAGTCCCATACCCGGCCTAAAACCCGTCGGGTTTCTAGCGGGTATTTACCCATCGGGTATCGGGCATACCCGCGGGTTTCGGGCATTCCCATCGGGTATACATTGGCTAACTATTAATTTATATTTATCACAATTATAATAAAATATCTCAAATAACTAAACATATATAAGTTTAATAATGTGTAAATCAATGTTTTTTACAAATAACTTAGTATTATAGATAAAAGTAAAAAATAGATAAATAAAATCATACAACATATACTTAAAATAAATAAATAAAATGAAGAAAAATATAGCGGGTATATATTATCGGGTAATCGGGGCGGGTAAACGGGGATATCATCAAATCCCATACCCGTCCCATACCCATGAAAAATTTCAAAAGTAATCCCATACCCGGACCCATACCCGATTACCCGACCCATATGTGTCGGGTTTCGGGTTTTCCCGTCGGGTTCGGGTTTCATTGCCATCCCTAACTCCCGCCCGATTGATCGAATTTGATGTTTTAAGCCCAAGAACCCTAACTTTAACCCATTTCTAGAACTCGATCATAACAACAATATTATTCAAAACTGATAGAGGGCTATTGTAGATCATACCAAAGTATGTAGAACTGCAGAAGATGGTCTCCTAATTCCTCCTGGTTTGCTCGAAATTTGCAGAGAAGGGTCGCGGATGAGGTTTAGGGTTTATGGGAGATAAATCTCGTGAATTGGCGAGTTGTTATTGCCGATCTGAGGTCCGTTTTATAGTAGTCGGGATCGCCCAAGGTCCCTCCACGTTCGTAGGTGAGTAATCCGGCATAAATGACACGTTAGGGTGGCCAAACGTAGGCTGCAAGTCGAGCCATTTGTCAAAAACGCGACAGACACGGCTCGCGTATCGCGCGGACCGAGGGCAGTCCCTCGCGTACCGCCTGGCGTCTTTCAGGTAATGACAACTTTAGTCCTTGTACTTTTTATTTACTTTTTAAGCCCATAACTTCTACCAAACTGTTATTTTATGTACCGAATCATTATAAAACATGTCTAATAAAGTTTCTAAGGCTCGGGACACCCTCGACGATATACGTATACATACGTATATATTTTTATATATTTATATATATATATTTTTCATTATTTACACCTTTGGCCCCTCAAACTTTACAATACATATCATTTTATGTTCCGAATCATTTTAAGACATTATTATAATACTTTTTAAGTCTCGGAATACTTATGATAGTATATATACATACGTTCATATCTTTCAAAGAATTACAGTTTTAGCCCTCCAACTTTTATCTTATGCATATTAAACCCTAATCTTTTGATGTAACTATCATTTTACGTCTTACAACCTTCCTAAACATATTTCTAACATATAACAATATGTATACATATATATATATATATGTATATTTACATAAATTACACTTGCTACCCTTTTATTTTCTTGTTCATTATTAAGCATGCATTCTTCACACGTTTAACTAATCAAACATGTATTTCCACATATATATTCATCAAATGAATATGTCACGTGAATTCATACTATATTTATCATATATTTACATGTATTTCAATATAGTGTAATCGCGTAAAGTCATATTTGTCCGGTTATTATTTATTTCTACCGTATTAACTCTTAAGCACGTATTTCATTCAAATAACATGCATATCAATTATCTTTGATATAAAACCCATATTATTTCATTTTCTTTCCTCATGTTATCAATTAACACATACATCATTCATGCAATACTGTTATTTATCAGTTTATTACCCGGTAGTGGGTAAACATGCATTTTTCAAACGTTTTAACACGTTTAGCTTTCTAACACATATATCATGTGTATTAATCACATTAATCATGTATCCCTCAAATTTCGGGATGTTAGAATATGTATGATCATGTAATTGCTTGATTATGTGTTTACGCGCTACTGGCCAAATTAATCATGGGTTATACACGTGTAAGTCCTAAGTCTCCTACCTCGGGGGGGGGGGGGGGGGACGACAAGACTTTGTAAGATCGCCGCGTCGATCTTACATCGTACACGTGGGATGACGTCATAATAAAATATAATATATTATATCACCCATGCATGCCTAGGTACCTATCACGAGAAGAGTTGGCATCATATATAAAATATAATACCACCCATGCATGCCTAGGGTACCAAACCCTAACTCACACTAAAGAAGATGCGTCCTATTACACTTATGCATATAAAAGGTTAAATACTTAAACACACAATGGAAAGACTATCAGCATCCATAGGCCTGCTAGGGTTCATCAAGTCTTAGTGCACCTATGGGTAGAAATGATAGTTTACAAGACTAAAACTACTACCGACCTTACACTAACACACAGACTTAGCCTAACTTCTAGTGTTAGCAACGTGCTTACTCTTAGAGTCCATATATGCTTAAGCTTAAGGACTCTAGGAGACTCCTTATCTGCTGTAACCTCAAGATATGATACCAACCTGTCACACCCCCTCTGCGCCAATGTGTATTCGAGTTAAACTATCTATTGTCTGCGCGTTGTTGGAACTGTCGGTCAACACAGTCATCACTCACACTGTTATGGGTCATATGTGAAGTCTAGGAGGATTTACCATCTTTATCAAGCGTTTACTATTTGGATATCTATTTTTTACCCTAAGGTGAGTTTATGGCCCCTACTCTTTACTATTTTTGAAACTCAGGGGGTGAAAATATGCGGTAACTTTTCTTGTATAACTGTACTGAATTGTTATACCATCCGTGGACCATAGTGATTTGTAGTACGTACCAGTTAATATCTCGGATAGCGAGGAAATATTTAGTGAATCTACTGAGCCTGACGAGCCCTACCCCAGCTAGTCGCTCTAGCCCCACTTGCCTTACCGGGAGTGGAACGGGTACTATATTATCCTATTGGAGTCATGGTGGCAATGCATGACATAAAGGCAAAATTCTGTATTTCTAAGTTAACTCTAGGGACGTGATCACTAGGTATCACAATCTTGTGGACTAACTATCTATGGGTTTAATAAATCAAGTGTATTTGTATGAATGGGTGGGTCTAAAGGGAGACTAGCTGCTTTTATCCGGATTGAACTGTGAAATGTTTGTTTGAAAAACCTGTGAAGTCACCAACCTTGTGTTGACACCTTTTAGCATGTTTCTTCTCAGGTCCTTAGGCGGCACGGCTAGGGCACACTTGCTAGGTGATGCATATCATTCATAAACATTTGATGTGTGTCACATTGATGCCGGTGTGCATCCAAAACTTTTTAACGTGTTCGGTTTAAATTATGCTTCCGCAACTAAATTTGTTTTGACAAACATTATGAACTTTAAACTCTAAACTATTAAACGTTTTGTTTATGCATATAGTATGTTTTTTGTGTCTGATGACTTAGATCCCGGTATATCACGTCCCCAGTGCGATGATACTCTATGGGTGGAATTTTGGGGGTGTGACAGGAGGTGTGGACCAGTTGCCTGTATAAGATCTCGCAGAAGTAAACAGATAGACCACAAATAGTAAAAACAAACATAACAGACATCCAGTCTACCAAGGACGATATGCCACTGGTTTAAGCAGCTTACATACAGTTTACATAGTCCAAAAGGCCCCAGATAGACCTTAAGACCGAATAGCAAAAGGAGTATAGATACAATGAGGGTGTAGTCATGAGAACATCAAAAGCGAAAAGTACAACAGGAAGATCTATTTGTTGATCCTACACAACCCGCCTATCCCTTATTGTGAACATCACCTGTTTCACGGTTACATACCTGCAATATGAACCAAAATACGTCAACAAAAAGTGTTGTTGGTGAGCCGTAGCTAATGACTCATAATATTAATAAAGATCTTATAATAAAGTGCGTGTCATGATATCTGCGTCTTGTCTAAGGTTAACCAGCAATCCAATAGGCATGTGCGTGTAGTTGTGTACCTCCCTTAATGTTACAAACATATACGTCATATCCTCCATAATAACCAAATTTTAGAGAGTCTAGTAGATATGAGACACATGGTCTACTTCCAAACAGCTGCGAAGATACAAATATATGCCCCATCAAAATTCAACCAAATGGGATTAACCCAAATGACCCAAGAATCCAACTAAGCAGGATTCCCAGTAGATAACGACTATGCAATTCATAACATGATAGAACACATACATATTTGCACATTATTCATAGTAAAAATATTTTGACAAAGTTCATATGCACCCCAAAACAATTAAGTAAAAGTGAGGGAGCTAACGGACTGAAAGGGATCAAAGATGCAAATTACAGAAATAATTTCACGTGGGATCCACATCAATCAAGGATGCAAAGCATAGAAAATATATCAATATACATAATCAGACCTGAGCTTGTAGATAAAAGATTTATGGTTCGGTTGGAAATAGTGTCCACAATACCCGGAAATAACCGAATGTATCAGTACAAGACCACATGAGATCCTCGGGTCGACCAAGTAGTATGATACCACTGACCAGAATCAATTAGCCCATACTCATGTCCTAATATAGGCTTGGTTCAAGTCAGTTAATCAAGATAATAACCTAACTATCATTAAGGCCGTCGCGGACCGTTGGCTACATAACATGCATATCGATGGTCCATGAAAAACATAAACATCCGGGTCTTAGGTTATTGTTGTGGTCTGTCGGGAGACATCTAGCCGACTAACGGTCCGCATGGACTAATTTGTCTTCTAGTGACTTTTGCTCATTTTCACGTTCCAGTCCCTTTTACTCAACCGGTTTCAAACAAGATGTATCCAGGACTCATTTTAACCCGTTTCCAGACACTGAGGCCTTCTGGCTCATAAACCCGGGCACCCGAAACTTGCCAAAAGTGGAAATAATGTCACAATGAGCAACTTTGGAAATCAAGAACATAAGAATACATTAGGGTTTCCATTATCCATGACCCAAACTCAGTATATGACTAATCTCACCACTGAAGTGGTCTTAATATCATAAACCCATGTAAATAAGTTTCCAATTATAGGAGTAACGACCAAAATGACAAAGAATCGATTTCTACACAATCGGGTTTCCACCATTTGACTTAAATCTCATAACGTGACCCCATGGCCACTAAGATGAATCTGGTTTCAATGACACACATCAAAAGTTGCTAAAAATAACAAATACATGCTTGAATGCATAAAATGCTTGTACCTTTAGCAATGGGAGGTGTACAAACAAACTTTAAGCCAAATCTTCTCTTGGTTTGGCTCCTAGCAGATTGATATCTTCAAATCAACAGCTGCATGGATGATGAAAGTCAGATTAGTGATAATGGTTTATCGAGACCGTTATAAATCCCTAACTTTATTTAGATTTGTAGTAGCGGTAAGCTAGGGTATCGAACCAAGGGAATCGATGGTTATTCACTAATTGACTAAATTATTAACTAAATTAAACCTAAATTACTTAACCTAATTTGCGAAAATAGAAAAGTGCCTCTTAGCTGTTTAGCTTGGATTGGTTGATTCAACTAAATTAACTAACACTAAATTACTACAAACAATTATTGAGTTCTACCTTTTATGATATAACGGTAATCACTTTAAGATCCGGCCTAGTGAATTACTGATTTCGCACGTTGGGAATCTAACCTAGAAACCACATAGACATGGTTGTGCTAACATTCATTCAACCTAACCAACTGATTATTATGCACGTACTTAGTATAGTCCTAGAGCTATGCAATTAAGGTAGTCCGGGAGCGGGGGGGGGGGGGAGGGGGGTACGAACAATAACAAACAATTAGAATCAATCGAACAAATAACACTAAATTGATGATTGTCACAAGTCACAAATTCATCCAATGTTAAAATCCTAATTTGAAATCAGCACAACCCTAACCTTCACCTAAAGTGATTACAAGGAAATTAGCCAGACATGGCAAACGTCGAAAAAACAAAAATTGAAAAGATTGCCATCAAATACGAGTCGAATGCTTGAGAAATCGTCACCGAATGCTTGGGAATTGTCTGGAATTCGCAACCAGCACTTCAAAATCGTCCAAGAAAGCAGAAGTAGACAACTTATGGCATCACACTGGCTTAAATAGCCAGACCGTAAATTTTTGCCGACTTCACCTCCGTCGCGTAGCGCGACGATCTTCTCAATATAGCTTCGCGACATGATATCGCCAAATTAGTCGGGATCCAATTCGTAGACACACGTCGTGTCGCTAAGAGCAATGCTCATCCCTCGTGACACGATCTCCCTTGATTTACAGAACTCCTCTTAACTTTAAATCTTGAATCCTACCCGATTTCTTCACATTAACACACCAACCTGCAATCTACAAAACTATACAAAGTGATGTGTTTCCAACCAGATATAAACCATAAAACAGGGAATTAAGAATGATAACACATGATAAATTACTATCACGTCACATCCCCACACTTGTCTTTTTTCGTCTCGAAAAAAACTGCAACAGGATCATAGCTGGGAAACTAACTCAAACCGGTTACTCATAACTTCAGTTCCAATATAATACACACATAAACATTCTGACCGCAATCACTGGTATTTCGGTCCGACTAAACCCAAACACTGAGATCAAAGGCCCCCAATAGCAATGGTTAATTTAATTTTCTTTTTCATTACCACCTCCAATCTACCAATTGTTTCCGACACCTAGAAAGTCATAAGTCTACCTAATCCCGTCTCAAGGCTTTCAAGGAAAGAATTCAACCATATAGATTGTCCTACCACCCTAAACCAAATAGTCGTCTATATCAGAAATAATGGAAATGAATAATGATGGATGAAAGGAACTTTGAGCTTCATTTATTTATTTCCTTATTTTTTATTTTTTTTCTCTTTTTCTTTTTTCTTTTTTTTTAACATAAAATCAAGCCACTAAGGTCGAAACCCAGAATCTCACCAGAGGCACCGTCAGAGAGTCACTATCCCCCTTTCTGGTACATTGGGTGTTGACTCAAAACCTCATCCATAGGCGCATCAAACGAGCTTGTAACCCGAGAGGTAGCACGTAGAGTCTTGGCCCTTTCATCGCTATCTATTTATTTAATTAATTAATTACTAAACAAAACTCAAAGTCGGAAAGATGAATGATGGGGCGCCATTATTTCTCGGATTTGCTCTCGCAAAAAGATCATAATGTGTCGGGTAATTTCCAAGATATATGACTATTTATCCTAAAGTAGTCCTTTCAACCTAATTTTGACAGTTTCAACATTCCTAAAAACTCCTAAAGTGGAATCCACTATGGCTTCATGAATTTATTTCAATTCAACACATTATTAACCTGCTAAGGGATATTTAAGCACTATGATCATCTGGGCCTAACAATGCATCACAAATTAGATGTGTACTTTACTTATTCACAAATCATAAATTTTTATTCATTTGTTTGAAAATTAGCTCCCAACTGTACTATCATTTCTCGTGTACTTGCAAGTAATTCCAAAGACATTTTTGATTTTTTTTATAATCAACTTGAAAGAAACTAAACTATCTAAAAATGGAAAATCTTTTTGGGATTTTTTTTATATTTTTCAAATTTTTTTCTTTCCTTTTTCAAAATTAGCTCAATACTACCTAAAAATCAAAAACTAAGACGTCCTTTCCCCCTCCCCACACTTGAGTTCGACATTGCTCTCAATGTGATAGAAAAAAACACGCACAACGAATAAATTGACACGAACGACAAAAATAAAATAAACTAAGTTCAACAATAAAAGAAAATAAAATAAAAATAATAAGCAAATATTGGAACACACTCCCCTGATTTAGTCGTGTAAGCTTCCTCAAGAGTCGTGCACCAATGTTTTAAAAACCGGTTCAACCGGTCCGGTTCAACCACCAACCGGTCATCATACCGGTTTTTTAATCCCCGGTTTTTTGGACATAACCGGACCGTTTTGAACCGGGCGGTTTTCCGGTTTTTTTCGGTTCAACCGGTTTTCTGACATTTAAGAAATTTTTTTTTTTTAATTTATTGTTATTTTTTATTATTTTTCAAAGTTTAAAACTTATATTTTATTATGAAATACCTATTTGGTATTATTTTTTAGTGGATTATCATTGTATTTTAACTATTTTCGTTGTGGTCTACAAATTTATTAACATTTTTATAAAAAAATATATATAAATCCTCTAACCGGTTCAACCGGCCGGTCTAACCGGTCCGACCGGTTGAACCGGCCCCGGAAAGTTTTCCGGTTCAACTAAAAAACCGGTTTTTAAAACATTGACGTGCACCACAATCTCCATTCAGAACAAATGTTGTAGATCACCGCGTTCCAAACAACGAATGAGAGAATACAAATACCTTCTTTGATCATCACACATTCTAATCATCACAAACATACCCATCATAACATCATATATATATATATATATATATATATATCAAAATAATCACAACCTCCCCAATCGGTTATCCCGTACATGTACCCCCAGTATAATATAATATTAAGTACAAACCAACATAATGGAAACAAAATAACCAAAAAGTACAAGGAAAGAAAGTAAACCGATCAGGTGATGTGTCTGCAAACTCTACTCTGCCGCCTCGTCTCCAGCACCTGTCATCTCCTCATCGTGTGTCCCATAACTACCAGCTCCAACCCCAGTCTCAGCAAAATCTATCTCAGTACCTGATCCTCCAGAACCACTAACACCAGCCCCAGTATCAACCTCCTCTCGCACCCTCTCTCTCTATACATCTCTGGAATCTCATTACCCTGATGAATCATTTGCAATCTTAACATCCCCTCAATCCTATCAAACCTCTCATCAATCCTCTGATCAATATGATCCATCAACTGATCCCTCAATACCAATAGCGCCATCGGCTCTTGCCTCGGCTCTCTCCTTGGATGAATCGGATGGGGGCGCTCCACACCGAATGTAACTCGTTGCCTGTGTGGAGGCACTCCCCTCTGTATCGCCTTCACAGCCTCAGTACAAGCCAGAGGATGCTCAACAAAACCTTCCCTCATCGGCATCCATACCGGAGGGTCTTGTAACGAAACCATACCTGCTTCCCTCAATTTTGTCAAACCAAAACCCACAGTCAAAGGTCCCCTCGTCAGATGTGTGGCATGATACCTCTGAAATACCCCAGAATGAGCAACAATCCTCGTGATATACAGCCTAGATCAACTCTGGAATTCGCACACCCACGACGAACCCTCTGAAAAGACATCAGCATCAAATAAGCAAGGTTAAGGTCATGGGGTCCCTTAATCGCTCTCATGCAGATCAAATCGAATCGGTTGCACTTGTCGGCTCCAGACTTACATCTGATAATGGTGCAGGCAATAATCCGGTGAAGATAACGGATAACTGGATCACGAATAAATGATGTCGTAACAGACGCAACATACTCATAATCAGCAATCGTCCTCCAAAACGCTGCTATCTGACCATCAGCAATACCCTGGGGATGAGGTCTCTGAAAGTATCCCCTCGGACCAGTCTCAAAGGCTGGAAACTCTACCTCAGCCTGAGTATATAAACTCGTAGCCACCGCAAACTGCTATATACTTAGCTCGTACACATGTCTCCCCACCGCGTACGGCTCCGAAAAACGACCTGACTCCAATCGAAATGTAGAGTGGAACTCTAATGTCAGCTCCCTATACTACCTAGCCCCATAAGCCAGTGCCTGCCTCCATCTAGGCGTTAACCATGCATCATCCCTATATCCAGCAGCTTCTCGTACTGCACGTACTCGGGCGTCCCCTCAGCAAACTGCAACAAAGTGTGCTTTCCCAACACCCTCTGGTCCTCCGGAATGGGATCAACAGTGTGATCTGGCACCACCTCTTCATGGCAGTAGGCGATCGTCCTCGCCTGACGCTGTATGATAACTGGAGGACTCGGCTCTCTACACAGCCGCTTTAGCGGCCTCGGGATCCACTACCCGGTGGACGATCAGCCATCTTTGCAAAACAGATGTTAGAAAACACAAAATAACAATAATCGCAGATCACGGCCCAAAATCAACAAAACAATCGAATTTCTAAACTCAGGGAACCCCATCGTGGTGCAAGGAGAAATCCTCAGCCCAGGCGACATGATGTCCAAACATTCCAGCAAACCCTAATTTCGAAAGCGGATCGTGGCGCGAAGGTACTAAGCAGAGGCTCGGGACACGATCCCTGGGCCGCTAGGCAAAAATAAAATCGGGGATCTCTCGGCCCTTTTTATCCAAAATTCAACTGAACACACCGCATTCTCGAGCACACACAATCACAATTCGTACATTTTTAATCTATCTCGTACTTGGGTTTCACTAATTTATGCTAATCCTACATAGAAAACAGAAAACATACCTATCTGACCCTAACATTACGAGCAATCAACTGAGCTCAAGAAGAAATACATACCCGGTAACTGACAGAACACGAGTAAACACGGTGATCGGTGGTGGTGCTCGCGACGTTTATGCGGTTAGTCCGGTGAATGGCTCGGTGATGTGGTGGTCGATTTTTGTAGTGGCGGTGATGGCGGACGTGGTAGGTGGTGATAGCGATGGGTGGCGACGATGGTGATGATGGTCGCAACGGAGGGGAATGGAGGTGTGGGTTATGGTGGTAGTGGTGGTGGTGTAATAGCGGGGGTGGGGACTTAGGTTAAAATGATCGAAGACCTAGATAAAGATATATATTTTTTGAAATTTTTGGCACGGATCGTGCCGCGAGGCTCTTTGTGGCCAGATGACACGCCACGATCCCCAATTTGATTGGCAATTTTGACAATTTTTTATATACTAGACCTAAGTGGTGACAGCAGAAGGAGCTTCAGCCCACAACTCCTCTAACTCACACAAATTCAACTTTCTTTGTCTTCTCGCTTCATCATAATCCAGATTCAATTCTTTAATCGCCCAATATGCTCTGTGAGCAACCTCCACTGGTAGATGACATTCTTTCCTATAGACCACCCAGTATGGAGTCATTCCAATAGGTCTCTTGTAAGCAGTGCGATATGCCCACAAAGCGTCATCTAACTTGATTTCCTAGTCCTTTCGGTTAGCTCGCACTGTTTTCTATAGAATCTCTTTAAGCTGCCTATTGGAGACTTCAACTTGCCCGCTCGTTTGCGAATGATAAGGCGTTGTAATTCTATGATCCACTCCATATCGCTTGAGAAGTTTGTTAAACCAAAACTTCTTGAAATGTGATCGTGATCACACGGGGGACTCCAAACCTCACAAAAATATTAGATTGAACAAACTTACATACCACCTTGCTGTCGTTGGTCTTTGTTGCTATCACTTCCACCCACTTTGAGACATAATCCACAGCTACCAGAATATATGAAAACCCATTGGAGTTCGGGAATGGACCCATGAAATCAATCCCTCAAACGTCAAAAAACTCTACTTTCAAAATCGGCTGCATGGGCATTTCATTACGCTTCGAGATACTCCCCATTTGTTAACACCGATTACAGGCCCTAGCAAATTCATGTGCATCCTTAAAAATTATCGGCCAATACAAACCTGATGACAATACCTGACGTCCCGTCTTCTGACCACTAAAGTGTCCTCCACATGCTGACTCGTGTTGTAAACTAAGAACACTTGGTACCTCTGCATTCGGTACACATCTCCGGATTATCTAACTGGGACCTATCTTGAATAAATCTGGCTCGTTCCACACATAATTTCTCGCCTGAGCCTTAAACTGCATCATCCGTTTGGATGACCAGTGTTCTGGTAATGTACCTGCAGCCAAAAAATTCACAATATGATCATACCAAGGTAATATTGAAACAGAAAGTAAATGCTCATCGGGGAATGTTTCATTAATACCCAGGATATATCCCTCTTCAATGTGTGGCAATCTCGATAAATGATATGCCACCACATTCTCTATCCCCTTCTTGTCTCTAATCTCCAGGTTGAACTCTTGCAATAATAGTATCCACCGGATTAGCCTCGGCTTGGCGTCCTTCCTTTCCATCAGGTATCGGACGGTGCTATGATCTGAATACACTATCACCTTGCTCCCCCAAATATAAGACCTGAACTTATCAAGAGCAAAAACAATTGCAAGCAACTCTTTTTCAGTAGTAGTGTAATTCAACTGTTCCCCATCTAGAACTTTACTTGCATAATAAATTACCACCGGTTTCTTGTCTACCTATTAAACCAGAACCGCCCCGACCGTGAAACCACTAGCATCACACATTATTTCAAAAGGACACGATAAATCGGGTGCTTGCAAAATTGGTGCTTCAATTAAATTATTTTTCAAAGTGTTAAAAACATATAGACACTCATTATTAAAATCAAACGGTTCATCTTTTAGCAACAATTTGCAAAGAGGTTTTCTAATTTTACCGAAATCTTTGATATACCTCCTATAGAAACCGACGTGTCCCAGAAAAGCCCTTACTCCCTTGACATTTTTCGGGGGTGGTAAAGTCGAAATAACTTTAATTTTTGTCCGGTCCACTTCCATCCCCCGACTCGACACAACATGGCCCAAAATAATCCCCTCTTGGACCATAAAGTGACTCTTCTGCCAACTTAAAATCAAATTTGTTTCAATGCATCTATGTAAAACTTTGGTCAATTGGTCTAAACAAGCTTCCAAGGATGTGCCAAAAATTGAGAAATCGTCCATAAAAATCTCTAAAGAATCCCTGGCCATATCTGAAAAAATTGCCATCATACATCTTTGAAAAGTGGTCGGGGCATTGCACAGCCCAAATGGCATTCTCCTAAAAGAAGGAGTACCATAAGGGCATGTGAAGGTGGTCTTTTATTGGTCCTCAGGGTGAATGGCAATTTGGTTGTACACCGAGTAACCGTCTAGAAAACAATAATATTCCTGACCGGACAATTTCTCAATAATCTGGTCAATAAAGGGCAACGAAAAATGGTCCTTAGAAGTTGCGGTGTTCAACTTTCTATAATCAATGCAAATTCTCCACCCGGTTAGCGGCCGAGTGGCTATTTCCTCACCTTTTTTCGTTTTTGATTATCTGAATGCCTGCTTTCTTCGGGGCAGTTTGAATTGGACTTACCCATGCACTATCTGAAATCGGGTATATGATGCCCGTGTCCCACCACTTCAAAACCTCCTTCTTGACAACTTCTCGCATGTTGGGGTTCAATCTTCTTTGTGCATCTCTTGACGGCTTTCCTCCTTCAGTGATTATTTTGTGCATCACAATTGAGGGACTGATGCCCTTCAAATCCGCTATCGTCCATCCTATCGCTGCTTTCCGCTCAGCCAACACCTTGATCAATGCACTCTCCTATTCTTCAGATAAACCTGCAGCAATGATAACCGGAAGTGTGTTATTATCTCCAATAAATGCATAGTTAAGATATTTGAGCAATTCTTTTAATTCTAAATTAGGATGTGATTCAAGTGATCGTTTCAATTTAGAATCTATGTGATCTAGCAAACTCTCCACATGATAATACCAAGGCGGTCTTCGCTCCTGAACCGCTAGCAACTCATGTCTCTCTTCTTCTCCCTCCAGCTCCTTCACTACACCTGCACTTTCCCTGCCAAAAATAGCACACTCCTCGGTGGTTCCATCTTCCTCATTGCAAGCAAAATAAGGAGAGACGGTTCCATCGACAACGTCCGCTCGAAAGCATTCATCGTCTTCCCGAGGGTCAGTTACATTGCCAAAAACACTCAATATTATTTTTCAGTTGCCGAATGTCATATCAACAATGCCTAGTTTGCAATCGATTTGTGAATGGCTCGTGCTAAAAATGGTCGGCCCAAAATTACCGTTGGTTGAGAATCTTTTTCGACTGACACATAATCTAAAACCAAAAAATCCACTGGATAGAAAAATCCATCAACTTTGACTGACACATAATCTAAAACCAAAAAATCCGTCAACACTCCCCGGGGTAGTTTTGGGGTCAAGTCAACCAAAATCACCGAAGTGTTGGCTTTTTTCAAAGGTGCAAAATCGTACTGACCGTACAAGCTCCCCGGTAATATACTAACACTAGCTCCAAGATCCAACAAGGCACGGGTCATTTGAAAGTCACCAACTTGAATTGAAATCATTGGTGCCCCTGGATCTTGCAACTTTCAAGGTAAAATACCTGAAATAATGGCACTCACTTCTGAATTTGCATCAAGTCGTTTTGGAATTTTGTAATTACGTTTTTGAGTGCACAAGTCTTTCAGGTACTTTGCATAGGCCGAAATTTGTTTAATTGCTTCTAAGAGGGGTAAATTTATCTTTACTCGTTTAAACACCTCCCACATTTCCTCTTGATGCGGCCCCCTTTTATCCAATTCTTTTTGTTTTCCCGGTTCAGTTAATGCTTTAGGAAAAGGGATGGTATTAACCTCCACACCCTCTTCCTTTGCTTCTTTTTCTTTTTCACCCATTACCCTATTTTTTACTCTTGAAAAGTGACACGGTTTTTACTCTTAGGGCTAACAGGTTTGTTTTCAACCGGTTTTTCATTCATAACAATTTCCTCTTCATCATCACTTATTCAATCCTCAACCACCCCATCAACTTGTGTTAGAGGTGTCCCGGCCTTATTATCTACTAACTTACCTGACCGCAACGTGGTGACTTTGTTGATTGGCACATGTCCTGTGTTCTTTAAACTGGATGCCTGATGTTGCGGGTTGATGGTGGTGCCACTCGGCAACTTTCTTGGATCTCATTTTGATGAATCGGCCGCCAATTAACCCACTTGTTTGGCCAAGGCTTCATGGTTTTTCTCTTGAATTTCAAACCTCCTCTCAAACGCCTTTTGACCCTCAATGACGAAATTCATCTTTTCCATCATTGCAACAAATTGAGCTTGCATTCCATCCTCTTGTTTTTGTTGAACTTGCTGGTAGGTTCTTTGTTGATGGCTACCACCCTGGTTGTATGTGTTTCTTTGATAACCTCCCGAATTGTTCCCTTGGCGATTTTGGTGTTGCTGATATTGTTGTCCTCCACCCTGCACATGAGAACCTTGAAAATCAGGATTTAATTAATTATTTGCATTACCATACCTGAAGTTCGGATGATTTCGCATATTCGGATGGTAGGTGTTGGAGTTGAAATCGAACGGTTTCCCATGAACATAGCTCACGTCCTCCTACACACTACACATAGAAGGACACTGATTTGCATAATGTCCCAACTCTCCGCATGTTGCGCAGATCACGAAGGCTGATGCCGCTTTTGCTTCCTCACTTCCACCACCCACTTTAAGTTGAGTGAACTATTTCTCCAACAGAGCATACTTCTTCTCCAAGCTCTCATACTTCTCTTCTGCATTATAGTCCACTGCCTTTAGTGCTGCCTGTGGTCTTCTAACTGACTGGGCATGTCTCTTTGATGTTGTGGACAATCGCTCCATGTGAGTCCAATCATACGACTCAGGATTTGTCAGAAAAGTTCCATTGCTAATTGATAATAAATCCCGAGCGTCATCCTGCAACAAAACATCATAGAAACAATGAATTAGATCCCACATTTCAAAACCATGATGTGGACATTTTCGTAAAAGTTCCTTGAATCTCGTAAAAGCTTCATGAAAGGGCTCCCCTGATGATTGCTGAAAACCTCTGATAGCTGCTCGGCCCTCACTGGTTTTGCTCATAGGATAGTACTCGTCTAAAAATGCTTCTTGCAACTCTGCCCATGTGTGTATGCTTGCGGCTGGTAAGCTATCAGACCACTAGCAGGCATGATCCTTGATTGTAAATGAGAACGTCATTAACTTAACATCTTCGGTTGTAAATCCGGTTGCTCCAATTATGCTGCAAGTAGACTCGAACGACGCTATATGCAAGTATGGCTCCTCCGTCCTTTTTTCCATAGAACTCTGGAAAAAACCCCAAATACTGAGGTTTCACTTCGAAGGCCCTGCCACTTTGTGAAACTAGGGTAACAACCGCTAATGAACTCAGCATAATGAAAGGCTTAATATGATTCTCCACTTCTTGAGCTCGGGCTGGTGTCACTATCCTTGGAACTCTTCCTTCAATGTGAATCTGGTTTCTTCCTTTATTATTAAGAACTTGAGGTACACCCTGAGGAGGCTGATTGTGAAGTACTGGCGGTTCTTGTCGAGGGTTAACCGGAGGTTATTGTCGTTGTGGGTTAGCTTGCACCGACGGTTGACCCCTGTACCGGTACCCAATGTCTTCATTCGGGTCGTACCACTCTCGGTACCATTGCTCCTCCTGTTGTTGCCAGGCTTGCTGACCCCCATTTCATACGACTGCATATCCATACCCCTGTTGTTCAAAAATTATGTTCTGCTAGAGATTAGGTTGGTGTGCATGGTAGAACTGCTGTGGTGGGGGTTGTTGATAATTTGGTTGGGGTCGCTGTTGTGGAGCTTGGCAAAATATGGGTGGTTGTTTTGGTTGAATCGGTTGTCTTCCGTGGTAACGAAGATCTTCCGCCTCATGATGTGATGACTGAGATGAATGGTGAGACCTCGGGCGACCATCTAGAGGGTTATCAAGGTTGGGAAATTGTTGTCGTAGAAAGACTGGTGCATTCTGTTGTGGTGGTTGGTTTTGTGGTGGAAATTGAGGGTCTTGTGGGTTTTATAGATTTGGGTCATTTTCTGGTGGAATGGGTGGCTGCGGTGGGTTCTGTTGTTGGTTCTCCATGTTCCTTCTACTTCTTTGCTCAGCTCGGTTCTGCCGAGCTGCTCGTTCAATCTCTGGATTATAAATCAACGGTGATGTCTTTTGCGAAAGTCTTGTATGCATACAACTTGCACAAACCTGCAAAACAGTCAAAACAACGCAAACGGGTGACGTAGCACTGCTCTAGAGATTGTCAGAAACACGTTAGAAGCAACGAAACACAAAGTTGGGGGGTCTAAAAATTAGAAAAATTTATGTCAAAATAGATCCAATCGTGGCGCGAGGATAGCAAGGAGGGGCTCGCGTCATGATAGGGTGAATTTTTTCCAATTTCTTATTAATTTTTTTTTATATAACAGAAGAAAATGCAAAGAAAAAGAATAAAACATTATTTTTGGATTTTTGAAAACTTTTAGAAATTTAAAAACAACGAACAAAAAAATCAACTAACAAACAAGCGCACGATTCTCCGGCAACGACGCCAATTTGATAACGATTTGTCGAGACCGTTACAAATCCCCAACTTAATTTAAATTTGCAGTAGCGTAAGCTAGGGTATCGAACCAAGGGAATCTATGGTTATTCGCTAATTAACTAAATTACTAACTAAATTAAACCTAAATTACTTAACCTAATTTGGGGAAATAGAAAAGTGACTCTTAGCTGTTTAACTTGGATTGGTTGATTCAACTAAATTAACTAACACAAAATTACTACTAACAACTGATGGGTTCTAATTTATATGAATTAACGGTAATCACTTTAAGATCCGGCCTAGTGAATTACTGATTTCGCACGTTGGGAATCTAACCTAGAAACCACATAGACATGGTTGTGCTAACATTCATTCAACCTAACCAACTGATTATTATGCACGTACTTAGTATAGTCATAGAGCTATGCAATTAAGGTAGTCCGGGAGTGGGGAGTACGAACAATAACAAACAATTAGAATCAATCGAACAAATAACACTGAATTGATGATTGTCACAAGTCACAAATTCATCCAATGTTAAAACCCTAATTTGAAATCAGCAGAACACTAACCTTCACCTAAGGTGACTATAATGAAATTAGCCAGACATGGCAAACGTAAAAAAAATAGAAACTGAAAAGATTGCCATCAAATACGTGTCGAATGCTTGAGAAATCGTCACCGAATGCTTGGGAATCGTCTGGAATTCGCAACCAGCACTTCAAAATCGTCCAAGAAAGCAGAACAAGACAACTGATGGCATCACATTGGCTTAAATAGCCAAACCCTAATTTTGGCCGACTTCACCCCCGTCGCGTGCCGCGACGGTCTTCTTAATATAGCTTCGCGACACGATCTCGCCAAATTAGTCGGGATCCAATTCGTAGACACGTGTCATGTCGCAAAGAGCAAGGCTCCTCCATCGCGACACGATCTCCCTTGATTTCCATAAATCTTCTTAACTTTAAATCTTGAATCCAACCCGATTTCTTCACATTAACACACCAGCCTGCAATCTATAAAACTATACGAAGTGATGTGTTTCCAACCAGATATAAACCATAAAAACAGGGAATTAAGAATGATAACACATTATATATTACTATCACATCAATCAGATGGGTTGATCATCATAAGCTTCCCCAAAATGGGTTTTTCCAGCACAATCAAGACATTCTTACCTCGATTTCACTTGTGCTTGCTCCCGGATGCTCTAGGTCGGCATGGATCGGACATTCAAATGCTAAAAGACAGTAAACACCCACTGAGATGGATTTTCCATAGCAAGCAAGTGAAAAGAATAAGGAAACAAGGGTCTAGGAACACTTACAAGCTTGTTCTAGATCTTGGATGGAGATAGATTGCCTTAGGATGGATGGATGAACCTCTCTTGGATGAAGAAAAGACGAGAGGGAGTAGAGAAAACACACGGACCCAACCCGGTGGGTGTCGCACCCGACCCATCGGGTTTCAGGTTCCTCCGGACCGTGGGGCACATAACAAGCCGTCGACTGTCCGCGACGAGCTCCTTCCAGATTTGTTTTCTCATTTTTCTGGCACATTGTAATCTGGTCTTTTTGAATTTTATCAGGGTGTTACATGGTGAACGGGTAAAGATCCCCGCTGCTGTTACAACAGAGGATGGGCCTACACGTGTGATAGTCTTTCACTATAAAACCAAATGCATCAAACTCAATTGTAATATTATTGTCGGTTGTTAACCGAAGAACAGAATCAAGATTTTTATTGAGATTAGCAGAAAAAAGAATACTATTTAGTTTAAAATGTAGGTTGGGTGGGGAGATTGTGGTATCACCCGTTCCATGAATGGCCATTGTGTAACTTGTTAGGGGTCAATTTCAGGATGCTTACAGAGAAGCTGCGTAATACTAGGGATCTCACTACGGTTTGGGAATCCCGTCCAGTCAGGTATCCTGAAATTTAATTATCGACTAACCCTTATTTTTGCCATGTGCTTTATTCGTTTTCAGGGACGTTAAGGGACCTAACCAACTCCTGAAGACTCGGTCCATAACTAACTGGCACGTGGAGAAGTGGGTCGCGTCTCCCTCAACGGTCAAGAGAAGTGGAGAAAGAGGATCCCGGGAATCCCGGATAGTTAGTTAGTTGTTATTTGTTATATAAATCGAGGATTCGATCAGTAGGAACACACGACACAACACAACACATTCTCTCTAGCTTACTTGCAAACACGAATCACTGTAACACTTAGCTCTGATCGATCAAACCTCCAACCCATTGTAACGAATTGCTTGATCATTAATAACATTGACTTGGTGGCGGTTTTTCAGCCGGCACCCGAGGTTTTTATCCAGGATTCTCAGAGGCAACTCGAAGGATTCTGGAGTTTTCCTCGCTAAAATCCTTGTGTTATCATCCCAACTTGGAATACTTGCTCACTTGATAGTTAAGCACGCTACCTCACAATCTAAGTTTGGAATACAGGATTCCTAAGTGAATTTTTGACCAAAACAGTTTGGCGCCCACCGTGGGGCAAGTGGTGCTTAATCCTACCAAAATCCCATATATCATTCACTTCATTTGATCTCCAATCCCAAAAATGTCAAACCCGCAAAAAGCTGTCTCGGCCTCTACATCGTCCTCCATTCCTCCTATTCCTTCCCTTTCAGGAAGCCAGAAGAAGACCAGTGACCGTCAGAAGAAAGTAGACGAGCAGCCGAGAAAAACTGATTATCCTGTCTTCACAGGATCCCAGGTTCAATCTGTTGATCCTGTTATTACTAACAATGATTTGTTTTCCTTGATTAAGCAGGTAAAGAATCAAATGGATCAGCAAGAAAAAACCAACTTAACGGTGATGAAGGAGATTGAAGAGCTAAAGAAATCTAGGAAGCCCATGGAAGAACAGAGTCCTCTGTTCCCTAGGCATCTTGATTTCAATGCTTCAGGATCCTCAGATCCGTCTCGCTACAATTACAAATCAGCATCAGGCTTTACTACAGCCCCTATAATGACTTCTCAAGCCGCCGGATATGCGGGAAGTACTGCTGGATTCTCAGGAGCTGTCCCACCAGAATCCTCACAGTCACGCTACAAGGGTCCTTGGATTCCACCATTGTTGGGATCCTCAGCCTTGCCGTCTCAAGGATATCCTTTTTCTGTTGGAAATCCAAGCCAGAACCCTCAAGGATATCAATACTCTAACCCTTCTGTTTCTGCAGGAATCTTTAAGACCAGCTCCTCAGAAGTGCATGACGGAGACGTTATCCCCATGCAAACAGCGACTACCACAGAGCCGAGCTTCCCAGCGGGCTATGGATACGGTTCCGGGATTCCAGTCCAGAATCCTGACCCAGGTAACATGTCCAATTCAATCCCTATTGTTTCTAACCAGGGTGCTCCTTATGATGCAGGTATTCATCCAAGTATCGCCAGGGAGCTCCAGAAGTTGAAAGAAATGATATCAAATGTTCCGGGGATCCTGAAACCTATCCCTGAAGTTCCTTTGGAAAGCCACAAGATCTCTAGATTTGCCTGGCCAATATCTCAGGTGGAGATCCCGAAGCGTTTCCAGACTCCAAGCATGAAGCTCTATGATGGAACCACAGATCCTGAAGAACACGTGGCACATTATCGGGAGCGTATGGAGATCAATCCCATTCCGGCAGGAATTAAAGAAGCCTGTCTATGCAAAGGCTTTGGTTCAACCTTAACAGGACCAGCCATGAAATGGCTACTGAGCATTCCTCCTAACACCATTACATCATTTTCTCACTTAGTTAACTTGTTTAACAATCAATTTTCTTGCAGCAGGACCTTTGAGAAGCTCACAGGTGACCTGTACCGAATAATTCAGAAGCCAGATGAGCCTCTCAGGGATTACATTGCCAGATTTGGACGAGAATCTCTTGAGATTCCTAATCTGGATATGGCAGCAGCCGTGGAAGCCTTTAAAATGGGGCTCTCCAAAGATTCACGTTTTTATGATGACCTTGTCATGGCTCCTTGCAGGAACCTCGACGAAGTCCGCAGTAGAGCCTTGAGATTCATCCGTTTGGAAGATGACAAAAGGATCCACCAAAGATTGGAGGTTCCTAAATATGATCCTAACAGCAAGAAATCGGAATCCCCCGGGAAGCCGTATAGATCTCGTCCATACTCCAAACCGGAAAATCACAAAGTCAATGCCGTCGACCAAGATGATGATGAGGAGGAATATCCTAAGGTATCTGAATACTGTTTTTCCGTTGACATTGGTGGTTTGATGTGTGCTATGCAGGATCTAGGTGAAAAAGCAAGATGGCCCAGGAAGGATACCAAGCAAGGATCCTGGAAAGACAAGACCAAGTGGTGTGCCTTCCATGAAGATTTTGGCCACCTAACAGACGAATGTATAGCACTCCGAAAGGAAATCAGCTACCTACTCAGTAAGGGGCATCTTAAAGAACTGATTGGCAGAAAGAAGATCAAGACTCAGGAAGCCGACAAGGTGCCTCAGAGAGCAGCTTCTCCACCCCAGGATGCCCAGATAATCAACTTCATCTCAGGAGGCTCAGACATCTGCGGCACTTCGTATTCCTCAGCCAAGAAGCATGCTAAGGAGTCCAAATCTGAACAGGGTGACAGACCTGTCCGGACGTCCACCCTAACTCAGGACAAACTTATATCTTTTGATGAGAGTGACCGTTCTCATGTTCAGGATCCCCATCATGATAGTCTTGTGGTTACTTTGTATATTGCTAACCATTTTGTTCGCAGGATCCTGATTGATAATGGAAGCTCAGTAAACATAATCCGTCTTGATGTACTCAAAAAGATGGGGATCCCGGAAACTGAAATAGTTGCAAGATCCTCAGTTTTAGTTGGCTTCAGCGGTGAAACTAAAAGCACCGTTGGGGATATCAGGCTGCCGGTATATATAGAGGGGGTAAACTCTATGCAAAAATTTTGTGTTATCGATTCTCTCTCTTGTTGCAATATTATTCTTGGCAGGCCATGGATTCACGAGATGAAGGCAGTCCCTTCAACTTATCACCAATGTATCAAGCTTCCTACACCCTGGGGAGTTGTGAGAATTGAAAGCGACCAGCAGGAAGCTAAGAACTGTTATTCAACTTCAATGAAGAACACCACTAAGGTGACGAAGGGATAGCAATTACAGAAAAAGGCACCTGAATTGCAGGAGGACAGGGAGCTGGAAGTCAAAGAAGTGCCTCTAGACCCTGGGAATCCGGAAATCAAGGTGCTCGTGGGAACAAGCATCCCAGCAAATGTTGAGCAGGAATTACTCCAGCTTCTCAAAGCCAGAACTTCAACTTTCGCATGGAAGCATGAAGATATGACAGGTATCCCTAAACATGTAATTACTCATAGACTTGGTTTAGATCCTTCTTTCAGGCCTATACAGCAAAAAAGGAGGAAGTTTGCTCCAGAGAAGAATATAATCATCCAGGAGGAAGTCGACAAGCTTCTCAAAACAAAGATGATCAGAGAAGTCAAGTACCCTAGATGGCTAGCAAACGTGGTGGTGGTCCAGAAGAAGAATGGAAAGTGGAGAGTTTGTGTCGACTACACAGACTTGAACAAAGCCTGTCCTAAGGATCCGTTTCCACTTCCCCATATTGATGCTATGGTGGATGCCACGGCTGGTCATGAGATGCTCACCTTCATGGATGCCTCGGCAGGATTCCAACAAATTCAGATGGAACCATGCGATCAGGAGCATACGGCATTTATGACTCCAACAGGTATATATTGTTATACTGCTATGCCCTTTGGTTTGAGAAATGCAGGTGCCACCTACCAGAGGCTCGTTAATATGATGTTTAAAGAGCAACTGGGGGACACGATGGAAGTCTACATAGATGACATGGTAGTGAAATCCAAAAAGGCTGAAGATCATGTCAGGGATCTCCAAACGGCCTTCGATATCATTGATCAGTATAACATGAAGCTCAACCCCTCTAAGTGCCACTTTGGGGTGCGAGCTGGAAAATTCCTAGGTTACATGGTTACTGAAAGAGGGATAGAAGCAAGTCCAGAACAGATCAAAGCGATCCTAAATTTGAAGTCCCCATCGAATGTGAAAGAAGTACAAAGGTTAACAGGGAGAATCGCAGCGCTCAACAGGTTCATTTCAAGATCCTCGGAAAAAAGTAAGGATTTCTATGATATCCTGAGGAAAAACAAGAAGTTCGAATGGACTGAGAAGCATGAAGAAGCCCTGAGATGCCTGAAAGACTACCTGTCAGCAGCCCCGTTATTGATGAAACCAGATGATGGGGAGCCGCTATATTTATATCTCGCTGTTTCCGGAAGCTCAATCAGTGCAGTCTTGGTAAAAAACCATCAAGGTCAGCAGCATCCGGTATATTATGTAAGTAAAACTCTGCTAGACGCAGAATCCAGGTATTCTCACCTTGAAAAATTAATTTTATCTCTCATAATGGCTTCCACTAAACTTAGACATTATTTTGAAACCCATACTATAACTGTGATGTCTAACTATCCTATCAAGGCAGTTCTCAGGAAGCCGGAAATGTCAGGAAGGATGGCTAAATGGGCAGTCAAACTGAGTGCCTACGACATCAAGTATGAACCAAGAACGGCAATCAAGTCCCAGGCATTAGCTGACTTTGTGGCGGATTTCAGCAGTGACATTGAACCAGAGGTTGAAAAGGAAGTCCAGCAACTTGAGAAGCTCAAAGAAGACTGGATCCTCTATACCGACGGCTCCTCGAATGTCAGAGGAACAGGGCTGGGAATCCTGCTAAAATCGCCACAGGGGGACATAATACCTCTATCCATATCCTGTGAATTCCAGGCTACCAATAATGAAGCTGAATATGAGGCTTTAATTGCTGGATTGCAGCTGGCTAAGGATATGGGAATCCTATCTATACAAGTGTTTGTTGATTCTCTCTTATTAACTAACCAATTTAATGGCTCTTATGCAGTGAGAGGGGAGAATCTGATCAAATATCTTGAAATTGTTAAAAAATTGTCTCTATTTTTCGAAAATTTTAGTATTTCGCAGGTACCAAGAGAAGATAATGCAGAAGCCGACGCCTTGGCAAACTTGGCTTCATCACTCAGGATCCCTGAGGATATCAAAATTCCAATAACTCACATCTTGACGCCAGCGATAGCTCTACAGGAAGCTCAGGCTGTTGACGATGATACAGGTGCAGATGTTGAGAATCCTGAAGATGCTCAGGAATCCTGGACCAACCCGATCCGGAAATATCTCAAAGATGGGGAAATTCCAAAGGGCGAAAACCCCAGAGCTTTTCGCACAAAGGTAGTACCCTATACTATAATTGATAATATTCTATATAAAAGATCTCTTGCAGGTGTCTACTTAAGGTGCTTAGAGAAGTCAGAAGCTCTAGAGGTGCTTGAAGATATCCATAGTGGAGATTGTGGAAACCATACCGGGGGCAGGGCACTGTTCTCTAAGGTTCTCAGGTTCGGATACTATTGGCCAACCATGAAGAAGGATGCCGCGAGCTTCTCACAAAAATGCGATGCTTGTCAAAGGCATGGCAATATCCTCCACCAACCTGCTGAGCATCTGCATCCTATAGTATCCCCATGGCCCTTCATGAAATGGGGCATGGATATTGTGGGTAAGCTGCCAAAGGCTCCCGGAGGAAAAGTGTTTATGCTTGCCATGACGGATTACTTCTCCAAGTGGATTGAAGCAGAAGCCTATGTTCAAGTGAGAGAAAAGGAAGTGATATCCTTCATCAAGAGGAACATCCTCACCAGATTTGGGATTCCGGCAGAGATCATATGCGATAATGGCTCCCAGTTTATAGGCAAGAGAACAACAAGCTTTTGTGAAAGCTGGGGCATCAAGATGATCACTTCAACACCTGTCCACCCTCAAGCTAATGGGCAGGCAGAATCCAGTAATAAGATCATAATCAACAATCTCAAAAAGAAGTTGGGCTCCAAGAAAGGTAAATGGGCTGAGGAGCTGCCATTTGTCCTTTGGGCAGACAGAACTACACCTAAAAATGCTACTGGCCAAACACCATTTTCGTTAGTGTTTGGGGCAGAAGCTGTAATTCCTACAGAAATGGTACTCCCGACAGCCAGAGTCAACTGCCAGGATCCTGAAACCAATAGCCAGAATCTCCTTCAGGATCTCGAAACAGTTGAGGAGCTCAGAGATATGGCCAAAATCCGGATGGCTTCTTATCAACAGCGGATAGCGAAATCTTATAACAAGAATACCAGGCTGAGAAGATTCCAAGTAGGTGACTTGGTTTTGAGGAAAGCTTTTCAGAATACCACCAATCCTGCTGATGGGAAGTTGGCACCCAAGTGGGAAGGCCCTTACCTTATTGATTCTGAAGAGGGTAAGGGGGCATACCGTTTGGTGAATATGGAAGGAGAACCTCTGCCAAGAGCCTGGAATGCCATACACCTCAAAGCTTATTTTATGTGAGAATCCCGTTGAGAATCTCAGGCAGAATCCCACGGATCCTCAATATATAAATCCAAGGTACGTATGCTAATCCTATTTCAATTAATTCTTATTATTTTTGTGATAAGTTACTGACTTAAGCATCGGAGTGGTGTTAGCTAGGCTAACACCCACCCCTCACCAAGCGTTGAGTGTTTTGCAGATTTTGAGAATCCTAGAGAATTTTGGGTATATCCCCAGTTAGAGGTTGGCCACCTCTCCTACGTTTAAGGTATCCCGCATACCTTCTAAGGTTTGAGAGGCTGACTCCTCTCCTAAGTTTGGGTAATCGCCAGTAGCGCACGACCCTCGCCAGTAGCGCACGTTGTCCCCCGGTACGCTAAAGGTGGCCGGACCAGTCCACTCCAGGGGTGGCTGACAATCTTGTCACTGGAGGCTGCTGGGCGGATTCTCAAGGTTTATAACACTGACGTGTTATCTAAGGTTTTGGCATTTTCATGTCACGTACGTATGGGCTTGTCCCCAGTTTTGGCTTAGTCCCAAGTTTATCGGGCTTGTCCCCAGTTTTGGCTTAGTCCCAAGAATCCCGGGTTTATCCCCAGTTTATTTTCAACTTGCTTATTCTTGAAGATATCGGCTTCGGCCGGAGGCCAAGAAGCCTCTCAAAATTGTTTCAGGTTTTCGAAGAAACTGTGACGAATGCTGAGAAAGGTGCATTCAGGATTCCCGTAGGAATCCCAAATCAGGTAGAAGAAGATATAGTTATCTGGAATTAAAAAATCGACTAAAGTAAAATTCCAAGGTCAGTTTTTACTATTTAGGTTAACCTAACATGTTATTCAAAGTTTCGAATGGTTTTCCAACATACAAGTCATTTTTTAGATATTTGATAAGTTTTTATAAACTAATTCTACCAACCAAAAATTTCAATACAAAAGACAATATGAGAAGCCAAAAGATACTGATATTATTTATAGCTATTAAAGGTTGTGAGCTTCTCAAGCTTCGTCCTGAAAACCTCAGGATCCCTCCACTTGAGAAGCTCGAAGGTCAAAATATTGTTTTTAGGAATCCTGGTTTCGTCTTGCAAACTGCAAGATCCCTCCACCAGGATCCCCAACCATTGTTGTTACTTGTTCTAACATTGTTTCAGCGAAGACAAGGAAAGGAAATTGTTTAAGACACACATCAAAACAAACTGCAGACTAAAAAGAGGGCTCAGACCGTTGCATCGTCCTCATCGCCCATCGCCTTCTCGGGAGCTTCCAACTTCCCGCCGGCATCTTCCTCGTCTGCCATCTCCACAGACTTGCCCTTCTCACCCGCGTCAGCACCAACAGCTTCAACCAAGGGAAGCTTGTCTCCACCACTCGGGATCCCAGCTTTCTCCAGTTTCTCCAAGGATAGCTTCCAGGCATCCACAGTCCATGTCGAGCATGTAAACCCATCAGCTTGAGCCTCCGCTGCCATCTTCAGCATTGCCTGGAGCACACTGCGAGCAGCTGACTGCTTGGAAACAGCATCCTCCACCTGTGCAGCAACCTGGAACTTCAGCTCCTGCTCTTTCAGCTTGTGCTCATAATTACGGGTCTTCCCCTCAGCTATCTCGCCCTGGATGCGGATGGTATTCCTTGCCTCATCAAGCTTCCTCTGGACCATTGCCAGCTTGGTCTCAGCCTCAATACACGCGGCGCTAAGCTGCTCGATACCCTGTGAAAGAAAGACAATGGGAATCTCAGCCACTTGCCGGATGCCGCTAAGGTATGAGAATCCTATGTATACACTTACCAGTTTTGTCGTTGTGTGCAGGCTAAGAAGCTTGTTACCAGTCTCCGCGGGGCTCAGTCCATCAAAGCTTTCCAGGAATACAGTGCTCTCCGAGCCCTTCCTCTTCTTGCTGGAGGAAGCTGTTTTGGCTCTGGTAGTGGGAGGTCGGATGCTGGCCAGGGGCTCGGGCTTCTCCTCTTTCATCTCCAGGTAGGAGGTCAGGTCATCCAGAGAGAATCCAGTTGCAGGTTTGGGAGCTGTTAGTATGAAATAAAGAAAGCAGTCAGGATAGGGAAGCCTAATTCAAAACATATGCACGAGAAGTTCAAATTACGTACTAGACATGACGGCTTCCGAATGGTCGGCTGAGAAGCTTTGTTCGCTGTTGGCACTCTCGATGGCAAAGGTCCTGTCTGCAGGTGGGATTTCCAGGAAAGTAGCAGTTCTCTCCACAGCTTCTTCGGTTACTTCAACAAGATCAGAAAACTTAGGAGCTGCAAGAAACAACAAAAATATCATTAGCGAAATTCAGGGAAACTCAAAAACAAAACCTAATTCAGTTTCCTACCCTTTAAAACCCACTTCATCGGCAATGAATCTCCCCCAACAATGGATTCACGCTTCACAAAAAAGAACTTTCTTTTCCAATCATGGTCATTGTGTGACGCACGAGGAATCAATTGGGAGTAGGAAGAGCGAGCTTGAAGAACAAAGCGACTGAACCCGTGGGTTCTCAGGTTGTAAGCGGCACAAACTTCAGGAATTCCCATTTCAAGCTTCCGGGAATTGTTCAGGTTGTCAAGCGAAAACAGAATCCTCCACACCATCGGCATTGTTTGGGAATAACAGAGGCCGGTGATTTTGAAGAACTCGTTTACAATGGCCGGAAAGGGGTAGGACATCCCAAGCAAGAAAGGGTAATAGAGAAAACAGACCCAGGTGTTTGACATGCAATCGGCCTTCAAACGGGAATCGAAACGCCGAATGATGGCGGACGACGGAAAAAGACCGGATTCCTTCAACTGGCGAATGTCGTTGTCGGAAAAGTTGCAGGTTTCTTCTTCATTGAAGGGGAGAATCCCCTGATCAACGAAATCCTCAATGCCTAACGAGGAAGAAGGAGTGGCGGAACGGGTATTCTTCTTCGCCATGACCGGAATAAACAAAAAAAGAAAAGATGCCGGAAAAGAAGAAGAACTGACCTGCGATGACGAAGAAGCTCGAAAGGGTTTTTTGGGAGAAGATGGTGAGATTGTGATCTCGGAATCTTGTATTTAAAGAAGAAGTGATGATGGCTATCCCATCAATCGGACGCCGAAAAAAACGTCCCATCCAACCGTATTTACCGTGATAACGCCGTAAACCTCTCAAGTTAATTGAATTTCGCCAGCTGTTAATCTTATCCACAGGCAACCGAAATTCAGGGGCAATTGTTAGGGGTCAATTTCAGGATGCTTACAGAGAAGCTGCGTAATACTAGGGATCTCACTACGGTTTGGGAATCCCGTCCAGTCAGGTATCCTGAAATTTAATTATCGACTAACCCTTATTTTTGCCATGTGCTTTATTCGTTTTCAGGGACGTTAAGGGACCTAACCAACTCCTGAAGACTCGGTCCATAACTAACTGGCACGTGGAGAAGTGGGTCGCGTCTCCCTCAACGGTCAAGAGAAGTGGAGAAAGAGGATCCCGGGAATCCCGGATAGTTAGTTAGTTGTTATTTGTTATATAAATCGAGGATTCGATCAGTAGGAACACACGACACAACACAACACATTCTCTCTAGCTTACTTGCAAACACGAATCACTGTAACACTTAGCTCTGATCGATCAAACCTCCAACCCATTGTAACGAATTGCTTGATCATTAATAACATTGACTTGGTGGCGGTTTTTCAGCCGGCACCCGAGGTTTTTATCCAGGATTCTCAGAGGCAACTCGAAGGATTCTGGAGTTTTCCTCGCTAAAATCCTTGTGTTATCATCCCAACTTGGAATACTTGCTCACTTGATAGTTAAGCACGCTACCTCACAATCTAAGTTTGGAATACAGGATTCCTAAGTGAATTTTTGACCAAAACAGAACTGTTACCAACGACGATTCCATTCAACTTGTCATTATGGACATAAGATGAGAATGTACTTGAAGTGTGAGTCATATGGTTTGTTACTCCCATGTCAAGGTACCATCTGGGATCCAGATTGTGCTGCATGGTGTGTAATCCTTGCTCGAGCTTTTCGGTGTATATACTATAGTATCCCTCGTATCCAGCGTTTGTTTGAGGAGTTAGACTAAGTAAACCCGGAGAGGAGGTGACCCGTAGTTGTGGTTTCCGGGTATACCATAAACTGTGAGTAGCCGTAAACATGGGTAGAATTCGTAAGCAGGTTCCCAGGGTGGTTAGAATACATGTTCATATTCTTTTTTAAACAAGATATTCTTCAACATAGAGATCGAGAAGGAGTCCGGCAAAGACGGCGCTACTTGCAAAGCTGCTACTATCAGAAGGAAAAAAAACCTTTCTGTTTGTTGAGAGATGGAAAGCAAGAAGCAAAATTAATTTCTTCTAATAATGCTGCTGCAACCACAAATCACGTACACAAATATATGTTATGTCAATTTCTTCACCCAACAAAATAAAGAAACCTTTCAGAATGATGGCAGCATAGCATCCATGATCCAAAAAAAGTTCCCGCAACGAAGAATAATTGCAACCACAATTGTAGATGACACCAGCAAAAAACACAATGAAACTATATAAGTATTGATGCTTTTCGTGGTGCTCTTCCTGCGTTCCACGTGCAACAACAGAAGACAAAAAAAAGTCCAAATTCAAAGGTTGGCTTTATCCACGTGGGAAAGACTACAACCAGCAAACTGAAAATTACGGAATACTGAATCGAAAAGAGATGCAACTTCCATTGTGGTGTAGTGGTGGGAAGCCTGTATTCTTTATTTGAGACACGGGTTCGATTCTTACGGACAACACTTTGAAAGGGGCATTGGCGATGAGGGGAGACTTGGGGCTGAAAGGTCACAAGTTCGATCCCTGAGCTCCCAGATTTTACCACTCGGCCGCTCACGGAGGTGGATTTTCCCTGGAATGAGCTTAACTGGTGTAAATAGTCCCCGGGTTTTTTGGGGCATTCGTTAGCCGTTCAAAAAAAAAGAATCGAAGAGAGAGAAATTTGTCATAGGAGGAATTGAAGATGGCGGCTATCGTAGAATTAGGGTTTAGAAGAGGTAGGATCTTTCGGCTAATTTATACCATAATATTTTGACTGGATTGACTCAAAACGTCTCATTCTTTTTAATCACACTCCTATATTTATAATTACAAGGCATAGTTATAATTACCACAATATCCTTATAGTATTGAATATTAACAAGTAATGTCTTGTCGTAGTCTAAGGGGTTGTTTGATAGTTGCTAACTGGGTAAGAGCTGATTGAGTAAGCGGCAATGTTGCAAAAGACGCTAGGCGGTACCTAGGCGGTCGACTAGGGAATTAGGATTAATCGGCCTAGGCGGGGATTAATCGGGGATTAATCGGTCCTAGTAAATTACAAAGATTTATAAATTTTCTAGAGATTATATATTGTAATATGTCAAAATACTAAAAACACTTCAAAAACTAGTAGTAATAAAGACTTCTAATATAAATATATAAGTGAAAAAAAGAAATTAAATTTTTTTTTTAATTTAACCCGCCTAAAACCCGCCTGGCCGCCTAAAACCCGCCTAAATCCCGCCTAGAACCCGCCTAGCCGCCTAGCGCCTAGCCGACTTTGACCGACTTCGACCGACTTTGACCGATTTTGACCGATTTTGACCCAGGGCGCCTAGACAGCCCGCCTAGCCAAAAAGCACTACGGACGATGCCCGCATAGCGCCTAGGCGCCGATTAATCGGCCGCCTAGGCCGCTTTTTACAACCCTGGTAAGAGGTGAGTGAGTAAGAGCTGATTGAGTAAGAAACTTTGGTTGAAACTTGGGTGTTTGATAGTAGCTGACCGGGTAAGAGCTGACTGAGTTTTTTTTTTTTTTTTGAACAACAGCTAATTTGTTCAAAACATTTTATAAAAAAAATAAAATAAAATAAAATATAAAAGAAATTTTAAAACAAAAAATCAATACAATAATTTTTGTTGTACGTGTTAAAAAAGAAATGAAACACATTCTTTTATAATAAAAATATTTCTTTTTAATTAAATAAAAATACGTTTTTAAAGTTAAAAAACCATAATTGTATCCTCATTAATATAAACGATAAAAAAATAATAACAAACTTTCTGTTTTATCTTATGTTTAGTGATAATTAAAAATAACCAACTTTAAAACATACATAATAGCTTAAAATTCAAAGTGTCATACAAAATCAAAATCAAGCATAACTCATACAAATTTAACTTGAAGCACTTGAAAATAGTTGATTAGCAATCTGGTTCCGCAAAGTAGTCATATATTCAACGCCTTCTGAACCTCATTCTATGCTCTCACTTCCTCCACCTTGCACATTAGGAGTAGCCATAGTGATTTCTTCAAAGTCCATGTATATAACAAATCAATTCCAAGTTCCTAGTGATAAGAAAACTCAAAAACATCCTAATAATATAATAAACTGATAAGCTACCATTAAAAACATCAACAATGAGCATCAACAAAACATCAAGTAGACTTGAATATCCAAACAATGAGCATCATCAGTGAGCATACAAATAATCCATTAAATGAGCATTTTTAGAAACTATACAAAGCATTTTTATATACAACAAATCAATTCCAAGTTCATGTATACAACAAATCAATTCCAAGTTCATGTATACAACAAATCAATTCCGTATCATTTCTAATAAACAGAACCCAAACACACCCTAACATGATCAATTATTACAAATGCTAACACAGATTTTGTAATCAGAATGCATTTTCATAAATAAAATAGCTATGATTTTGGTATCAACTTTAAATTTTGGAGTTCTTCTAAGCTACTTAAACCTGGTCATATAACTCATATTTGGGGATTCAAAACAAAAAACTAGCTCCAGTTGTAGTTCAAAATTGAGATTCAATTCATTACAACTAAAAGCAATTTCTCAAACTTGCGTCTACTTAACAAAGCTAAAACACACATCTGCTCACTATCATAGTTTCACATAACTTTGTACCAATTAACAACATCTTCTCAATTCGTATGAAATTTGTTGAAATTAAACAATTCATATCACTAAGATCAGGATTAATGTTAAGTTGTAAACCATAAACTTTATACATCCCATGTATATCTTTGTTATAAATTTTTACACTTTATAAAATTTTCACCCATCTTTTATAACATTTCAAAAACTAAAAAACCATTTAACAAAAACCAAAGGGTCCAAAACCCTCCAAAAACCAGTATGTAAAAACTCTTTCATATTTGGTGATTTGAACCAAAATCAAGAGGAAAGAGTATCATCCAAATGAAATCAAAGAGGAAATCAAAGAGAAAGTGAATTACAAAATCAGTTGGATCTTTCTTTGGTGAATTTTTCCAACTTTTTGTTCCTAATCCAAATTGGTGCTTCTAGTTCTTCCTTCTGATTTCTCAAAACGCAGTTAATTGGTTTCATTCACAAACCCAAATCAAACAAAGCAAACCCATTAAGCAAATCATAACAAATTTCAAGAAAACCAACAAATCAAGCATCAAAGAAAGTTTTGTAAACCCTAGAGCCATACCTGTCGACGAAGCGCTGTACGATTTAGGGCTAATCGAGGGAGGACAGTGGAGCGACGGAGGGCGGAGGAGCGGCGCTGAGGGCGGAGGAGCGGCGCTGAGGGCGGAGGAGCGGCGCTGATGGCGGAGGAGCGGGGATGAGGGCGGAGGAGCGGCTCTGTGTGGTGGAGGAGAATAGAGGAGGAGCGATGTGCACAGAATTAGGGCTGGAAGAAAGACTCGGTCAGGGATAAAATATTAAAGGATTCGGTCAGAGCTCATTGACTCGGTCAGAGCTCTCATTAGATTTATCAAACGGACTGACCACTTACCCAGTCATGGGTCAGCCCTTACTGGACCCAGTAAGTGATAATCAAACACCCCCTAATAGTTTTTTACAAAAGGGTGATCCAACAATTGAGTAGCTGTAGGACGATTCAATGGGTCTCTCTGTAGACAATGTCTTACAAAATCCTTCCCTTCATTTGAGAGATGATCCGGGATAACCGGGAGTTCTTTACTGTTTCCAATCTTGAACAAGGCAGCAACCTATAACCAATATATACAATTTGCATCACAAAATGACAGGCTGGAATAATGTAAATGAGGCAAGATTAAGTTCAGTAAGTGACCCCTTCATATTGGCTCCAAGGTGGTTTTGTTGTTGCCATTTCTAGAACCGTACACCCAAGACTCCAAATGTCCACTGCAAGGTTGTAACCGTTGGTGTTCTTGATGATCTGTGTTGATAATAATATAAAGTTACCTGAATGTATTATATAACTCTAATTTCAAAGGCAAAGAAAAAAATTATATGCTAACCTCAGGTGCCATCCAATAAGGACTTTCTTTAAAGGTCAACAGACTCGTGTACCCTGTGATCTGCAATGGTTGTGGATGTCATAATAACCTTGGCATGCAGCCTCAATATTCGTGTCAGGAGAATAATGCATATCTTAAATATTATTAACAAGAAGTGCCAATTAAATGGGTCATGGGTCAACTGGTAATTTTTTGTATTGTTTCAATGATAATTATCTTTTTAGTTTTGAACGGCGGATTACTGACGGGGGTTGAAGGCCTCCCACCCGATCATCTCCAACTCGAATCCAATGGTGACAGTAACTGGCACGTCCCTTATGGAGGGAAACTCGTACATGAATCCTGCACACAACCTTATCACCAATTCAGGAGGAAACTGGCCCCTGCCAGAAAACCTCCTTGGAAGATTCGAACCTGTGACCTTTTACTTAAAAGTTCGAACTCCCACTCCATATCCATTGAGCCAAAGCCCAAGGACTCACTGATAATAATCTAACTATTAAGTAAAATGATTTAGAAAGTTTTATGACCTAAAATACACATAGGTTTTCTAATTTTACTCATTTAACCCGTTACAGATAAAATATAACCCAAACTAACACGTTTACATGTACATATGTCAAAACTATCACCTATGTTATTATAACAACTAACATAAACTTACATGCTTTGCCATGCCAAAGTCTGCGAGCTTGACTCGGCCATTATGGTCAATAAGTATATTTGCTCCTTTGATATCCCTAGAGGAAATTTTTAAGATACCTAAATTTAGTTATGTTGATAACAAATTATGTACAAAGAATACCTAAATTTAGTTATGTTGAAAACAAAATATGAACAAAGAGGAGGGTGTTGCTTCAAAGGGCTAAATGATTCATTCACCTATGAATAGTATACTTAGCATGTAGATATGCTAGCCCTGACAAGATTTGTTGGGTGTAACTTCGTATTAACAGCTCACCAAATGGTCCATATTCTTGAAGAAGTTTATGGATCGAACCACCCGATACATATTCCAAATATATATAAAGCTTGTTATCCACCTATTCACAAGTCAAGTGTCAGGGAAAGAATCATCTACCACAGTGCATAAGGTGACTTTGAAGTAAAATACTTACCATTTCAGACCCATAATACCGCACAATATTTGGATGGCGTAACTGGCTCAATAATGAAACTTCCTGCAAATATTGGAAAAATATAACCATAAATAAGTAGCGAAAACATGAAAACAGTGCGAGAAATAGAAGAGAAAAATGTCATGAATTGGTTCCAAACTATACATACCTGACTCAGCTGTTTTGCACTTTCCTTTAACTTTGCATCATCAGAAAACAATGTTACTTCCTTCATAGCACACATTTCACCACTGTCACTGCAACAACAAAATAAGCCTAAAGTTCATAATTTACCCCCCAGCAAACTACTAAGCTTAAGAAAAAAATCTTTCAAAGATAATTAATTGTCATAAAATGTCTTTAGATCGATTGAGCATTTGCATAGACTAGAAGTGACAATTTCTAATACATTTTAACACTGAAATAGGTCAATTTCTGTTACGGGTCAAACGGGGTATACCAAAACTTTCAACTAAAAAGAGAATAGGTGAAAAAGGCTAAAACTTAAAAGCCATCTAAAATGTAATCAAATGCATACAACCTTCAAAATTCAATTATTAAAGAAAATGTTAACATGATTATTGTAATAATATAGTTTCATATCAGTATTAACATTATATAAAACTAAAAAATAATATGAAAATGGTTGCGGGTCGGTCCCAAAAAAACTAACGAAACTAAAAACTTACCCATCTTGACTGGTCACCTCACCTGACCTGACCCACTCATTTTGCTACCACTAAAACAAGAGGATAAAGAAAGTAGCATTTCATACCTGTTGAAACCAAAATAAACACCTCCAAGCGAGCCTCTACCCAACAGCCTCCCCTTCATCCATGATACAGAAGGTGATGCTGACTGAGAGAAACATAAAGAATTGAAAATCGTGAGTGGAGGAAGTGGTAAGCGGTGACTTTTTTGTTTTCTTTGGGTCGGTAGCCACCCAGACAAATCCTCATGGTTAAAGTTACTAGTGATCAAAGAAAGTTTACTTTAATTCATATTAACTTACATCAAAGTTTAATGCTCTCTTAAGTCCGCTGATCACGATTTCTATCGAAGGACGGTCAGCAGCTTCTCCTAAACATTGATATGCGATTTTCAAAAATGTGTCCAAAGAATCTTGATTAGGTCCTCTAATTGAAGTGAAATCGTCTTCCTCCTCATTCTCTTCCTTTAGCTTGGGATCCATCAGTCTCTCTATGGTTCCATCTTTGAAATATAGACGTGCAATGGGTGCAAGCCCTTTGTCATTTACGCCTAAATGGACAGGATCATATGCCAACCTCCCACAAAAGATTTCAAAAAGAATCACTCCGAAAGAGTAAATATCTGATTTTATTTCCGATTTGCCTTCTGGATCCTCATACACTTTCATTCCTAGTTCTTGATTGGCGGGGTGTAACTCGGAGTAGATCCCAAAGTAAGCAATTTTCGCATGACAATGCTTGTCTAAAACAATGTTGGCACTCTTTATGCCAATGTGTTTCGCCATGTGAGTGTGAAGGTATTTCACTCCGTGTGCAATCTCAAGGCACATGTGTAAACGATGGGTCCATGTAAGATCATTCATGCTATCAACGCTTTTCAAATAGTCACCAAGGCTTTTTTTAGAAGGATCACAATCATAGACAAAAATCATTTCAGCACCTTCGTCACAAAAGCCAAGAAGACTAACTATTTCGGACTGCTTATAGTGAGTAAGCATTTCAAGTTCGGCAAAGGATTCTTGTTTCACTTGCCTGCTATTTCCACCAGAGAAGCGTTTTATAGCTACGTTAGTGCGTTGTTTCTTAGCATGATCATTATTATTATTATTATTTTTTCCTTTCGTTAACATCAAACCATTATGATTGCCAAAATGATCGAGTTCTGCTGATCTATACAACGTACCATTTGTGTATAAACCAATGCAGTGTGTTTCATCAAAGTCCTTGGTGGCCGACTTTATATCACTGAGTCGAAATCTAGGGAGTATAATGCTTTCCCCCTGAAACATTATGTATTAAAGAATGAGAATGTTGTGTAGGTAAGGATATGGTGATAATGAAATCAAAGTGTAACTGTCCTTTATCCTTTAATTTATTCATGCGTTTCTAGTATTACAAGACATCCGAAAGCACAGTGAAATTTAAAAAAACAAAAAAAGAAGAGTTGTGTTAATGCAAAATGGATCTTAATATAAAAAGCATAAAAACAACTTATTTCCTTCAAAAGAATACACTTTTTTTCTCAATGTTTTATCATCTCCTGTTTGGACTGTATTAAAGATATCACATCGAACTTGGACCGGTGATTTGGACGAAGACAACTGTGACCAACATGTTTGTAACCAATGATGACATTAGTCTTTAAGGAAGGTATTTTTACAAGCCAAAATTATTACATGGTATGGAGACTTCTTCTACATCAATTGTATGGACAACTCATATAGTGTTTATAATCAATCATTTAGTTTTTATGTTGCTCTGTTACATCTCTCTCTCTCTCCCTCTCTCTTTATATATATTATATATATATATGTATCCTTATTTCACTTGTAAATGGCAGCTATGTACATTATCATTCGTGTCCTTTAAGTATAGTTGAGGGACTCTATTATGAATATACTAACTCTAAAATCCTTATTTCAATCATAAATGACATCTAAAAATGGACACCCTAAAAAACACAATTATTATAAAATAATATTACTATTCATCCAATGGTTTATGTTTCGAACAACTGACAGATCAATCATTGAGTTAACTGACATAGGGTTTTGAAGAGGATACGGATGATCGGAACGGATGATCGAACTGGAACTCTAAGAACTCTTAGCTAAATCCTGTTTGGAATGCTTCAAAGGTTACCGGAGGAAGGAATGAGGATGGACAGATCAAAAACCGGCACACTGGAACAACGTGTTAGGGCGTTACAGGGTGGACCGGAGAGGAGCCATGTATCGGCCCTTCAGCATGAGAATCAGTAACTCGAAGAAGAGTGTGTGTGATTGTAGAGTAAATGTATGTAATGAGAACTTAAGTTGGAGATGATTACCTGAGCATTGGTCATCTCGGAATAGGATTTCCAACAGTTAATTTAGGTTATATATAATTACATGATACTTGGAATAAATCTCGGATTAGGATTTCCAACAGTTAATTCTACATATGGGTGTGAACTTTCGCCACATGAAGCGAACCCAACCTGAAATTTATAGGTTTGGGTTTACTAATTACTATAAACGGGTTCGGGTCAGCTTCAGGTCGAACCCGTCATCGACCCGTTAAGCTAAACGGGTTGGGTTAGTGGGTTGACCCGTTTAATCTATTTATTTTAATATTTTATATTTTTAAATGTGTTTTATATTGGTATTATAATTTTTATCAAAGTTTTAACATAAGATTTCATGATTTAAATATAATTATTGTATATACTTTAATAAATATTTGTGTAAAATTATAATTTTAAAGCATTAGTATTTTTAAAAACTTTTAAAAAAACAAAAAAATCCGGTCAAACGGATCATATTCGGGTCAACCTGCTAATATTCGTGTCATGTTCGAACTAATGTGTGTGATATGATTTTCGAGTTCGGATTTAGATCAAATTTTTCGGGTTCGGGTTGGATTGACCGGCCAACCCACGTTAAATGTATGTGATATAAAGTCATATACTCTGTTTACTATTGTATGTATGGGGTTATAGTTCGTGCTTCATGTATTTTAACCCAAAGTGAAATATATTCTACCATCCTATAAACATGTTAATAAGCAAAATATATATAGTAGGAACCAAGAATATACAGAAACATATTGTAATTTTTTATAACATTTACTTACTTGCAAGTTCAATGCGTTTTGGAGCGCATTGATGATGACTTCCATTGTCGGACGCTTAGCTTGACTTTCCGCCAAACATTCGTATGCGATTTTCGAAAATGTGTTAAATGAGTTTTCATTTGGTCCTCCATTGAAAATAAAAATGTCATCATTGTAATCTATCATTTTAGGATCTATGAGTTCCTTTAAGGTTCCCTCAGTGAAGCGTCGCCTTGCAATGGGTGCAAGCCCATTATCATTCTCGTGAAGGTAAATTTGATCATAGGTCATACGCCCACATAGGACCTCAAATAAAACTACTCCAAATGAGTAAACATCTGATGCCCTTTTATAGTTCCCAGTAGAATAAAATTCCGGATCCATATAATACGGTGTGCCTGCGATATGTTTTGTATTGACAGTGCTAGCTTGTTGCTTCATAAGATTGAGTTTATGAAATTTGGAGAGTCCGAAGTCAGCAACCTTTGCTATGAGATTTTTATCTAATAAAATGTTGTCACTCTTTATATCTCGATGTATGATCATTGGTTTTCCCTCCATTTTGGTGTGAAGGTAATTAATTCCACGTGCAACATCAAGACAAAGTTTTAATCTTTGTGCCCAAGTAAGATCAACATTTTTACTAACACTTGTCAAATAGTTACTAAGGCTTCCTCCAAAAGCGTACTCGTAAACAAGAATCATTTCACCAGCTTCTCTGCAATAACCAAGAAGGGATACTATATTTTGATGCTTACAACTAGTAAGCAATTCAATTTCCGTTAAGAACCCTTGTGTAGATGTCTCATCAATTCTAGACATGCGTTTTATAGCTACCGTTTTTCTTTTTTTGGGCAATTCATCTTTACACTTTCCTTTTATTGATGACGGACTTTGGACATTTAAAACATCAAGTTTTGCTCTAAACACATCACCGAAACCGCCAGACCCAACGCATCGTGCTTTGGAGAAATCATTTGTGGCCTGCTTTATTTTGCTTAGTGGGATCGTCAAGAAATCCATCTGCAAAACTATGCTTTAAGTAAGAAGGGGAAGAATTGGAGCTACTAAAGATCATGATGAAACTAGAAAGAACATTGTGTTCTTTATACTATCATGGGCTTCCAAAACGTCCACTATTAATACTATGTTCATCCTTACCTATATATTGGTCAAAACAAAATATCAAGAATGCCAGAAAATTAAAGATGGTTTATTTGAGTTAAAAAGAAATATAATAGAATGCCGTGTCTTTAATTATAGCCTTGAAATAAAAAAACTAACCTATTTTTATTCCAAAATATGTGTACATTAACCATAATGAACTCAAACTTATTAGAAGAAAGTAATTACCATCAAGCTCTTTGATGATGTACCTTCATCTATCAAGTGTTCCTTCTATACAAATTACCACAATCAGATATTAAGCAGTAAGCATAAAACTAATATTGACAAAGGATGAAAGAACAAAAAAAGGATCGGAGATGGGCTTACAAGATTTTCATAACTCAATTGATCTTCCAGTAGGTCAAGAAGTACTTTAACAATCTGATCCATAGTTGTACGTTGCACAGAGTGTTGATTCAAGCAATTAGAAGCTAGATTTAAGAAGTGTTCCAGCGATTGTGCGCTCATTTGTTCCCTTAAACGAGGATCAATGATCTTGTCTAGTTTTTTCTGAATATCATCATTTTCAATCATTGGTTTCCTTAGATTAGGATCAATAATGTTATCTGGTTCTTCCAGATCACCATCAATAGTGATTTTTGGTTTCCTTCCACAAAGGACTTCAAACAATAACAAACCAAAAGAGTAAACATCATATTTTGGTGTCATGTTGTTGCTCAAGAGAAGGCGATGCCTCCAACTTGGAGGGTATTCTGTGGAACGTTCAAAACCATATATCTTCGGTTCCCAATCTTTATCTATAAATATTTTAGAGCTATTTATGTCACAATGTATGACATCATAGTGGATGTAGTTCAATGCACGCGCAACACCTAAACATATTTGTAGCCTTTGGGACCAAGTGAGAGTTGCATCACATAGATGTTGGTCAAGAGTTCCATGAAATGCTTGCTCGTAAACGATGATATTTTCATTCTCCTCTTCACAGTACCCAAGAATAGAGGCAATATTTTTATTCTTGAAACGCTCAAGCATTGAAATCTCGGTCTGCAACTCGTCTCCTAGCTCATACTCACGATCTAATCTTCGTACGGAAATCTTCACCGAATCCCCATCTCTCACGAGTTCACCTCTGTAAACCTTTCCAAATGAACCTTCCGTAATGAGATTTTCACCAGAAAAGTTGTTGGTGGCAGATAATATATTTTCCAGTCTGTATATCTAAGTAAAGAGAAGTGAAAAAAATGTAGGAAAATATATTAATCTAATTGAATGGGAAGGTAATTATATATTTTAGAGTAAATTACTCTTTTAATCGCATTTGCATATATCTCTATCCAAACTTGAGAAATTCATATATCTCCAAATCATGCTTAAAATGTATTGTACATTATGCATTAAAAATTTGTGTTTTAGAAAAATATGCAATTTTATTCCAAAGTAGGGGAATATATGCAATTCCCCCCTTTAATCTATATTTAGTCAAAATATCATTTTAAATTTAATTGTTTTAAAAATGACCTTAGTCCCTAGCTTTCAGGCAGTTAACACAAATATAGATTCGAGTAGCTTTCAGGCAATTAACACAAATATAGATTAAAGTTAGAGGTTTAAACTTACATCGAGGCAAAAATCAAAACTAATACATACTAAAGCTGTTATTATAAATTGTTAAACTAAAATGATATTTTGATCGAATCACGTTAAATAAAACAACAATTCACACTACTTTTTTTCATTTTTAAACACAAAGTGTCAAATAATATGTATTTGTTATTCTATAAGTTGCTTTTTATATCGTTCTTTAGATATTCTTTCAAGTATAACAACAAATAAAAATACTATCTAATAAAATCGTGAGCATTTTTAATTGTCATTGTTATAACCAATTAGAACCTCGGTCTTTTCTGAAAAAAAATATATATATTTACCTCTTATAAAGTTGGTTAGCCCGTATAGACAAGTAAGATTGGACTATGTATATAAATTATACCATAATCACAAAAAGTTATTATGCATTAAATTTTAAAAGCAACTTTATACTCACCTAACTTTCCATAAATTAAAGTCTCAAGTTTGTCAAATCATAAATTAATGTTAGTTGCTATTCAGGGTCATATTGTTTTTTTAACAATCATTTTTGTATGTTGCATTTTTCAAATATACAAGTAGAGACAAAGGCTCTAAATATTGTTTTTGATAACGAGAGTAAAATCACGAATACCATACTATGAATTATAAGTTTAGCTTTTTATTTAATGTAATGTAATACGTTATTCCGATAATAAGAAAAGTATGCATAAATTATCAATTATATGTATATTTTTAATGATTCAACCCGTATAAAATACGGGTTCTATCCTAGTAGTATACTATAACAAACAATTATTTCCATCTAAAATAACAGCATTGCTAAAATAACAGCACTTGCTATTACAGTTAATTTAATGACAGCTGAAAATGTGTTGGGTTGCTGGATCAAATGCATGAGGAGTGTACCGAGGCTTTGGGCTAGAAGTGTTTTGGAGGCTTTTATCATCAACAAAAATCAAATGTTAATTGTATGATTCATTATTTTTTGTCTCATTATTTGATAGTCTACTTTTGGAGGCTTTTATCATCCTTTTTTACCAACTCTCAATATCACAATTCCATTTTTTTCAGAGTTTAGGTTTTCTGTGTTAAGTTTTGTAAAAAACCTGATTCCTTACATAGCAAAAAGGAGCATTAATAATAAAGAAGCAAGTATAAAAGACATATGACATACCAGGTAAGTAGAAATAGATAAAGGATATGTGAAGGAGGTATGCAAAATGAATAAACAGTGAAAAAATTAACACATTTACTATATAGAGAACTTTTGTTCTCTCTACTAACAATTTGACATGTAAAGCATTACCAACCACTAAAACATAAAAGAAAGATGGTCATACGGTTCATACAGCCTTTTTTTTTTCTTCACAAAAGAGTATATCCTTTATCTATTAACAATCTAGTTTAACATGTAAAGCATTACCAGTCACAAAAAAGTAGGTGATTCCAAATAATGCATATTCCTGTATACGTTCAAAACGAATACCTTATATCCAAAATTGAATCGTATGGGAAATTAAGAAAGTAATCATTTCACATCTGCGAATGTTTGTAAAAGATGCATTATCTAGTTGAATGCAAAAAAGAAAAGATTCTCAATGAAAATGACCTCATATTGGCATATCTCTCCATGCAAGCAAATTTGACATCAAAAAAACCTCATTCAGAAACATATAACATGAACCATAACAGAGGCCTAACGAACTCTCTTTCAGGAGGAGTTAATAATTTAGTCATAATTTGGAATCTCTTCTCAATAAACTTTGGATGTAATTTCAAACCTAAAATATGTGCAAACATGCTATGTCTCACAAATAATATATTGTTTAAAACGAATTATTCTTAAATAAAATATTGATAATGGAAGCTTTCATCAGACCAATCAGATGAAATGTGTGGTCATATGTAAATATCCTTATCAGGTTCATTTCATGTAGTCATACATACCACTCCTAAGTCCTAACTTCTTAATTTGTGTTATAAAATAATCATATAATAAGTATAAACTTCACGTAGGAAATCTTAAAAAAATACATATTTTTCTTTAGTTGTAGGTAGGAGACATGTACCCATTTTCAAGATTAATACCCATTTTGGTTGCCTAATAATAATTACCAAACAAATTAAACGACTGGGGTCTTCTCAATACTTCCAAGTCTGTTTACGTGCGCTTGTCTTTTATATATATGACACACACACACATGTTACCAGCAATCACCGTAATTTATAATCATGATTATATGGGTCATAAATAAACTTATCTGAAGGTTTTATCTGCAAAGTAATAACACCATATGGCAGCCTCTTGTTTCTTGATCAGTTCAATGGAAAGGCAGAGACTGACATTCACAGGCCCAATAACAGATAAAGGCCAAAATTGAACTCCTAATGATGAGATACATTTCTGGTAATAGTTAAAACTAATATATGTGGGGAAGAAAATTTTCCAATAGTGCACATAAAGACCATCAAAAGCTAAGCAGACAACATATCTGACAATAACCAAAGATTAGGCTTTAAAGCAAAGAAATCAAACCTAAAAATCGAGGATGCAACTCTTGTTTGAAAATTTAATTGCCTACCCATCTTTATGTTAACATGAACAATGATTCGATATCCTGATTCGTTGAAATATTTCTATGAAGTTGCAATTTTTCAAGTTTATAATTAACAGAAAATCCAACCTCTACCATTCTTTCTGTAGCTATAGAAAGTGTTGAGGGAGGAAAGCCTTTTACCATCCTTCGCGTTAAAACTTGCCAGTTTTGTGGTTGCTGGAGGCTAAGATCATTTCAAATTTTACCTATAACCGAATCTAATCTTCTTTATGATACTTAGGCTATACGTTAACACATTAACAACATGAAGGATATCAAAAAAATTAATTACTCATACAAACCTTATGCAAATGACAACTTGATGTTTGAGGTGGTGGGTGCTTGGTTTGTGGGTATCTATCTGTCTATATAAGTGCATCAGCCAGCCTATTCGAGGATATCACCTACCTTGCACTAATCCCATTAATAATAAATGGTAACTACATTTTGTGCAGCAAGATGATGTCTGCACAAATTAAACATCGGATTGATAAGCACAGAAACTTGATTACTTGATTACCTGCTAAGGTCACAACAGTGGAAAAAAAAACCATTCAAAACCCTTCCAACAGGAAAGGAGTTCTCACCCTAAACTTCATGCCGTCTTTTTGGTATCTTCAGATATGGCAAATTCTACTTTGAACATAATTTGTCAATGTCAGCTTACAACACAACATGCACAACATGTTCTCTCCAAATCTGACAAACATGATGAATGAGGAGAAAACACTAAAGGAGATAGGGATAAATAACTAATGCTACCTAATCAGTCATCAGTGCATTCTATACCTAAATCATGTAGACACTAAATCATCTAACCATCAATCCAATAGTTCTAATGTTATTTCTTCTAAGGTTCACTCCGATTTGTCATCCAGAATCAAAACCTAAGAAAAGATGCAGTAACTCCAGCAATAAATTCATCCAAAACACTAATTGATTCGTAAAGAATGATATCATATATCATACCAGTAGTCGAGAGGTAATATTAGATTGATCGCAACAAACTTCAATGTCGTTATCTTTATAAATGATTAAGCATGAATGCTTATGATTCGTGGTAATAGAGAACCTAAGTGCAAAAACATTGAAAAAATATTCAATTCGGACAATGTTTATAATAAAAATAAAGAGGAATTACCGTATCTTTCGTCGACAATCACAGTCCTTTGATGCCTGGGAGAAATAAAAGCATCCAACGCCTTCTTGTTGCCATCTCAAACCATTTGGCCCGTAATTTACATCCCCAACGACACGAACTTGGATTCTCCAGAAAACTCTGATCACCATAGCATGGAAACCCTAGTTTCTACAGACGTCTCTGACGATAGAATAGAAACCATAGTTCCTACTTCGTTGTGTACTATTGGGAAAAAGTAGAGAGAAATCGAAGAAAACATGGGGAGATTTTGAGGATGACGATGGAAGCACAAGGGGAATGGGGGGAGGTTGGCGTGGGTAGATGGCGGAAAAAGGGTGAGGATAGGAAGGGTTAAACTGGGAAGAGGAGGTTTTATCGTATAAGAATGGGGCCCAGGAACATATAAAACAAAAAAAAAAGGGGAGCCTATGACGAACCCGGGTGTGTATCAGACCAGGCGGAAGCTTGAACCAATGGGCCACTCTGACGAACGTGAATACAATTGTGATGCGTGGTATATGTAGTAAACTAAAAGTCCGTTTCTGGGCATGGGCACAGAACCATAAGTTCCGTTCCCTATTATATATATACAATTCCATTGTATAATATAATAATTTGGTTGTTTTCTCCTTTACTATAATTAAACAAACTATGTGTATTTAATTTTTCTCCTTCATTTTATGTTTATTGTCATGCCTCACCGATTAAGTTTTTGTTCAGGTATTTTGAAAATAGGTTCGTATCAACGTGAAACAGAAGTGTTAAATTTATATGTATCATCTAATTACACTGTAAAGACAAAAAAAAAATTAGTCTATTTCAATAGACACCCAATTTAATATTTTCTTGAACAAACACATTTTAGATTTTTTAGATGAAATATATCACAATACAACTTTTACGATTTATATATAACTTTTTATATATGAATGCATATCACTTAACCACAAGATGTCATTTAATGAGAACTTTTTATTTTAAAAACTTTTGAGAACTAAATCTCAACAACTAATTTCAGATGGGGACCACTATAATTCATGGGGGGGTTTTCCATATATATAAACTAGTAGCTGAGATTAGTTATTTTTAGTTTTCAAACCCAATTAGTTTTAAAATGATCCTCTCCCTTGATAACTAATACTAAATCATTAAAAACTAGTTTAGACTGAAAGCTAAACCTCTAAGAAGTGTGTATCAAATATCAACTCTACAATTTTGATACTTTTAATTACAAAATCCACGAGTTTCACGTCTAAACAATGTTCTAAAAGTTAAAAGATAAAGGCTCTCAAAGTGACTTCGATTGTAATTAAATGATAATTCATCTTTGAAGTCAATTAAGGTTGAAGAGCTTAGGATTAATATTTAACTTTAGAAAAAAAACACACTACCAACACATAACAGAAATTAACGTCTACTTTAATTCAAACAAATCAATGAGATTAATAAAGATCTCTTAATTTATATCAAAGAAACACCCCAGGCTCTTTTTCTAACAGATCTAAGTGTTCTTTTAGCAGAACTTAATTGGTGTTTTTTTTTTAACAGATCTGTCAAGAAATGAAAGAGATTAATTAGGTATACCTGGTGTTGCTATGTTTTGATGTAATCAAAGTCAAATTCATGGAATCAAGTGTGGATTTCATCATGAAATTGAATGTGCAGAACAACAGAAACGATCACAATCTTAAAGAAAAGAAAAGACAAGACATTAAAGTAATTAATTAACAAACTATCTTTGCTTGCTTTTACCTGTGATAGATCCATCTTTCTTCAAAATCTTGGATGATAAAAGAATGCGAGGAGGAAAATAAAGGTTATCCTTTTATTTGATGTTTCGGAATTAGTGTGGAGAACCAGATCACATACTTTGTTCTTTTAGATTCTTTTTAGATTTCTTTGGATGACACTTTTCTTTTAATAATATTTTTAAAACCACTAGACAACAAACTGATTGTTTTTCATGTTTCCTGCCTTCCTTCCCGGTGCAACCGGTTGGACCGGATGATCTTAAAAATAATTTTATAACTATTTTAAAGTAAAATATAAAAATATATATAAAATATAAGACATTATTCATAAATTTCATATATTATAACTAGATTATGATTTAACACAATTTGCTCCTAGATCGATTGGTATTTTTGTGAAATGTAGTTATGGATTTGCCGGTAGAGATGCAAAAATCGGTTAACCCATTCCCAAAAAATCGACAGTTTTATTGGTCAAAGAAAATAAACTGGTTATTTGACTAAACCGGCTCGGTTAATAACCATTTTGAGCAACCTAATACCCGTAATCTATGTAACAGAATCCGGTTTGTAACCGAACCGGTTAACACGAAAATCGGTTTTAGTTAAATATTTGTTTTTAAAATCTAAAAAATTAATATAAAAGCAACAAATAGCATTCTTTTATTTAAAAAAATATGAAAAACAAACTACAAGTTATATTTTCTTGAAAAAACAAAAAAGAAACAAACTTAAATGTATAAATACGTTATTAAACAGTGCATCGGAAACTTGTGTGATCCGGTCTAAGTTTATTGATCAGTTTGATCTGGATTTCGAACCGACTCATCGTATTCCATTTCTTAATTGGAAACTAGTTGTGAACCATTTTTACGACTTATAACCTCGTGTATAACGCCTTCGAGGTTGCTTTTGACATCCGCTAAATTCGCATGTCAACTATTTGACTTTGACTAATGCAATTAGTCCCAACCCGTCATTTTAGACTTAATTTGGCATAAATTAGGTCGTTAGTATGCATGGTTTTTCCAGTTCATGTATTGCATTACCAACTGTCGGTATAATTTTGATTGGCGCTAAATCACTCGAATAAACGATAACTGTGATGTCACACCCCAACCGACAGAGAAATATGTCGGGGCGCGACGATTGTCTAGACGCACACAACACTATTAAATGTTACGATATTTTTAATCAACTCATTTCATAAAAATAAATGATACATAATTCAAATGATAATAACACAACAATAAATAACACATTAACTCTTTTCAATTAGGTCTCCCTAAGTTCACATACATCCTAAAGTGTCATCAACAAGGTAATCATCATCTAACAACAAAACCTGCAACATGTACAAAATAAGGTCAACTACAAATAGTTTGTGAGTAAACATAGTTTTGGAATACTATGGTAGATTAAAACATGCGATCCATGAGTTATATGAACATTCTTGATATGATAAACAAATTAACATTGACATAGAGCACATAGAAAGTCGTAATTCAACCCTTGACAGCTATGCTTCCAATCACCAACGCCAATTACCGGTCAAGTTAGGTGGGCTGTCAAACCAATAGATCTATTATTTTAACCCCGAGCTTTTTATTGTTAATGAATACACATTGAAATTGACATTAAATTGAAATAGAGCTTGATACCACAACCACATTAATCCACACAAGTTAAACATACTAGAACACACATAACAGTGATAGAATTTGCATGAAATTGGAGAAAGAAAAAGGAATTTGAGATTGATATAGTGAACATGTTACACCCTAAAACAAAACAAGATAAAGGGTTATGAATACTCACCGGCTTAATCCAGAAAAAGAAAAGGACCTTAATCCGGCTTATGTATTATTTGGTTTTGGGCCGTAGGCCCAAAGGGTTTGGATAGGTTTTTGTGGTGTATGGAATTTATAGAAGTAACCAAGTTAAATCTTTAGGTTATTTGATAAAAATATGTTGTCATATGTTTGTATATAAAATACTCGTAAAATAGTATTTAGGACCAAAAAGTGGTTACATGGGTAACTGTTATTAAACACTTGTACAAATTAGGTTATTATCATAAATTAACGTTTTGGAAATACTCGTTATCTGAATGTTTATAAAAATTTAGTATGTTGGTAGTGGGAGTGTAACCCGAATGCACATTGGGCCTGACCCGAGACCCGTAAGCCCAAGGGAGAGCTATTGGGCATGTTCCTGATGCCACGACCCAAGTTGGAATTGACTGTTCTTCCCATTTTTTTGGTCAGTGGCCCAACTAGGTTTAATAGTGGGCTTGACTCGTCTGTATATATATAATAGGATTTACTTCGTGTCCCAATCGATTAGACAGTGGGCATGGCCCAGTTTTTATGTTACCCGAGAGTATTTATGGGCCCAATTCCCTTACTGGATAATAGACCCGACTATTTAAGGTTTATCGAGTTGGGTTGGGTTGGGTTGTGAATCCAACCCGACCGGTTCTATTGGGCTTAACCCGACCTGTATATACTTTCTGACCCGACTGCCCTAACTCGATCCAGTGTTTATGGGGTTTACGATTCTACTCAGCGGGTCTGTTGGACTTGCTTTGATTCATTGGGCTTGTTGAGCCGGTTACTAGGGCCCGGCTTGTTGGGTTTATTACACGCATGCATGCATGCATGCATACATGCATGTGGGTCTCTCTTGATTCGTGACCCGACTTGGTTTATTGATAATGTTTCAATTTAAAATGATGATCCAAAGTGGTTTCTTGTGTTTTATCGTTGTGTTAGAAAAATAGATTTTTATATGTTTGTTGGGCCGGTTGGCCCGCGTGATGTGCTTGACCCGATCCAAAATATATCAAAATTGTTGGATAGTAAAGACTGTTTATAAACGATTGTTTGATCAAGTTTTATTGGTTTGTTTCTAAAGAGATGCTTGACATCGTGTATATATATGCGTGTGTGGTTTATGGATTTCGTGACTAGCTTACTTGGTTGCATGTGATCATAAAGTTTATGTAAGTATACATTTTACTAGATGGTGCTTGTCTTTGTGATCTTAGTGCATGCATAGTTTATTATGCTAATGTGTTAAAGTGTGTGTGTGTGTGTGATTTGTCTATATCTCAACAGGTTTTGGAAAATAGCAGATTATGAATTTGAGGTTGGAAGGAAACGAAAAAATGAATTGAGACAAACTTATACCTTTAGAGATTATTTCTCTTACTTGGTATCCTAGAGATTGATGCCGGTGACTTGTGTTGACTTCTTGTGATATTAAGAGGGATGCTAGCGTGACCGGAGGTGACGGATGGGGATGAATAGATCCTTTCTTGGTTGTTGCATGCATGGCATCTATGGAGTAAACGGATTACGTGGGGAGGGATGATAGTGGTGGTTAAGAGAGTCAATGGTGGTTGTTTGGTGGTATCACAATGGTTGTGGGTAGAGTGGCATGCATGGATTTGGTGTAGATGATTGATGATGATCTGTAAGTGGTGGTGTGGTGGTTGAATGGTGGTGATGTGGTGGTGTGTTGATGACCAGTTGTAGAGACTAGATAGAGGGGGAGAGGGGGAGAGTTACGAGTGTGGAGAGGGAGAGATTAGAAGTGGCAAAGTGAGGTCTCGGTGGTGGTGTTTGTATAGCTGCTAGAAAAGGAGCCGTTGGAGGTGATTGAGACTTGTGATGGGATGTCGAGCCAATGAGGGTGGAGGTTGGTGCATGCATTGTGGTTGGGTGTTAAGGGATTTTTCTTGGATTGACAAGAAATCCCCCTATCATTGGTCATTCTCATTTGCATGTGTAGGGGTGGCGGTATTTACATGTGTAGTCCCCCGTGTTTGATTTGGTTAAAAACTGGTTCATAGTTTTTGGAATGACAAGAAAGCCCCCTATCATTGGTCATTCTCATTTGCATGTGTTTTTATTGGATGTTAGAGTTAGCGATATTTACATGTCTAGTCCCCCGTGATTGATTTGGTTAAAAACTAGTTCATAGTTTACTAAAGGTGACGATTTATATCCTAGAATCCTATCGGGTTAAAGCGGGTGTCTAATACCCGGTTCAAAGCTTTGGTCTATCGGGTTATAAGGCCTAAGTTGAGTATGCTAGTTACTATGCCTGTTGGCATGTCCCGAATATTTTAGTTGCTAGCTCATGGCCCAATTAGGGGGTTTAATAGGCCTTGGTGACCCGTAGGCTCTAAATGGGCTTATTGGGCTTAGATGGCCCACATATGGTAAATGGGCCAATCATATGGGCTTGGTAGTCCATGGACCACTTATCGGGCCTTGGTGGCCCATAAGTGTTTGTTTGGGCTAACCAGATGCTTAGTGGGTTTAACGGTGAACTAATGGGCCTGATATGTTATATGAATGCGGAAGTTGGAATTTACGAGATGATTCAAATAATGATGAAATTGGAATTGGAAGGGGTTGAGATACTAGATGGGTGATCACGTGTGTGAATATATTTGTGTATATGTACTTATATGGCTCAAGCATTATTGTATTTGTTATCGATTATGGGTCTTCTGTCCTTGTAACATGTAGTGTAATTATCTCTAACATGGCGTGAAAATTATATAATAAGATATGGGTGTTTATTGGTGTGGGTGTTACACTTGAGATCACCGGGAGGGGCGGGTATATCTTTTGAAGTAGAAATAAGAGTAGGAGGGGTAGAGGATTAAGGTGTTCATAGCAATTAAATGCCTAACAGTGAATTATGAAGAGTTGCATCAAATAAACAAATATATTACTTTTTTTTTCAAGTGTGAGGGGGATGGAATTCTTTATATTTGTGATGATTAGGGAGGGGTGGAGAGACGACATCATAGAGGATGAGAGGTAGGTGATGGGTGACGGTGGAAGATAATAAAGAAGGAAACATGTTGAGAGTTGTCACTAAAGGTTGATGGCGGCAAGGGTTTATGTGAAGGAGGAGGGAGCCGAAATTGTCTAGAGAAAGGAGAGAAGATGATCAATATTAGAGTGGTATCATGTTAGGAATCAATCTCATGTCATTATTATTAATCCCTCTAGAATATATAATTGCAATCTATAATCATATTTGCATCTAATATCCTCATAATAATGACGGGCTTCAGGGAAAGTGCCCCTGAGAGCAGCGCGCTCCAGGGACAACAGCCTCTGGCTAGGGTCGAGCCAAAATTGCATCCAATTTTAATTTCAATCCAAAATTATCAATATTAAAACGTGAAGGACCAAATGGGTAAATATTTAAAATTCAAATAGAAAACTACATATCAGTTATCTAGATGCTCCTGATTGAATTTGAAATCTCTTTAATAGACGTATTCTTCTTCTCTCAAACAATAATACACACGAAATCCTTGAAATCGAACTTCTGAATTTATCCGATAAAGAAATTTGGTACATTCCAAATTGTTTTGATCCGATAGTGATCAAACACAATTTCAGATTTCTATCCGGTTATTACTTTACGATTTCCGAATTTACCAACACATGCAAACATACAAAACTAAATTGTTTTAACCTAATTAAAACCATAAGTAATAAAAAACCAAAGAATCAAAAGTTATAATCCAATAAATTTATTATGACTAAAAGCATTTTGTGGGAAAAACCTCTAGCATTCACGACCTTTCTGTTGGCTCCCTCTATTACTCCTTTCTGGATTGCAAGCTCCATAAACATATTTGATCATGCTTAAAGAATAAAAGGATTCTAATTGAAACTAGCACTACCCTCTTCCTATTCTAGATTGAAGTGCTCATAGGCAAGAATCTAAAGAATATTTGAAAATCTGGAGGATGAACGAAGATTATAAGGAAAACTATTACAGAATCTAGTTACCTCATGTCATTTGGTTTTTATGATGGGGCTAAGGTCTTCCTTTAACATAACATTGAGCTTTTATTTCTGGGCATTCCTTGATTTCCAGATTATGTAATGCTGGCCATGATAAAGCATCCTCCCCTAAGCAAAATGCAGTGAGGATTTTTAGTTTCACAAGTTTCAAGGACTTTAGAGAAGGCAACACAATCTCTTTCACTTTGTCATCACATTTGAATTCTCCTTCTTCTTCTTCCTCTTCTACCATGACAATTACATCCATGTTTGGGTCTTCTTCTTCGTCGTCTTCTTCTTCTTCTTCTTCATCTTCTTCTTCTTCATCTTCTTCTACCTTGATAATAACCTCCATGTTTGGGCAGTTACTTATATGCAGCACTTGGAGTTGCAGTAGACTACTAACCATGGAACTAGTAAATACATGTTGTAAACTATTACAATTATCAATACACATTGTTGTTAGGCTTGGGAACAACAATGTTCTCCTCGAATTGTTCTTCCATATATACTGAAGACTGAATAGATCCTTTAAGTCCACTTGTCTTAGGTTTCTAATTTCAAAATCAGTTTTTGAATCTTTGAAAGCACTGTTTGCACCTTCTATTTCTACTACCTCAAATATCTCCTCCACATAAAAAACATCATGAACTCGAATAGTTTCCAGCTTATGAAGTTGTAACAAGTTGTCGGAGGGAATAATGTTTTTAACCTTCCAATAATGTGTTATGTTCATCTCAATTAAATTAGAGAAAGACCAAGGTAATTGTTTCAGAGTAGTGCAACGCAAGCTTGTATGCTCTAAACTTGATGTTTGGATCTGCAAGGCGAAAAAGGAAATCTAAATAAGAATAACACAAGCATATAATATAAATATATATATATATATTTAGAGGTTCATTTGTAGCCCCTCCTAAAAAGTGTACACTCGTAGACCATTTTTTTTTTACCATTGGATCTTTTCAGCTAATGGTAAAATAATATACATAAACGAGCGAACATAAATAAACGAACGTTCATGAACTAAATGAACAAACGAGACATGTGTTCATGTTAGTTCATTTAATTAAATAAACATGAATAATTATGTTTGTTTTCGTTCATTTATTAATAGAACAACATAAACAAACTTCCTGCCGAATGGTTCATGAAATGTTCACTTAACGTTTGGTTCATTTATAGGCGTAATTAAAAGCTTACAAACATAACATCAAATGTTGTATTTAAGGTGGTATTTTCAGATTTGTATTTTGTAAAGTTATCTTTATTTTTTATATTGTTACTTATTTAAATTAGAAGAAGTATTAGGTTAGATATATATTGTTACGTACGTACATTCGGATACTATAGAGTCATTATTATAAATAGTATAGGGTCTTTATTATAAATAGTATCGTGTCTGTAATTACAAATACCGCGGTGGTTTAATGAGAACACACACTAAATTATATCAACTCTAACATGGTATCACGAGACTATATCGATCTTCCTCCCTAAAATACTACTTTTTTCGACGCCTATTGCCCTATCACCACCACTCTATTTTTCCTAGGCCACTCTCTTCTCCAGCGACCTCTCCTAAACCCTAATTCAGTACCTCTACCATACATAACTACCTCAGCCGCCACTACCTACAATGGCATTGTTATAACGTTAGATGTGCAACCCGTACGTTTCCACGGAGATAACGCAAGCACACAAAAACAGTTGCATTGCTATAACATTATCTTTAGAAAAATAAAATAAAAAAAAACTATATGACGACCCAAACGCGTAAAGTATTGAGCCTATGGCGTAAAAGCTTTGTTACACAACAAACTCACCACCAACTCATTTGCTAAACTCACACGATTATACATATATAAATCATGTGTTAAATTTATTGTGTTAAGATAAGAAAAACCAAAAAAAAATTAATGTTCATGCCACGTGGCATCCACCGACACCACCAATGATGAAATTCTATTGCATAACTATGTAATATCCATAATTATCATGAATTTGTTAACATGTAAATATTTGATGATCCTTATTATACTTTTTTTATCAGCTAACACACACATATACACTACTTTCAAACTATACCATTATTATAAATTACACAATTCTCAATAACTTGGGTTTTCATCAAAAAGGATATTGGGTCTTTATCACTGGGATTTTACTTCATCCGGCCCTAAGTATACACACGTACATAAGGTGTATAGATACCTTGGTTTTAAAAAGCGCGCTTTAGGCGCGATTAATCACAAAGCGCATCTAGCCGCAGGTCCCTGCGCTTCAAGTTACAAAAAGCTCAAATGTACAAAAAGCGCACGCTTAGTTGGGATTTTTTCAAAAGCGCAAAGCGCACATCACAGGGCTTTTTGTACACTCAATTAATTGGGCTAGGTTTGGTTAAACATTTGTTATTTCTGACCCAAAAACCTCTCAAATATATAACCCAGAAAGCTTAAACTTGAGTATTGGGGGGAAATCGGAAATTCTCCTCAAGATTTTTAGAGGTAAACCCGTAAAAGCTTCCTCCCTGTGGGTTCTCTAGTCTCGTCAGCCTTCAGTCCTAGCCTCCCAGGTCACTTGCTGCTTCATAATCCTAATTTCATCTTATCATAGGTTAGTTTTTTAATTGTTGTTGTGTAGTAGTTGTTTTTCTCCCTGTTCTTCTCTCTAATTCCTGATTTTCTGCATTTACTGATTTTATAATTGTATTAGACTATCATATTTTATGCTTTGTATAATTGTATTAAGAGTATTAAGTTTACATGGATCATATCATATGTTATAATGTTAGTGATTTGCATGCTATAATGACTTTCTTAATTCATAACCTTTCTGGTGATTACAATTTTGATGTTAGTATATATATGTGTGTATTTTATGTGTTATAAGTGATATAATTAATTTACAAGGTTTATTTAAACATGTGCGCCTTGCGTACGAAAAGCCCGCCGCTTTTGCGCTTTGCGCTTTACGCTTTTTTTTTGGCCTTATCGCTTTTGTGCGCTTTGAGCTTTTTAAAACCAAGATAGATACATAGAAACCCTCGTGGACAATGATCACTGTACAAGCAAGTCAAACCCGTATATTCCGGAGCTTTATCTGATGATATCAACTAACTAACTAGAAAGACTACGTACCAATGAATATAATATTATAACTATTAGGTATGATAATCGACTCTAACTAAGGTTCTTATTTTTCTTCTCATAGATTCAGCTTATAAGGTTTGTGTTAAAATACCTTTACTTGAGATGAGCTCTATCTATTTAAATTATACAGATAAAATAAAATTTCACATACCTCATGAGAGTCTGCTGTCACATAAAAATTAAGGCCACATTCAAGACTGTGTTTGCCTAGGCTTGTATGTATATACTTGAGCTCCGGAGCAGTTGACTGACCACATGTGAACATCTTCATCCGTGGACATTTACTAATCATAACACCTTCTAGTAATGGCCATTGAAAGCCATTCTCCCCCAAGAAGAAACCCTCTAGGTTTGGCAGATTCAAGAGTTTAAGGAACTTTAGACAAGGAAACACCTGCTGCACCTCTCCATTTTCTTTCTTCACAATTACTTCCATTGCCTCACAGTCACTAACCGTCAACTCTGCGAGAATCCCAAGACTTTTGATTGTGGAAAATGTGAATACATGTTGCAAAAGGCCACAAAATGTGATCACTAGTTTCTTTAGATTTGTTAGTTGAGGCACATTAATATTTCCTGGCCTTGGAATAGCTATAGTATGAGGAGTACCACCACCAATTTTGTTGTTATTGTTGATCCCCTGGGTTTCAAATACCTCCATCAATGAGTTACAATGATGTACTTCCAACACTTCAAGCTTTTGCATTCGCCCTACCGCATAAGATGGAATCACACTGGACAACGTGTTGCACCGACGCATATGTATATTTCTAGCGTACTCACATAAGTACCAAGAATCAACATGCACTTGGGGAGACTGAGGTAAATAAAAAGCAGAGTTAAAACAAGATTATACTACTACAAACACTACATTTAGTTCATGAAATGAAAAGTGTTAGATATAAAAAGGAGATGATGAGGGGGGACAATAATGGACGTTCAATGGCCATCTATGTAAAATGTGTTATGATGAGCCCTCCCACCTTTTTTTTTGAAAAAAAAAAGAACAATTTATCCTACTCACACTCATAAAATACACCCAAATTATATGAACTACACCTAAATATTTACACTTGTTCAGGTTTAAATCTGAAACCCCAAAGTGCCTCCTACCACTACCATATTTGGCTCGTTCTTTAGAACTTGCTGTTGAACTTGTATTATTTGCTTTATTCTGATACAAAGATATGTTTTACATGTGTATTAAGAGTGTAGGAAGTGATTAAGAGTGTAGGAAGAGAGAGATGGTTGAGAATCAAAAGAGTATTATTTTTCTAATTCACATGCCTTAGAGCATGTGGTATACTTGGTGTGATAACTTGGTGTTATCATGTCACGTAGGCGATGACTGGATAACATCATCTTTCAACACCAAGTGTGGTATACATGGTGTGATAGTGTGATGTTGAAAGATTATTTTATTAATTTTTTCTTTTATTTTTTTAAATTTAAATAATACTTAAGCATTTTAATTAATAATCATTCAACATGTGGTATCAGAGCAAGGGGATTATTATATGAGTTATGAATTATTTTTACTTCAACACCATCGGTGGAATTTTAAAACTGGATTTTGCAAATCGATGGAACAAGAAATTACGAATGATGGTTTCTGCAAAGAAATCAAATATCTATAATCAATTAATTGAGTATGGATTACACAAAGTTTAAGAATTTGATTAACTGCAATTTTCGAATGGTTCAACGAAAGTGTATTACAGATGGACACATATAAGTAGGTTTTATAGTAAACCAAATATAAAATTGCATTTTTTTCTTTCAATCCATTTTAAATATTACGGTATCATCTTTCTTTCATTAAACTCCATATGATTGAATTAATACTTGGTATATATGACTCTGTGTTTAAGCAATTCTTTGCAATTGTATATATATACCACAAAACAACTTAATTATGTTTCTTTATAAGTTGAATTGTCAAATCTGCCGATTCATGACTCATTTATCGAATTTCTTGGTCTTCATATTTTGAATGCATTATTAACTGCAAATATGAAATTCAAAGTTGTTTGCATGATTCTACCATCAGAATTTTGGATAATAATTCCTAAGCAATATGTAATGTCTTTGATCTTATTTTGAAATATGCATATTTGATTACGGTATAGAATTAGTTCCATAAACTATTGACATAGGCTGTAATGACTTAAATGGCGAAACCAACGGGAGCCTATTCGAGTAAATATAAGCATAAGAACTGTGTCACTTAATGTACATTTTTAAATTATATTTTTCATGAACCCAATGGTAGTGATTTAATAATTTAGATAATTGAAATAAACTTATTGCATTTTGCCCAACGGTGTTTTGCAATAAGTATGTTAAATAAATTACATAATATGTAACATTTTAAGTTCATTTATTAACTGAACTAACAGGATGTTGATAATTGAACATAATGTGTATTTTACCTATTATTTGGTGTTAGTAATAGGTCTTTGTTTAATATCTTATATGTTTTATATGTGTATCCTTCTATATTTTTGTATAGCTATAACTGAGCATGACATTAATTCTTTACATGCATTAGCATCTACCTTTAGAGCAGCTTCCGGTGATTTGCACGGAATCGAACCTTTGAACGCAAATAACTTTGGTACTTGGATAGAACAAGACCTTGATTACTCCTTTAGACATGATGCTCCCCCTCCTCTTACCGATAACTCTACGGTAGAACAAAAGAAAATTCATGATCAGTGGGAGCGTTCTAACAGAAGGTCACTCATGGTAATCAAGAATTCAATCTCCCTTACCACTAGAGGAGCCATAAAAGATTCTGGAAATGCAAAGGTCTACTTAGACTTGGTTGAGGAGCAATTCAAAGGTACTTTAAAAACCAATAATGCTGGTATCTTAATCCTCAGGATGTTAATTACCAAGTACAATAGGGTTAATGGTGTGCGTGAGCACATCATGATGATGAATGACATGGTTAATCAATAAAAAACTCTAGACATGGAAATCAGTGAAGGATTTATAGTTCACTTCATAATGACATATCTCCCTCCTCAGTTTGATCTTTTTAAGATCAACTATGACACTCAAAAGGAGAAATGTAAGATGAACGAACTGATTGCCATGCGCGTTCAGGAAGGAGAACACTTAAAACTTTAAAAGCCTGATGTTGCTCACTTAACCACTTCTAATCCTAACAAAAAAAAGGGATCATTCAAAGGCAAGGGTGAAATGGGGAATAAGCCAAAACCCAATAAAATCTCTACTCCTGGAGCAAGTACTAGCACATTCAAAGGCACTCCCAAATGTCGTTTCTGTCATAAAAAAGGGGGCATACTCAAAGAGATTGCCCAAAGTTTAAAGAATGGCTTGCGAAGAAAGGTAATGCCCTAAACTTCACAATTTATGCATCATTTCATATTAATGTACCCTGCAATACATGATGGTTTGACTCTGGTTCCACTGTACACATTTCTAACTCTTTGCAGGGATTCCGTACGATAAGGAAGCTGGCAAGAAACCAGCAAACGGTTAAAGTGGGAAATGGTTGGTTGCTGAAGTTGAAGCAGTACGAACTCTTTCATTAATTCTAGAAGGAGGCTTCACATTAAATTTGGTTGAAACTGTATATGTACCAAGTATTACTAGAAACTTAATTTTTGTTCCAAAACTAGATATTAACGGTTATGTATTTACTTTTGGCAATGGAAAATGTATTATTAGTTTTGATTCCCGTACTATTGGCCGTGCTCTATTAGGTGTAAGATAATGGAATAACTTAAATATTATTGATAATATATGATACATTATATAGAGTAGTGGGCTCATACTTAACCCTAATCTCTAATACCTCTAATACTCCCCCGCAGTCGTAGCGGAAGATAATTAGACGCTAAAAAAAATAGCTTCAATTTCGGTTTTTGACTTCAAATCCCACTCTTCTATCAACCAATCTATTGTGTGCTTGAATGTGCCAAATTTTATTCTTCAATGTCACAGATCACGTAATCCTCTGGCAAAAATCTTCAATCAACCGGTGCAATGACATAGTTTAGGACCGTAGTCTGATAGGCGGTGTCATGTCTAATAATCAATGGTCTCTTTGATACGTATATCAAGAGACGAGATCCGTAGATCGAAAAAGAAAAGAAAAAAAAAACAAAGTAGTTAACCGTGGCCAATGACGATCTCTAGAATCCGTAGATTAAGAGAAGAGATCCATAAAATAAATAAATAAAAAGAAAACGGGCAAGACAAGTACGCATGGGCACACATGCACACATGTTACCATGTGGCGGCGCGGCGGAGGACCGTAGTCCGAAAGGAGGCGGCGCTATGGACCGTGGTCCAAAAGGCGGCATGACGGACAGATCGAGACTATACACCCCTGAGCAAACATACGGATGTTGAAAAACTCAAATCTTCGATGGGATATTCTTACACCTTTGATTGCACCGGAAGAAACGTTGCAAATTTTGGAAATTTTTTGATTGTGTAAGAAAAAGAAGAAAAAAAGAACTAAGTTGCAAACTTTGTAATTGAGGCACTGATTGTAAAGGATATTATCCAAATTGAAGAATATAACATTAAAGGAATAATGATGGGTATTAGACATATATTTGTGTTATGTTAAGTTAGTCATATTAGAGGGATTAGTATTGTAATTAGTCCTCTATATATATTTCCATGTAATCTCAATTATCAATAACACAATACAATATTTTTCCTGGTTCAATTTGGTATCACAGCCAGAACCCTAGCCACCCTATCACCCTGCCGTAAACCTCCTGCCGCCCACCCTTCCCTGCCGTCAACCTCTCTTTGCCGACAGCCTTCTTCGTCGCAGCCCACCATCACCGAACCACCTGCCTCGCCGCTGATGGCACAAATCCAACCATTCTCCACACAAGAGAAGACTTCCCACAACTCTCATAAATTCGCCTTTACCCTATCACCAACCAATTATGGTTATTGGAAAACAATGATCCATCCGTTCTTGGTTACTAATCACATGTCCGAGTATATTGATGGTACAGTCCCGTGCCCGCCACAAACAATCACGGTACCCGGTACCCCTGCCGCCGAGAACAAACCTGCCACCCCTGACACCATCGAATCCAACCCTAGCTATGCGACGTGGGTGGCCAATGATGCCCACGTCCGCATGCTGCTCATCTCAACCGTGTCTAAGGCATCCTTTCATCACGTTCAGGGTTCCACATCCCGCGAACTATGGCTGGCCCTGGAACGTGCTTATGCTCCACATACTCAGTCACGGGAATATACCTTGAAAACCAAGTTGCTCAAACTTGAGATGAAGGGTGATGAGACCACTACTGCTTACCTTGCCAGAGCCCAAGAGTATGCCACCGATCTCTCTAACATTGGCGAGGCGATGAAAGAAAAAGATGTTGTGATGCTAGTGATTTCTGGCCTCCGAGACGAATACAATGGTCTCAAATCCAACCTTCTTGGCCGTCAAACCCCTATTACCTTTAATGAGTTGCAGGGCCTATTATCTGATCATGACTACATGATCAACAAAACCCAACCCGCCACCACCCCTACCCCTCATGCCTTCACGGCTGCCACCCCAAACCCGACCCATCCTACTACGGCTTCCACATCCTCCGCCCCTAACCTCAGCACCCTCCAACAACTTGCCTCTCAACTTGGCTATCAACTCACCCCCTCGGTACCGTCTCAAGTGTTTTATGGTACTCGAAACAACCGTGGCGGTTACAACCGTGGCACTCTCAACAGCCGCAACACAACTCGCGGACGCGGCAACACCAACATGCGTGCAAATACTAGCAACAATCGCAACAACTTTGACTGGGCTACTACAACAAATGCAGTTCATGGCACATGTGCTCGATGTGGCATTGGGCACATCCCTTCTAACTGCCCCAACAGAGACCCCAATACTATCAGAAACAGGCCCACTGCCAACTATGCGGATACACGATCCACTGCTTCAACATCTTGGTTCCCAGACACCGGTGCCAATAGCCACGTTACACCAGATTTGTCAAACTTAGGAAACTCAGAAGCTTACTACGGTGATGACAATCTTCATGTTGGTAACGGTAAAGGTTTGCCCATTCTTCATATCGGCTCTAGAAATTTCTATTCACCGCACAAAACCTTTTCCTTAAACAATATTCTTCACGTTCCACAAAATTAAACACAACTTGCTTTCCGTTCAAAAATTTTGTCTTGATAACAATGTGTTCTTTGAATTTCACCCGTTTTTCTTTTGTGTGAAGGACATGTCTACGCGCACTACCCTACTCACGGGTCCAAGTAAAGATGGCCTCTATTCGCTCGTCCTTCCACAACTGCGTTCCGTTCACAAGACTGCTTTCTCTGCCACTCGTGCCTCTGCAACTGTGTGGCATCAACGTTTAGGGCATCCCCATGATCGCCTTTTACGCACTATGTTATCTAATTATTCCCTTCCTGTTTCTGTTAGACATTTTGATTCTGTGTGTGCTTCCTGTCAAATGGGAAAATCATCAAAACTTACATTGTCATCTTCTACTTTTCGTAGCAATAATATTTTGGATTTAATATTTTGTGATGTTTGGGGTCCTGCACCTGTGTTATCTATGGATGGTCATCGTTATTTCTTATTGTGTGTTGATCACTTCACTAAGTTCATATGGTTTTTCCCGCTAAAACAAAAATCCGATGTCCTTTCGACCTTCAAACAATTTGTTGCAACAGTTGAACGTCAATTTCAAACAAAAGTTAAAAATGTCCAAACAGATTGGGGTGGCGAATTTCGCAGTCTAACCACCTTTTTCTCGTCTCTCGGCATTGTTCATCGACGATCATGCCCGCACACCAGTGAACAGAACGGAACTGTCGAGCGCCGTCACAGACATGTTGTCGAAACCGGCCTCACCCTTCTTGCCCAATCCTCCGTTCCACATCGCTTTTGGCACTTTGCCTTTGACACGGCGGTCTATCTTATCAATCGTATGCCATCGCGATCCAACTCCAACAAGTCTCCTTTTGAATCCATATACAAACACACCCCTGACTATTCTTTCTTGCGCATATTTGGGTGTCAGTGCTTTCCCTATCTCCGTCCCTACCATTCCCACAAAATGGATTTCCGCTCCACTCCGTGCATTTTTTTGGGCTACAGCCCCTCACATCATGGTTATCGCTGCCTCGATCCTACAACCGATCGCATTTATATCGCTCGTCACGTTCGTTTCAATGAATCAACCTTCCCATTTCACTCCTCACCACCTCCATCCCCATCTAAACCTCCAAATCCACCATACACCACCTTCATGCCCTTCCCGGACACATCCTCCTTTCCTTCTGAACCTGTCCCTGACCCGAGTATTTCCACTACTCCCACGACACCACACTCCACGGGTTCGGCTCCACAACCGGATCCGTCTTCCCCTACGCCATCTGAAACCATCTCCACTCCCACATCCGAACCCACCTCCCCTCCTACACCACCGTCAACGCCTTCGCCCTCATCCTCCAACTCCTCCTCCTCACCCACACCATCGCCCTCTACTACACCTCCGACTCCACCTCCGCCACCCCCTCCCCCTCGGTCTCGCCCTACCAATCTTCGCCCAAACCCAAAACCGAGGGTACCCTATGATCCATCAGCTTTCCATACTAAAACTTCCTCACCTGACCCACAATCTGACACTACTCCTACCTCCCCTCCCGACACCGAGCCACACACCTTTACCGCTGCTAACAAGCATCCCGAGTGGCGCGCTGCTATGGCTGATGAGTATTCCGCACTTGTCAAAAATGGTACATGGTCACTTGTCCCACCGGTTTCTGATACTAATGTTGTTGATTGTAAGTGGATTTACAGGATCAAACGGGACAAAAATGGAGCTCCATCTCGTTACAAAGCGAGACTTGTGGCTAAAGGTTTCACACAACAGCATGGCATTGATTATCACGAGACATTCAGCCCCGTTGTCAAAGCCACCACTATACGGGTTGTTTTGTCTCTTGCTGTCACTCACAACTGGTCCTTAAGGCAATTGGATGTCAAGAATGCCTTTTTGCATGGTGACCTTCAAGAGACCATTTATCTCAAACAGCCACAAGGTTTCATTGATCCGAACAGGCCAGACTACGTTTGCAAATTACACAAATCATTATACGGCCTAAAACAGGCCCCTCGGGCATGGTTTGCTCGTCTTTCTGCCGCACTACAGCGCCTCGGCTTCTATGGCTCCAAGACAGATCCCTCCTTGTTTATTTACAATTATCGTGGCACACTGATCTACTTTCTGGTATATGTTGATGACATTATTGTGACAGGTAATAATCCTCATGCGATCGACAAGGTTATTACACAACTTGGTGCGGAACTGGCCTTGAAAGACTTAGGTGATCTTGATTATTTCTTGGGTCTGGAAATTGTTCGGAAGGGTAACGATATCATTCTCTCGCAGAAAAATTATATTTTGGAGCTTCTCCAACGAGCAGGCCTGTCCACGGCCAAACCGGCTCCTTCCCCCATGAGCACCTCTACGGTACTTCACTTACAGGATAGTGCTCCTTTTTCGGATCCGGTGAAATATCGACAGCTAGTAGGCGCCTTACAGTATGTTACTCTGTCTCGTCCTGATATTACTTTTGCTGTCAATCGGGTGTGCCAGTTTATGCACGCTCCCACAGATGATCATTGGGCTGCTGTCAAACGTATCCTGCGTTATCTTCTTGGCACGTCGAATCATGGTCTCCTTCTTCGACATGACTCTGGTTCCAGTCTTCATGCCTTCACCGATACATGTTGGACAGATATTCAGGCATTCTCTGATGCAGACTGGGCTGGTTGTCCGGTTGATCGCCGGTCTACGGGTGGCTTTGCGGTTTACTTGGGGTCTAATCTGGTTTCTTGGGCTGCTCGCAAGCAACGTACTGTGTCTCGATCCTCTACTGAATCTGAGTATAAGGCACTAGCTGACACCGTTGCTGAACTGACATGGCTTGGGGCGCTTCTGCGTGAACTTGGGGTGGTATCCAGGGTTGCTCCGACTCTCTGGTGTGACAATTTAGGGGCAACTTATCTCTCTGCTAATCCTGTTTTTCATGCCCGTACGAAACATGTGGAGGTCGATTTTCACTTTGTAAGGGAGAAAGTTGCCCGGGGGCATTTACGTGTTCAGTTTATTTCTACTCATGATCAGATTGCAGACATTTTCACAAAGCCTCTAGCTACTGACAGATTCGTTTTTCTACGGTCCAAGCTGCAGGTCGTCACCCGGCCTCAGCTTGCGGGGGAATATTAGACATATATTTGTGTTATGTTAAGTTAGTCATATTAGAGGGATTAGTATTGTAATTAGTCCTCTATATATATTTCCATGTAATCTCAATTATCAATAACACAATACAATATTTTTCCTGGTTCAATTATGGGACTGGTAATTAATTGGTGAACAAACGATTTGGACCATATAAATAAATACGACCATCAAAATCATTCAAAAAGAAAGCATAATTTTTGTATTTTTGGAGGGGGTCGGAATCTTGAGTCGAGAAATGAAGCTTTATTCAACAAGCTTTATTCAACAGGAACCAGAAAATAAGAAAATAGAAGAAACTAAACATAAGGAAAAAAAACGAAGTCGGTATAGGGCGGCGGTGGCGACACGCCGCCCTGTCTAGAGTTTTAACTCGGTGGCGGAAACTAGGGTTTGGATCGTTTAGGCTGTGATACCATGTAAGATAATGGAATAACTTAAATAGTATTGATAATATATGATACATTATATAGAGTAGTGGGCTCATACTTAACCCTAATCTCTAATACCTCTAATAGAGGGAGACCTCTATAAATTATGTTTAGATCATAAATTTTTGGAATCCTTATTGTCTTATAATGTAGAAGACAACTTAGTAGTAAATAAGAGGAAAAGAAATAAGGAGACTTCATCTAAATTATGGAACCAAAGATTAGGTCATATTTCACGAGAAAGAATGAACCGACTTGTGAAAGATGGAGTACTCCTAGAACTTGACTTTTCTGATTTTGAAAAATGTGTTCAATGTATTAAGGGAAAAATGACCAAAACAAATAAGAAAGGTTCCACAAGAAGCATGGGATTACTTGATTTGATCCATACAGATATATGTGGTCCCTTCCCCGAGGGCATTGGAGGGCAAAAGTCGTTCATTACTTTCATCGACAACTACTCGCGTTATATGTACTTGTATTTAATTAATGAGAAATCCGAATCTTTAGAAACTTTTAAAACCTTTAAGGCTGAAGTTGAAAATCAACTAGATCGAAAAATAAAGGTTGTGAGATCGGATAGGGGTGGAGAATACTACGGCCGCCACGCTGATGTTGGACAAAGTCCGGGGTCTTCATGAGTTTTGTAAAAGTCATGGTATAATAAATCAATACACCAGCCCGGAACCCCCCAGCAAAATGGTGTAGCTGAAAGGCGAAACCGTACCCTTATGGATATGGTACGTAGTATGTTGGCTTATTGTGATCTCCCTAAGTCTATTTGGACTCAAGCTTTACAAACAGTCGTCCACATATTTAATCGAGTTCCTTCTATGTCTATCCCAAAGACTCCTTTTGAGTTATGGACAGGAAGGAAGCCTAATTTGAATTATTTCAAAGTATGGGGATGTCCAGCCGAAGCTAAACTATACAATCCACAGTCCAAGAAACTAGATATGAAAACCGTTAGTTGCGTTTTCATTGGCTATCCCGAACGTTCTAAAGGAAATCGATTCTATTTCCCTTCTCACTCTACTAGAATTGTCGAGACAAGATGTAACAGCCTAGGTCCGTCGCACCAAGATATTGTCCGCTTTGACAGCCGGCATGCCCTTAGGCATCCGCTCCTCACGGATTTAATACACGTCTTGGTAGGGAAGGTATCCACACCCTTATAAAGCAGTGCTTAGTTCTCCTCCCCACCAATGTGGGATGTTACAATCCTCCCCCCTTAGGGGACCAGCGTCCTCGCTGGCACACTGGCCGACGACTGGCTCTGATACCATTTGTAACAGCCCAGGTCCGTCGCACCAAGATATTGTCCGCTTTGACAGCCGGCATGCCCTTAGGCGTCCGCCCCTCATGGATTTAAAACGCGTCTTCGTAGAGAAGGTATCCACACCCTTATAAAGCAGTGCCTTAGTTCTCCTCCCCACCAATGTGGGATGTTACACAAGACATGCTGAATTTCTTGAGATGTCGAATTTGAGCGGGAGTGGTGATGGTAGGCAAACTAGAGAGGCGCCGATGATTGATAGATTGATATACCGGTGCCCATTACTCAACCACTTGAAGATCAACCAATTGAACCATCTATTGATTCGCCAAATCCTCATAATGATAACATGGCTAACAGTGAGGAACCATCTACTTAAAATCCTCACATATCTCCCAAAATTAATGAATCAGCATCTCAAGAGCTTCAACCGCCATTAAGAAGGTCTTCTCAACCTAGGCGACCCATAAGTTATGATGATTTTGTGACTTACCTTCATGAGACCGACTTTGATTTGGGTAAAATTGATGATCCTGTTGGGTTATTCTGGGCCTATGAGTTAGCCTAAAATATTTACCCACCTTTTCATTTGACTCCATTTTCTCACCAGGGGAAGATTCCCCTACTCATGCCTCACCAAGGGATAAATCCCCTTGTCACGTTCTGCCTCACTAGAGGAATTTTCCTCTAGTCACCTTTGTGTTCCTTTAATTTCCCTAGTAGGGGATAAATCCTCTACTCTTTTAATACCCCATGTGGGGTTGGTTTTGGTTGGTGGACCACTTGCATTCCCAGCCGTATGTTTTGTGGATAAGGGTTTTAAAACCCTTCATTTATTTCATGAGGTGAGAGAGAGAGATTATTCTTCTTCATCAAGACACCAAAAAGAGAGAGAGCAATTTTCTAGGGTTTCTTCTTCCATCAGATCTTGAAGAAAAGAGACAACTTGGGGTTGATCTTCTTGAAGACAAGAGACGTTTTTGACACCGTCCTTTTGGTGATACCTCTTCTCTTCTTTGTTTATTTTGTTCCATATACTTGACGTTGTTTGTTCCAAGTATATGATGATCTGTGTATGCCTCTAGTATATCTAGAGAAGACTTTGTATTGCTCTAATTTGGTGATAGTGGATTATTTCTAGAATGTCCACATAAGCACTGCCACATGTCAAAACCACATTTAATCATCAATTTATTAGATTATTAATTAAGTATAATTACCAATTTTATCAAAACTAAATTTCCTTTTATATTTTTTTTTGACAAACTTAATGTGAATATGATAAATTTACTCAATAATTTGATTATTTTAAGAAAACTAATCAACAATTTGTCAAACATAATAAATTTGATTATTATAACTGTGTTTTTTATATGTATCTAATATTATTAACTCAACCGTGTAATGCACGGGTTACTAACCTAGTATATATATATATGGGTTAAGTTCAAATGAGAACTTTTTGTTTTGAGAACTTTTGAGAAGTAAATCTCCACCACTAATTTCAGTTGGGGACCACTCCAATTCATGGGATGGGGATATATGTAAATATAACTAGTGGCTTAAAATGGTTCTCAAAAGTTCTCTCAACCAATTAGTTCTCAAATGATCCTCTCCCTATATATATATATATATATATATATATATATATATATATATATATATATATGGAGAGGATCATTTGAGAACCAATTTGATTTGAGAACTAAAAAGAACTAATTTGAGCCACAAGTTTATTTACATGTATCCCCCCTCCCATGAATTATAGTGGTCCCCCCTGAAATGTGTGGTTGAGATTTAGTTCTCAAAAGTTCTGAAAACAAATAGTTCTCATTTGAACCTAACCCTATATATATATATATATATATATATATAGGGTAAGGATCATGTGAAAACAACTTTTATTGCGAAAACACGAAAACAAATATTAAAACCTTTATAACTTTTTCATATGTTAATATTTTTTAAAAAATTTTGCACCAAAATCCTTAAAATTATGTTAACTTTATTTCTGGAAAAAAAATTTAAAAAAAATCAAAATTTTTTTAAAAATTATTATTGCACAGGTGCAATAATTTTTTTATTATTCTTATTGCACATATGCAATAATATTAAAACCTTTATAACTTTTTCATATGTTAAATTTTTTTATAAAAAATTACACTATAAATCTTATAATTCTTTTATCTTTAATTCTAGAGAAAATTAAAAAAAATTCTACATTTTTAAAAAAAAATTATTATTGCACATGTGCAATAAAAAATTATTATTGCACATGTGCAATAATATTAAAACCTCTATAATTTTTTCATACGTTAATATTTTTGATAAAAAATTATACCATAGATCTTATAATTCTGTTATCTTTAATTGTTGAAAAAATTTTAAAAAAAATTAATGTTTTTTTGTTAATATTGCACATGTGCAATAATAAAAAAAATCACGAAATTTTATATGTTTAATTTTTTTTTCCCAGAATTAAAGGTGACATAATTTTAAGACTTTTGGTGCAAATTTTTTAAAAAATTATTAACGTATGAGGAAGTTATAGAGGTTTTAATATTTGTTTTCGTGTTTTCGCAATAACATCTTGTTTTTATTTGATCCTTCCCCTATATATATATATATATATATATATATATATATATAGGGGATGGTTATGGTGAAAACCACTCCGAGTTGGGAAAACTTTCGAAACTCTTTAAAAACGGGGTCAAAGAGTTTTTTTTTCATTTAATTTTTTTTATGGTGATTCTTTAGGTTATAGGCTACCCCTAGGTGGAAAAAAATCAAAAAAATGCCCTGGCAATTTTTTTAAAAAAAATCTCAAAAAACGGTTGTTACATATGTAACCAATATATGTATACAATGTTACATATGTAACAAGACCGTTTTTTGACATTTAAAAAAAAAAATCCCCGAGGCGTTTTTTTTTTCCACCTAGGGGTAGCATATAACCTAAAGAATCACCATAAAAAAAGTAAACGAAAAAAAAAACTTTTTGACCCCGTTTTTGAAGAGTTTCGAAAGTTTTCCCAACTCGGAGTGGTTTTCATTTTACCCTTCCTCTATATATATATATATATATATATATATATATATATATATATATATATATATATGTTAACGTATGAAAAAGTTATATGAGTTTTAATGTGTTTTCGCAGGATCCTTACCCTATATATATATATATATATATATATATATATATATATATAGGGTTAGGTTCAAATGAGAACTTTTTCTTTTGAGAACTTTTGAGAACCAATTTGGGCCACTAATTTTCAAGGTGGGAGCATTCAAATTCATGGGGGGGTTTTCCATATATATAAACTAGTGGCTAAGATTAGTTCTTTTTAGTTCTCAAACCCAATTAGTTCTCAAATGATCCTCTCCCTATATATATATATATAGGGAGAGGATCATTTGAGAACCAATTGGTTTTGAGAAATCTTTTAAGAAACCATTCTGAGCCAGTAGTTATATATAGGGAATCCCCTCCATGAATTTGAGTGGTCCCTTCCCTTCCCTATATATATAGTGAAAGATTCATTGTAGAACTCTTAAAAATATAGACCCCGTAGACCCCCCTATATTGTTCTATATTATTAAATTATATATATATATGGATCCATAATATGTGTTAATGCATGCATATGACTCATAACCTAAGAACGGTTTTAAGTCGGGTGCTCAAGATGTGCACAAGATTATTTTATTTACTTTATGATTGTGTTGGCTGGACTATCGGCATACGGGTTATCTAATAATTTTGGTTGGACCACCAACTTTATGTTGATATTTTAAGCGTGTATTTCAGGGAAGTGAAGACTCGAGAGTTGGTGCTTGTCGAAAGTTTTAGAGAAGAATATTTGTTTTTGTTTGATTTGATCCTATAAGAAGCGTGCAAGACTTGTATTTGTGTTTCGGTACTAAAAATGTAGCATTTAAATCCACTTGGGGTAGTGGTAAAGTTAAGTCTTGATTATTGTTTATATTAGGGCACGGAGTATATCTGTGTGGGTTTGTTTATGTGAGTTTGCCACGTAAGAAGTGACTGGACTCACACAAGAAGTCACACAGAACTCACACAGAACTCACACAGGAGGGGTATACAGGGGCGAATTTATGCATGCCTGAGGGGGTGGCAAGACCCCCACTGAGATTTAACAAAGTAGTAGAAATTTTTTGATAGGGTTTTAATAGGCCCCATCTTGAATATATTAAAAGGCCCTTTATAACTTCTAATTACGAAAAATTAAGTGACAAATAAATAAAAAGAGAGTGATTTTTTACCATGGGAGTGGGAAGCCCTGAAAGCTCTGATTTCTGTAAAAAGAAAAAATGAAGATAAGATGAGGAAAATGAAGAAAGTAGTTTGAAAAATATAAATAATAAAAATATAATGATAAAAAAGTACATGAGAAATCAAATCAAGCTGTCGAAGCCTTTTTTATTAAATTAAAAATTATAAAATAATAATTATCTTAATGTTTTTCTTTCGGTTCTCTTTTTGAAAGAGCAAAGCAATGACTTATTAAAACCGAGAAAGGGAAACTAGCAAGGACAGTATTTTTTTAGTTCAATTATATTTAAAAGAGTAAATATTAACCTTTTTAGAATGGTAAAGCCATACATTCTTAAACTTATTATTAAATCTAGTTCATTAAGAGATTATAGTATATCGTATAGGGGTAATTGCATATTTCCTTCTAATGTAGAGCAAAATTGCATATATATTCAAAATATAAGTTTTTATTGTGTAATGTACAATAACACTCTTTAAACATGATTTGAGAAAATATACCATTTTATAAGTTTAGAGGGGACATATGTAATTGCCCCTATTTTATATATCGTTGGTTTGCAAGTCAATCTGTTTCGATATTATATGTTAATGTATTATTTTGACCGAGCCCATCCTAGCGTCATCTATATTTTTTGCCTCTGCTGACCCAAAATCATGGATCCGTCACTGGGGGTATACCTGTGTGGGTTTGTCTGTATGGGCCAACTCAATACGTATAAAATTTTCGGACGAAATACGCTTAAATTTACACTTCTAAGCAAAAACAGGGGAGGTCGGAGCCCCCGGGGCCCTTAAAAGCTTCGCCAATGAATGTAATATAACTAAGTTTATAAAATTAAAGGTCATTAAATGATAAAAAAATTAACTAAAACCAATTTTAGTGCTTGATATTTTTGTAAGTTAGTTACCCATAAATGGTAATGTGCTTTCACAAATTAAAATTTCATTTGGTTAATCAAGTAAAAGTAGACTGGAACATCATGGTGTAATGTGATTCGTTTATTCTATTTTGTCTTCCTATTTTTGTTAAAATTTCATATAAGGAATTATAAGAAATCATTTAAAAACATACCTTAAACCGATCACGAACATCACCCCCGTCGATACGCTTGAGATTTCTCATGTATTCGAAAGAGAGAAGATGAAGACGAGGGAAGAAGGTAGTGTTTGCGTGAGTAGATGTAGATGCAACACTTTCATATGTTTCAACTCCCTTTAAAACAACTTCTTCCATATCATCACAATGTGATATCTGGATTGTCTTTAGGTTGGCAAGAAGTTTTGCCATGTGAGATGAAATCAAATACTTAATGTTTTTGCAATGCCTTATTCTTATGGTTGTGAGGTTATGGAATGAGGATTGTTGGTGTTGTTTTTGAAAATATAAAAAGTTATTCCAGTTGTTGCACTTCCACACATGACTCATCCTCTCCATCACAGAAAAGTCTAAGCCTACGAGATTGGGTAGTAGTGGCTCTTCATTATTTCTATTGCTTTGATTCTTTATATCAAACACCATTTCCAGACCATTAGAATTGCCCGTATCAAGGTAATTGAAATTGGATGGAAATGCAGCACTAGAAACATTATCATCTCTCCCATTACTTGACAAAAACTTTATCTGCATATATATACACATGAATACATATTAATCAATATGGTTACATGTTAATCGATGTATAACATCACATATATTCACAAACTTTTCTAGTTTTGTGTCTAGAAAATCTTCTTGTTGGATTTTCTTTTCTCAAAGAAAAGATTGTCTTTTTATGAACTTCTAAAAGAAAAACTAAATGTACAAGAAGTTACAAATGAAAGCCATACCTCCTTGTGATGGCTATCCTTGACCAATTCCACATTTCTCCCACTTTCTCGGCAATCTTTTATTACAATATCTCTTAGCGCCCCCATATGAAATTTGGTGTTTGTAGGTGTGAATACACTCTTAAACCCCTTACAGCCTTCGACCTTTATCTTTTCAAGAGATTCAAAGCCAGAAATAAGAAGAAGACTAGAGTTATTTTCACCACCATTCATCCTCCACACCTCTCTGCTTACCTTGTCTAAATAAAACACTTCAATGCTTCTGAAGCTGCTCCTGCTAAGTTGCTCAATTTGACTGACCAAGTCTAAGTCAATGTCAAATATCAATTTAATTGAGCCACCTTTTTTAACTTTAAGCTCTTCTAAATGATGGACTAATCCTACTGGATTGATTGAAAACAGATTTACAAGACTATCACATCCCTCCACTAGAATGCTTCTCAAGCTGCTGCTAACTTGCTCAAAGTCACCACCACCCCCTAAGTCTATGCTGAATATCTCTTTTATGGACCCACATTTCTTAACTTCAACCTCTTTTAAATGATTCAGTAATCCCATTGGATTGGTTGGAAAGAGATTCACTAGACTATCACATCCCTCCACTCGAATGCTTCTTAAGCTATTCCAAACATGCCCAACTTCACTATCACCCCCCAAGTCTATGTTAAATATCTCTTTAATGGACCCACATTTCTTAACTTCAACCTCTTTTAAATGATCCAATAATCCCACTAACTTGATTGGAAAGAGATTCACAAGACTATCGCATCTCTCCACCCGAATGCTTCTCAAATTGATGCTGACTCGCTCAAATTCATGACCAACACATTCCATGTCAAAGTTAAATATCTCTTTAATGGATCGACATTTATTAACTTCAATCTCTTCTAAATGATCCAATAAACCCAATAAATTGGCTGGAAATAGATTCACAAGACTATCGCATCCCTCCACCCGAATACTTCTCAAATTGCTACTAACTTGCTCAACTTCACCATCAAGTCCCAAGTCTATGTTAAATAACTCTTTAATGGAACCACATTTTTCAACTTCTACCTCTTCTAAATGATCCAATAATCCCAATAAATTGGTCGGAAATAGATTCACAAGACTATCACATCCCTCCAACCGAATGCTTCTCAAATTGCTACTAACTCGCTCAACTTCACCATCACGTCCTAAGTCTATGTTAAATAACTCTTTAATGGAACCACATCTTTCAACTTCTACCTCTTCTAAATGATCCAATAATCCCAATAAATTGGTTGGAAATAGATTCACAAGACTATCGCATCCCTCCACCCGAATTCTTCTCAAACTGTTCCATAAATTATGAACTTCACCACCACGTCCTAAGTCTACGTTTAATATCTCTTTAATGCACCGACAGTTTTTAATTTCAACCACTTCTAAATGTCTCAATAATCCCAATAAATTGGTTGGAAAGGGATTCACAAGACTATCGCATCCCACCACCTTAATCTCCTTCAACATGGAAATATTATTCACTTCCTCCTCACTACTAGACGTCCATATCTGGTTCAACTTCTCCATGTGACCAATCTTCAATTTCTCCAACTTTCCAATTTTAACCTACAAATACAAACTTCGAGTTTTAATATGCACTTTCAGTCTTTAAGAGAAGTTGAAATTTGTTAATACAATGTTATTGCGTGTACTAAAGGTCAGTTTTGACGGTTTTACCTCGAATCGTGAATCAAACCATCAGTAACGGTTTTTATAATGAAAGACCAAAACCGGATCATTATAAAATAAAACCGAACCATTGCTAACATCTTAGTTTCAGTTTGGTTCTACTATTTGAAATTATTGGTCCTTTATAAAGAATATAAAATAAAACATAAAATAGTTGTCCAAAATATTGATTACTAACAGAAAAATGTAAATAATAAAAAGGAAACATTCCAGGTCAACATAAAAAGGTTATCCAAAATATTACAGTTACTTGTACAGTTGTACAATTCTAAATAACTATTCTTTTAGTTTCTGTTTAACAATAATCTTAATTTCAACTATATTATGAAATGAAATAGTATTTGAATATGTCTCACAACTAGAAAAGGCAACCATATAAATCTTTGGATCCTTGAAATTACAAAAAAAAAAAGTAAAAAAACAACAAATAAAATCCAGTTATATAACCCACGCACAGTCAATCAGGTCACCCAGTTGAGTTAACCCATTTCATTACCAACCATGAAGTCCTACATGTAAAGAAAAACGAATAATGAGTTATACTAATTATTAATATTAATATTATTAAATAATAAAAAACAAAAGTATATATTTATCTTAAGGTCCGATCCGATTTTATACGATCGGATTGGTTTTTAAAACAACCGACCAATCCATATGAAGTTTAAACAAAATGCATAAACACTACTATCTGGCCTAGCTAGTGTGTAGATTAAAATGTTTGGAATCAAACCTGAGTATTCAGCAGTGCAGAAATGCTAGTGAAGTTGGGAAGCCCATCAACTTCCAATTCAACCAGTTGCGGTAGCTCGATTACAATATCATTAACAAGGAACAAACTTACCAGCTCCGGTAGCTTTTCCAAACACAAAAACTTTAGCGCCTCAAAGTTAATCATCATCTCACCCGCTCCACTATTAATCTCGCTTCCACTTCCATTATCACATACCAGTGTTTTCAAAACTGAGCATGACGAAACTTTGAGGCGCTCAAGTTTCCTCAAACCACTTGCGATAGGAATTGGGAATAGGTATTCCAATACAGCACAATTAAAAACCGTAAGATCTCTTAAATTGCAGAATGAGTAGCTGTTAGAATGGACTGGAACAATATTTTCAAGAGCACTCATATCCTGCACTTGCAAATGAAGTTTTTCTGTTTCCTTGAACAATTCATTAATTTGGCAATCAAGAATCTCGTTTTTGCTGTTACTAGTCACAATCTTCAAGGTATTTGTGAATGGATCTTCCTCTTCCTCTTCATCCAACAGACAACCAATAGATATCTTGAACTTCTCAAGTCGACTAAAGGACACGCTCTCCAGCCTGGTTTTCTTCTCAACGAACTCAGCCTCTAATGCATACAGTTGCTTTAAAAGTAGAATCTTCAACTCTTCCCAATTGGCATCAGTGAACCTAATAGCAGCTTTCCTATCATCATCAGAAACTACTCTCATATAAAGCTCTTCAAGGCTGTGCAAGTTCCGGAAGACACCATCATCAATGTGAAGATCAACACATCCACTCAGATCGAGTAACTTTAACTTTTTCAGATTCCCTATCGTAGATGGTAACTTGCGTATTCCACAATGGGCAAAGCTCAGCACTTCCAGATTAACAAGATCTCCAACAAAAGAGTAATTATTATTAGACTCCAAAGTGCACTTATGGAGAAGAAGTGTTGTAAGGCTGGTAGAGCATTGGAGCGATCTGGGAAGCAATGGATGGTGCATTTTATAGTATGCTATGACTTGAAGAGTTTCCATATTTTCATAGAAATATTTGGGAAACTGAACCATATCTCTATTCATTAGTTGTAAAAGTGATAGGCTTGGATACTTGAAGTCACTCGGAAACGTGGACAGGCCCCTCCTACATGTTAATGAAATTCTTGTACAAGTCGTCTTGTTCGTTTCAATGCTGCCCCAATTGGAAAAATCGTCATGGTTAATAATCCAAGTAGGATGATCACCTTTAGAAACTCTACCCAGCACAAAAGAAAGCACAAGAACGTGCATTTTAACACACCCAAGGTGATCACTACTCATTAACAAGTTTGCATCCATGAGACTATGCACACATTTCCTTGTCCGCTTTCTGACCTCTCTGAATGTGGAAACGTTTTTTAACAATTTTAAGCCCCATGCATATCTCGCCAGATACTCTATTGAAATATCATAGTCCTTAGGAAACAAACCACAATGCAGAAAAATCATTTTGTCCTCATCTTCTCCTATATGATCGAAGCTCAGCTGGAAAACGCCTTGCATTATATCGTAAAGATCCTCATCAACATAATAGTTGCTGAAGCGACGACTAAGTGCTCCGTCCAATACACGATCCTCTTCATATTTAAAGGTTGATGCAACATGTTTAATGGCAAGTGGCAAACCACCACATTTTTTGACAATGTGATACAGATCACTATTCTTTGCTTCCGTAAGTCCAGTATTTCGAGAAAAAAGAATCTGTGCCTCTGCCTCCTCCAAGACATCGATTGTAACTACTTGAATAGCTGAATCGGCAGCGGTTGCAAATTGTTTGCAGACACCAGAATTGCGTGATGTGAGCAACAACTTAACACCTTCTGGCAAAGGACTTGTTAATCCAATATCTTTGAGTTCAAACTTCTCCCACACATCATCCAGTATCAATAAAATCCTTTTCTTTTCACGATCTAACATTACTTTCCATCTTTCATGAAGACGAGATGCCCTTCCTGCCTTAGTCCCTTCCACCAGACCTTCGGGTAATATGTACTCTGCTACCGCTTGCTGAATAGAAAGAATGTTGACATCCGAACCAATAACTACTTTCACCAAACAGTCAAAGATCCTATTGATCTCTTCAGCCCTTAGGAGTTGTTCCATCATGGTGGTTTTGCCAATACCACCCATTCCACACAAGGCTATCACTTGACTATTGGTGTCGTCTAGTTGTAGGAGCTTCAACGTGTCGTTGAATGGTCTCTCTCTTGACTTGAACACATCACCAAATGATGATGCAGGTTTGCGATTGACTCTTCCTATAGGTATTGGAGCATCTTTCCAAACGAATTCTGAATTTTGTATGATTAGTTTTTCAATGGTTTCAGTAGCTTTGGAAGCTTTTCTTCCAGCTTCGTACCGCATTTTCAAGTTTAAACATCCAATGCCCTGATCATTAATTGAAATGCTTTCAACTTTCTCCTTGACCTTTTCAACTTCAGTCAACCAACCCGCTACACCAATGGGTACTTCTCTCATATTTATCACGTTTGCAGTGTTGTGGCTTTCGACATCTTTGCATATACTATTTAAATGATTCATTCTTTCAGCCATGTGCGTTAGTTGTTTTGTGGTGCAGATGACATGTCCTAGGTGTCTCGTGATATGACGTCTCAAAAGTTTCACGGTAGGACTAATAACTTGCTCAAATAGAACCTGCTTCATTTTCCTGTACAAATAAAATAATGTTTAATTAATTAATGATTCAAATCAATGGTGGTATTTTAACTAAAAGACTAGAAACATAATTACTAAGATAAGATAATAGTATGTACTGTACTGTAAAAATTCTTTCAAATGTCTAACTGATAATGTTAATTATTTTATATTATATATGTATAAATATTAAACTATATATATATATATATATATATATATAGGGTTAGGATCCTGCGAAAACACATCTTTTTGTGAAAACTGCGAAAACAAATATTAAAACCCACGTAACTTTTTCATACATTAACGATTTTTCATAAAATTTGTGCCAAAAGTCTTAGAATTACGTTATCTTTAATTCTGGAGCCAAATATTAAAAAAATTGAATGTTTTTTTTCCGTGTGATGCACATGTGCATCATATAATTAAAAAAAGCTATAAAATGTTATTTTTTTTCTTTAAATCTAAAGATAACACAACTATAAGATTTAGGGTGTAATTTCTTTTTAAACCTATTAATGTATATCACATGTATGAGCGTTTTTTTTGGTATGATGCACATGTGCATCATTAAATAAAAACGCAAAAAAATGATGAAAATATATGACATATGGTGCGACTAAGAAAAAAAATATATTAACACATACTAAAAGTATGAGTTTTTTTGTGATGCACATGTGCACCACACAAAAAAAAAAAAAAAAGCGTTAAGTTTTTTAAAACTTTTATAGGATTAAAGATAACATAATTTTAAGACTTTTGGTGCAAATTTTTTTTAAAAAATATTAACGTATGAAAACGTTATGTAGGTTTTAAGATTTGTTTACGCAGTTCTCACAAAAAAAGGGTGTTTTCGCAGGATCCTTCCCCTATATATAATATATATATATATATATATATATATATATATATATATATATATATATAGGAAATCATTTGAGAACCAATTGGGTTTGAGAACTAAAAAGAACTAATCTCAGCCATTAGTTTATATATATGGAAAACCCACCTATGAATTATAGTGGTCCCCACCTGAAATTAGTGGTTGAGATTTAGTTCTCAAAAGTTCTCAAAATAAAAAGTTCTCATTTTGAACCTAACCCTATATATCTATATATCTATATCTATATATATACTATAATATACATATAAGAGAGAGAAACCATCCATTGTTTAATTTTTAAGAGGTACAACTTATCAAAGCTTTGTGTACAACTTGTTTTGGCATAATGATTGGAAATGTAAGGGGTACAAGACTCGATGCTTTCTGTACAAGATTTTAAAACCTAAAACACTAACCCGCGTTCCTCTCTCTGAACCAAACACAGCGGCTACCATTTTCCACCAGAGGCGCAACTCTATTTCAGGTAAGAACCTGAGAGTTCTTTCCTTATTTTCTTCCACACAGGCTCCTAATCCTTGCCAATCCTACGATGATGGTGAAGAAACACAAATCCTGCGGTTTATCCAATTGGAAACCCAGATCCGACGGTTCTTCCAGGGGTTTCACACGGATTCGCCGACGAGGATGGAGGCTAGGTCAATTTCGAAATCGTCACTGAGAATACAATAAACGGCGCTCAATTTCATTTGAAATTGAAATTCGTTCTATACGCTCACACTTTTCCCTCTCAAACACTCACTGAAAACATCCGTTTGAGGTACATTTTTTGTTTTGATTTCATTTTCGTATACGGGTTTTTATGAATTAATATGCTCTGAATTAGTATTCTGGTTCCTTTGGTTTCGTTGATTTTAGCAGTATTTACAAGAATCGCCAGAAAATTCAATGAGTTCTTAAATCTACACGAAGATTCAGTGACTTTTTATATCTTTTTGTGTGAATTTGATTTGTATGGTGTTTATTTTTGTTCTAAGACTTTAACCCACTTCATACTTAATATTCATTCTCGATCTGTAATGTTTTTTTTAAACGTGTAATGTTTTTTTTAAACGCCTGATGTTTCATGTTGATCACTTGATTTTAAATTTTATAGTGGATCTGGTTTATATTTTATAAAAGTGTATTTTTTATGTTTCATACCATCTCAACTTGGTTACTTGGTTAGTTAATTACCATTCAGAGATATAGCCATGGGACCTTTTATTTATGCACGTTGTTGATCCGGATGTATTTAATATTTATCCCTAATCTATTCATGGATATAAGGTCTTATTGTTCAACAGGGGAGAAAAATTGCACAGTGGAAATAAAGCAATTAATCCCATTTGAACTCTTATGTGTTGCTTTAGGATTTTTTTCTACCTACTTATGAGACCGCTCAATCACCTAAAGTATACAGTTTTCTTTTTGATATTAGTAGGTAAATTTAATTAATTATTTTAGGAGTTTACGTAACTCAGTTTTTGAATTTTATAGTTCAAGCCTTGAATTCATTCAAAGAAACTATTTTTAGATTCCGTTGTTGGTTTTTGAAACCCTTTTTTTGGAAAATCTTGAAGATGAAAAGTTCTTCAATGTTCACAAGTTTCTCCATGGATGCTATTTCAAATTCTAGATATGGTACAGGTTAAAAATGCAAATTAATGATAGAGAAGACATAAGGAAGAAAGGAAGATGTTGTGATTCACAAGCTTCATCCATGGAAGAGGTGCAAATTTAGTTGTTTCTACTTCTCAATCTTGCTTATCTGTTCACATTTGTGTAGATAACTTCCTTTTTTTTTTGGCAAGGTTATAGCCTATGTTGTTGGTGCTTATTGGAGGGCATGTGTTGCTTATGGCATGTGTTCTAACTTCTAATACTATTTTTGATTGGACGGGTCCACATGTGAGTTGGTCAATACAGATAAATACACTTGTATTTGATAAAGAATTGTTCTTCATTGAGGAATGTAAACCTTGCTGTATTCTGATGTCTAAAGGTGGGAAGCCTTGATATTGGGGCCCTGGGGGTTTCATTATGTTAAGATTTGTGAGCTTTAATCTAAAACTTAAAAACAATAATCCAAAAACTAATTCTACTGTTTTTGTAATTAATTTTGCTTTCTATCCATAATTTGTTTTCTTAAATACGTAGGACCTAGAAGAGTTTGTGAGATATCAGTTCTACACTACTCAAGAAGCAAATGACTGTGTATTCTGCTTCATGATATATTATCTCCTGAGGCACAAAATAAATTATGCAGCTACTTCCAGGTACCATAGTTGTTGATACATGATAACAATATTAGTATCTAGCTAGCTATAGAGGTGAAAAAATGGGCGGGTTGGGTTGAAGCACAACACTCATTGCTCATCTTTTATAAAATAATTTGTTTTATTATGTTTACAAAAAATATATGTAAAGATTCTACTATTTGTCTGGCAAAATGTGCACGTCTGGCCCCATAGGCCTTCTTTTACAGGTGCTTTTGTGGTTGAACATGTTGCTTTTGTGGTTAAAAACAACCCATCTATACTGTTTTTCTAACCAGTTGAGTGGATGCCTCAGAATTTTTAAAATCAAAAAATGGGTGGAGTTTGTTCATGTTGAGTAGATTATATATTTAAAGTAAAACTGTAAAAGACCAGCAATTGTGGATGCTTAGAGCTGAGTAAATATATGATAGAATAGAATATGGATATGTCTGATGGAATATTAATTGAGGTAAAAGAAGATGGCAGATCAAGGTTTGTAATTTAATTAAATAAGGAAAGTTTTAATAAACATTGATATACACTATAATATTAGGAAGTTTCTATCAAAGTATATTTGTAGTTCAAAAAGTTTTGGTTTAGTTTTATACATTTGTTCTTTTAGTTTGCATATTGCATAAGGTACTTTAATGATACTGTTTGTTTACTAAGGATGTTCTTATTTCTAACAGTTTACACATATAGGCCTTTCTCATCGATTTTTTGTATTTTATGCTTCAATCGATTGAATGTTTGGATTGTTTTTATTATTAATGATGTATTTCTGTTGTTAGTGTTTCGTTTTGTTGGATGATTGCAGGTGCTCATACATGTCGAAATAGCTATCTAAGCTTGAAATTTTTATGGAAATTAATATGCAGGTTAGTTTGTGTTTCGCTTTGTAGCCTTCCTTGTTTTAGAGTTCTGATTGAATTCTTTAATCAAATTTGTCTGTTATTGTAGT